>JAUAME010000004.1:21562659-22162659 GCA_030820535.1 Quercus parvula
GTATGTGCATCTGCCTGTGTCTGTGTCTGACCCAATGGCATGTTCTCATGCAAATTACACCACTTTAAGAAAAGTGGTACCAATCAATGTGTTAACAGTATGTCCTACTCTTTATCTTGAGTACAAACTTAGATCAAATAGCTTTCTATTGAGAAATAAATGCAAATTTCACTTAAGCTTAAATGCTCTAAAAAAAAAAAATTTCTGGCATCCATATGGCAATAAGTAAATGCTAACCTGTATCACAAAGTTACGTCTTTCACAATCCTCGAACATATTGATGCTCCAACTAACTTTTGACATTATTTTTGTCTCTAACAGTGGAAAAGCTTAACTGATCCCTAGGAGTAAAACGATCAACTTCATTGAACCATAGACAGGTAAATAGATTTGTGATGGGAATGTGCTCCTTTACAATGACGCAACCTTCAGGAACATCTGCAAAAACATGTACAATTGCAAGAATAAAATATGTACATGTATAAATATCTTCAAAGTTATTCATGCAAACATGAATGCATGAAACCTACCACTAGTAATCGGAAGCTTAGACTCATTATATGCTGTTAAATTCTCCTCCCTTCTATAAAAATCAATCTGGTAGTCAATCGAGGCATTGTCGAATTTCCCAGCATTTTTATTAGCTTCAGCCTCTACAAACACATCATAGCGTTTATAGTGTCTTGAGATGGCGATATTAGCATTTTCACGCCACAAGAACCTGGCAATATATTGAAAAATATTAAATGATTTCCTATGAGCTCAGATAATCATGTCCCTTCCTCCATTCATGAACATCAATGCCATTAGATTCTTCAAAAAATAAAGCAGGTGATCAAGAGGAAATCTACAATTACATTACTTGCATCAGAGAACAATATTGACAATATCTACAATTATCTATCTGAAATTAAGAAATAATAAATTTCTTGAATATCAAAATTAATAAAATTTTGAGAGAAATAAAGCTAGTGAATAGGTAAATATCCAATTACACTACTTGGGTCAAAGATCATTCTTGGAAACATATCAAATATGGTGAAACTCTCTGATGCCTGTTTTACCCTATAAATGTCTTAGCCATTAAGAAATCACCTACATAGAGGTTTCCACATACCAAGAGCATAAAAGGTTAACACAAACAGACGATGGGATGTACCTCTCAAGAATTTGATATGGATCCACAACAAGCTGGAGCTTTCCATCAATCCATATAGAGTACCGCACATTGGGGAAGATCCTATGCAATAGAAGCTTTGGAACCTGTCACAAGTACATACAGGATCAACATCTAATACACCTAAGGACTCAAAAGGTTTCTAATATCTTCATCACAATTTTTCCCCATAATAGATTGCAGGGGTACCTAATATAAAAAATGAAATGCAGATATTTTTTTTTTTTTTTTGATAAGTAACGAAAAATATTATTAATAAAAACAAACTAAGTACACCAGGGGTGCACTCAGGGAGAATTACAAACAGCTCTCAAACTACAATGCTCAACCAAATCTAAAAGAGAAGAACAAGGACAAGGATGAAAAGCACACTTCAATCTAAGCAGATAATCTAATGAAATGCAATGCAAATAATCTAAGCATGTATTCCATCACAGAAAAAGGAAGTTTAGAGGTAGAGCCCCTCATTTGCTCTCCAGACCACCCCAAGGTAAAAAAAAAGGGAGATTGAAAAAAATATATATGCAACCTTACCTGTGGGCTCACAGGATTCTTCGGTTATTTACTTTGCACTTTTTCCCCCTTTGAGCCCGCATTGACCCCATGGCATATTTTGTAAAGTTCGATTTTGTTATTAGTAAAACCTACAACTAATTTCACCTTTTTGCTTCTTTTCATGGATTTATAGTAGTAAAACAGGAATTTTTTTTTTATTATTTAATGGAAGAGAGCGAAAGATTTTACCTTCCTGAATATTTAATAGAAGCTTGGAAGTGGAACTGGGGAAGTGAATAATTTGAATTTAATTGAAATAGGTAAATTTAAGAGCTTGAGAAAACTGAAACCATTGTTTCTCACTTTTCAGAGAATTTGACGGGAAGTAAGGTTGGGGCTGACTTAACTAAATTCAAATAAAAAATTACTTTGTTTTGTCAAACGTTAAACATATTAAATCCTTACTTTTGGGAAATAAAATAAAATAAAAAAAGGTATTAACGACACAACAAAAGTAGGACCACCTTCAGGTGGAGAGTCATATCAAACAATATAGTTGGCATGCATGTGTATATACATGCCTAAAATCATGCACAAACACACAACCCAAAATCCTTCTGTGGTGAAGTGTAAAAAAAAGTAAAAAATAAAACAAACAAACAATTTTTTTAAACGTTATTATACAACAAGTAGGATGATGATGATGATGATGATGATGAAAGACTGAAAAAGAAGAACTGCTGGATTTTAACTGACCATGTCATCCCCCAAGATTTGCTACAATATAAAGGCCACCACAATATAACCCTTGCATATTGAAGTTTAATTGAACTAAAAACAGGTAAAAGCCCTAGCACACAAGAATACAAGTTCAAAAATTACAAAAATCAAGGAACTCCAAAAGAAAAG
Source organism: Quercus parvula (assembly GCA_030820535.1). Taxonomy (NCBI): domain Eukaryota; kingdom Viridiplantae; phylum Streptophyta; class Magnoliopsida; order Fagales; family Fagaceae; genus Quercus; species Quercus parvula. The sequence goes on from JAUAME010000004.1 coordinate 21,565,241, forward strand.
AACAATTAACATCCAGAATAGTCCTAAGTCAATCAAACAACGATCCAAGAAACAGAGTTTCACTTGAAGCAATGAGGGTTCAATTCCTTCAAACATCCTAGAATTGCGCTTCCCCTAAATACAATACATCAAACATAATGGAATAGCATTCAACAAATCAGAGCTTTGATGACTCTTGAAGTCACCTCTCCAATAAGCTAAGAGATCTTATTGGCATGACCAAAGAGACAGAAAATAAGGAAAAGACCATAAACCGAAGTTCCCTAGATATGACACTACACATGCTGCCACTAATAAAGGCCCAAATTGCTATGATGGTGTCCTACTATGCAGATTGTAGTTGATCCTCTGCTTTTACAAAGCAATTTTTTTTTTTTTTTTTAAAGAGAATTTTACAAAGCAGTTGCCACTGTCATTATACAAATTTTCACTTGACAAAGCGATACTTAAGATCAATGTTTAAAGTTCTATTATAACAGAGAGCTACTAAATAAGGATCATAGAACCCATGAACCCCCAGTTTCTTAAACAAATTTTGCACAAAAAGGTCATATACTCCATATAACTTTTTTTTTTTTTTTTCAAATAGATAATTTACACATGCATCCAATGAGTTTGGACCAGAAAGCTCACATATACTTCAGATCCTTATCTGAGAATTTTCATTGCCAAGGAATGATAACACCAGGCTCTTTTAATTGAATATTCAATCACAAAAGGACCACAATTAAAGTACACACTCCATAGCCCAAATTAGCTTCAGCACTTAATCTAAAAGCATCAATCTTATTTTGTCAAGATACCAAATTTCATGTAGATCTAATCCTGCCAAGTGGGTTTTAAATGCAATGCGTAGGCCCAAGAAGGGGCCAGGGGAAGAAAGGACAACACTAGACAAGGGAAAAAAGAATTTAACTGCTGTGCTGACAGAAAAAAATTTACATAAGCTTTCCATTCAAAATACTACCACAAGTCCTAAGTATAGTTTGAAAGCATTATAGTTGCTGTAAACTCAACTTCCCAGAACTTCCTCAATCCTCAGATATCATGATAAACCAAAAGTCCACTTTTAAAATAATATTCCTCAAATAGTAGTACTAGTAGTAGTAGTAGTAGTAGTAGTAGTAGTAGTAAATGCCCATCTATGAATATTTTTGTTTAGATGACTTAAGTCATCTAAATAAGACAAGACTTTTAATAAATCATAATTTTAAAAATACACATGGATGCTCATTTGACTTGCCACAAAGTGTGTTGAAGGAACTTCACGCCAATTGATCTGAAGGAAAATACTGTCATTCAGGTTAAACAACTTGATGACAAGGTTATGCCATCATCAACCATCAACTTAAAATGTAAACACAACGAGGCCCCAGCATTTGCTATCTGAAACTCTAGACTTAAGAAAAGTTAAACCCTCTTAGTATAAATTTTCCCTATGTGCCTTTGAAGATAATTCATAGAAGTAATTGTTCTATATTTGTACGATCTTAATATCTTATCATTCCTAAATAGAACTCTTAACCTCACCAATGATGAACCCAACCTGATCTATATTCAACTTCTCAATTCACCTGCAAATCTTGGCATATACATTTCCCACCATTCTTTTACCTAAGCAGTTATACTTTATATTTATTGCTTTCATCTGATAAAAGTTTTCATTTTGCTTGTCTAGTAGATACTAGTCTCTCACGCTTCATACAAAAATCTTTACACTATATGAATGTCATCATTCATCAACCAAGTCCATATAGACAATGGCCCATTTTTCTACAAGTTCTCCAAGAAATTCTTTTTCCTTAGCCTTTGAACTCAAATATATATATATATATATATATATAAACAGCTCCAAGTAACATTGATTTTTTCTATAGAACCATTATAGAAATGGTTTCAGTGCTCACAACTCAACTACTAAGTTTTTCCACTGAAACTCCCTTAGCCTTGCCAAGATACAGATTCTGGGCCTAATGTCTTCTTGACTTCCTTCCACACTATATTGTACGTAGAATCATATCTGACCATGTAAATTCCTAACTACTTCAATTTTAATCCGTTAGCAAATTCAAATTTCTGGCACTTCATCAGCAAATAATTTCAAGGACTTTTTTTTTTTATAGATCTTGATTAGGTATTTGAAGGCCCCAATAATACAAATTATCAACTAATGTATTGTTAAAAGCATAATTAGTATGGCAAAATCAAATTAAATTATGAAAAAATTTACTATAAGTAATAGATGAAATTTAGAGCAAATTGTTACGTTATACACATATCATCTTCACATTCACCAAGATAAATTTATTTTATGAAGTATCCAATCAAAAACTTGTCATGGAGAGAGAGAGAGAGAAGAATAACATGATGATTTCCATTCTGAAATTTAAAAAAAAAAAAAAAAAAAAAAATTATGACTATGCTTTCTTTTTCCCTACAATTTTCATGACTATGCTTTGTAATAACTATTTCAAGACATCACCATCCGATGCTTGAAAGAACTCATCAAAGACATTTGCCTCTATGCATTTTTGTATCTGATAGAGATTGGAAAATACCAATACTAATACAACTCAGGCAACCTATCTGTACTTTAAGCATTAGTTACAAAATAAAGAATCACTTTGGTCAGTATCAATATATTCAGATTTATGGTGTAAAGGAAAAACAAAGATATAATGATTACTAAATTAGCATATGCTTGCGCATTGGTATAACAGGTTAGGAAGATGTATAACAAAAGTTAACAGGAAAATAAACATGTAAACATGCATTTTCTACTTTACCCTTGAATATAAAAGAATTAATTCATGTGCAATCTTTTTCTTTAATATATGTATCATGTCATGCAATCTCCCTCTCTCCAAATGTGGTTAGAACATAATATCCTCCATACACAAAAAAGGAAAATGAAAGGATAATCTAAAACTTAATTGAATGCTCAAAGTTACCAATTTCAAAAGGGGGGCCGCCGGGGGGGGGGGGGGGGGGGGGGGTTGAGAAAACATGATTGATATGAGCTAAAATTTGATATAGGATCAAAAACAAGAAGCAAATCTACTGGTTTAAAAACAAATAAACAAACAAAAACAAAAACAAAACCAAAACCAAAAAAAACCAAACAAACAACAACATACTGACCTTTCCATTACGTCTTGGATCACTGTATGGAATATTACGAACAACAATGATTCTCCAAAATCCAAACTTCTTACTGCTGTCCAAGTCACTAGAATTCTTCATAGCAGCTTCTGTCTTTTCATCAATAAACATATAAAAAGGAATATTTTTCCTTGCTGCTTCACTAATGTTCCTGGGCTGTTGGATATTGTCATAGTTTCCTAGCAAAGGTGCAATCATGAGGACAAGCAAATTATATGTATAAAATTAAGAAAGTCTTTATAGAATGTCTTATGCTCAGTAGTACCAAAAATGGCTGATGCAACAATAACCTCATGGAACTGCTCCAGCTCCATAAGATCAGCTTGATCAATATCAAATCCACTCTGGTCACCAGGTTTGCTTCCTTTAACAAATCTGATTAAAACAATATGCACCAGCAGAAAAGGAAGAAAATCAGATGCATTTAGCTGAAAGAATAAAAACAAAAGCATTAATATTCTTTACAAGCTATTGTGGACAATGAAGATCATACATAAGCAAAATGCAACAATAAGAACCAAACTTAAACCTACCCACAGTGCACTGTCATTGACTCTTTTATATCAAAAGATTCATTCCTCTGCTTCATAGAAGGATATCCACCAAAGTCAGAGCCTCCATGAGTCTCAGTTTTAATAGGATTTTCATCATGAACATATGTCAAATTCCGAAGCACTGGTGATTTTGATGGAGAGCTCGGCATGCTAGCTATAGCGTCCTCAACAGGAAGGTAACATACTTCACATGCTGAAAAGAAAATGAGAAAGAACACAATCAACAACACTTCACTAGAACAGATTAGATGGGGACAGTAGTTGATATATTCATGTTAAGATATTAAAGACTTATTTAATATTAGAAAGTGTGTGGTTACAAAAAAGTATGTTGCTCATAATATTTAGAAGAAAGCCTTAAACTTACGGCGTGGTCCGATCTTTTTACTACCAGGAGGCGGGGGAGGAGGAAGTGTAAAATTTTCACATTGATGGCCCAATCGAGGGGTAGACCTTATAACATCTCTAGGTGTTGTAATAGTAGCAGGAGGAGGAACTGACGGGGATCTGCTTTGATCATTTCCTCTCGAAGAGTTCTGCCCAGAAGAATTTTTATCCCCAGAAGAAAATAGCAGGCTATTTTCTACTTCCAGGGGATTTGAAAATACAGGAAAATCTGACCGATAAGGCGTCATGCTTCCGATATGTAAAGAGATGTTTGATTCTGGAGCATCATCATTCAAAAAGTAAACCATAAAGACACAGGATTTCAACCTCAAACAATTCAGAAGAAGAACAGCTAAAAAGGAAAACAAAGGAAATAAGTAGCACAATGAAAAACCTAAATATAGAAAGTTAACCGGATCATGAAACTCATAGCAATGGCAAGTTTGCCTCAAAATAACCTAGATTCAGCTTCACAATAAAAAGTGTAAAGAGGTCAACTCTATCGGGTCATCTCTTGATTGAAATTGTAAAATAATAATAATAATAATAATAATAATAATAATAAAAAGGACTATTTTGAACTCAATAAACCATGGTAAACAATAACTAATAGTTTCCCAATCATAAATAGCAGTGACAATAATTCCAATTCTACATCATAACAACTCACAATCAAGGGGGAAAAGAAGAGGAATGGGGATAGAAACAGACCTTTATTAACTGTAAAGGAACCAAATACAAAAACCAAAAGAGCAAGGACAACCAAGAGGAGCATTGCGACCCTCCTTCGACCAACATATCGACAAATCAAGGGAAGAAGCCTTTCCTTCTCCCTTGAACTAGAAAGAAGCATCTTTGAAGGCTTTCGCAGAAGTACCGGTGATGCCTGAGTAGCCTGCAAGAAACCATTCTGAAATTGTTGTTGCAGAGAACCATAACTCGAAGTACGTAAACCCAATGACCCTCCAGTCATTGTACCTTCACTTCCACAAGTTTTAGTCTCATCTCCTTTCTATTTTATAAACCCCTCTCATTCACAAATCCTGAAATTGTCTTCCAAAGTTAACTACCAAAATGCTAAGACCAAGTCCAACTTCAGTACCAATCCCACCACCAAATAGTCTACCAAATCACTATACAAATCTCCAAATGTATGACCTCACATTCACAAACCCACAATTCCCGAACTTTAATCCTAATGCACAAAGTTACTACAATATGAATCCTACAAAATCAGACCCACTTCACAGTTTCCACTAAACTTTCAAATATTACAATCTCAAACACCAATGTGATCCAATTCTAAAGAATAAAATATTTACAAGAATAAAAAAATTCCAACTTGGATCAAATTGGAACCTGCAAATCCCAAATAAGAATCAGAATCCAAAACTTCTTTCGAAATTCAAATCTATCTCCAAAATCCACATCCTAACAGATCAATGCCTACACAAAAACTTTTTTTCCTTAAAAAAACCAAAAACCCAATAATGAGAAACAGAGATTCAGAGAAAAAAGAAAAGACTTACCTCTATGCCAATGCGCCTCAAATTCCAAAACCCAAATCAAAATCCTAAACTTTAAGTGTTTATATGAACTGGGTTTTTCTATTGTGATCGAATTCAAGAGTTTCTGTTCAGAAAAATTCTTAGAGAAACTCTTGTTACGTGGGATTGGCTTTCGCGGTTCTCTCTCTATGCCCCCCTCTCTCTCACAATGTGAAAAGTTTTTAATATCTTATCTCTTTTTTCAAAAACAAAATAAACAAAATAAACTTTGAATTTTGATTTTTGAAAACTTTAAGAAACGTAAAATCATAGAACTCTGAATACAAAACAATTCTGTCTGTACTGATATGCAATTTAAATATTGGTATTTTTTAACAAAAAGTTAGAAATAAAAAACTGATATTTAATCAATAAAAGTTTTTTAATTAAAGATTTCGTAATTACTACTAATTAGTTTTTTTTTTTTTTTTTTGGTAACAATTACTTACTAAAAATTTGAAACTATATTCTTTTTTTATTTTGAAGAATCAAATTGTTTGTTAAAAAAAAAAAGTTTAACAGGTTGGCTAAGAATCATGGTGGCACGTCACAATTGTATGATATCATTTGATATTTTTTTAAATGAATTTTATTTCATGTCGTATAGAAACTATATAGTAATTGGTTTGTTTTTAAGTTTTTTTATTTTATTTATTTTTAGTTTATTGATTAATAAGAAGACTAATTTGGGACAACATCAAAGCAAGCAACCGATAAGTCTATAATATAATGATATGATGATTAGTTGTTGTAGCTAGATGGTAAGGACAGTGTTCAATTTATAGTTTATGAGGAATTGTGTTACTATAAATAAAAAGGGGAAGGTTTTTTTTTTTCCAAAATTTAAAACAATTTTTTTTTTTAGGAAAGAAATTCAAAACAAGAATTGATTGCTTTATAATTTGTGAAAGTTTGGTTGTTTTTGTATGTTAGATTTTTTTTTTTTTTTTTTTTGAGAAAGATGTTGGAAAAGTTTAGGACTGTTTAATAGAAGAATTTTTGTTTTTGTTTTCATAATAGTATGAAAACATTTTTTTTTAAAAAAATTGAAATTAAAACTAGTTTTCAGGTAATAATTTTTACTTTATATGCGCTTGACTCCCACTTTTAAGAATAATTTTCAAAATACTGAAAACAAAAATAAAAGGCCCTTTTTGATAAATTTGTTAAACAACTCATTTTCAATTTTTAAACAACATTACACACATTTCCACACACCTTTTCACCCACACATATTTCAAAAAATTACAAACAACATTATTCAAACTCTTCTATCAAACGGGACCCTTTTGATATTTTTTTAAAAAAATTACAAAAAATAACTTGTAGAATCTGTAAATTACTTTATATATATATATATATATATATATATATAATGATAAGAGATTAGAGTTTCTGTATTTTTTTTTTTAAATAATGATAAGTTTCAAATTTGAAGTGTGAGATTTTTTTTTTTTTTTTTTTGATAAAGATAAGCTCCTTAGTTTAAAAGATAAAAGAATTTGAAAAAATATATGAGATTCACTATTTTTAATTTATTTACAACTATGCCATTAAAAACATTTTCCGTATCTTGAAAACATCATTTTAGCTGTTTTCAAAATCTTGTACTGAACCAAAAAAATAGGATACAATTTTCTGAAAATTGTATTTAGAGAATATCAGTCAAATAATAAATTCAAATGTAGGACCACTATTTTATGAATTGCAAAAAAAAAAAAAAAACTATATTTAAATACTCTTACCAACAAGTCCTTAATAGGAGTAATAATTCCCATAAAATGTAAAAATTCTAACTCCCATTTTTTGGATAAGAAATGTCAATTCTCACATAATATCATATATATTTGTAAGAATTTCCAAAATGAAATTTATATTCAAATTTTCACTTCTTATTTTCTCCCCTTATAATTAACTATATAGAGCTGATTTTATATAATTATTATTATCATTTTCTTCCAAAGAAAGATGTTTATCAATGTACAAGAGTATCTTTCTTCCAAAATATTAAAAAAAAAATTTAAAAAGAGTATCTTTCTCATTTAAAATCATACATAATTTTCAAGTTATATCAATTATTTAGTTTCTAAATGAGTTTGTATAAGTTTTTTAAAAAAGAATATTTATATTTCTTAAATAGCGTTGTTTGAATTCAGTATAAATTCAAATTTAAAATATATCTGAACAAAAGTGCCAATAACAATTATTGGGAATGTTCTTGTGAATTTAAATTTTCAAACATTTAAAACTATCGGATTTGTAATTATCAACCATTGAAAAATATGAGTTTGAACACATGGAATTCTCAAATAGTTGTTATGATACCAAACATAACTTGACCACTTACCACTTTCCAGAAGAACCACAACACCTTACTTTTAAGAAAATATTAAAAGAAAATAAAAAACAAAACCTCACATGTTTTCCTTACTCCCAAGCCTGTTTACTAGTAAAGTAATTCCATGAATTTTACTGAACAAAATTACAACAATAATTATTGTTTGTTGTTTTTAAATTTCTATACAGCATCCCATGAAAAAAAGAGAGGTTGGAGTGACTTCTAAATATTGATATTGTCAACAATAATTTACTATTTTCACAATCTCTTAGTTGAAAACGTTCAAGAACATGGTGTACACTGGCTGACAATGATAACTTTAGATTATTCTTTTCTTTCTTTTTTTAATTAACCTTTAGATTATTCATGTACTAATTCACATAATATTGAGAAATGTTTAATTCTTATTCTAAAAGATTCTTAATAATTCAAAAACTTGATGCTTTTATAATTCATATTAACGATAAAGTCAAAAGATATTATGCAATTGATGAACATAAAATGTATTTAATTTATCTCTTATTTATTCTTCTTCTCTTTCCTTAATACTATTATTGATTCAACACACATGGAGATTAGCTTTGGGAATGTGCTTAGATAGTTAGATACACAACCTTGTGGCCTAGTTTTGTTCCCAAAATTCAGACCACAATTTTTGTGTTGGAGGTTAGTTTTCAGTTTGAGCTCCCAACCTTCTGCTAAAGCAACTGGGTTTGTCAATCCCAGATTTCCAATTGAATGATTCTTTCCCTTTCCTTCTTTCTTTTTATAATGTTTTGAAGATCACGACAAAGGGAAAAAAATGATTGAATATTTTGACTGCTCAACCATAGGAAACAAAATATTATAGTCATTTTCTGTCTTAAAACAACAAAATATTTTACAAATTGCTAATGTGATGACAGATGTGTAGTTTTTAATAAATTAAAAGGTGATGCCAATGGTGAGTCCAAATTATAATCGATAAGAATTTGTAACATCAATAGTTTGTAAAATGGTCTGTAGTTGTAGCATTACCTAACTTTTATTATCATCAACTTAAGTATTACGCTTAAAGTGTATATATATATATATATATATATATATATATATATATATATATATATATATATATATATATATATATATATATATATATATATATATAATTTGATTGTTAACAAGATAGGGGAACATCATAAGGTGTCAAATCACCAACCATTATAATTATAATATTCTTAGTTTTAATTGTAGGTTCCAGTTAACTCAACTAGTAAAATCTATGATAGTTGAATAAGAGATTTGAAATTCAATCTCTGCGTACACCAAAAGAGAGATGTTGCATACACTAAAAGGTGATGTCAATGGTGAGTCCAAATTATAACCGATAAGAATTTGTGACATCAATAGTTTGTAAAATGGTCTGTAGTTGTATGAAAAACTAAATTTGTGATTGAAATGAATGATCTGTTATTAATGGAATGATCTGTACACTACCTAAATAAACTACCATGCACGTGTGAACATATTCTAACAATTTATCTAACTACCACACGTGAGTCATTAGCCTACCTTTAGTTAGGTACAAAACTACAAGAAGCTTACAATACAAAACCAACTATGCTACATCCCTATTCTGTAGTTTAGGCATACCTATACAACTCTTAATTCTCTTCAACTGTGCTACATCAGATTCATTAGTTAAACAATCAGTTAGCTCTTCAATCTTCACATTTGTTACTTTGGCACTTGCTGCTACATCATCAAAGGCTCTTGCTTGATCTGATGTACACTGATGCTCTGTTGATGCATTGTCAGCTGCACTGTGATGCAACTTGGGCTGCATCAGTGTGGCACCTGAGGCACCTGATGCACATGTAACAGAACTTGCTGATGCTTTAGAACTTTGACACGCCCCTTTAAGATGGACTGAGGGAGAGTAAATATTTATCAGTCCCATCTTGGACATTAACTCAGAAAATTGCTTATACCCCAAAGCTTTGGTCAACAAATCTGCTAGCTAGTAATGGGTCCTTACATGATTCAACTTGATCACTCTAGCCAACACCTTATCCCTCACAATATGACAATCAATTTCTATATGTTTTGTTCTTTCATGGAAAACTGGATTTGATCCTATGTGTAAAGTAGACTGACTATCACAGAATAGAAGTGCTTCTCTATCATGCTTGACATGTAAATCCTTTAGCAAGTAGAGAATCCATACAATCTCACAAGTGCTCACAGTCATTCCTCTATACTCTGCCTCAGCTAAAGATCTTGATACAGTAGCTTGCTTCTTTGATTTCCAAGAAATTAAAGAATCTCCAAGGAAGATATAATACCTTGTTACAGACCTCCTTATGTCTAGACAATAAGCCCAATCAGCATCACAGAAGCCCTTTACATGAAGCTTTGAGCTAGCAGAAAAGAAAACCCCTCTACCCGGTTCATTCTTGAGGTAATGTAGGACTTTAAGGGCAGCTGCATAATGGGGTTTTTATGGCCTTGCCATGAATTGGCTTAGTTTGTGGACTGCAAAGGTAATATCAGGTCTGGTCATGGTTAAATACAAGAACCTCCCAACCAGTCTCCTATATTGGCTCGGATCATCAAGTAACTCACCATCAAACTTACTAAGCTTCAAGGTTTGATCCATAGGAACCTTAGAAGGCTTACATCCTAGCAAACCAGCATCTTCCAATATCTCTAATGCATATTTTCTTTGGCATAAGGAGATTCCTTTATCTATTCTAGCAACCTCTAATCCAAGAAAATACCTCAATTCTCCCAAGTCCTTTAACTTGAACTTCTGATCTAACAACACCTTGAAATCTTCAACCCCTTTTTGATCATTACTTGCAATTAAAACATCATCCACATACACTAACAACACAATGAATGACTCACCTTGTTGTCTAGTGAATAAGGAATAGTTTGCCTTAGATTGAACAAAGCCAAACTCAACTAAAGCAGTGGAAAACTTGGAAAACCACATTCTAGATGCCTGTTTTAGTCCATATAGAGATTTGTTGAGTTTACATACCAGCTGTGATTGCTCCCCCTTACTGCATTGCTCCCCCTTGCTGTGAAATCCTGGTGGAAGGGACATGTACACTTCCTCATGCAAATCTCCATGGAGAAATGCATTGTTAACATCAAGTTGGCTGAGAAACCAGCCTTTCACAGCAACAACAGCAAGCACACACTTCACATATACCATCTTAGCAACATGTGAGAATGTGTCAATGTACTCAAGTCCTTCCTTTTAGGTGAAACCCTTAGCAACAAGTCTTGCTTTATACCTCTCAATGGAACCATTTGACTTGTATTTGACCCTATAGACCCACTTACATCCAATAGGTTTCTTTCCTAGTGGCAATGAAGTAATAGTCCAAGTATTGTTAGCTTCTAATGCCTTAATTTCAGCATCCATAGCATCTTGCCATTTGGGATTACCTACTGCTTAGTGGTAAAAAGCAGGTTCTGTGATTGAAGAAATGGCACAACAAAAGGACTTGTATGAAAAGGAAAGGTTAGTGTAAGAAATACAAGAGTGAAGGGGGTGTGAGGTACCTGAAATGGAGGAAATTGGAAGGGCTGTAGATGAAACCTGATTACAATGGTAAGCTGCAAGATAGGAAGGAGTCTTAGTAAGTCTATTAGACCTTCTAAGGGCAACAGTTGGCTGACCAACATGTGGCTGTTCAACAGGTGGCTGATTGGAAAAATCATGGGCATGAGATGAATCAGATACATCAGGAAACTCCTGAATGTCCTCATCAATATCATGATGAATTTGGACAATAGTATCATCAGATATGGACAAAGAAGAATAGAAAGGATTGGAAGAAGGAAAATCAGTGAAAACAGAAGATTGGGTAGAATTAGAAGAGAAAATGGGCAAAGGAATGAGATTAAGAGACTGAGAATTAGTATTATAAGAGAAAGGAAAATGTGATTCATGAAAAATAACATCCCTGGAAAGGAAAGTGGTATGAGAATCAAGATCAAGAAGTTTATAACCTTTGACATTAAAAGGGTATCCTAGAAAAACACATCTTCTAGCTCTAGGAGTGAATTTATGCTTATGAGGAGTAAGATTAGTAGCAAAACATAAGCATCCAAAAGTCCTAAGGTGAGAATAAGAAGGTGGTTTGTTGAATAAGATCTCAAAAGGTGTTTTATGATCAAGGATTGGAGAAGGGAGCCTATTAATTAAGTAGGCTGTAGTAAGAACACAATCACCCCAAAAGGATAAAGGAACATTAGATTTAATTTGCAATGCCCTAGCAGTAGCAAGGATGTGTTGATGTTTTCTCTCCACAACTGAATTCTATTGTGGAGTATAAACACAACTCATTTGATGAATAATTCCGTTGGAATTATAGAAGTCTGGAATGCTAAACTCTAAGGCATTATCAGATCTAATGGCCTTAATTTTGGTTCCAAATTGTGTGAGAATCATGTTGTAAAAGGAAACAACTAATGGTCTAACATCAGATTTTGCTTTGAGTAAGAAAATCCAAGTAGCTCTAAATGCATCATCAACAATAGTGAGGAAGTATTTATGACCATTAGAAGTTAAAACAGAAAAAGGACCCCAAACATCCATATGGACAAGATCAAAAGGATGAGAACATTTATTATTATTGAAGGGAAAAGGAATTCTTTTCTGTTTTGCTAAAGGGCAAACAATACAAGTTTTATTACAACAGTTCTTAAGAAAAGAAAAAACATGGCTTAGGGACTGAACCTTCACATCAAAGGGATGTCCAAGCCTTGAATGCCAAAGGGAAAACAAATTGGTAGAAAGAGTAGATGAACAAGCAGCAAAAAAAGATTTGAAAGACTGCTTTGACAGAAAATCAGCAAGACAAGTGGTGGTTTGATCCAAGCTGGAATCTTGCAACATATATAGGGCATCATGCATTTGGCTCATTCCAATCGTGCTCTAACAGGTAAGGTCTTGCTTGTATAAAACAAAATTTGAACAGAAAAACAAGGCATATGGGTTGAGTTTTAGTTAAAGCACTGACAAATAGTAGGTTAAATGTGAAAGAAGGTACATAAAGCACATTGGTAAGGGTAATGTGAGAGGAAAGGTGTATGGTTCCAATGTATGTGACAACAGCAACCTTCCCATTAGGCAATTCAACCATGGAATGTGAAATTTTAGTATAAGAAGTCAACAATTTTATAGACCAGACTATGTGATCACTAGCACCAGTGTCTATAACCCATGTGTTGAAGTTATAAGCTCTCCTATTTATTGTGTTAGCAAAGAAGACTGAGTGCTTAAAGTTAGTAAGGTTACCTGCAACAGCATTGGATGTGTAAGTCACGGCATTGGCTACATAAGGGGCCTGACCTGTTGTGGGTTGTGAAGTAGAACAAGAACCAATCAAGGTTAGGAGCTGCTAATACTGATCTTGAGTGAATGAAGGAGTTTGAGAAACAGGCATGTTTGAAGTAAATTCATGAACTCCATTGCACTGATTGCCTTGAATCAACTCAAGATTAGATGAGACTTGATGAGCAGTGGCATTCTTGTCGTTCCTGAACTTAAACCCTAGTGGGAAACCATGCAACTTGTATCACTTGTCCACAGTATGACCTATTTTCCCACAATGAGTACATACAAGTCTCTCTTTCCTTTTGAAATTGTTGCCTAAGCTTTTGGTAGCCAAAACAGTTGATTCAACTCTAACAGGATTGGTCACAGATCTTTGCATTTCTTCTTGAATGAACAAGGAGTGTGCCTTATTGACAGAAGGCAAAGGATCCATCAACAATATCTGAGTTCTGACTTGAGAGAAAGCATCATTTACCCCCATAAGAAACTTCATGGTGGATTCCTTAGCTTGAAGACTCTTCAGCATTTGATTAATGCCACACACACACTGACCACAGGTACATTGAGGAAATGGACTCAAATTCTGCAACTGATCCCATAAAACCTTGAGTTGAGTGAAGTAATTAGTGAGTGATTGCTCTCCCTGATGAATCTCAGCAATCTGTTTCTGGATGTTGAAGACTTTAGTCCCATTTCCTTGATAGAAAGTATCTCAAAGATTAGTCCAAATCTCCAAAAGCAGTGTCTCTGTAGATGATGCTACCTTGGAGCTTTAGTGATACGGAGTTGATGATCCAAGTGCCTACCATGTTGTCTGCACGTATCCAAGCTTGAGCAGCTACTGGTGTATTCACCAATGGTGAAGAGATAGTTAAAGATCCATCAATAAATCCAAGCTTGTTCTTGGCAATCAGAGATTTCCTCACCGATCTCGCCCAAGCAGGATAGTTTTCTCCTCCAATTAATGGTTGAGAAGTGAGAATTGCTCCTGGATTTTCTCCAGGATGCAAGAACAGAGGATCACTAAGATTGTATGAATCTTGTGAAGAAGATGAAGCCTCTGTAGTGGAAGTATTGGCCACTGATGTTTCTGCCATTGAAAGAGCTTATAGAACACAACAATGGTGAATGAAGAAAGCTTCGAGGAAGATGACAATGGCAGATGAAAAAAAAAAATCCCCAAAATTGAACTGAGAAACCCTAGAAAAGAGAAAAAAAAATCTAGAGGTTTTGCTCTGATACCATATGAAAAACTAAATTTGTGATTGAAATGAATGATCTGTTATTAATGGAATGATCTGTACACTTATATACCCAAACCGAGCATGTAACTGCCTAAATAAACTGTTATGCACGTGTGAACACATTCTAACAATTTATCTAACTACCACATGTGAGTCATTAGCCTACCTTTAGTTAGGTACAAAACTACAAGAAGCTTACAATACAAAACCAACTATGCTACATCCCTATTCTGTAGTTTAGGCATATCTATACAACTCTTAATTCTCTTCAACTGTGCTACATCAGATTCACTAGTTAAACAATCAGTTAGCTCTTCAATCTTCACATTTGTTACTTTGGCACTTGCTGCTACATCATCAAAGGCTCTTGCTTGATCTGATGTACACTGATGCTCTATTGATGCATTGTCAGATGCACTGTGATGCAGCTTGGGTTGCATCAGTGTGGCACCTGAGGCACCTGATGCACATGTAACAGAACTTGTTGATGCTTTAGAACTTTGACAAGTTGTAACATTACCTAGCTTTTATTATCATCAACTTAAGTATCACGCTTAAAGTTTTATAGTTGAATTGACACTTTTATATATATATATATATATATATATATATATAAAATTTGATAGTTACAACAAGAGAGGGGAACATCATAAGGTGTCAAATCACCAACCATTATAGTTATAATATTGTGAGTGTTTGGATTGTGCTTATTCTTGCGTTTTCAGTTCCATGTTTTGCCTTTTTTTTTCTTTTTTTTTTTGGCGCGTGAACAGTAACCTCACATGGATTCTCTGTTCACGTACTATTCATGCACTGTTCACATACTGTTCACGTATTAAAAAATATTTAAAATGGGTCTCACAATACTATTCACGCATTTAAAAATTATTTTGCTACAGTACTTTCAGTTTTCAGTTTTCAATTTCAACAACAATAAGCTCAATCCAAACGGACCCATTCTTAGTTTTAATTGTAGGTTTCAGTTAACTCAACTAGTAAAGTCTATGATGGTTGAATAAGAGATCTGAGGTTCAATCTCTGCGTACACCAAAAGAGATATGCTATGTCTACAACATTTTCACAACAAATCACAGGTGATTGTTATTGGTTCAAATTTGAACATAACACTAAGATTACTTTTTTACCCTAACAATAACAACCAGTAACAACCTTCCACTTAGAATTTGTTGTGAAAATGTTATGGACATATAAAAACAAAAACATTATTGTTATCGCACGCATGAAAGTGCTCTTAATAAAATAAATAAATTTTTAAAATAATAATAATAGTAATGACAGTGAAAGTGGTGCCATGAGATGCCATTCAAAATTTTCAAATATGAATTACATTAGCCCTAAGAAATTATGAGTTAATTTTATTTTTTACTGGTAAAAATAAACTTTTGTCCCTACAATTTGCGTTAGATTCTAATTTAGTCATTCAATTTATTAAAAAAAAAAGTTCACTTGAGTCTTCAAAATTTGTAAACATAACAAATTTTTTTTTTCTTTTTGAGAGAGTAAACATATCAAGTCAGTCCTTCAACTTTTCAAATTTCAAGGATCAAGATAATGCCCAAACTTTAGGGACCAATCTCATGTTTTCACATTTTTTTTAATTCATCATTCTCATAATCCTTTTCAGCTTTTAGTCCTTGATGGATAATTATTTTGTGGATTAGTTACACGGGGTGGAGGGGGAATTGCCCCTGGCCCAGCCAAATTGCCCCTCCCCCATCTTAAAATTTGATTTTTTTTTTCTCTTTTTATGGATTTTCTTTGTATGATTCTTTTTTGTTTATCTATATTATCATTAATAGATTTGTTTATATAGGTACTGGAAAATTGGGGGCCCAAGTCCACTAAAAACAGTGATACCTTGTTCCTCAACTCAAGCCCACGCAATAGAATTTTTTAAGAGAATGGGAAAAAAGTTCAAGCGTAATTCTAGGACTAAATTTTGGTCCAATCCGAGGAACTAGAAGCTCTAGAGATAGACAATTCAAGTAATAATTAAGGATTTTACTGTCTTTGGGAGAATCCAAGAACTTGTTCTTATAGATGGGTGATACAGATTCTACACCAAACCTTCACCGTTCATTTTGTAGTTTATTTTTTACACTTAAAAGAAAAATTCTCCCCTCCTGTAAAGCTTCTTTACCCTTATATATCCTCCTTCTTGGCATCCTAGCCGTCCACATGTACGCCCTAGAGCTCTTCCCTGGATACTTATCCAATCAAAGTTTTGCTAAAGGTGGTGGAAGGAGTTGCTAGCTGTGAAGATACTATTCAAGGGTCATTTCTACATTAGTTCAGCTAATAAGGTTGTTATAAAGCATTTAATGCGAGGTGGAAGGTATACCCTTTCAGAAAGCTTCCTCCCACCGCGCTGATCCTCTCCTAGAATGCTATTTCTCCCATTTGGGTGCTCATTACTATGCACCTTCCCCATCTTCTTCTCAAGTAGACTAACTTCTCGAGTCAAATGTGCTTTACAAATGAGTGGGTACAAGACATCCTACAGCTTACTCTTCTCAGTCCTTGGGCACCCCATGGTTTATTTTATATGTCCAACTTCATTTAAAACAAAACAAAAAAAAAAAAAAAAAAAATCTAATTTGATCAATGTTTGTTAAAAACTCAAAACCTATAAAAGGAAAAACAAATGTTAAAAAAATAAAGAAGATAAGAGTTTTAATATATATATATATATATATATATATATATATATATACTTTATTATGAGTTCTTCTAAGGACATAACAAAAAATTATAGCAATTCATAATATTTCCAAGTTAGCATACCACCTTACACATGGGTCATTAAAAAAAACTTAAATTGTAGATTGTAATGAGCTCATATGTATGTGGTAAGCTAATTTAAAATAGTTGTGAAATTGTGATAAGTTTTTGTTGGGTTCTTAGCTTTACTGTTTTATTGTTGCCCTTTAAAAGTGATAACAAAATATTAAAAAAAAATACATTTTTTAATATAATAACTTATTTTTTCATGTAAATTTATATATAACCAATAAAATAAAAAGAATGATTATATGATAAACTCGAAACTTTAATATTGTTTTCAAGTGAACTTTGAAGTTCCAAGTACATATATATTTAAAATATAGTTTTAAAAATGTTACAATTTGATAATTCTATGAGTTTATATTTAGAAATGTGCTATGTCCACAACATTTTTACAACATTTTCACAACAAATCATAGGTAGTTAGTTGTTATTGGTACTTCAAATTTAAATATAACACTAAGATTACTTTTTTGCCTCAACAATAACAATCAGTAACAACCTACCATTTAAGATTTGTTGTAAAAATATTGTAAAAATGTTGTGAACATATCATTTCTCTTATATTTATCAAAATATCAGACTTCATATATATAATACTGAGGTTTTTATAACTATTAAAAATCATTCCATGTGAATCGAAAGTGGATTTTTAACTTAGAAAAAATTAAAAAACAACTTGTTCATGCGTAAAAAAAAATTTCTAATGACACAATATAGCAAATATGCTGTTTATTTGGATTTTCTTGCATTAATATATAACTTATTATTCACAAAAATTTATATCATTTAGATTGGTTTTAACTTTTAAGAAATCACATGCATGTATATGTGTGTATATCGCTTATAAATTTTTCTCATTTGAAATCAAATCTTAACTCTACTACTGATTACACTAATTTGTGTATAATTTAATTTGCTAATATATAGTTTAAAAACATTTTACTCACCAACATCACACTAATTTTCAGTCATAAATCGTTAAATTATACATGTGTAAATCACGCAGAGGTGCCTAAAAAATAAAGTTCATAAAACATAATAATGAGTTCATTGCAAAAGGGACAAAGAAATTCAAACTATTATCTCTATTTTGAGTTAGACTCATTGTAATATTCACTCACTCAAGGAATTATTAGAATATCTTGAGTTCCATTGAAGTATAGTCCTGTGGTGTGTACAAGGGTGTTTCCCCTTGAAGTGTTACTTGTGGGATGGAGTTACTCTATTTATTCGAACCAAAACAAAGAGCACCTTGGAGTGTTAGTGGCTTGAAAATGTCTATTACTTTGTGGCCTTATATGTACTTTTTTTTTTTTTTTTTTTAGAGAGTTTCAACCTATAACGTCGGCTCCTAATGATATCTCTTTATCATCAGACTAAAACGCCAATAAGTTTTTGATGTAGACGGGGATTGAACCCCATATTTCTTATACAACCATCAGAGACTTTATCGATTTAGCAAATTGGAACCCACCCTTATGTGTACATTTGCAAGAATAAATAAATCTGTGTTTTCTATTTTTATTTTTTTTTAAGTTTATTGAAATTACAATATGATTGCATTAATTTTATGAAGAAATGAATACGATTAGTCCTAAAGTGGGTAAAATGTTACTTTTTGATGACTTACACTCAACTGAAACTAAAAGTGGGTAAAATGTAATTTTTTCAATTTCTTAATTAGTTTAGATTCCAACATTCCCTCCTTGAAGAATTTATGAATGGACAAAGTTTACAAATCATTTTGGAGCTATCCACTCCAACCCACTACTGAAGACTATTAAGACCAAACACAAAAATTTCAAGGGCTATGTCTAGATGAGCTTCCAAACATCCCACGAGCATATTAGAATATCTCCAAAACGGCAACAAGGGAATCTCTCTTTAATTAGGCTTTTGGGAAGACAAGTTGACATAAATCTTATCATAACACGTAAGAGCTCCACCTTAACTTAGACCTATTAAACAAGGTAAGAAAGCAAGCAAACCTTAAAGAAGCGTTGCATACCAATAGAGGATGGTGAAATACTATAATCCTCGAGTAAAACCCAAGCAATTTAAGGCTGGAAGAACGCACAAAACTTCATGTGGTTTCCCCCTAAAAAAATAAAAAAACCCATTAAGATTTTAAATGTAACACTCAACCTCCTTGTGTTATTGTTGCATGTACGTAAACTATTAATTGTGTTACACTCAAGCCTTTGAGTGTGTGTGTGTATTTATATATATTATGTGAAAATGCAGCTCTAACTAAGGACACGAGTCATCACATGAGTAGCTTATCATTTATTTTCATGGACATTTAATGGTTTATATATAAATGAGTTTAAGTGTTACAATCATTCAAACCAACAAAATTCGAAAATGGATGGCCCGCCTTGTCTTGAACAACCTTAATATGAAATTAATTTTTGTTATTTAATGTATTGTTTGAAAATTTAGATTTTGGTGAATTATTTCCTTATTTTGAAGGTTTTTTTATTTATCAAAATTTCATAGTAGTGTGCTAATTGGTGCACATTTTGAAATTTTACTTGGAAAATGGATTCTCTAAAGAAAAAAAAAACCTTTAAATAGGGGGCTCATAATATATGAAACGAACACAACAATTTATATAATATATAATAATTCATATTGGTGATTCTTATAATTATGCAAGGAAGATTCCTATATTTGCTTCACCCATAGTTGATTAAAGGACTCTATTACAATAGTAATGCATGACAGTTGCATTGTTAGGAAAAGGGCTTCTATTCAAGAGGGAGACTAACCTAAGTGACTTGGTAGAAGGTTTACATGTAAAATGGGAGATTTGTTGGAATATTTATGTATGAGTGGTGTGGTTAGTTAAATAGTGAAGTCACATATTGGATACTATTGACAAAAATGCAAGGTTAATATAACATAATTGGAATTAAATTCATTGGCTTAAATTTTTGGCTTTTGGGTAAAGTGGCATCCCAAGGGTTTATCTCCCTAACACAATAAATTGAGATTGTTATTTTCTAATGGATTCTAATGTTCAAGGTTTTGCATTTGTTTGGGCTCTTTTGTTGATTCGCCATATGTCTAAATTCGATTAGACTTCTTTGTTGACCTAGGTTTAGTTTAGGGGAGCCAAATCCACTACTCACGTCTACACGAATGATGAAGAAGGTTAACAGTGTCTTGAGGTTATATAATACTCATTAAACTTGCAAAAGAAGGGAAAGACCCTATATCCAGCTCACATAACTTTTGAAAATCATACTTTAGCTTTTGAAAAAAGGGGTAGTTAAGAGTAATGTGACGAAGAATAAAGAGACTCTCTTGTACGTGTGATTAGAAATTTATAAGGAAGTTGTCTATATCTATTTAATGTGCTTAAAGATGTAAGGGTGTAAAAGTGTTTTAAGTGTGTGGACGAGGCTGTTATTTGCTCTTCCCCCCGACTTGATTAAAAATATATATATATATATATATATATATATATATATATATATAATATAAATTTTGTTATTAGTTTAATTTACCTTTAAAAGTAGTCCTAGCTTAAATCTTGCACACTCTGTCACAAATCAATCTAGTCCAAAACCAAACAAGAATACAAATCAGCCCATCCTAAAACCAACCAACAATATGGATCACAAATCTCTCTCTCTCTCTCTCTCTCTCTCTCTCTCTCTCTCTCTCTCTCTCTCTCATGAATCTTTTTATTATTATTTGACTATCAATACTCCCAACTCTTATGAGAAAAGAATGGGTGTTTGTGAGTTCTCTTTTTATTATAAATTTATATATTATTTGTGTAAGTGTGTGTTTGATACTGATTGTATGCATTATTTATTTTTCGTTAAAATGTTATTTGTGTGAATGTGTATGTGTATATAATATTGTGGGGGCCAATTGATCCCATAGGTACAATTTACATTGGAAAGGGCTGGGCCTATAGCCCAATACCCAGTCCGAGGATAAGAGAGTATTCGAGAACGACCAGCAAAGGAAGAGATGAAAACTAAGCCCTAAAAAGAGGTAAACAATACCTATGTAGAATTTAACCGTGTTCGAGGATGATGATCACCTCGGACCCTCTGTCCGAGGTGGCCAATAGACTTCTCAGTCCTTTAAGGTAACGTTTCGGAAGGACTTTGCAGCAAATGGAATAGGAAGATATCAGATAAAGGATAAGGATGAGGAAAAATAAATATCATGAAGTACTGTTACCCTCGCATTAAATGCTGCCCAGCTAACTCTCTGACCGCATTAATGTGGAAGTGATGCCTGAACAGTGAACAAGTAGCCTTACAGCTAAGAATGGAAGGTTCAAGGAGAGGCAAGGGAGAACAGAGAAAAAGGACTCCCAACGCCTGACCCACACGTGAATGGAGGAACTGATATAAAAACCATAGTATATAATACGAAAAAAGATTAAAAGGGAGGAGGAAAGGAAAAAGATAAGAAAAAGGCAGGAGAGAGAGAGAGAGAGAGAAAAAGGGTGAAGAAATACAACAGTAAAAAGGAGGAATTCAACACTCTTAGTCACAGTACTAGGACAGGTCCGAGGATACTTCTTGTATGTGTGCGCATGTAACTTTTTCCCTTTAACGCTATATACCACTATCTTTATCCTAGATTCAGATTAGCTTATTCTCCCACTCTTTACAAATTTATTGTTCGGGCTTTTTGGGCCTGGTTCCATTCCTGTTCTGGGTTCAAGTCAAAGTTAGTCCTTACAAATATAAATATACATAATTTAATAATTAGTAAATATAAAAGGCTTGTTACATGTGTGTATTGTTATCATGTTATAATGATAATTTGTTATAGTGTTAGTAATTTAAAGAAGAAAGAAAGTAATAAGCATTCGATTGATTAAGTAGACACACAGTGTATTATTTATATATGTATGGATGGTTAAGTAAACATATAGTAACAAGCATTTGATTGGTTAATCCAATGCCTGTGGGTTGAATTCTGTTATTCAGTTTAAAATATTTTTATAAAAACAATGACAATTGCATAAAAATAAAAATGTTATACAAATTTAACAAAATAAAATGGTTACACCTACATACATTAATAATAGATAATGACAACTCATAATGAATTATCATGTAAGGATTCCAAAATATGAAAACTTGTAGAATGAAATTGTAAAACTTCATTCTTTTTTTGTGTGATTTTTTTTTTCCTGTTGATAACTCGATATATTTGAGTTCTCTTTTTATTAAATTTTGTTTAACTTAAGTTTCTTAATGAACCCCTAAAAAGATATCTTGGAGACGCCATTGTGTATGGAGGTTTTTTGTGTTTTTCTTCCTTTCTTAATATGCCCCCCTAACGTTGAAATCCCCTAAGCTATTATAATGGTGCTAGAGTCATTCAAGGCCTTGTTGAATGAGAAGAAGATCAATCAACATATATTAAAAGCTAAAGCTCATAAAAAATCCAATTAGATTCTCAATTTTGCATCACGTGTTTTATCTAATTTTTAATTTTTGTGCCAAATAAATTATTGAGTGTAAAATCAAAGAGTCCAAATTCAATTAAATTCTAAATTTGATTTTAATTGGAGTCCAATTTCACACCACATATTCATATAATTTTTTAATTTTTATGTCAAGTGAATTATTGAGTGCAAAAACCGAAGAGTTTAAATCCAAAGAAATTCTAAGTCATATATATACACATATATATGAGAAACCATCACATATTTTAGAAATATATGGTTAAAAAAATAGGTAAGTTAATACCATGTATAATTTGACACTCTTTTAAAAAAGAGATGTAATTTGAACCGTATAATTGTTATTATTTTTAATTATATCCATGCATATACACGGGATTACACGCTAGTTATATTTATTGGGTACTACCATTTATTAGCATTGACCAATATTCATCTAGAAAATGTTGAATTGATTTTGACTTTTATTCAAAATTGGCAACCTAGTTGACTAAGGGTATGTTTGGGATCCGTTTATTTTGTTGAAACTGCAAATTTTTGCTGAAAGTACTATAGATGAAGGTAAAAATTAATTAAAATAGTACAGTGAGACCTATGAAAAGTATCAAAAAGTGTAATGAGGCCCATAAATAGTTGCAAAAATAAGTTGAATAGTAAAATAAACTGACTTTTTAAGCTGGAGCCAAACGCACACTAAGTGCCATAAAATCTGCTTCCCTAAAGGGAAAACCCCTTCTTAATTGGCTAAATTAAAGGAGTCATGGTTATCAACATTAAATGGTGATTGATCTTCATTCAATGGAAAGAGAAAGTTTGTTAGGTGTTGGCATTCATTTGTTAGATATTAGGGGTTTATTTGAGATCCGATTATTTTACTGAAACTGAAAACTTTTTACTGAAAGTATTGTAGATAAAAATAAAAGTTAGTTAAAATAGTATAGTGAGACTTATGAATGGTACCAAAAAGTGCAGTGGGATCCATAAATAGTAACAAAAATAAGCTGAATAGTAAAATAAGTTGGTTTTTTAATTTGGAGCCAAACATACACTAGATCTTTAGGTCCAATTTATGGATACCTTTAGGGCATTTGTTAATTCACCATTTTAATAAAGTTTTAATACTATTTTTATGAGAAATATAAAAGGCTGTAATAAAAAATCAATTACTTTTTCCTCTCTTTTTTTCATAAAAATACTTCTAGAAAATTTTTTTAAACCAATGCCCTTAAGGCATCCATTAACTCATGGGTCTCACAAATGTCCCAAGTTCATTTGATAGTTTTTTTTTTTTTTTAATTGAGCCAAAGTAGGTTGGAGATGTCTCTTTTACCCTCCAATCCATATTTCCTAATTCTCCCATTGTGTCGGTATTCCTTGGCCACAATTATCCTAAGTGGCAGATTGCGACTTATTGTTTGTCACTTTCTTATTGTTTGTCACTTTCATATGGATCCACCGCTCAAAGTTTCTAAAATTTTTAATTCCTTGGCTTTGTCCACGTAGTGAGGGTTGAGAGGGAGAGATTAATTGCTTGGATCTTGGTCAAGCCTAAAATCCCTTTACGGCTGGTAGTGAACCTTATGGCCCAGTTTGACCATTTTTGTTGTTTTAGACTTAGTCTCACGGATTTCTTTGGCTGAATTAGTGGGCTTATTGGGCTGAATTTCATGGGCCCAACTTAAATCGATTCCATGTCTAACATGGCCGGCCGTATGGACCATATCCCTTGAATAACTAGTGTTTGAATTTTTTGGGCCTTGGGGCTTATTTTTAGTTTGCTGCCCCAATGCCCTTAACAAGATTCAACTAGAGATCTAACTTTTTTCATGCATGTATGTTAAATGATTTTTAACTTTCTATATACATTTTGATGGAAAAATGATCTTTTTAATATATATATATATATATATATATATATATAAATAAAAATAAAAATATACGATAGTATTTCAAACCTATGATAATTACTTTTTTTTATCATTATGTTTGTTAAAAAATGATTATTAGGACAACCAATTCTTACTTTCTTTTATCCTCTTTTCCACATACCACTGTCCATATTTTAATAGACATCCACCACATTTCTATCTTTTCGTCCTACCTTAATTTGCCCTTTGCTTTCGTCAATGCCACTGTTGAATGTTATTTCCGGCTACTGTTTAGGTTGAAAGTATTATACACATTGTCTGTCGACTCTGTCCTATAAATAGCAATCAATATTTGTTGTTATTCGGTGCAAAAACCCTACAACTAACATTAATAGAATGAACAGATCATAAGCAGTATAGACATGATTTTTCACTACGTACTGGGGGTGCCATGTGTGTGACTAGAAGCACTGATCATTAATTATTTTAAACAAGGTTGTATTTTGTATGTATTATATAAACAATTTGCATGGTAACTAAAATACAAAAATAAAAAAGGACTGTGGTCAAGAGAAGCTTCATCGAAGTGTTGGGCTGCATGGAGACACAAAATAACATAGTCCAAAACCAGAAGGATGGACCATGTTTATAGCTTAAGAAAAAGGGGTCCCATGTACATGTCAAATTGTCTGAGTGAGGGACGACATTGTCATAAATTTCATGTTTGCATGATTGATGATTATGTGGATAACCATCATCTTTAATGGACATGGACAGCTGTTTGGTCATGGATATATGGCTAGTCTTCTTTCTAAGCTCTGATCATGTACTGTCCATAATTTTCTAATAAGCTCTTTCATATGATACCATTTATTACTCCTCTCTTTTCTTTTCTTTTCTTTTTTTTCTTTTTGATAATAAAACCCCTCTTTTTCTGATACCATGCATTCCATTATTTTCAAAGCCAAAATCTAAATGCAATACCAGAAAAGTATTTTAGTTTTATATAAAGGGTTCTCTTCTTGTCTTGAGGACATGTTTTTCATTTTAATAATTTGGTATGAAACCCAATCTGTTTTTTTCTTCTTCTTCTTCTTCTTCTTGATAAAACTAAAAATTGCTTGATATATAGTAGTAGATGACTAGGAAAGTGAGTGTTGGACTTTACTCTTTTTCCACGCAATGATTGATAAAATTATATATATATATATATATATATATATATATATTTATATATGTCAGTAATACAAGCTGCTCAACAACTGCCCACATGGCTTTAAATTTCAATCAATTTAATTAATTCAATTGTGATGTGGCAAACAACATGTGGTCATAGTGGGAGCTACAATATTTTTCTTGGGTCCGGTTAATGTGTGCCCTTAGGACACACATTAACAAATCCATTTTTGGAAAAGTTTTATTGGGAATTGAAAAAGTTGTCAAAACTTTTTCAATTCCCAATAAACTTTTTCCAAAATTGGTTTACTTAATGTGTGCCCTTAGGGCACATATTAGTAAAATCCATTTTTCTTAATTTATATACCAAAAACAAGTTTATCAAGGATAAAGAAGCTGATTTCATAACAAGACAAGAAGAGGTGCCTTGTGTAGGCTCTAGAATAACCTCTGTGATTGAGGTTTTCCTCGCTTAGGCATCATCTCATGAGCTCCACACTATTAGGGATAAAGAAATTTGCAATATACGTGTGTGTGAAGTTTAACTCATGTCATGTCATGTCAAAACTCCCTTTTAACACTCTTATAATTAACTCAAACCCTTTAATTTCCTTTCTTTTCCTGTTGTGCTTGACTTAAGTTCTTCATGCCTAGTTTGAATATGAGTTGATAGACCTTTCTTTTTCTTTTTTTAATAATTGAGTTGGTAGACCTTAATATGGTGTAATTAGAGTTTGTAACATGATGTAACATGACATCATTTTCGAGCCAAAAGTGTCAACCAATTAGTCTTAAATATATTTATTAATTAAGTAAGCCAATTTAAGTTATGATACGAGTTTTTTTTTTTTTTAAATACAAGATAGAATTCTACTCTAACTTAATCTAAGTGTATATATGTGTCAAGTTCCATCCTAAGACTTAAACCCTATTCCAAGGGTTTGGTATGGTAACTATATAGAGTATTAAGATTAAGTAGATATTGTACTTAAATATTTAATATTTAAAAAAGGGAAATTAGTGTGTACTTTCGGCGTATTATAAATGCGTACTCATTTCTCTCACATGAATGGTGGGTCCTACTAATTAAATTCATGGTGGGATCCACCATTCATGTGAGAAGAGGGACTACGCATTTATAATATTCTAGAATTACCTAATAATTTTCTTTTAAAAAGTGTATACCTTAAAATTTTCTTTGATAATTGATATGATTAATAAGGAAAATAGTTCAAAATTTACGCATAAAAATTTACTTACACTTTCACACTTCATCATGCTTAGTCGGTTAGGACCACAACAATACAAAAATAGTGAGAGGGTGTATAATTTGTGTCTAAGCACCTGCTAATCAAGCCCTATAATTTTTATCACCCAACCAAATGCCCATTATTTAAGATGATTCATTAACTATGATTGAATCTCATTTTATATTATTGTATATATAATATCAACTATAAAACTAATTGATTTTTTGGTCTAATGATATGAGCTATTATCATAAAACAAACCTTCATCATAGGTTTCAAATCCAAAATTGTATCAACCATAAATCTATAACTCGTCATTGCTCAGCACTTATAATTTTTTAAAGGATATTTCAAGTTGTCTTTTGAGCATGTAACTGATCCTTAACTCCTTAAGTTTTCTATTCAATGTGTCAATAAATTATAAAAATAAACTCTTGAACCAACCATTGGCCTTAGGACCTAGCAGCCAAACCCTTTCTGGGATTATTATATGAGATTTGTTCGCTCCTATCATATTCATCCATAGGGGAAAAAAAGAAGACAAAAACAAAAACCCCTTAAACTTAATGGATTAGGCTTTTCAATAACTGGTGTTTGGTATTGACAATTTGAGATAAACTAATTTTATGTGGCGTTTGGTACGGGAGAATTCACATTACTCCTAACATTCAGATTCTTGAGAATGTGATTCTTTGCAATCTGAATGCCTAAGAATGTAGCTATTCCTATGTTTAGTTTCATTGAGAATCTCTTAAGATTTCTATGAATGTAAGATGATAAAGTTTGGTTTATTCCTAGGAATCTTAAATGAATTATTTATTTTTCTCATTCTATCCTTAGATTTAAATATTTGGTTTAATATTTTATCTTAATTGCTTAAATGATAAGGAAAATAGTTAAATTGTCAATTTATAAAAAATACAATTTCCTTTATGCTTGGGAATCTGGATACCCACCTATTTTAAAGGGAATCCACATTCCTACTTAGAGGGGTTTAAAGGGGAAATCCACATTTCCCTGGCATTTAATTCCTTAGTGTGATTTGCAACCAAATATGAGAATTTTTAAACATTTCTAGAAATCTTAAAATATTATCCTGTATCAAACTTCACAGTGTGAATCTAGTTTTTGGGATTTGAACCCCTCCTTGCCCACTACCTAAGTAAAAAAAAAAAAAAAAACCTTGTTATTAGTGACAAGGGGTTCAATCCTTACCTCACCTCCTGTTATATTTTTCGTTTTTATAGATTAATTAAATATAAAACAACATTACTACATTTTTTTTTTTTTAATTTAGTTTAGAGGTGTGCCAACAACACCGGCTCTTCAAAAGGTTTGCATACTTTTTTCTAAGTAGGGTAGTTGATTAGTTGGTAGAGGAAAAAGCTTGGGACTACTTTGCTTTAACAAAGTCCAAGAATACATCAAGTTAGCCGGACATCAAGAATGAAGTATCATGCAGTAACTAAATTAGCCAATGAAGAAGGTCAAATAAGAAATTTATGACTAGGTGGATTCTAATAAGTTTAACCGGTAAAGTCTTTAATAATTGAATAGAAAATTTGAGATCTAATTTTTGCTTATATTAAAAATAAATTGATATCTTAATCTGATAATAAAAAACGAAATTATAGGCTTGAAACTCTATCTGAAAACAAGAAAATCATTGTTGGTCCCATATATAAAAACTGAAATTATGGCCAAATTAGAAATAAATATCCTTTCATGATTAATATCAATTTTGTGGGATTATAAAAAAATATATATGAATTGTGTGGGACCAGCAGCATATGGTACCATCTTTATCGTGCAAGTGAGTTTGATCGTAGTAATTACCTGCCAAAAAGAGTTGGTTGGTAACTCTCTCAACGAACACTATTTATCGAGTAAACACAACTGATAAAGCTTAATGGCAAACCCAACGGCCATGTATAACATGCACGCTCTTCCGGATAACGTGACCTATACGTGTGTTTTTTTTTTTTTTTTTTTTAATTATATAAATTTGACAATAGTAGCTTAAGTTTTTGTTGGGAGAAATAAAATACATGGACAACATGATAAATAAAATAAAAAGGACAACTTCATTCCACCTATTCACTGGTTTCTTATTTTATATTTTGTTTAGGAAATCAAAAAATTGACCAAATCTAAATCATTATCTTAATACATTCTTTTTTTTTTTGCATGCAAATGTGTCAATGTATTTGCATAATGATATATACTGTTGTAAATACATTGAATTTTTTCCCATCTTGCTCTTTCTATAATTTTTTAACCAATAAAAAAGAAGAAAGAAAAAAAAGGATATTAACTAAATGAGTCAATAACTTTGGTGAATTTATGCTTTCTCTGATGTTTAATGTGCAATTTAGGCCTTGGTTTTTGGTGGGTTGGGTCAAAAATCTTCCTCCATGCCGCTCTTGTTCATCCCTCATTAATATCTCTTACTAAAAATGTGTTTAGATGAGCTAATTATTATTATTTTATTTTAAAAATAAATAATGTAAAGAAAATACACGATATCATGTACAAGGTCATAACACCTCTTGTTGTTTTCAACAGAGATGTTCAAGGTTTAATGCTTCACTCTCTATTGTAATTTAATTTATTAAGAGGAAAAAAGAGGCAAAAACTGAAAAAGAAAGTGATAGTGAACTAAAAATTGAACATCTCCAATTCATCCATTAGAGTCGTCCAAAGCCAAAAAGGTTAGCCCAACACAAGAAGGTCGTCCATCGTTAGGAGGTCATCTGTGGACATAAAGGTCGTCCATCAAGAAATCATCTAGAAGACCCCTCGGCACTTAGAAAATTCTCAAAAAATTTATCTGTGTACAAAAGCTTGTAATTCGGAGCACGTTCTACTATTTTGAAGTATGAGCAAATCCTTGTTCATCGCTATAACTTCCTATTAAGTACTTAACTTCCAATGGCAGTTGTAGAAGATAAAATTGGGCACTTTAACTTCTATAGCAGTTGTGGAAGTTAAGTCTAAACCTTTTACTTTCACACACGTTAGGGAAGTTATTAAACAAGTAACCACTCCAAAGCTCACTATATAAGGACTTATCCACACCAAATGAAAGTAAGTTTTCACTACTTCTAAAGTTGGGATTCTTGAATTCTAAAGAGAAAAACTAACTTAAGTATTGGAGGGTTCTTGGCCGGTTCACCTTGGTCACCTTTGATATAGTGTTTCTTTCTTTTCAGGCCTTCCAAGCAATCACTAACCCATTGAAGCCCAGAGCACTCAGTCTACTAATTTTCTCTACATCATCAGTTGGTGCTGTTTGTGGGGAAGTAAATTCATATTTTGCAATTTATCTTTCTTTGACAAAAGGCTGTATAGTCCGAACAAGGTCAATGGCCACTAGTCCAGGCCATCAGGAGAGTAGGAACGCTTCCAGCCATCCCAACCGTGCTTACCAGTCAGCACCTGTTATGCAGCCGCCTTCCGTTCAGCAAATACAATCTATGGCAGCCACTATGGCGGAGTTAACCCGTCAGAATCAAGAGTTGACTCAAGAGATCAACCAAAGAAGGCAATGTAATGAAAGGTGTATGGAAGGGCAAGCTTAGAGTCAAGAAGTTAGAGAAGGAGAAAATGTTGAGTGTGAGAACCATTCAAGGGGTACCACTTCACAAAGAGTGCCACACTTGGAGAGGGAGATGGATCAAATGAAGAAAGTCATGGACGAGATGAAGGAGAATATGCGAAAGACGAATCACGTAGATGATTTAGTTCATCAAACCGATTCCCCTTTCATAGCTTCTATCAATAATCATCCTTTGCCTTCCAAGTTCAAGATGCCTTCCTTGGATTCGTATGATGGATCACGCGACCCATGTGATCACATAGCGACCTTCAAGACCACAATGCACCTTCAAGGAGTTCCAGATGAGATGATGTGTAGGGCTTTTTTGACCACCCTAAAGGGGCCAGCACGAGTGTGGTTTAGAAAGATACCTCCGAACACTATTAGTTCTTTTGAAGAGTTGAGTAAGCTATTTGTCAACAACTTTATCGGAGGACAAAGGCACAAACGCTCCTTGTCCAGCCTGTTGACTATAGAACAAGGAGAAAATGAGAGCTTGTGGTCCTTCATCACTCACTTTAATAGGGAAGCCCTGATGGTAGACGAGATGAATGACAAGTTGTTATTGGCAACCTTCCACAATGGAGTTAGTTCTGACTTGTTCATTCACAAACTCTATGATCAAAAGCCATAGACCATGGCTGAACTCGTCCATTCAGCCCAAAGCTTCATGAACGCAAAAGATGCAATCATTGCCAAGAAAAGGAAGAGAGCAGAGCGAATGGAAGCAAACCTCCTATGCCATCCTGAATAAGGCCCTCGTCTAAAGAAGGCCCAGACATGAGAGAAAAAGGATAGAGATAGCAGGAAGGAGTCAACATTACACGCCCTTGAATGTTCCACTTGATCAAGTGCTTATACAAATTAAGGATGACCCATTCTTGAAGTGGCCAGAAAAAATGAAGGGAGATCTCAATAAGCGCAATAAGAACAAATATTGCCACTTCCATAGAGATCATGGGAATGACACAGACGAGTATTATGACTTGAAGCAACAGATAGAGAATCTTATTAGACAAGGAAAGTTAAGACATTTTGTTGGAAGAGATCAAAAAGATGAGAAGTTGAAAGGAAAGGTAGAAGAGTCATCACGACCCCCACTTGGAGAAACAAAAGTCATTATAAAAGGAACTTCAACAAGACAATCTTCAAGTCAAGGAAGACATACCTGAAGGTAGTACATAGAACGTCCAACTCTCTAGACAACCACCAAGGATGAGGGAGGCAGACGAGCAAGCCATTACATTTACAAACGAGGATGCTGGAAGGGTCCATCACTCATATGACAATGTGATTTTCATTACTTTGCTCATTGCTGATTATACAACTAGAAGGGTGTTGGTAGATAATGGGAGTTCGGTAGACATCTTATATTACTCGGCCTTCCAACAAATGAGGCTTGGACGAGATCAACTTCGTCTAGTAAATTCACCCTTGGTAGGATTTGGAGGAATGAAAATGCAACATGTGGGCATTATTACACTACCTATAGTGGTGGGAGCATATCCACAATAGATAACCAAGGAAGTAAATTTCCTCGTGGTAGACTGTTCGTCTTCCTATAATATCTTCTTCTTATAATGCCATTATTGGAAGACCAACTTTAAATAATTGGAAGGCAGTAACATCTAACTATCACCTATCAGTCAAATTCCCAACGGAGTATGAGATATGGCAAGTGCAAGGAGATCAGTTGGCCATTAGAAAGTGCTACCTAGCCATGTTGGCTATGGACGAGCATGTGCAAACGATGAGCATAGAGGAAAGAAGGGTTATTGCAAAGCCCACCGAAGTACTGGAAGACATCCCTCTAGAAGAGGGTAACCCCAAGAAATATACTAGAATTGGAACAAGTATGGAGGAAAAGACGAAACAAGACTTCATCCAGTTCTTAAGGAAGAGTATCAATGTTTTTGCATAAAGTCATGAAGACATGCCAGAAATTAACCTAAGTGTTATTACTCATTGATTGAATGTGCACCCATCTTCCAAGCCTGTTCGTCAAAAGAAGAGGGTCTTCGCTCTTAAGCGAAACAATGCTATTAATGAAGAAGTCCAGAAGTTAACCACAGTAAAATTCATTCGGGAAGTCTATTACCCAGATTGTTAGCTAATGTGGTGATGGTTAAGAAGGCAAATGGCAAGAGGAGGATGTGTGTAGACTTTACTAATTTGAACAAAGCTTACCCTAAGGATAGTAATCCTTTACCACGCATTGATCAGTTGGTAGATTCAATTGTAGGTCATCAATTGCTAAGCTTCATGGATGCCTTCTCAAGGTATAATCAGATAAAAATGAATGAGGAAGATCAAGAGAAGACATCCTTTATTACCAGTCGAGGTTATTTTGTTATAAAGTGATGCCCTTTGATTTGAAGAATGCGGGGGCAACTTATTAAAGGTTAGTCAATCACATGTTCCATCCACAAATAGGATGAAATGTAGAAGTTTATGTGGACAATATGCTGGTGAAGAGCTCGAATGAGAAGAAACATCTGGACGACCTATAGGAGACCTTTGACACACTTAGGTGACACAATATGAAGCTGAATCCAAGTAAGTAAGCCTTTGGGGATTCGTCAAGGAAGTTTCTGGGATTCATGGTTTCACAGAAAGGAATTGAAGCGAATCCAGATAAGATCCAAGCTATACTGAACATGGAACCACCAAAGAATGTCAAGGAAGTCTAGTCTCTCACTGGACGAGTTGCAGCACTAAACAAGTTTGTTTCAAAAGCTACATATAAATGTTTACCTTTTTTCAAAGTTCTCAAGAAGTCGTTCGAATGGACAGACGAGTGTCAAAAAGGCTTCTAGGATCTTAAAGTCTATCTTACCACAACTCCCCTGCTAAGTCCATCCATACAAGGTGAAGAGTTGAATTTATACTTAGCAGTGTCCCCACATACAGTAAGTTCAGCATTGATTAGGGAAAAAGAGAAGGTGCAAAAGCCTGTGTATTATACAAGCCGAACACTAAAGGGGGCCGAAGGACAATATCCGATGATGGAAAAATTGGCATTTGCATTAATAATGGCTTCCAGGAAGCTGAGGCATTACTTCTAGGCTCATGTCATCAATGTCATTACAGATCATGTGCTCAAGAAGGCGATGAACAAGTTAGAAGCTGTAGGACGACTAATCCAATAGGCCATTGAGCTTAGTGAGTTTGACATCAGATACCAACCAAGAAATGCGATAAAAGCTCAAGCTCTAGTAGATTTCATTGTAGAATTCACTTCAAGCCATGGTAGTTTAGACGGGGTGGAAGATGTAAAAACATGGGTCGTCCATGTGGATAGGTCGTCCACGCTATATGCAGGAGGAATAGGAGTTGTGTTGCACTCTCTAGAAGGGGATAAGTTGAAGAATAAGGTTCATCTGTAGTATTAAACAACCAACAATGAAGTTGAGTATAAAGCCCTTCTTAAAGGGCTAGAATTGGTTAAGTCT
This sequence comes from Quercus parvula, assembly GCA_030820535.1. NCBI lineage: Eukaryota > Viridiplantae > Streptophyta > Magnoliopsida > Fagales > Fagaceae > Quercus > Quercus parvula. The sequence goes on from JAUAME010000004.1 coordinate 21,599,406, forward strand.
TTGGAGGTTGAATCGATAGCCGTCCAGGGAGACTCTTAGTTGGTTATTGGTCAAGTGAATGGAACATGTGAAGCTAAAGAAGAACGGATGAAGAAATATCTTAATAAGGTGAGATGCCTTGTTAAGAAATTTAAAGAAGCTAGTTTTATTCAAGTCCTAAGGGAAGAAAACGTGGAGGCAGACGCCTTAGCGATGGAAGCATCAGTAGATGGATCAGTGGAAGAGTTTGATGAAGTCCAATACATCCTTAGTATAGATCTCCTAGAGATACAACAGATAAAAGGTGAAGAAAATTGGATGACCTCAATAGTCATCTACCTAAAAGATGGAAGGCTTCTAGAAGAAAGGGATAAGGCTAGAAAGCTAAGGATCAGATTGGCTAAATAGGTCCTTATAGATGAGGTGTTATAAAAAAGAGGCTTCTCTTAGCCTTACCTAAGATGTTTAGCTCCAGACAAAGCAAACTATGTATTGAGAGAAGTTCATGAGAGAGCATGTGGCAACCATTCAAGAGCTAGAGCACTCGTCCACAAAGTCGTCCATGCAGGTTACTACTGGTCAACCATTCAAGCAGATGCTAAGGCTTATGTCAAGGTGTGTGACCAATGTCAGCGATTCAATAACGTCCCTAGACAACCCTCAGAGTACATTACCCCAATAATGGCCCTATGGCCTTTTGCGCAATAAGGATTGGATATTTTGGGCCCTTTTTCAATTGGAACTAGGCAGATAGAGTTTTTAGTGGTAGGGATTGATTATTTCACGAAATAGGTGGAAGTTGAACCCTTAGCAAAGATTACACAACAGAATGTCAAAAACTTTGTCTAGAAGAGCATTGTATGCAGGTTTGGGGTACCTAGGGTTCTAGTGTCTAACAATGGATGGCAATTTGATAACACACCTTTCAGAGATTTTTACGAGAAACTTGGAATTAGGAATCATTATTCCTCACCCTCCCACCCACAAGCAAATGGACAAGCAGAAGTAGCAAACTAATCCTTATTAAAAATCATCAAGACTCAGCTTGAGGGGGCAAAAGGAGTATGGACTTACAGAACTACTGTGAGAACCCCCATAGGGTAAACTCCTTTCAAACTAGCTTATGGAAGTGAAGCAGTCATACCTGTAGAAGTACACATGGCCAACAACAGGGTGATGAAGCATCAAGACGAGGACAATGAAGAACAACTTCGTCTTAACCTCAATCTTATTGATGAGGTAAGGATGGATGCAGAGCAGAGGACAACAAAATACAAAAGTCTTATGGCTAGGTAGTATGATGCAATGGTGAAACCCAAGCGCTTCAACATTAGGGACCTCATCCTTAAAAGGGTCTCCTTAGCAACCAGGAACTCGGCTCATGGAAAGCTAAGGCCTAATTGGGAAGGACCTTATAGGATTATCAATTGCAAAAGACAGGGATCATACTACTTGGAAGCCCTAGATGGACGGAAGCTAGAGCACCCTTGGAGTGTTGAGCATCTAAGAAGATGAAGCTATCAATGACGGGTTAGCCTGGACGAGCATCACCGTGGACGAGCATCATGGACAAAGTTGAGGTTATGTGTTGTTTCCCTCATATTTACTTATGTTTATTATTACTACTGCATGTTTTTAAATATTTTGATTCCCAAAAAGTGCATTAGTTTCTAACTTCTGCACTATCTATGGACGGATTTGTGATGGACGAAGTCATGTACTTAGTCTATCTGTTTGTACATAAGTATTTTTAAATTCCCTAAGGCACTAGCTTCTAAGCATGTGCCATGCTTGTGGACTATGTTTATGTTATGTACATACAGTTGGATTTCCAATGTGTATAATGTTGTATGAAGTCCTAATTCTGTGATTTCATTTAAACTAATCCACAAGAAGGCTAAAAGCCCAAGACGAATAAAATCTCTAGACGCAAGGATGCAATGTCTATAAGCTTTCCTTAAAATAAGGATAAAGTAAAGAAAAATAAATCAAGGTATATTCATCTAAACAATGGGCGAAATAAAACCTAAGGTATATTCATCTAATTAATGGACGAGGAAAAACGTGCATGTAAAAATATTTCAAAGTCCGTGGATGAATTTGACCAACCTAACAAGTCCCATATTTGGACGAGTAAATGCTAAAAATGTCTTGACCAAAGACAAATAAAGGATTGTCTAACTTATGGACAAAGAATGATGCAAGCTATAAGTCAAATATATTGATGAATAAAGCTAGTAAAAGAGATACCATTCATAGACAAGTTATACCTGTGAAATATAAAGAATGGTAAAAGTGTTGAGCATGAAAAAGTTATTTAACATGGACAATGTAGATAAAAATTCATTCATATTGTCAAGACGAAATAAAATGTCATCATAAGTGGATGGACCACACTTAAAACTGTAGAAATAATATGGACGATGTAAATAAAATTCGTTCATAAAGCATGAAATATGTTCAACACCAAATAAGAAATAAAAATAAAAGTAGACATTCATTCAAGCTAGAGAAGGGTAGATGACCATCGTCCAAAAACCCTTTAAGTTATTCATAGCCAATAAAGGCAATTGTATATATTGATCGTCCATATACTTGGACGAGGGAATTGTACTTGAATGAAATTTAAAAAAAAAAAAAAAAAAGAAAAAAAACGAAAAGAGGGACAATACTTACTTCAACGAGTGGTCTCCTGGTGTGCAAGGTTCTCCGTAGAAGGTTCAGGACCAAGCCCCCAAGCTGCCAGACAACTGAAAGTCACTAAGTTGTGGAAGGACCTTTTAAGGAAGGCACGTGCTTGGTCAATACAATCCAAATAAAATTTATCTAAGCGTGGATGAGTGACAGCTGCACCAATATAGAGGAAGGTTAGACAAGTAAAAAAAAAAAGGTTGGATAAAATAAATAAAAGAAAGGAAGAAAGACATACCCTCAAAACGAAGACGACCTAGAGGGCTAGTAAAAGGAAGGAAAGGGGCACTATCTACATCAATTGGGTCCCTAGCCTAATTTCCAGAAATAAAAAAGAATTCTTTCTTCCAAAGCCTATCAAAAGAACTACAGCCCTTTATTAAACTAAATTGAGGGCCTTTAGACAAGAACTGGTAAAAACTAGTAGATTGCTTTATCTCTACGAGCTTATAATAGTAAAAGAACTCATCCACTGTGATTGGACGGTTCCCTTCCAATGTCTCACGCCATAGCACTTGCATGGCAACTATTGTCCTCCATCTATTGGGGTTGAGCTAGTTAGGTCCAATACCCAACCTATGGAAGCGGTCTCTACAAAAGGAGTTTAAGGGAAACCTAAGACCTGCTAGAAGGTAAAAGGTATATACACCAAAACCAGAAAAAGGAGAACAACACCATTCTCCCTCTTCAAGTAGACGAGGCCTAAATTCACTAGGAATTTGATATCTACCTACAAGTGTTTTCAACTTAGGTGCGTCCAAAGTAGATGCTTCCTCAGGAGCACAATTATAAATTATATTTTCTTCTTCCTCCTTCTCTTCCTCGTCTTGAGGAAGACTAGGTGATCTTCTAGACGAGCTAGCCTCTGCCCTAGAAGCATCCTATGTTGCATTTTCTGGAATTCCTTTAAAGGAGTTCTAGGGACCCTAGATGAATAATGCTTGTCTGAGGAACTACTGTCACTACTATAACCTGTACTACATTCACTACTCTCATAACTACTGCCACTACTCCCAGGGAACACATCCTGATACTCATCTATCTTTCTTTCTAGGCTACTACTAGACGTAGACATAGTAAGAATAATGAACAAAGATGAAAACCTAAGAATAAAGGAAAGGAAGTACTTGACGAGACTAGAAGACGAGGACTAGATGAGACTCTTTGACAAAATGGCAAAAAAGAAGGTCGTCCATCGTCAGGAGGTCGTCCGTGGGCATGAAGGTCGTCCATCAAGAAAACACCTAGAAGACCCCTCAGCACTTAGAAAATTCTCAGAAAATTTATCTATGTACAAAAGCTTGTAATTCGGACCACGTTCTACTTTTTTGAAGTATGAGCAAATCCTTGTTCATCGCTATAACTTCATACTAAGTACTTAACTTCCAATGACAATTGTAGAAGATAAGATTAGGCACTCTAACTTCTAGAGCATTTGTGGAAGTTAAGTTTGAACCTTTTAACTTCCACACACGTTATTGAAGTTATTAAACAAGTAACCACTACAAAACTCACTATATAAGGACTCATCCACACCAAATGAAAGTAAGTTTTCACTATTCCTAAAGTTGGGATTCTTGAATTCTAGAGAGAAAAACTAACTTAAGCATTGGAGAATTTTTGGCCGGTTCACTCCGGTCACCTTTGATCTAGTTTTTTTTTTTTTTTTTTTTTTTTTTTTTTTTTTTTTTTTTTTCAGGCCTTCCAAGCAATCATTAGCCCATTGAAACTCGAAGCATTCAGTCTACTAATTTTCTCTGCATCATTAAAAAGTAATAATACTTAACCAAGTAAACTACATAATTAGAGGGAAAAAAAAAAAAAAAAAAACTTAACCAGACAAACCTCTCTCTCTCTCTCTCTCTCTCTCTCTCTCTCTCTCTCTCTCTATATATATATATATATATATATATAACTTCATTCTTTTTTTATACTCACTTTTACGTCATTCATGTTTTCCTCTTCTTCTTCTTTTAAAGCTATCCTCTTCAACAAATGTAAGAACTTTTCAATAGATTTGTAATTTGGTTGCATAAGCTCCTCTTTGTTGTTAAGCTAACTAGGAATCTAGGATTAGAATCCCCATTCCCATATATTTGTAGCTATATAATTATTAGGAAAAAAAATATAAGAATTTTATAAGATTTTGACATAAAACTCCCTTGCATTTTAAGACACAAGTTATACATAATTCTATCTTTGACGCAAAAATCGTTCTATAAAAATCGTTGATCGATACAATGTTAATGAGATTTGAAAAAAAAAAAAAAATTTATTATCTCATTCTATCTACTAACCCATAATCTATGGAAATCAAAATCAATAATTTAATTTAATATAATTGTAACGACCCAAGGAAAAGCGCTAGCCACATCTGCGCTATACCTCAAAAGGACTAGTCACAATTGAGGCTCCTTGTAGTTATTAATAAAGCCCAGATCTACCCAGTAAATACCCGATGTGGGACTCATCACACACCCACACACATCACACAATCAATCAAATTGGGGTATCACAATCTCCCCCCACTTAAATCCCTAACATCCTCGTTAGGGCCCACTTTGTGGGGTAGTGTCTCTGAGCCCACACGGGATTACTAGGCCGGCTCTGATACCATATGTAACGACCCAAGGAAAAGTGCTAGCCACATCTGCGCTATACCTCAAAAGAATTAGTCACAATTAAGGCTCCTTGTAGTTGTTAATAAAGCCCAGATCTACCCAGTAAATACCCGATGTGGGACTCATCACACACCCACACACATCACACAATCAATCAAATTGGGGTATCACAATAATGATATTTCATAATTTGTACTAATTAATTTTGCACGCTGTTGATGCTCATTTTGGAAAAGCCTAATAGCAGAAAGAATCCCAGCAATATGGGCAGGAAAGAGTTAGCAAGATTGAGAGAAAACTCATTAAACCCAAGTGGCAGGAATAATGGGTTATAGACCCATAAAGTAAACAAATGGGCCTTGAGGAAAGCAAATAGGCCCAAATGAGCCCATAGAAAGAAGTAGTAAACCTATGAGCATTATGTGATGTAGAAGAGTAAGAATGAGCCACAGCAGGCCCGAAGTAATGAATTAAGAAAGTAAGGGATTGATGGAATGCCCATGAACCCTAAGGATGAAGGATATGGTAATTAAGCTAGAGAAGCCCAAAAGAGTTAGTAAAAGCCCATGGGAATGCAGAATTAGAAAATGGGCCGAGGATGCCCAAGGAAAGCAAATGGGCTGAGGATGCCCAAGGAGAGAGAAATGGGCCAAATGAGCCCACAAGTAATGTAATGGATCAAGGAAGCTGAAAGTATCATGAATATAAACTCAATGGCCATACTGGGACATTGTAACCAATTGAGAGAAGAGTATGCAGTAGGCCCGAATGAGGCCCAACAAGCATGGATCAAATAGCGCCACAGCAGGAATAACATAATGGCATGGCAGGAATACTGGCAAGCCAATGAAAGGAGCAAATAGTGGGCTAAAAGGGAGAAAAGCCCACAATCAAGCAAGGCCCGACCCTTGGAGGAAGCAAGCGATAAAGAATGGAGGATCATAAAACAATTCACGCCATAAGAGGTCAAGAATGAGCGGAAGAACGCGCACGAACCTCCAATTCATGGCAAACGCATGAGCAGCAGACAAGCTTTGGACATACACGGAAGTAGAGAACGCACAAGGCCTAAGCATCACCAACCTATACCCAGCCAATACTGGAGTGGTAGGTCATGGGTTAGAGATAAGAGAGGGTATGGTTTGGCTATAGGGAGAAAGGAAAGCCTATTCTGGGGCTCCCGCTTAAACTTTTTTGGGGGAAATGTCCTGCTGGGATGACATACCACCCAAAAGATGGAATGATGAGTTGAAACCACTAGGTGCATGCCATGAGGAATAGCAAGAGATAATGCCCACACTATGGTGGATAAGAATGCCACGGTGAACAAGCAAACAAAACAGTTTTCTTTGTCTGGTAATGGGGAGTGGCATAGCCAGCACGGGTAAGTGGTGGTGGCTAGGCAGCTAACAAACTAGTGGGTGGTTGGGAAGGACATCCAAATCCAAACAAAAGTAGTTAAAGGGTAAAATGGTAAAAAAAGTCACAGCATATAAACGGCCCTCGACGTGCACAGTATCATCATCGCAACAATAGCAATCACTAGGAGAGAATTACAGCACCATTGTCACCATAACACTACACGAGTAAGCACTAAGATAGAAAGAAAGGAGGGAGAAAGGATAAAAGTAACAAAATAGAGGGGAAAAAAAGAATCAGAAAGAAAAATAGAGAGTGTAGAAAGGCAGACATGCACCAATAGGCTAATCCCTTCTCTCCCTCTAAAAGCCTACCCTTTGTTGAGGATAAAGGATTCGTTTGGGCATAAGCCATTCAGGCCCATTCCCTCAAAGTGGATAATTTCTACAGTAGGATCTTCTTGAGAGGTTATTCACATTGAGGGAGTGGATCCCTCCTTGGTCGTAGTCCCGTAACACAACTGAACATGGCAGACTAACCTTTTTCTTATTTGATTTCATTACTTATCGTTATTATTTCCTTTCTCGTCTTTGTAATTTCACTTATAATGTGTTTCTTGTTACTACATCATTCTTTTCCTTACTTTAATTAAAGATCCCTTATTTGTCTTGCCTGGCAGTAAGCATATCTCTTTTATTATTGTTTTATTATATTTATCTACAGTAACTTTTTTGCAATAGTTTCATTTTGTCTAACAGCAAGTGTGTTGCCTTTATCATTGTCCCATTGTATCTGCCTGTCATAACTCTTTTGTAATAGCTACGCTTGTCAAGGCATATGATCAAAGTTTCAGGAAAAAGGGGGCATAGTTTGTGCATAAGCTGGACTAAGGTGAGTTGTAATTGGACCAGTCCTAACTCTCCTATCTAGAACACTTGGGTCTCAGTATGGCAAAAGGCAGCCCAGCCCAAAAGTGCAAAAAGACCCACCACATTTAATTCGCAACTTCGCTGAGGAGTTAGGAAACAAACAAGGACAGAAGACAGAAGCCCTTATAAGCAATGCCCCCAAAATCTAGAACAACACGAAACATGAGTGCTGTGCCCTCGTAGGCAGAGTCGAGGCTAACAACGCCTTACCAATAGCAACCTAACCAGGTAAAAGGTGTTAATAAAGTGGGGGCTGAACCCCAATTGTAACCAAGGATCCTCACTGACAATGCCAACATTTTTATTGAGGTGTTGCAATCGTTGCAACACTTACACAACAAATGATGGAAGAAATCCGTCAGTTGAAAATAGAAAAGACGAAGGAGAAAGGGAGCCAACACGACTCGGAGCATGCAGCAGACAAAGAGGAGACACTAGTAGGAGGTGCTTCGTAGAATGCGAAACAACGTTTCATCACTATGGCCGAAGTAGCAGCCATCTTGGAGTAGGAGAGGGCCAGAGCATCTAAGGGGAGATTCTATGCACAAAGACCCCCTTACCCATTAAGGATACTTAACAAACTATACCTCGAAAGGTGTGAACCACGAGTTTTTGCATAGTATGATGGCAGGAAGGGAAGTGTTGTTGAGCATGTAAGTAAGTTTATCGATACTCTTGGCCCTTATATGGTAGACGAGGACTTATGTCTTCGGTAATTTTCTAAATCACTATGTGACCGAGCATACACTTGGTACATCGATCTAAAGCTAGGATCAATCCCAACTTGGGATGACATGATGGATGTATTTTGCACTAAATACTTCCATGGAGAGGAAACAGTAACGCTTGTAACCTTACTAGCAACCAAGCAAAGAAATGGTGAGGATTTAACGGAATACATCAAAATATTCAGGGACATTGCACTTGATTGCTATGACCATTGTAAAGAAAATACATTGGTGGAAATGTGTATGATAAATATGATCAAGGAGTACAGAGTCATCTTGGAAAACTTGGAAATCTCCCAGTTTGCATAGTTGTTGCAGAAAGCCAAGAAGACTGCTCAGTTAGTGAGGCCCAGTTCTGACAAAAGGAACGCCTCACAGGCTATGGCAGTATTTCCTGGCAGAAGAAAAAGAAAAGTTAACGGAAGGGAATACGATACCCCTCCACTACTACCATGCACTCCAAAGGAGCTAGATGTGCTCCTAGATAGGTGGAAAGCAGATGGAGTTTTCAAGCCCAATTAGGTGTCTAGAGAGTCCACAGAAGAAGAGCGAAGGGACCCACGCTTTTGTCGCTTGTACAACTATGTGCAGCATCCTACCACAGAATGTTGGGCACTCCGCAAGTTGGTGCATCGTAGAATCAAGGAAGGGACTCTAGAGTTGTGCCAGCCTGAAGTTCAAAGAAACCCACTCCTAAACCACAAAGGGAAGGGTGTAGCAGTTGTTGTGATTTACGCAGATCCAGGAAAGGACAAAGAAGAAAGTCAAGCCTTGCCAGCCGCAACAATTACCACCCTATAAAAGAGTTCCAAGTTCAATAATTTGTTCGACCAATTGAGGCTCACGGTAAAGAGCGAAGGATAGCTATAGAGGCCTTGGTAAGTATTGCCTCTGGGGCAAGGGTAGAATGCCTAACAGCTGAAGTCGCAGGTGACAGAGCTCTCCTGCAAGAGTCAAGTGAGATCACTTTTAGTGATGAACATATGGAAGTGGGGTACTCAGATCACAAGAGGCCTTTTTACTTGATAGCATCTATAAATCAGATTCCCATCAAGAGAGCCTTGGTGGATACGGGCTCTTCTGTAAATCTTATCCCACTAAGCATTCTTTAAGTAGTGGAAATTTCAAAGAGGAAGATTCAGGGATGCTCAATGGAAGTGATAGGATTCAAGAGAAAAGGCAAGTACACCATAGGCCACATTCAACTATGGCTGAAGGTGGGTCCAATAGCCTCTATGGCCTGCTTCCATGTGGTAAAAACGAAAGTCTCATACCATGTGCTTTTGGGAAGACCATGGTTACATAAGCACTAATTAGTCATGTCTACCTATCATTAGTGTGTGAAGGAAAGGTTGAATGACATAGTGATACGCATAGCAGCAGATCCATCACCATTTGAGCAAGCCGAGGCTCATTTAGTAGAAATTATGTTTTACGACCAGTGGGCACCATCTAGGGAGAGCTCAATATTGAAATCATGAGATACCTCTGTACCTAGGTGGGAGGACATCCAAAGTGATTCGAAACCCGACCTGAGGAAGCTACTATTGCAAAAGAAGAAAAGGAAGGAAGCACCCATTGTGGAGTTAGATGACACATCACAGTGTGTCAGGGTTCGAGGCCTTGATGGCAGGATTGTATACAAATTATGAAAGTGCGTAGGGCCCACATGTGATATGCAAGCGAGCCCCAAACAAGAGTGGCAGCACAAAAGCTTGGTATGTTGCGTGGTGTAAGAAGGTTCAGATGAAGGAATTAATGAAGAAAAATATGAGGAAATTGCGACGGAAAAGGATGTACAGGTTATGGCAGAAGAAAAGTTGGAGGAAATTAATTTGGGATCTAACCTACAGGAACAAAGACCCATCTCAATTAGTTCAAGACTGTCAGAAAAGGAGAAATCAAAATTGATATTATTGCTAAAAGAGTTCAAAGATGTTTTTGCATGGGATTACAGCGAAATGTTAGGATTAGATCTTGGTCTAGTGGTGCATACATTAAATGTGGACCCCGAGGCTAAGCCAGTGGCTCAACCTGCCAGGATTTTCCATACTGAGATAGAGGAATAGATAGTCAAGGAGGTGTAGAAATTGATGGCTTTAGGATTCATTAAGCCTATCCAACACCTGCGCTAGTTATCCAACATAGTGCTAGTAAAGAAGAAGAATAGGCAAATAAGGTGTTGTGTAGACTTCAGAAATCTTAATAGAGTCTGCCCAAAGGATGAGTTCCCATTGCCAAAAATGGATTTACTGATAGATTCTGCGGCGGGGAACACCACGTTTTCATTCATGGATGGATTTATCGGGTATAATTAGATCCATATGGCGCCAAGAGATGCAGAGAAAATTGTTTTCAAAACACCCATAGGCAATTTTTACTATACTGTGATGCATTTTGGGTTAAAAAATGCAAGCGCAACTTATCAACAGACGATGACAGCTATATTCCACTACATGATGCATCGAGAATTAGAGGACTACGTGGATGACATAGTCGTGAAGTGAAAGAAGCGTGAAGAGCATGTCCAAGTATTGAGAAGAGTATTTGAAAGATGTAAAGCTTTCAAACTGAAGATGAATCCCCTCAAGTGTGAATTTGGGGCATCCTTTGGGAAATTTCTTTGTTTCTTGGTTCACAGCAGAGGGATAGATGTAGACCCAGTCAAACCTATGGCCATAGCAACCATGAAACTGCCAGCCACAGTGAAGGAGTTGAAGAGTTTCTTGGGGAAGGTCTCATACATCTGGAGATTCATCCCTTGGCATCAATTACTTCTGCTTTCGCCAGATTACTCAAAAAGGGGCAAAGCTTTGCGTGTGGAGAAACACAACAAACGGCCTTTAAAAGGCTATAACATATTATGATGAATCTCCTTATTGTGCAAGCCCCAATCCGTAAAAAGCCATTACTGCTCTACTTAGCCACTAACTCGTATGCTATAGGCGCGTTAATTTCCCAAGAGAATGGGGGTGGCATTGAGCAACCGGTTTACTACATCAACCGTGCCTTGAAGGATGTAGAAGCTCGCTACCCAAGGGAAAAGAAGGCATGCTTGGCCATAGTATATGCTTTGCAAAGACTACGCCATTATTTCTTGGCTTACGAGGTGTGGTTGATGAATAAGTCTCATGCGATCAAGGCTTTGTTACAGTAGCCAATTCTTTCCGGTAGAATATCCTAGTGGTTACTACAATTGTCACATTACGACCTGAAAGCAGGAACACCCAAAGTAGTGAAGAGCCAAGCTATAGTAGACTTGTTAGCACAATTCCAGGAGAAGAAGAATTCTTGCTAGACGATAAAGTCCCAGGAGAGTTAGTCATGGCAAAAGAAGTCAGAGAGCAGTGGGTGATGAAGTTTGATGGGTCTTCTACCACCCAATCAGGAGGAGTGAGAGTAGTTTTATGTCATGAAGAAGACAAGGCTGTGATGCTTTCATTCAAATTAAGATTCCTATGTTCAAACAATACGGCAAAATATGAGGCTTATCTAACCAGGCTAGCCATGACCCTTGAAATAGGGATTAAACACTTAAAAGTGATGGGTGATTTGAACCTGGTGGTCTGCCAGACCAAGGGAGGCTTCTCCTTGAAGGAACCCAGCTCAGCCTTGTACAGAACAATGGCCTAGAAGATGGAAGAAAAGTTTTCAATCTTTGAGATAGAGCATGCTCCAAGGAATGAGAACCGGTATGTGGATGCGCAAGCCACATTAGGCTCACAAATAATCTTTAAAAGAGATAGCACCAAGATAAAAGTCAGCAAGAGGAAGGAGTTTATTGTTGAGATGTTGAAGGAAAGGTTCCAAGAGGAACAATGTGAAGAAGATTAAATGATCCCTATAAAGGAAGCTTTGACGAGGGAAGAAGATATGGTAAAATTGAAGGTGCTAAAAGACTATGCCTTAGTAAGAGGAGAATTATTTTGCAGGATGCTAGGTGGGGTTCTGTCAAGATGCGTGGGGCAGGAGGAGGCCCAAAGAAAGTTAAAGGAAGTACATGATAAGACCTGCGGATTCTGTGAAGAAGTCAATCTTTACCGCAGACTCCAAAGGGCAGGTTTTTATTAGCCAAATATGGGTAAGGACGCAAATCAAGTCCAAACCTAATGCGAAGCCTACCAATTTGCAGTAGACAAAGAGGAAAGTTATGCTATATTTGTCAGTGAAGACTGGAGGAGTCCATTAATGTAGTACCTAACAGAAGGTATCCTACCACAAAAACATGATGAAAGATACAAGCTTAAGAGGTTGGTGACACAATATTTTTTACATGGCGGAGTCCTTTTCAAGAAAGGATATGATGGGGACCCACTACGCTATTTGGGTCCCAAGGAAGCAAGTGAGATGATAAAAGAAGTACACGTAGGAGAGTGTGGGGAACACCAAGGGAAGAAAAAGTAGTACAGATGCCTGCTACAAATGGGTTACTACTGGCCCACCATGAAGAGAGACATAACAGAATTTGTGAAAAAATGCCACAATTGCCAAGTACAAACCAACTTGATTCACACTCATCCGCAAAACTTACACAGCATGGTCACCCCATGGCCCTTCCACACTTGGGGGCTTGATTTGGTGGGACCAGTTAATCCAGCATTGCGCGGATACATATGGATCCTAGTGGCTATGGAGTATTTCACCAAATGGGCAGAGGCAATACCACTCCGTAAGGCCACGGAAGGAGCAGTAGCAAACTTCATCAAGGAGAACATAATTGTCAGGTTTAGGGTACCCCATAGGATTATCAGTGACAATGGGACACCCTTTGTCAACAGTGATGTGAGGAAGATGCTGGAATTCTACCAAGTCAAGCACCATCGGTCATCGCCCTACTACCTTTAAGGGAATGGGCAAGCAGAGATGACAAACAAGACCCTCATAAAGATCATTAGCAAAATGAGCCAACAATATACGGGAGGATGGGTGACACATCTACCAAATGCTCTTTGGGCTTACAGAAATTCACCTAAGTCAGCTATAAGGTTTTCACCATTTTCCTTGGTCTACGAAATAAAGGTAATGAGCCTGGTAGAAGTGATGACTCCCTCTTTAAGAGTTATGGAGATGAGGAAGAAAGAAAAAGAAAAGGAAGCCTTTATGGCAGAAAGATGCGAGGACCTAGAAGAGCTCGACGAAAAAAGAGAAGAAGCTCAAGTGCGCAGTCGCAGAAATAGACAAAGGATGACTGAAGCCTATGGCAGAATGACTAGGGAAAGAGTGTTTGTAGAAGAACAGCTTGTACTAAAGGCAGTAGACCATGTCAAGCGAGGAATGGCAGAACCATCTAAGTTTTCACCAAAATGGGAGGGACCTCTTATGATAAGAGAAGTGCATGCAGGTGAGTATTATCGTCTAGCCCAGATGGATGGTAAAGACTTGATGGATCCTATCAATGGCAAGTGGCTAAAATGTTATTATGCTTGAAAGAAAATCATGTAGTTATTACCTTTTGTTTAATTTCCCTTTTTTTTTTCTTTTCCTTCAAGTGACTATGTCATAAGGCAAGATTGTAACATACTTTTATCAATATGTAATGAAAAAGTTTGAAGTATTATAAAATCATATTGTATCATAGTCATAGTGAAAGCAGTAACGAAGTGTAGCATCATAGTTACAAACCCAAACTATGGCAGTCATGTTAGACTTGCCAAATAAGTACTATAGGAAACATAAAGTGTACTAGATAGGGGAATGAGGGAAGAAAAACAAAGGGCTACATAATCAACAAAGTTTGGAAATAAGAGTCTGATCTCCAAAGCGGTTGGATCCACCAATGCTAAAAAGAAGGCGCTCATGATGACCCTCCAAGTCCGCCACTTCCTTCCTCAAAGCCTCGATACGTGTATCAATGGCATCAACATCAGGCTAAACCTTCTTCATAAAGAAGGCTCGGGCAATCTCACGAAGATGGTCCAAAATGAACTTTACAACAAAGCCCATGCTGACAAGCTCCTATATCGCAGCCCTCCATTGCAAGATCCTCTCGGCGGAAATGGTATCAACGAAGTTGTGCTCGATGTCGTTCATCACACTCCCCAATAACTTCAAAAAGTGCTCTTTAGCGGAACGGCCAAGACGGAATCCCTGCATAAAGTCACCACAACTGCTGTAAACCGCCTCTAAGTGGGAAACACAATCCCCAAGAGCTCTAAAGCCATGGAAGTCAACATAAGGAGGCCTCGAATCCTAGAAGTCTGCGGGATTGAGGTCATTAACCTTAGGTTGATCGAAACAAGTAAAGAAGGTTGCAGCCTCACTCACAGGGTCTTGAACTATGGCAATTTTTGCTACCCATCTCAAACTGAGAAGGGGCAGTGGGAATCAGACCTAATAAGGAACATGAAACACGATGTGAGAAACAATGAAGTAAGAAGAATGAATTCATGATGAAGGAATAAGGAAGAGGAGGAAAGAAAGAAAATGTACCAGGACCAATGAGAATGGGGGCTGTGGGAATGGTAGAAATTGGTGCTAAAGGTATAACAGAAATTGGTGCTAAAGGCGTAGTAGAAACGAGTGCTACCGGTGCGGCAGGAGGACTAACTGTAGGCATTGTTATGTCTGCTGCAACCTTTGGCTCCTTAAAAGTCTCTGCAATCAAAAGAACATACATGCAAATGAACTAAGATTACATCGAGAGGTTATGCAGATACATTTAAAAAGAAAAAGAAAGAAGAAGGCAATGACAAAGGGCGAAGAGAAAGTTTAACAAGTATGAGAGAAATGTACCCATAGTCTCGATCTCATGGTCATCACCCCCTCCTCATCAGAATCAGAAACCCTCTTTTTCATGGTAGGTTCATCATCAGAATCCTCAAGAACCTCCTCAGAATCCTTAGAGGATAAGTCTGCATTGGGCCCATGTGTGGCGAAACCAGGAATGGACGAAGGAGTAACCACCAGGGAGGAGCCATCCTTCACGGCCTGAGACAAAGCCACGAAAGGATCGCTCATAGAGATGACAAGAGGAGTAGTAGGAGGTTCAATCTCAGGCAGGGAGGCAATAGAAGAAGTAACTCCCTTTTGCGAAGTAGGAGTCTCAGTAGGAATGAGAGTAGGCTCACTAACCCTCTCAGTATGAGTACCCTCATCTACGGGTATCGGCTCAGCAGAAGGGATAGGAGTCTTGGCAGGAACTCCCTATGCAGCAGCAGAAGCGGTAGAGGCCATAAACTCAGCCACCATATTAGCCCCAACGAAGAAACCCTCTATGGGTGTATCCATGGCGGCAGAAACTTCCTCAGCCATGGGGTGATATATGAAGATAGGCTTGGGCTTAGCCTAAAGAATGTGAAGCAAAAAAAGAAAAAGAAAAGAAAGGGAGAACAATGCATGATAATTGATGATGCAGAAAGAAGATGAGAGAGAGAAATGTGGCAATTAATGACGCGTGGCAAAGGAAATATGTGCAAAAGAGGAAAAAGAAGGAAAGGGAAAATAAGGAGACATACCTCAAACTTGGGCTCATCAAGCAATATAGGATGAGTGACAGATGTGTCCTCTTTGTGCTTAGACTGCAAAAGAAAAGAGAAGACAATAAGAAGGGAATGAGCCAACAAGTATATGGGGTTAGTCGCAGAAAAAACCCTATACAAAAATAATGAAGATGAAGAAAAATTAGAGATAGCATACTCTCCTTTCAGTAGTGGTGGATGTAGGAGGAGGAGATGTCTTCCTCTTGCTACCTTGGGTCTTGCTAGAAGGAAGAGCATCAGCAGATAGCCACGGAGTAGTAGGCATAGACTTGCCTATAATAGGCGTCTGCTGGAATAGGTACAAGCAAAAGGAGGAGGAGAGCTCTCTAAAACTATGTTACCTACTGGAGGAAGGTCACCCTCAAAAGGCACAATGTCTAAACAGGTCTTAGATGAGTTATCACCCTTCTTGGCAGACTTAGACTTGGCGGACTGAGGTGTAGAACTCTTCTTCACGGGCACAAAGATATTTGTCACCTTCACTCTCTTCTTCCAACCCGTGGGATAGTCACCAGCATACCAGAACCAACCATCTCTCCTTCTCAACCCACTCAAATATAGCAGACCGACTCTGCTTCTTAGCATAAGCCACCATAGACTTAGTGGGAAGAAGCAACCAAGGGTTGGCTGAAATAATTGCACTAAGGCCATCGGGAGCAATGAGAGAAAACTCATGGCTGCCCAATAACTCCTGCTCAAATGAGGTCATTACGGCCTGCTAGTACCCATGCATAGCAACAGTACAAAAACCCTTCCTCTGTGAGCTTGGAATAGTGACTTCAGTGAAATGCCTACTCCAAAACTCAAAGGCAGTGTGCCGTAGGAATGCCCGAACAGAAGTAAAGGACTCCATAATGGCAGAAAAGTCATCAGGAATATCCTGATCTAGCCCAAACTGCCTCCTTACTTTATTAGCAAAATAGTGCACAAATCCAACACCCTCATCAGCCAAATAAGGCAATCACCCAGCGTTGGTGGCTGCTAAATAAGTGATACCCCTCTCATCAAAGCTAATCGAAGGGGTAGTGGTCCCAGCAGTATCAACAAAAGGACCCATCATAGAATCAACACATGTAAAACCTGTACCTAAACTTCTATATGCATTCAAAGAAAACCTAACTTCCTTGTCAAAGAACTTAATGGCAAGATGCCCGATCGGCTTCAAACCAACCCAACGAAAAGCTAACGGAAAATTAGACTCAAACCAGCCACAGAAATTGGTAATAACTCTTGGACACGACTAGTATCTTTCCTTGGCAAAGCGGACAGGTCTACACTTTGCCAAGTGCTTGGCATAACGCTCATATAACAGATGCTGTAGAATGGTACTATGAACAGAGGAAGTAACTATATGGCAGGAACCTGCTTGATCCTCATCACTTCACAGGATATCCAACTTTACATATAAGTCTCCCAAAAACATGGGTGCCAACGGCAAACTTACCCCAACATATTTCTTAATGGCTAACCGAAAATATAGAGGCTTCACAGCATAGTGAGGGTGAAAGCCAAAGATGAACTTATAAAGCCAAAATGTGACAAAGGCCACGCGGCGAGCAGTGACGGAGGCCTTAGAGAAAGACCCGACCCAATGTAACAACTTTGCGTTGCCACTCATCCCCTTCCTCAACTCAGCCTTCACGACCTCTTCTTCTAGAGAAAGCTCCAAGGCACGAGGGTCAACATCACCAAAAATGGGCAAAAACAACTGGTTTGCCACATCTTCTAAGGTCACGGTGATCTCATCGCAAGAGAGAAAGAAGGTATGGGTCGCAATACACCACTGACGGACCAAATGGCGGAGGTTGAAGAGGTCTCTACAGTTAAACAAGCAGCGTAATGAGACAATGGCCTTCAAGACACCGGCCCATTGTAGCACCTTCATAAAGCCCTCATCAAACAACTCTTTGTCCACCCATTCCTTCCAACCCAAAGTAGTACTCGACCCAAATTTGAAGGGAATGGGCATGGGAAGCAAAGTACCTTAGTGGATAGCAAGATCTAGAATCGAAGAAGCCAACAGAGCCCAAGATATATCCATGTTGTGATGGCAAAGGGCAAGCCACACACAGCCCGGCGGAGAGTACTTGCCAGGGACTTTCGGAAAATAGGCATGAGTATCATACCATGGGTTTATGAAAGGAGCACACTTACTATCGGGATCGTGCCATGCCTCCTTTTCAAGGGAATGGTCTAATTCGGAATGGGCGGCCTCTTCGCCTACATCTCGCGTGTCAGTATCATTGGAGGCAATCTCTTTCCCTTTACGGCGGGAAGAACCTTGGCCTTTCGCCAACGTCATGACGAAGTGGTTAATTAGAGTAAGTGGGTGAGAGTGTTTGAGAGAGAGGGCATGATGAAGAAAGGGAAAACGAGAAAGTGTTTGTGTCAGGAATGAGAAGGGAATTTCTCTTAAGTACCAATGTCATTAACACTGACACGAAAGGATACGATGGGTCACCCATTGGATAAGGTATGGAATTAATGAAGTGGAGCTGTGTTTCAGAATAATTGCTAAACTGGGGAATTCAAAGAGACAACACTGTTCATGGTAAGAAGAAAAAATAATAATAATAAGGAGGGGCCCACTGTTCAAAAAATGCCCGCGAAGGAAAAGAAGAAGGAAAGACAGAAGGGAGAAGCAAGTCTATTGTTTGCATATGAACCACAGGAGCACTCTATATGCTCAGGGGGCTAAATGTTGATGCTCATTTTGGAAAAGTCCAATAGTAGGAAGAAGCCCGACAATATGGGCAGGAAAGAGTTAGCAGGATTGAAAGAAAACTTATTAAGCCCGAGTGGCAGGAATAATGGGTCATAGGCCCATAAAGTAAACAAATGAGCTTTGAGGAAAGCAAATGGGCCCAAAGGAGCCCAGAGAAAGAAGCAGTAAACCTATGGGCATTATGTGATATAGAAGAGTAAGAATGGGCCATAGTCGGCTTGAAGTAATGAATTAAGAAAGTAAGGGGTTGATGGAAAACCCATGAACCCCAAGGATGAAGGATATGGTAATTGAGTCAAGGAAGCCCAAAAGAGTTAGTAAAAGCTCATGGGAATGCAGAATTAGAAAATCGGTCAAGGATGCCCAAGGAAAGCAAATGGGCTGAAGATGCCCAAGAAGAGAGAAATGGTCCAAAGGTGCCCACAAGTAATGTAATAGGTCAAGAAAGCCCAAAGTAGCATGAGTATAAACCTAATGACCATATTAGGACATTGTAACCAATTGAGAGAAGAGTATACAGTAGGCCCGAAAAAGGCCCAACAAGCATGGATCAAATAGCGCCACAGCAGGAATAACAGAATGGTATGACAAGAATACTGGCAAGCTAACAGAAGGAGCAAACAGTGGACTAAAAGGGAGAAAAGCCCATAATCAAGCAAGGCCCAGCCCTTGGAGGAAGCAAGCCATAAAGAATGGAGGATCAAAAAATAGTTCACGCCATAAGAGATCAAGAATGAGCAGCAAAACGCATAGACGAACCTCCAGTCCATGGCAAACGTATGAGCAGCAGACAAGCTTTGGACATACATGGAAGTGGAGCACGCACAAGGCCTAAGCACCATCAACCTGTACCCTGCCAATACAGGAGTTGTGGGTCATGGGTCAAAGGTAAGAGAAGGCATGGTCTGGCGATGGGGAGAAAGGGAAAGCCTATTTTGGGGTTCCTCCTCAAACTCTTTTAGGGGAAATGTCTTACTGGGATGACATACCACCCAAAAGAGGGAATGATGAATTGGAAATACTAGGTGCATGCCATGAGGGATAGTAAGAGAGAATACCCACACTGTGGTGGATAAGAATGCCACGATGAACAAGCAAATAAAACAGTTTTCTTTGTCTGGTAATGGGGAGTGGCATGGCCAGCACAAGTAAGTGGTGGTGGCCAGGTAGCTAACAAACCAGTAGGTGGTTGGGAAGGACACCCAAATCCAGACAAAAGTAGTTAAAGGGTAAAATGGTAAAAAAAGTCACAGCAGGCAGTATATAAAGGGCCCTCGCCGTGCATAGTATCATCATCACAACAGTAGCAACCACTATGAGAGAATTACAACACCATCGTCACCATAACACTACACGGGTAAGCACTAAGAAAGAAAGAAAGGAGCGAGAAAGGATAAAAGTAACAAAACAGAGGAAAAAAAAAAAAGAATCAAGAAGAGAAATAGAAAGTGTAGAAAGGCAGGCATACACCAATAGGCTAATCCCTTCTCTCCCTCTAAAAGCCTACCTTCTGTTAAGGATAAAGGATTCGTTTGGGCATAAGCCATTTAGGCCCGTTCCCTCAAAGTGGATAATTTCTACAGCAGGATCTTCTTGAGAGGTTATTCACATTGAGGGAGTGCTTGGTCTTAGTCCCATAACACAACTGAACATGGCAGACTAACCTTTTCCTTATTTGATTTCATTACTTATCGTTGTTATTTCTTTTCTCGTCTTTGTAATTTCACTTATAATGTGTTCCTTGTTGCTACATCATTCTTTTCCTTATTTTAATTAAAGATCCCTTATTTGTCTTGCCTAGTAGTAAGCATATCTCTTTTATTATTGTTTTATTATATTTATATGCTGTAACTCTTTTGCAATAGTTTTGTTTTGTCTAACAGCAAGTGTGTTGCCTCTATCATTGTCCCATTGTATCTGCCTGCCATAACTCTTTTGTAACAGCTACACTTGCCATGAGCATGTGATCAAAGTTTCAGCAAAAATGGGGCATAGTTTGTACATAAGTCAGACCAAGGTGAGTTGCAATTAGACCAGTCCTAACTCTCCTACCTAGAATACTTGGGTCTCAGTGTAGCAAAAGGCAATAGGAGGCAACCCAGCCCAAAAGTGCAAAAAGACCCACCACACACACAAATTTGCTAAATAAGAGTATTAGCATTAGGCGTGTCAAATGCCAAAAAATTGGCATTTGGCCCACCAAACACCAAAAATATTGCCTCATGAGGTGTGTCAAATGCCAAATAGATTTGGCGTTTGCTATAGTTCAATTCTACTAATAGAGCTGTATAGTAAAAATGCTAAACATATTTCTTATTATTTTATTAAACTTTTCTCTCTCCTCCACATCTCTCTCTCTCTCTCTCTCTCTCTCTCTCCCCTTGATCTGTTGCTTCTCTCTTATCTCAGTTTCTTCCTCTCTCACTTTCTTTTTCCTCCTTCACTCTCTTCTCTTTACTCTCTTCCTTAGCCTTTGTCGATATCACCATGCCATGTTGCCGATATTACCATCTTCCTTAGTCACACACCACCGATCTTGTTCTCGCCCTCAGCCACATGCCGCCAATCTCGTCCCCCTCCTCAACCACACTATCAATCTCGCCCTTGTTCTCCTTTAGCCACACCGCAGATCTTGACCTTTTTCTATTATTATTATTTTGGTTGTTATGAGTTTTTTTTTGGGTGGTTGTGAGTTGATTTTGATGGGTTATGGTAGCTAATTTTGGTGGGTTGCAATGATTGTGGGCTGATTTGGTGGTTGTGGTTACGGCGGCAGGTGGTGGTTGGTTGATTTTGGGTTTTGGTTATGGTGGTAGATGGTTGATTTTGAATGGTGGTGGGTTTGCAGTAGTGGTGGTGGTGGTGGTGGTGGTGGTGGTGGTTGGGGGGGAGGGGGGGGGGGGAGGGGTTTCCAATCTGTTGGGTTGGATTGTGGTGGTGGTGGCAGTCGTGGGTGGTTATGTGGATTTTGTATTTATTTATTTTTTGTCTTTTTTTAGGTTATTTTAATGTGTTGTATATATATTTTTTCAATGTGTTATATAAAATAATAGAACATTTGATGTAAATGAATTATAAAATGGTATTTTAAAATAAATAAAGTAACTTTTTATGTGTGAAAATATCATTTTTTTTTTGCAACTCTTGATGCTAGTGCAGAGGAATAAATAATAAATGTTGGACACGATGAAGAAGAAAATGTCATTGAATTTGAAGAAATTATTTTACAAGATGCCGAAAAAAATGATAGCATTGACTTGGACTATGGAGAAGAAATTATTAGGAAGGATTATTAATAAGATGAAAAATAAATTATTATTTTCACTTATGTATAATGTATTATCACTTTTAAGTTTAACCAATTTGAATGTAGATTTCATAAATATATTTTAATTTGATTTATTTAATTAGATTTATCAAATATTATTATGAAGGGGACGATCAAATTAGTCATTAACTAAATATTTTTCTAAATTAATAAATATACTTTTTATAAATGTATTTTTATAATTTTTATATAAATTTTATAAAGTGTTTGTATATCTTATAATACATGATACAATACAAAAATATTAAAAATCGATTCATGGGACAATTTTTTTTTTTTTTTTTTGAATAAAAGAATTTATTAAAAAGGAAACAAGCTACAACACAACCCGGGATGCCTTCGCCAAGATAATGTTAACAAAACATAGCGGGCTGAATACCAGATCAAAAGTATGAAGAAAAAATTGGTTAAAGGACCAATTGGATAGTACATGAGCAGCATGATTAGCTTACCTATGTAGCCAATTAAAGATTACATGGTCAAAGTCACTAATTACATTCTTACCTAACTCAACAAAATTCAAAAGTCTCCATAGAACTAAGAGCAACCACTCACACATTACATTCTTAACTAACTCAACAAAATTCAAAAGTCTCCATAGAACTGAGAGCAACCACTCTCCATAACAGATCTGGAAATAGGAAAATTAAGAGCTATATAAATAGCCAATAGAATAGCATTAGCCTCTGCTTGGACAAGGATACTAGTGTTCACTTTCTAAGAACTTGCAAACATCAATTTTAGAGTACCTTGGGTTTTGAAGACTATGATTGACACTACTTACACTTCTTTTATAGTGCATCAATCAAAACATAACACCTTAGTATGTTTTGAAATTAGGTATAAAATTTGAAGTGTAACTAGAGTTATTTTAAATAATGCCTAAAAGTTTTAACCAAAAATTAAAACCTAAAAGAAAACATTTTTTTTTGGAGATGGAAAACAATTTATTTATTTTTACATTAATTGGGTTTTTAAACATTTTTGTTAATTTTATATTCATTTTATGGAGGGAATATTTGAACCTTGAATATCTCAATTCAAAATATTAAGAAGTGTTAATCTGTTAAGCTATAAAGACTAGTGGTAAATTCTATTTAACATTTTTTTTTTTTGAGAATTTCAACTTATGACGTCTGCTCTTGATGATAGCTCTTTATCATCAGACAAAAACACCAATTAGTTTTTGGTATAGGCGGAGATTGAACTAAAAATTTCTTATACATCCATCAGAGACTTTACTATCCGAGTTAACTGGAACCCATAAATTTTATTTAACCTTGAGGAGACATTATAAGTAACAAGTTTCCACTTTTCAAAAAAAAAAAAAAAATAGAGAAAATGTGTACTAATAAGGTGTTTGGATAGAAATTATAATTCCTGCGTTTCCATTTTATTTTATTTTTTAATCCAGCACCTCTTGCACTGTTCATGGGACATGAACAGTGTAATTAGGTAAATGCACAATGATTTAATTAATGAACAGTAATTGAATTTTTTTTTTATTATTTTTAGTTTTCAATAAAAGAAATATACGGTATCCCCGAACGCACCCTAAGAGGTGTGTTTTGGACACTAGAAAAATTTGATCAGTGAATATATACTTTTTTGATGTGAGTAAATATTTTGGTTGTAAACAAGTTTAGGAGCGCGTGCGTTTAGGAAACGAGAAGAATGTCATATATTTAGGTCTTTGTATGTTTTTATAATTTCTATTTACACATTGGTTTGGAGTTCAGTCACTCAGTACTGGGTAGAGTACTGACTTTCTCTCTTCTTCTTTCACTCCTCATAACTGCCTCTGCGTCTGCCTCAGTCTCTCCTCCTCCCACTTTAAATACGCGCCGCGACAATCATTATTGTTTTTGTATTATTATTATTACATTACACAAACAATTCACCACTATTATTAAATTATTATTATTATTATTATTTTTCTGAAACTCTCTCACTCTTACGTGGGTGTGAGTCTCTCTCTCTCTCTCTCTCTCTCTCAAATCTCTGTGCCCTAGATCCATGGCTTCCCTCTCCAAACCCTGGAGCGTGCTCTAGGGTTTCAGTCCTTCTCTCTCTCTGTGAAATTGGTGCTTGCAAACTGTGCCTCTGCTGCAGTAGTGCTATTGTTTTCAATGTACTGTAAGTGAATTGAAGATTCTCACAGTTTTTGTGTGAAGCTTTTACTTTTGGGATTTTAGGGTTTGAGTTTAGCAATTTTAGTTGGGGGGGTTTTATTTTCTGTGAATTTTTGCAAGTTTGTGGTTTGGAGTAGAGGAGTGAAATTCTAGTGGAAAAGAACTGTGCTTTTGTTGGCATTGTGGATTGGTTTTTACTCAGTCGTGTCAAGGTTTTCGAGATTCTAGGGTTTTGTTTCTGCTAATTGCAAGACTTTTACTTTCTGAGTAGTGAAAATTGGTTGATTTGATAGTAGTGTTGAATTCAATGCTTATTTAAGATACTTTTTTTGTTTGGAAGTTTGCCAATTATGGGCATGGAAGAAGAGGAAAATAGTGCTAAAATTGGAAGATTTGAGGGGTGAATATTGATTCAAGAGGTGAGTTTTGTTGTTGGGGGTGGTTTTGGTGCACAATGGGTTGCCTTTGTTGCAAGCCCTCTGCCATTGAGGATAGCAAGGAGAGCCCAAGAGAGCGGTTCTCGAGCAAGGCCTCGTCGGACTTGCGGGGGTCCAGGGTGACCTCGTCGAGAAGGGAAGAAGTGCATCGAGCAAAGGATCGATATGATAGTAATGATGGGAGGGCAATGTTGATTGATAAGCATGCAAATGGCTCAGTTCGGTTACACAGTGAGCATTTTGAGAGGAAGAGGGAGAAAATGGAGTATGTTGTTGCTCAACATCCGGGGATGGGTAGTATTCCAAAAGCAACAGAAGGGGAGCAGGTTGCAGCAGGGTGGCCGTCATGGTTGGCTGCAGTTGCTGGAGAGGCTATTAAGGGATGGACACCACGGCGTGCAGATTCTTTTCAGAAGCTGGATAAAGTATGATCCTTTCCTTATTTGCCATTTTGAAGTTACATTATGTTGGGTATTGAGGGAAACTGAGAATGCTTTTGGTACTTTGTAGATGATCATTTATTTTTTTGAATTATATTGCTTTATTAATCAGCCCAATCACATAATTTTGAGTGAATTGATTGTTTTTATATTGAAAGTGCATTTGGGCTTATATATAGTATATAAGACTTTATTGTAAATTCCTTTCCTTGTTCATATGGAAATAAGACTTTCTGAACTAAAAAATTGAATAGCATGTTTATTTCACCTATAACGTATTCTAGTTAGGGATCCATGTGGAAATAAGACTCATATGGAATTGTTACTATAGGGAGTGAGTTAATTACTGGCATCTAAACTTCCTTCAGCTAATAGCATTGTTCTAATTAATATTATGATTGGCAATGGGTTATAAGCCAATGAGTTTCAGCTCAATGACACTTCCTTTTCTTATAAAAAGGGAGTGGAGTTGTGGAATACTAGAAGAAAAGAATAAAGACTCTAAAGCTAAAGGAGAGAGCAAAGATGCACATATTTTTATTGGTGCATGAACTTGATACAACAGAAGAGGACTCTTATAAATGACTGTTCATTTTAAATTTGTAAATCATCTCCTCCTACATTGTATAGTGGCATGAGAGTTGTGATCATTAGCCTTATTTTTATTAAAGGTCCATTTGGCAATGCCTAGGACTGGAAAGGAGTTGTTTGTAGGTTGGAGAGGGACATTTGGCAAGTGAAAAAGTGGAGTGATTTGGGGGGCTGTTCCTTTGTATTATGTGTACTATTTATCAGTAGTGGAACTCTTTTTGATTGGTCTCGGATGTGGGGACTCACGTCTAGTGATTCCCTCCCTTCTTTTCTTTGCTCCCTTTCTTTTTTGTAATTTTTTTATTGTTTGGCTTTCATTTATGTTTTTCTCTGTTTTCCTTTCTTTTTTGTAATTTTTTTATTGTTTGGTTTTCATTTATGTTTTTCTCTGTTTTCCTCTTCTTGTATTTTCTCGGTTTGCTCTATGCTCTTCATGCATAGAGTAGCCTTTCGTATATATATCATTCTAACTTATCAAAAAAAAAAATTCTCTTAACCATCTTTCTATGTTCTCTATTTGACTGGCTGTCCACTGTGGGCCGCAGCCATTGTGATGCTTTCTTGGATTTCTTGCTCTAGTAAACTTAGGTTCTAAGTGCTTGAAAGGATGTAATAGACATCCTGCTGTTCCATTTCTTCTTCTTTTATTTTATTTTATTTAATAATGAATAAATAAATTTTGTAACTTAATCCTTTTGTTTAAGAAAATTGATTAGCCAGTTTCAAGAAGAAGAAGAAGAAGAAGAGTAAAAGGCCTGATTAGTTATGAAACATCAGGTTAGGTTTGACCTAGGATATAGTAAGGGCTAGGGTATTAGGCAGTTTGAATCAGTGATGAAACTCTGATTAATGGCAACTGCAATCTAACTGTTGTTCTTATTAGCACTTATCAAAAAAGAATGAGAAAAATAGGAACTGCTGTTCTTATTAGCAAAACAGAATCGATAAATAGGATTGATCAAGGAGATTTATCACATCTAGCTACCCACTGGATACTTCCAGAGATCGACTTGGAAATATTCTTTTATTAATACCATTTAGCTAATTCAGAAATATGTACATTTGTGCCATAGCTCATTGGCTAAAACTTGAATCAGTGATGAAACTCTGATTAATGGCAACTGCAATCTGACTGTTGTTCTTATTAGCAAAACAGAATCAATAAATAGGTTTGATTAAGGAGAGTTATTACACCTAGCTAATCACTGGATACCCCCAGAGACAGACTTGGAAATATTCTTTTATTAATACCATTTTGCTAATTTGGAAATACGTGCATTTGCACCAGAGCCCATTGGCTTGGAACTATAGAATATCCAAACAACCCAATGTTAATGTTATTATTCTTCCTGTTCCATTGTTCATTTTTGTTTACTATGATATTTCAGCTGTCTAATGCTTATAATGCAGGATAGAGGTAAGGTAGCTTAATTGAATTCACAAAGATCAGATTATTCTATTTAGCTGTTACAAGTGGTGCTTTAGTTTCTCTCTCTCTCTCTCTCTCTCTCTCTCTCTCTCAGCTGTCCACTTTAAGTTGATATTACCTGTTGGCTGGTTTTGGTTTGTCTTATGATTTTTTTTCTTTTTATGTATTTGTTTTGCAGATTGGCCAGGGAACTTACAGTAATGTATATATGGCTCGTGACCTTGAACATAATAAAACTGTTGCTTTAAAGAAAGTAAGGTTTGATAACCTGGAACCTGAGAGTGTTCGCTTTATGGCTAGGGAAATTCACATTCTACGTAGGCTTGATCATCCAAATGTAATTAAACTGGAAGGTCTGGTTACATCAAGGATGTCTTGCAGCTTGTACCTTGTTTTTGAGTACATGGAACATGATTTGGCAGGGCTGGCTTCACACCCTGGTCTCAAATTTACAGAAGCACAGGTATTATAGATTCCTTTTCTCCCACCCCTCCCCTCCCCCTAGACACTGCAATTTGCTATTCTATAGCATGCTTTAAGTTTTGCTTTCTGTAAATGCAGTCCACAATGATGTGACCATTAAATAGTTTTCCAGAGATGTTAACGTCAATTGATATTACTTATTCATATATTTTGCAATTGCACTTAATGGAAATCTATCTTCTAATATTTAGAAATCTTGGGATATTATGTTTCTGTTTAGTTTGCTAATTGAGTTGATGTTTAATTCATTTATTTCTAGGTCAAATGTTACATGCAGCAACTTTTACGGGGATTGGATCATTGTCACAGCCGTGGCATTCTGCATCGTGACATAAAGGGTTCCAACCTTCTAATTGACAACAATGGCGTCTTGAAGATTGCAGACTTTGGTCTGGCTAGTTTTTTTGATCCCCATCAAAGTCAGCCACTTACAAGCCGTGTTGTAACTCTTTGGTACCGGCCACCAGAGCTTTTACTTGGAGCCACTTACTATGGAACAGCAGTAGATTTATGGAGTACAGGTTGTATACTCGCTGAATTATATGCTGGCAAGCCTATTATGCCTGGAAGAACTGAGGTATTTTTTTTCCCCACCAAACATGTGGAATTGATCCCTTACGTTCTTGTGATTAATGTGCATGATCTGCTGTTTTTGCTTTTCATAAAAATCTATGTCACTGTTATTAGAGTTATGCACAATTTATTTTATCAATCATATTATTGGTTAAGAACCTGTCTTTTCTGCTTACAGGAAGTGATTACCTTTTAATTATTGCTAGGCATGCAGTTTGTGGCTGCTAATAGCCATTTATGTTTCAAAGGTTTAATTGTTTGGACTTTTGGAATTGCTGTTATTATTATTTATTTTTTTGGTTAGAGAACTATAAAGACATGCTAAATTTTTTTTCTTAATTAAGAGATGAGCAGAGATAGATATTTACAAACAAAAGTAGGGTGCAAGGCTTTGGATCTAGTTTGAAGGAATATGTTTCCTTTCCTAAGAAAATGCCATTATTGTGGAGATGTGTGATGGAGAGTTGATTTTGAACATTCAGTAAGAGATTGGTGGTCACTGGTTATAGTAGGCATGTTGTAGTTTTGTTACTTTCGTATTGTTCTCAACTTCTCAGACTCACAAATTACCTAATTTTTTTTGTGATCATCACACTGTCTTTAAGGTGAATTATAGTTTACATAAAAAAGACATCCCCAGTAATAATTGTACAGATGACATGTAACTAAAATCTGTCTCTTCTTCTTCTTCTTCACTTTCAGCATGTCTTTTTGCTTCTCTTAGTTTGGATTAGCTTAGTTGTTTAAATTATCATTGAACTCTTCATTTTGTTGCCTTCTAGGTCGAGCAATTACATAAAATTTTCAAGCTTTGTGGCTCACCTTCAGAGGATTATTGGAGAAAATCTAAGTTGCCTCATGCAACCATATTTAAGCCCCAGCAACCTTACAGACGCTGTGTGGCGGACACATTTAAGGATTTCCCTGCTCCAGCATTAGCATTAATGGAGACCTTACTTTCCATAGATCCTGCTGATCGTGGATCTGCAGCTTCTGCACTCAAAAGTGAGGTATGAAGTTTTAGATAAATGAAGTCTTATAGAATTTCTTTTTATTGTATTTCTGCTGAGTGTGTTTTATCTTAATTTTATAATTTTTTACCAGATTTTTTTGCTTTGGCCATGAAATTGATTTTAAAAAAAAAAAAAAAAATTTATTATCATGACCTGTTCTTTTTTAGATCTTGTCATGTTACTGCCATAACAGTACATTTAGAAAAGTTTCAACATATTTGTTTTGCTATTTTCTTGTGGCTATTAGTTATTGTGATTATTTGTTTACATTTTATTTTTTGGTTCATGATCTCCAGCTCTTTACAACAAAACCACTTCCCTGTGATCCTTCAATCTTGCCAAAATATCCTCCTAGCAAAGAGTTCGATGCAAAAATACGGGATGAAGAAGCCAGACGGTGAGGTTTTTTTTAATTAAAAAAAAAAAAAAAAAATTCATAGCTACAAAGCACCTCTCTTCTGATGTTTATGGTGTTATTTAGGAGGCACAGATATGTCAAAATGGCAGTTGTATAAGTATCTATACATATTAATATTGACATGTCAGATATTATCAGATCGTATTCATTAATTGAAATATCAATTTTACATTAATGTCCTTGATAGGCCTGAGATATGGCATGGAAATGGAACAAGCACCTCATCTTCCAAGCTGATTGAGAAGGGTTTCTAGGGAACAGGATTGATTCATTTAGTTTGTTGTTTTCATACAAACTGTACTGATGCTTATAGGTCCAACTTCTGAATTTTATTGGCTTTTTAGACCTGAGATATGGCACAGAAATGGAACAAGCACCTCCCAATCATATAAAAAGACAAGATCAAAGAAACCCTAGGAACTACAAGAGTGAGAGAGTATAGATCTATTCATTTCAAGTCAGTTGAGAAGGGTTTCTAGGGAGCAGGATTGATTCATTTAGTTTGTCGTTTTCATACAAACTCTAGTGGTGATTATAGATCCAACTTTTAAATTCTATTAGCTTTTTAGGCTTTAATGTATGATGCATTATTGTGAAAGCAATGTTTATACATATGTTTCACAGGCTATTGACATTTGAACTCCTGTCGATGAAAAAGTGATAGCTGGCAAAGGTGCTGTATGCACTAATATCTTCTTGTTTCTTTCTCTTTTTATTTATTTTTACATGGATTAGACAAGGAGCAGCAGGAAGCAAGGGTCAGAGAATTGACCTTGAAAGGAGAGGAACAAGAGAGTCACGAGCCATTCCAGCTCCTGATGCCAATGCTGAATTAGTCTTGTCAATGCAGGTAACCTCATGTTTATTTTAGTTGTTATTCTCACCACTCTATTTCCACTGGGTAGTGGGTGTTATAATTTGTGTTTTTGTTGTGATTTTACTGTTTGCCTATTATCATTTTAGTCCTGGTTCCTTAACCTTTGCTTGATAACATGTGTAGTTTTAAAACCAGAATGGACTGCCCTGTCAGGTCCCGTTTGATTGCCCAGATCTTTAGGTTTAGAAAACTGGACAATTCAAATTGTGTTTTTTTAACTGTTTGAACCACCTATCAGACTGGTCAACTGTGATACTGGTTGCAGTTGGACCAAGTCTGAAATGTTTGGAAAATTGCAGATTATCATGGACATGGAGAATCAAACTTGTGACCTCCTTTTCAATAGCTTACCAGCCAACCATCAGTTTATGTGCCTTTGTCGTGTTAATTAAATGATGAATTTGTATCCCTTTTCATTATAAAAAAAAAAAAAATCCTCTGTTGGCAATTGGATTCAATGGAAGTGTCATCATTAAAAATTCAAGTTATAGCTTGGTTATTTGTCTATATCAAATTACATATAATCCATTTCTCTATGTAGAAGTGCCAACACGTGTTTTTTTATTTATTTATTTTTTCCAATTTATTTGAATTTCTTGATCTTTTTTACTTTTTCTTGAGTTTTTTTGGTGTATCTCTTTGTATACTTATCATATAAATAGGTTTTGCTCCTTTTCACTGGATTAAAAATTTTCTGTGGAACCAAAAAGCCTTCCATTTTTGACTGGTCACAAAGCTTGGGTTTTTATTTATTTATTTGTACTCTTTATGTTAAAATTAGATGGCTTTTTGTGTGTGCACTTAATAATATATATGTACAACACACACACACATACACGTGTGTGTGTGTGTGTCATATAATGGTTTGATTCAAAGTTCAATACAATGTAAAAGAACTTACTATATGAGAAAGAATTAGTATGAATGTATTCAACTGGTCATTGGATCTGCCCTGTACTTATCCAAAAAAAAGGGCCTGTACCTATATTATTTTTGCAGACTTCTGTAAATTCCTTAAAAGAAATTGAGTAAAGTGATATTTAGACTCAATGATAACTTGATTTCATTCACTGTTGCGAGTTTATTATTTTGTTGGAGAAACTAGCTTGGGAAGCATAGATCAGATACTTGGAATATGGTTCTGGGTTGTTTGGACGGAGTGGAATCGGCACTTGTTTGAGGATACTGAAAATCATTGGATCATTTAAAAGATTTGTGCCAGTGCACTCTTTTTAATTGGTCTCAGTGTTGGAGTTTCTCAGATTGTTCATCCAGCATAGAGTTCCTTGTTTCTGCAATATGAGCACTGTGATAGCATTCTGAAGTTTATCACTGCTAATTTCATCTGTTAATTTTATTTTTTCATGTCAAAAAATATCTACACTGTCTCTTTATCATAATGTTAGACTATTATTCTGATCTCTTTCAAATGCCTTGTTTGTGTTATCTAAGCCTTATTTTAGCAATATATATAAACTAATTTTTTGTATTTCTTGTTCTTTTGTTCTTTTCTTTTTAATCAATCTTGTCTTTATCCTGTAAATTCTATGTTAATAATTTCTTTTGTTACAGAAAAGACAAGGTCAGTCCAACTCTAAGAGCCGTAGTGAAAAGTTTAACCCTCATCCTGAAGAAGTTGCTTCTGGATTTCCAATTGATCCACCTAGACCATCACAAGCTGTGGAAGGAAGTATGGAAACCCAGGAGCATCATCATAAGAGAGCCTCCCATTCAGGGCCACTGGCTCACCGAGCTGCATGGGCAAAGGCTGGGAAGAACCTGGAGGATGCTGCAAAGATTTCAACTGGAGCTGAGTTGTCAACAATGTCAAGTTTTGGGGAAGCAAGGAGGATGTCTGAAGATCGCAGACAGAGGTCTAATTCTTCACAACCAGAAATTGCAAAATTTATATGCAGGTTTCCGGGATCCTTTAAGGAGGGCTCAGACTTTGTGACACAACAAGATCAAAAGCTTCACTCACAGGGAATTGCAGGTTCTCATAAAAAAGAAGATGCAAAATTCAACAACAAAGACCCAATTCTTGTAAGTAGTTAAACTTTCTTCTCCCCTTAAATAATTAGTTTTCATTTCTTTTTTAAGATTTGTTGGCTGTAATAGATTTCTTATAAAAAGGAAAAATTGAAATAATTTTTCTTCAAAATTTGTTGGTATTACTTGTCAGCTATAAAGTAGATTTATATTTTTATGTTTATTTTAGCTGTTGTAATGTTTACTAGTACTCCTAGAAAGAAGGCCTAATTCTTTGTATTTAGTGAGATTGTCTACTATAAAGAAATTTTCAGCCTAATGATTTGTAATATTTGACTTCCTTAAAGCCGAGTATTCTTTCTAATCTGTTTAAGAAGTACTTCCTTTTGAGTGCCTGGTCTCTTTCTTTTGTTTCTCTGATTGCCTGATACATGTTTTTTGTCTGTATTTGGTTCAGCTTGGTTATGGGTCAAAGGGTCACAAAATACACTACTCTGGCCCATTGATAGTTCCATCTGGCAACATGGATCAGGTGCTGAAGGACCATGATCGGCAAATCCAAGAAGCTGTTAGACGTGCACGCCTCGACAAGGCAAAGGTCAGAAAAGCACATGTTGAAGGGAATCAAATATCAACTAATGCATTATTTGTTTCTGGTCGTTGAACTGGTTGAAGTGAACCCCAAATAAAGCCAAGCATCTTCAGGATACAGGAAGATCACCGCATACAATTTGGCTGGTGATTCTCTTGCACACAATGCAAGTTAGTTATTGGGTGGGGTTTTTTTGTATAGGTCTTAGAAGGAGCGCTAGTGGCCATTTTTAGCTAAGCTTAAAGCTTATTGAGAAATCTCTCTCTCTCTCTCTCTCTCTCTGCAATTGATCACATATATTTTCTTTCTACTTTTCAACTGATATTGCTTAAGTATGGGCCATTCTTGTAGATCTTATTTATTATTATAAGCTGTAGAGTATTTAGAAAATATGACGTCTTTTGTGATGAAAAGAGTAAGATGTTGCATCCTCCACATTGAGTGTGCATTAATCTCCTCTTGTTTCTGTCCTTCCTATAAGATCATTCTTGTAGTGGCTGTAGTGTTGTCCAAACCAGGAGAATTCAGCTGCATGCTGTTATTGTTATCTTTTTTCTGATTTTAAGGCAAACTCCACTTTCCCCCGGTCGTCTCTCTTTTCCCCACCCTGTTGTCCCAGGTCTGGATCTGGGTCCTACTTTTTTTTTTTCCATATATGGCTACACTGGTGGCTGCTTATTTTGTATTACATCTCCTAAACTTGTCTAATCTTCCCCTTATGCCTTTGTCTATGTTTCTTCTCAAGCTGACCATTTCTTACTGTGGTGGTCCGTGGTGGGTTTATTATTATTTATTTACCTTAAAGGTATGCGATCCTGCACTGTGCCAAAGTAAATGATGCTGCTAGCATTTAAATAATCCATTTGAGTGTTCATGTTTTTCTTCCCTGGCTGCTAGTGTTGGTCTGCCACACTTTTTCTACTCTAATTCAATAAGAAATCTTGTATGGTAGTGATAAAAAGTGTCTTTGGATTTCCTAGTACAGGATGTACCAAAAAAATGATAATGTGAGAGAGAGAGAGAGAGAGTTTTGAAAAATCTAATATGGTTTTGTTTGATCTACTATACTTCATCATGGACTCAAATCTGGATAATTGTTGATTCCAGTCAAGGGGAGGGTTTGAAAAGTCAAGTTTGTAATTGTAGCCAGTTGAAAATTCAAATATGTTGGTTCTCGAAGAGGACTGAGCATTATATATTAGATAAAAGTTCCAGACCAAAGACTACTGCTGCATCTGGTGTTTCTTCTTGCTTAGCCCACCTCTGAAAGGACAATGCACTCTCTCCTTGTTCTTCTGCTATTTCTTACCAAACTCTCTCTCCTCCAATCTACCTTGGCAGTTGAATTCAACTTTGATGGCTTCAATCCTTCGGATCTCTTACTCTTATGGCACTACAACTCGGAATTCTCATGTTCTTTCCCTGACACAAAACGCTACCTTTTCCATTGGTAGAGCTCTGTATCATACTAAAATCCCCAGAAGATCTTCATACTCCACTAAAATCCTGCCTTCTCTACCTCTTTCACCTTCACCATCACCCAATACAAGAATTACCTTCCTGTTCATGATCTAGTTTTCATCTTTATGCCTTCCACTGGCATCCAAGGTGCTGCTTTGGCCCAACATGTAGGCTTCTTGAAACATCACCAACGATGGTGATTCCAACAACCATGTCTTTGGAATCGGATTTGATGTATTTCAAAACCAACAATTCAATGATATTAACAATAATCATGCTGGTGTCGATGTGAATTCTCTCACTTCTTTGGTTGTGCACAGAGCTGGATATTGGCTTGACGGTGATAGAAAGAACAATGGTAATAGGACAAAGGTTTTTCTTGATGAAAAGTTGAATAGTGTAGCAATTTATCGCGTGTGGATTGAGTACTTTAATTCTCAGCTCAGGGTAACAATGGCTCCCGATAACATTAAAAAGTCCAGAAACCATTGATCAAGGTTGATTTCGATCTTTCCAAGGGTTTTCTTGATGAAATGTATATTGGGCTCTGTGCATCAATTGGGTAACTTATTGAAAATCATCAAATTTTGAGCTGGAGCTTCAGCAATTCAAAGTTTACCTGATTTTCTAGTGTGATCTTCGAGAAACTGAAGTGTTTGGTTTGAACCTTTCTTGTTTAGAGAAATAGAAGGCTTTTGCTGCCTACAATACATGGATCCATGTGATGTGGTGGTTAATAAATATAGGCTTCCACTTCATATATGGTTCTCATTTTGAATTGCTTGGTTTATTGACATTATTGTATCATGTCTATTCGTTCCTTGCTCTTGATATCTTCTTGTTCCCTCCATTATTAGCAAGATTTGTCAGTAGGGTTCAAATCCCCACTCATTGTTGGCTGGGTTGAAATTTCCACTCCCTCAATTATTAAATTATAAAAAAAAGAAAAAGAAAAAGAAAAAGAAGAAGAAGGTATTTATCCCTTTATTCCAGATGAAATGGGAGAGTACTTAGGAATTAAGTACTATTATTGAATCGGACATAAACGGTTTCACAAGAATCACAACTCTTATGGCAAGGGTTGCTGTTTTGATATATTAGAAGACTAGCTGCTTCAGTGTATGTGAAGCAAATAATAATCCAGTAAAAAAGTAAACTTTTTTTTTTTTTTTTTTTGGGGGGGGTTTTCCTACCAACCAGTCTACTTATGATCCAGAGTAGGAATGTCTTGCGGAGTTTCTCAATGAATCGCCATTGCCCCTTTTCTCCAAACCTCGTGATAAAAAGTAAAAGTTAATAGGTGTCATACAAATACAATGGTCCATTGGTGTGTTGGGGGCAATGATAACATGTTTAATTATTCCAGTCGCAAGAGCTTATTGGAGAGAGAGAGAGAGAGAGAGAGAGAGAGAGAGAGAGAGTATTATAGGACAAAAGGACTAACTCATTCATTGATGGAAATCTGAGAAGAATCTTTGGTAGTTTGGAACAGGCTATTGAAAGACAAAATGACTTTTTCCCTCTATAAAGATCTTACCTCATAGGCTCATATTGAAATAATTTCAGCTTTTCCTTCTCTTTTTGATTGGTAATACTTCATGTTTTCCTTCAATTTGTTCCCGTCAGATGCAAAAGACTTTAAGAGGTTCTCTAGATCTCTCTCTTAATTGTATAGCAATTTATGTTGTATCCGTAGAGATAACATATATAGTTACCACTTACCACACTTCCATTGTTTGTCTTTGAGCTATTCTTAACTAGTTCTAAAAAAAAACTAGACTTGCAAAGTAGAAAATGCTCTAGTCTTGTTTTGTAATTCCCTATTATTTCCCTCAATTTACTCCATTAATTCACAATATATATATAATTTTCCCTACTTTTCTATTGTAAAGTTTGTTAAAATCGAACGAAATGATACATTTTATGTACTTATCTGATTTATTATTGCTGTCATTTGTTAGAGATATATTAAACATATTAACCTAATGTAATAGGTCCAAACTCACTCCTACTTGTACTAGTAGTTTAGGGTTTAGTCGTCTATATATACTTATGTTATAGTTCGTTGTAACACATGCTTTGTATTACACTCTTACATAATAAAGATGTACCTCTAAGGGATTCCTCCGTGGACGTAGGCCGACAAGGCTGAACCACATAACCCTCGTGTTTTCAATGTTTCTATTCTATGCTTCTCCTTCCGCATCCACTCTAGCATACAAGATGATATAACACATCGCGTTGCTAATATATTTTAATATGGTATCAGAGCCAAACTTCATTCTTGGCATTAAACAACTATCTCTACACAGCAAAGAGGATTCATACATGCGTAGCACAAATCCACAATAGTGCCCATGCTTGCTTTTAGATCAGGACCCATTGCATCACACAGCTCCCATGGAACCACTGTTGTTGTGTTGCTGCTGTGTCTTAGATCACAAGCCTAAGCAATCCGTGCCTTTCTCTTTAAGATCTATGCACATCAAGGCTTTGCTTGATGAAACAAACCACACAGACGTGCTTAACAGCGTACCATGACCAAAACCCAGAAAACCTGTCCCCATCAGTGGATACACGCACCTCCACAAGCGAAAAAAGGCTCCAGCCCTCCTCACACGTGTTGCCAAGGATTCTCAACTTCCTGATCAGATTTTGGTCACACTTGTCGCTATATAGGCCTTGTTGTCCACCAATTTATGAAACCCAATAATCTGGCCCTCATCCAACGAAACATGCGCCCTTACGCGCTAACCGTTGATTACACGAGCCTTCTGGGTCTCGCATGCTCCACACATGCCAGAAGACTTCTGCTGATGTCTTCATGATGTCATTCGATGATGTCACTTACTCCATATCAACAGCCATGCAAGCCCTAGAACATGTAAGCGACACGTCATCAGATGACATCAGCAATATTGCAGCACAGATCCGTGACCCAAACCAGAATTAACCTAGAATCCCGGATTTGACCAGGATCACTCTAACCGCTGCACTATTCTGATTGTTGACTTTGACTTTATGCATTGACCATTGACTAAGAGTCAAAATTTTCGAAAGGGTCTATCTTGCTCAGGTTTTCGCATAGATTCCAATTTTGGACTCTTTTTCTTCATTTGAAGCTCTGAAATTGGTCAATTAGCACATTCTTCATTGTGGTTTCTTCAAAGGCATTCTTCAAGGGATCTTCTCATACTTATCCAACCTCAAGCCTTCATTGAGCTTTCACCTTGAGTTTAAGGGAGGGTGTTAGAGATATATTAGACATATTAGCCCAATGTAATAGACCCAAGCCCACTCCTACTTGTACTAGTATTCTAGAGTTTAGTCGCCTATATATATTCATGTTATAGTTCATTGTAACACAAGCTTTATACTACACTCTTACATAATAAAGATGTAGCCCTTAACGGATTCCTCCATGGACGTAGGCCGACAAGGCTGAAGCACGTAACTCTCGTGTTCTCAAAGTTCTTATTCTATGCTTCCTCTTCTGCATCCACTCTAGCATATACAACATGATATAACACATCGCATTGCTAATATATTTAACACATTCAAATACAATGCATAACATGCACGATTGTCATGGCAATCGAGCTTTTGACAGCCTTTTACTTCCTTTTATGGAAAACAAAGACCTCCCCCCAATGCAATGCATTTACAACATTTTTTAATGCTATCGAAGCCACTTAGTACTATGTCATTATGTCAACATACTGCTAAAACCTAGAGATGCTTTAAAACTAGAACAAGGCCCCATTGAGACAAGCGTGGCAATGGGACCTTACATTTATTAGAAATACTTCAATATTTCCATCATCCTATTGTTACTGTATTGCTATCATCATCATCTTTATTTTTATTTTAAAAAAGAAATAGGATTGTGGGGTTATTCACTTCTTATCTAGCGAGAAAAAATATTTTATATGTAACCTCATGGCTTTAGCTATTAATGGTGAATCAAACCCAAACTGTTATAACGAGGAGGATGAATGTCAACCGCCATACCCTTTACCTAGGGACTTGGGGTTATCTATTTATTTTTGGTGGAAACATGTTGATATATTAAGTTATTAACTAAACAGCAACAAAGATTTGGTCTACCACATATGTTAACTGCCCTGTCAAGGGCAAGCAAATTCTCCACCACACGTGGTGGATTATCAAAAAGTACAAAAGTACAAGATATATTAGAGCTAAACTTGATCAACGCATTGGCACACTAATTAAATTCTCTTTAAATATGCTCAATTTGAGATAGTTCTCAATTGGTTATTGCAATTTGTGAGCAATAGTTACATAAGTTGGTTAGCCACAAAGTGAAGAAGAGAAAGCTATTGTGTGTGTCTGAAAAGAAAGAAAAAGAAAAGAAAAGAAAGAGCAATGAAGATATCCAACGGGCTCACTTATTGATCACACACTGCCGTGGACCCCACCAAGGCTGAGTATTTACAAGTGTGCCATTGAAACCCAAATCTCATAATTTAAAAACACCTAAATTGTGTTTTTAGTTTTCATGACTCAAACTCAAAATTTTGAGTTTTGAGTTATGGAAACTTAACTAAAAAATTTTTCCAAACAAGTTGAGTTTTAGTAGGTCCCACATTTTTTGAGTTTTGGGTGATGAAACTCAATTTTCATCAATCCAAACACCCTCTAAAGCATCCAGTTCTATACTTCTATGATCAGAACTCTATCACCCAATTGTATTTTTTTTTTTTTTTGAGAAACTAGACCTGAAAGTCTGCTAGATTAATAGAAAAAGTGAATTACAAAACATTGCGAACTACAATAGGAGCTATATCATCAGGTATGGATTCCATCCAAACTTGAAGCTCGTTACCAGATTTGGACTTTCTGGCAAGGAAATGGGCGACTAAATTACCTAGTTGTTTCCATGTGCAAAGTTACAAAAGCGTAAGTCACTAGCAAGCATAAGGGAA
The DNA here is from genome assembly GCA_030820535.1 of Quercus parvula. Taxonomy (NCBI): domain Eukaryota; kingdom Viridiplantae; phylum Streptophyta; class Magnoliopsida; order Fagales; family Fagaceae; genus Quercus; species Quercus parvula. The sequence continues at coordinate 21,638,625 of JAUAME010000004.1, forward strand.
TCGTTAATGACCAGACCAAACTCAGGATGGTTAGACCCTCCATCAAGCAATGCTTTAGTTACAATCTCTGCATCGCCCTTAAATGTAGCATCGAAGACACTTAGTTCCTTGGCAAATTGGACTGCTCTCCTACAAGCCAGAGCTTCCATTGTAGCTACTGAGGGCGGTAGAGGAATTCTTTCGGCTAGTGCACCAATCACGCTGCCTTCCGAGTCTTAAATGACCACTCCTAAACTAGCAGCTCCTATTTCTTTGAAGATCGCCCTATCATAATTCACTTTGTAATGTGGGGAAATTGTAGGGATCCACCTGACCCTTTGGGCTAGGATAAGGGGATGATGGTGCCGTAGTGGAGATTGGGTTGCTAAAAAGTCAAGGAGGAGCTTCAGGGCCCTGGGCCAAATGTCCTGGTGGCTAAACCAACTGCCTCTCACACGATCTGAGTTTCTTTTTTCCCAAATCATCCAAAACAACATAGCCAGGAGGTCCGTATCCGTGCTACCTTTAAACCTGAAAATCATATCCAGCAGATCCGCAAAGCTAGAAAACTTATACTTGAGGAGTTTTTTTGTTATCTCATCAGCTTCCCGAATGATCCTTAGAGCAGGGCAGCTCCACAGTGTGTGAATAGTTTCTTCACAATCAGAAAAACAGCCCAGGCAAGACATTGATTGGACCACTCTCCTCCTCCACAAGTTGTATAACATAGGAATTGCCTCATTCGCTGCCTTCCACATCAGATTCTTGATCTTGTGAGGTACTTGTAAAGACCATATTCCATTCCACATTTGCCTATGCTTTCCAAGATCAGAACAATTTGGGAAAGACAATCACATAGACGAAGATAACAATCTATATGCACTACGAGTGGTATAAATACCTTGGTTGGAGGGAAACCAAACCAGCTTATCTGGGGTATTATGAATGATCAAGGGAATACCACCTATGATCCTAGCTTCATGTGCTAGGAATTCATGCTGATTCAGGTCCGTGTTCCATGTGTGGGACTCTTCATCAATCAAGGCATTGACATTTGCATCTGAATTGAAGGAAGAGGCTGGTGAGACAATACAACTGCCATGGGAGCTTGGTAACCATTTATCACCTCTTATCTTGATGGACTTCCTATCCCTGACACGCCAAATCGATCCCAACTCAACTACCCTTTTGGCTTGAGCTATGCTTTTCCATGCGTAAGACCCTTTGCTTGAGCTATTAGCCTCCATAATTGAGCAATTCAGAAAATATTTAGCCTTAAAGACCCTGTGAAACAAAGTATCCTCATTGTTCTTTAGCCGCCACACTTACTTAGCGAGAAGTGAGTCATTGAATCTGCTCAGCTCTCTAAATCCCATCCCCCCTTCACTTTTTGGAAGGCATAATTTCTCCCAACTGACCCAATGGATACGCTTCTGCTCCCCACAATAACCCCACCAAAATTTCCTAATCAAGCCTTCAATTTCGTTGATAAACCCTTTTGGAAGTTTGAAGCATGACATGGTATAGGTGGGGATCGCCTGGACCACCACCTTGATCAAGATCTCTCTCCCCACCCTTGAGACAATAACTTTTCTTTCCATCCCTTTAATTTTTTTCCAAATCCTCTCCTTTATCATACTAAAGGACTTCTTTTTTGCTCGGCCAACCAAGGAAGGGAGGTCAAGGTACTGTTCATACCATTGGATAGTTGGGACAGCCAAGAGAGCTTTGATTTCTTCTTGAGTTTAAGCTAATGTGTTGGTGATGAAAAACATATTGGTCTTACCCTGGTTGATATTTTGGCCCGAAGCATTTTCATAAATCTGAAGGATTGATTGGATTTTTTGGCAATCTAAAGTGGAGGCTTTACCTAAAATTAGCCTATCATCGACAAATAATAAATGAAAAATACTGGGGCTGGCCAGGCAAAAGGACACACCTCTCAGGCTGTCTTCATCTTCAACTTTCTTAAGGAACCTGTGCAACCCTTTTGTGATGAGCAAGAACAGACATGGTGACAGCAGGTCACCTTGGCGAAGGCCTCTCTGTGGAGAAATGAGTCTGTGAGGTTGCCCATTTAGGAGGATAGAGTAGGTGACATATCTTATGCACATGGAGATTAGTGAAATCCATCTAGTGCTGAAGCCCATTTTCGCCATGATTGTTTCCAGGAAAACCCATTCGACACGGTCATATGCTTTGCTTATATCGAGCTTTAAAGCCATCAGCCCCATCTTCCTAGTTTGCTTAGCCTTCAAGTAATGTTGAATCTCATGAGCTTTCAAAATATTACCAGTTATTAGATGACCTAGTAAGAAAGCACTCTGGGTTTTTGAAATCAATTGAGGAAGAAACTTTTTCAAACAATTAGCAAGCACCTTCGCAATAAGTTTATATAACACATTAGTCAAATTAATTGGCCTAAAATCTATTACCCTCCTCGGACTTTTAATCTTAGGAATCAAAGTAAGGAAAGTGTGGTTGAGCTCATGAGGGAGTATACCTGAATTAAGAACCTCAAGGACGGCATCCGAACCGATTTTTTACCAATATTGTTTGTAGAACAGGGGAGGAAACCCGTCTGGGATAGGGGCTATGTTGGCTTTCATTTGTGCAAGAGCCGCTTGGACTTCAGAAGCTACAAAGGAGTAGAGCAATTTCTCATTCATTTCCTGGGTAACTCGAGTCTCCACACCTTCAAGGACTTCATCAAACTCAATGGGTCTTGAGGAGGAGAATAATGAAGAGTAGAAGCCATTAAGCAAATCACTGATTCTATCCTCATCTTCCACCTAGAGGCTGACATCATCTTCAAGGCCTGAGATAAAATTTCTTTTGTTTCTTTCAGTAGCACAACAATGGAAGTATTTTGAGTTCTGGTCACCATATCAGAGTCAGTCCATTTTTGCTTTTTGACTCCACATACACTCTTCTAAGTCCAACAACTTGTTAATTTCCTCCTTGAGGATTTTGACTTGACCAATACCTTGCCCTGAAATAGCTTCAATTTTTGCCTTAGCCAATGATTTTCTTTTGCGAGCCAGAGCTATTCTAATGTTACCAAACACATTCTTGTTCCAAGATTTCAGATGGGTTTGAAAATTATTTACCTTTTGCAGCACATTCATCATAGGGTCACCCTCAAGACTCAAATCCCAAGCAATATGTACCACCCCTTCATAGCTTTCATCCTTGATCCACATCTCTTCAAAACGGAAAGGTCTTTGGGGACGGTGGAACTGACTATGCACATCATTAGAGCAGAGCCAAATAGGCTTATGATCTGAAGGGAATTCGGCCAGGTGGTGCAGGTAGACAGATGGGAATTTGAGCATCCACTCCGCCGAAGCAATGGCTCTATCCAACCTAACCCACACCAGTGGGCCATTGAACCTAGTATTGCACCAGGCGAACGGCAAACCAGTAAACCCAATATCCTTAAAACCACAAAAGTCAAGACAATCTCTAAACTCTTGCATTTGCTTATCAGACCTTAAAGCTCCCCCCGAATTCTCTTCCAATCTTGTGATTTCGTTGAAATCACCGATACAAACCCACAGCAAATCATATTGTGTGCTGAGGTGGCGAAGCAAGGACCAAGAATCTTCCTAGTTGACTGTCTTTGAAACTTCGTAAAACCCCGTAAACCGTCAGGTGTCATCAACCCTTGGATTTACCACTGCATCAATGTGGTGAGGGGAGAAGGTATGAATATGAAGGTCTAGATCATTCATCCAAAACAAGGCAAGGCCACTACTAAGATTTCTTCTAGGACCTAGGAACATATTATCGAACTTCAAACGACATCAAATTTTCCCCATATACGAATTTTTCTTTTTGGTTTCCATTAGGAAAACTAAATTAGGTCCTTTTGCTCTCACTAATTCTGAGAGCTCTCGAACTTGCTGCCAGTTCCCAAGCCTGCGGCAGTTCTAGCTTAGGCAATTCATGGTGACTGGCATGGCTGAGCAACATCCACCGTCAATGGAGGAGCAGATGGGGCACGGCCATGTGAAGAGGAAGCTCTGCGTTTTTTTTTTGTTTTGAGTTCTGTTTCATCGAATGCAGGTCTCTCCCTGCTTAAGTCACGTATATTAGCATCAGAGGGGGAAGTAGTGGGTTTTCTTTCAACTCTAGACCACATACCTTTGTTTTCGGCTTGAGACTTACCCTTAGGCTCAGTAGTGTTTGAGATGTCCACTAAAGGAGGCCTCATATACTCAATGTATTGTTACTATGTAAATATATAATGTTTTCCTGCACACCTTGATAATGTTAAACACGTACACAAATTCATCTTTCATAAAACCAGAACGTTTAGAGTTACAGGACACAAGCATTAGAGATCATAATGTTTTGAATTTGTTTGATTTTTTTTTTTTTTTTTTTATACAAGATATAAATTCTACTCTAACCTAATTTAAGTATATATGTGTATGAAACTCCCTCCTTGAGACTTGAACCTCAGCCTTCTCCTCACAAACAATTATACTTGTGGAGTGACTTTTTTTAAAAGTATATAATTCTGATTTTGTAAAACCACCATATAGTTTAATGTGCCACGTTAGCATTATAATTTATAAAGACGCATGGAAAAAAAACTAAAAAAGTTTGTACATCTTAATTGTGATTCGCATAGTTATGGGCTTTAGGATAAGGAAAAATAAGGATAATATTAAAGTATGTTTAAAATTTTAATGATTAAATGAAAAAATCGATGTCAAGAGCTTTAATATTTAAACATCAATGCTTAGCATCCTTTATAAAGAGAATTATGGTTTAAATTCCTCATCCTTGCTTGTTTTAACAATTGAAAATAATAATAATATATAATAATTGAAACAATCAATGGTTTAAGGATGACATTGAAATTTGACACATAATTCAAAAGATAAAATCATATTTTACCCAACTTATTTTGCTTTAATAGGAGGTGAAACAAGGCTTTGGTTGTACTAGTCTCTACGTTTGGTCACCCTCTGCCTTGTTCTTAAAAGAGAAGAAACTGCAATTTCAGCTAATATTTTTTTACAGAAGTAAATCTGTTAATATGAGACAATTTGAATTTAGCAGTAAATTATTAAAAAATTACATTTTAAACTCATAGTTTTGGGGTGGTTTTCAAATTAAACTCACGCTTTTGAAAGTTCAAATTAAAATTTATATTTTTAAAGAAGTTGTAATTCAAAGTTTCGAAGTATAAACCCATTTACAATGATATTTTAAACAAAAATTGTTTATACAAATCGATATTGTATGGTTATTTATTCGAAACATGTGTTATAAATGTAAATATCATTACAATCCAAGTTAGGGGAAGATATTTGATATCAAATGATATTATGTCAGTAGTATCAAAATTTAATAAGTGTGAGACATGTCAGCAAAAAAAACTATCCCACTAACAAATGAAAGACATGCATTAGTGGGTAGTTATTTTTATACTCATGTCTCTCATTTTGGATTTTGATATGGATGACGTGATATCATTTGATACAAAATATTTTTTTCCAAGTTAGATGATCTTATTTTATTTTAGGCATTTTTTCTTAACACTTCCCTGCCTTGCTAATGAATTTATAGTTTGAACTGCAATATTTTTAAAGTGTAAGGTTTAATTCATATATATATATATATATATGGGAGGGAGGAACCCAAGGTGCAGAAATACGAGGCAATAGGATGTCCGAAGAGAAAACTAGGCCTCACCCCTCATTGGATTGGGCCTAGCCCAAGCGAGGCAACCAAATGCTGAGAGGTGAATAATGTTCAAATCCAAGGAGTCCGAGAAGTGAGCTTCCCCTGAGGGATTAGGGTCCCAGTCCAAAACCAACATGATAAGAAATTAAGGAAGAGAGTCAAAACGTATCGACAAGGGAGCAAAGAAGCTTCTTGATAAAGCACCCATCATCTTTGCATTAAATGCACTGTACCAACTTAGTCTGCCGCATTTAATGGCAGAATGACTCCTGAAGAGGACCCTTACAGCTTGCAACCTACTCTACCACCACTAGTAAGGCACCGATGGGACAAGTATCCAAGTAAGGATCAATAACAGTCCAGGTGGAGGGTTGGGATGAAACCCCAGCCACTATAAAAAGGAAGAAAGCTACATTAAGTGGGGGGTTAAAAAATATTAGGGGGGAGAAGAGAAAGTGGAAAGAGAAGCTTTATAATCGAAAGTTGATTATTATATGAACCAGTGATCCTCGGGCTAATCTGAGGAAGAATTAATACTGAAATCTCTATTTTTCTTCCTATTAATATCATGTAAATCTGATGACTTAAGCATTGGATTCCTCTTTAATTACTCAACGAAACCATTAAGGCTCTGAAAGGTTGACCGTAATAATCTACCTCTATAGATTTAATTTTCCTGGGCCTTTATTCAGTACCAATCCATTTCACTTGGGTTGGGCTGTTGATCCTGGCCCTCTACAATTATATATATATATATATATATATATATACACACTATGAGAGACCGCAAAATTGGGGTGCTCTCAAAAAAGAGATTTGGGTGCTTTTAAGGGCACCTATCTTTTTTGTTAAGTGGTGTGGAGTCGCCACTAATTTTTTATACAAAAAAATAAGAAAAAAATAAATACAAATTACATGATCAAAATACTTCATTGTCATTGATTGAATAAAGAAAAATACAACTTTGGTAAATTAACCTTACAAGGCTTTGGGTCCTAGTTAGAATTTATGCAAAAGAATACAAAGCTTTGGTCCTAGTTACAATCTACCAAAATTAAAAGACAAAACACTAATCTACCTATCCAAAAGTCCTAAGCTCGGGGGCTAGGTTATAGAATGGGAAGGTGTTAGGCACCCATTCCACCCAGACAGAGTCTAGTCTTCTAGACTCTAATGACCAATATACCCTTTTTTTGCATGATATTAATGATATGTTGAACATACACAACACACCCTTAACAAAAATTAATTTAAATAAATTTACCTTATGAATAATGTCCTCTTTTCAAAGAAAATTAAGATCTGTTTTGAAAATTAAAAAAAAAAAAAAAAATTTGGTTTGTAAAATAATCAGATATATTATTTTATGTAAAAGAAAGAATAATATTTTTGTTAAAAAGTATCAGATCTGTTTTGTGTAAAGTTAAAAAAGGTGATTTTATCAAGAAAATTTAGATATATTTTTTTTATGTCAAAGAAATTAAAAATAAAATAAAAATTTTGGAATAGGATCCACATTCATACAATGAATTTATTACGCATGCATCGCATTCATTAAAAAAAAAATATAAACTAACGTTCAGTCCTTTCGTTAAATTTCAAAATCTGCAGTTTTGTATAAAAGAAAACTTTTTCTAAAAAAATCAGATTTGTATTTAATGAAAATACAGATTAGTTTTGGAGTTAAAAAAATCAAATCTGTATTTAATGAAAATACAGATCAGATTTGAATTTAGAAAAAAATCAGATCTGAAAAATACAGATCAGTTTTTTTTTTTTTTTTTGGGTTTATAAAATCAGATTTGAAAGATTAGGTCAGTTTTTTTAATTTGGAAAAATCAAATCTGAAAGATTAAATCAGTTTTTTTTTTTTTAGTTTTGAAAAATTAGATCTGAAAGATCAGATCAGTTTTTTTTTTTTTTTAAGAAATCTTTGATAGACATGAGCAAACTTTGAAATTTAAGAAAGAAAACCACAATAGGTAATCATCTAAGAAATAATAGTAGAACATGGTAATCATACATTAAGAGCAAGAAATAATAAAACATGTTAAACATATTCATGCATCATTAACAAAACTAATGGAGGAGAAAAGAAAAAAAAATAGAATACCTCTTGCACGAGCGCGCTCTTCTAGTTGAAAGAATATTTTAGGATTCAAAGAAATTTATTCAACTCTTTGAAGCCTAAAATACTTTACTTACAAAAAAGAAATTCCTAAGGTAAGAGCCTCCAAAACATCTTTAACGTAAGGGGATTTGAAAAATCGGAAGAGAAGAGCAGGAAAGAGGGCGGGGGGGGGGGGGGGGGGGGGGGTTAGAAAGTCTGCTGAATTTTGAGAGGCATCCCCTATTTATAGAGGTTGGAATGCTTCAAAAAATTAGCTAAATGATTAGATATGAATTGGAACACGTCCTTATCTTTAAAAAATCGAAAAATGTAAGGTTTATCTCAATCCAAGAGTCCTTGGGCTGAGCCACGCATTTGTGCCAATCTACACTCTTGGAGTGCCGAATGGCTCTCTTGGGTGCCGAGCTTGCGTTTGAATTTTGGACCAATTTGGACTCTTTTTTTTTTTAGGTTTTTTGAGTCAGGAATTGTATTTAGACGCAGTTTTAATCTATATTCTAAAAATTAATCCCCTTTTCTGGATATTCAAGTTTTTAAAGTGATAATTATCTTGTAGATAAAAATTCCAAAAAATCTTGATTATCCACAATTCCTTTGTTATTTGATTATCCACTTTATTCCCATGCAAGCAAGCCTATTTTTGACACCAACCAACAACAAATCACAAAATTATTTAATTAATTCTAATTCTTTAGCAAATCAAAATTAATTTAAATTAATCATGTGTGGTCGGTTCCACCCAAACAAAATGCATGCAGACCGTGCAAACTTGATCATGTGATATCTTTTAATTTGACAGTCCGATTTGGAAATCAGACATACCGTCGCGACCGTTAGAATCTCAAGATCATTTTTATGATATGTAATGCAATTCTAAAATTTGGGGGAAATGATCGGTCACTCTAGACTTGATTAAACAATTAAAATTAATTAAATAATTTTGTGATTGGTTGTTGGTTGTTGGTTAGTGTCAAAAATAGGCTTGCCTGCATGGGAATAAAGTGGATAATAAGATAACAAAGAAGTTGTGGATAATCAAGTATTTTTTGGAATATTTACCTACAAGATAATTATCACTTTAAAGACCTGAATATCCAGAAAAGGAGATAAGGACACGTTCCAATTCATATATGATCTCATTCAGCTTATTTTTGTAAGCATCCCAACCTCTATAAATAGAGGAAATAAATCAAAACTAGGGGCTCTTCTTTTCTGACGTTTCTATTCCCCTTACGTTAAAGACTTTTTGGAGGCTTTTGCTTTAGGAACTTCTTTTTTGTAAGCAAAGTATTTTAGACCTCAAAGAAGTGAATAAACTTCTTTGATTTCTAAAATATTCTTTCATTAGAAAAGCACACTCATTCAAGAGGTATTCTGTTATCTTTCTTTTCTTTTTTCCATCAATTAGTATGTTATTGTTTGATGCATGAATATGTTTAGCATGTTTTATTATGTCTCATTCTTAATATATAATTGCTATGCTTAGATACTTTAGATGATTGTTTATTTCAATTCTTTCTCTTTGACTTCAAAATCTGTAATGACTATCAAAACTTTTTTTTAAAGAAACTCAAAACTGATCTGTATTTTCATTAAATACAAATATGATTTTTCCTAAAATTCAAAACTTATCTGTATTTTCATTAAATATAGATCTGTTTTCTTTTTTTGAAAGTTTTTCTTTGTCATAGAATTGCAGGTTTTGAAATTTTAAAGAAGGGATTGAAAGTTAGGTTGAAGTCTTTTTTTTTACTTTACACAAATCAAATCTAATTCTTTTCAAAATCTCATTATTTTATAAAAAACAGATCTGATTTTTCTTGATAAAATTACTTTTTTTTTAAAACTTTACAAAATAGATCTGATTGTTTTTAACAAAATCAATTTTTTAAAAACTTTACCAAAAAAAAAAAAAAAAAAGAAACAAATCTGATTTTTTTAACAAACCGAATTTTTTTTTTTAATTTTACACAAAACAGATCTGATTTTTCTTGATAAAATCTTGCTTTTTTACCCTTTACAAAAACAAATCTGATTTTTTTACAAACCAAGTCTTATTATTTTAATTTCCAAGATAGATTTGAATTTTCTTCAAAAGAGGACATTATTCATAAGGCAAATTTATTTAAATTAGTTTTTGTCATATGCATTATAACATATCATTCAACATCATTCAAAAAGGGTATATTGGTCATTAGAGTGTAGAAGACCAGATTCTGTCTAGGCGGAATGGGTGCCTAACACCTTCACCTATTCTGTAACCTAGCCCCTAAGTTTAGGATTTTTGGATAGGTAGATTAGTGTTTTGTCTTTTAATTTTGGCAGATTGTAACTAAGACCAAAGTTTTGTATTCTTTTGCATAGAATCTAACTAGGACCCAAAGCCTCGTAAGGTTAATTTACCAAACTTGTATTTTTTTTTATTCAATTAATGACATTTGAAGTATTTTGAACATGTAATTTGTATTTATTTTTTTCTTATTTTTTTGTATAAAAAAATAAGTGGTGACTCCACACCACTTACCCAAAAAGAAAGGTACCCTTAAAAGCACCCCAATCACTTTTTTGAAGGGCCCTAATTTTTCGGCCTCTCACAGTGGCGACTTCGCTGGGGATGTCGAGGGTTAAGCTTCATGTTAGACTTTAAGTGACTAACTATATACCCTTGTCTTTTGAGTGATGTTGTTGTTTGTTTGTTTGCACTATGTTTTGAGATGTTTGTATGATATTTTTTTGTTTGTGTTGCCATGTTGATTGTTAAAAGCTTTCCCTAACTGTCATAGTGTGTGCCGTCAAAACAAAAAATATGCATGCACCCATCTCAACATTTGTTTGCCCAATATTTTCCTAATTTTAAAGCTTTGATTGTTGTTGGAACCTAAATTGAAGATGCAATAAATAATGGCACTATAAAGAATGAGGACCCATCAAGGTTTAGGATCAAGTTCTAAAATTGCAAAAGTTTCTAATATATACAAAAATGATCCTTATCAACTTATTGCTCTTATTGCCCCCATGCCAATATCACAAGGGCCACCTCCAAGGCCTAGGAGGCAATTTCATAAGTTATATATTCTTGTGAGTCAAGTGTTTGAAAAACTAAAAGCAAAGGGGATACTAAAACCCTTAGACCTAAGCCCAATCCCAAATCTATTACCTGCAAGATTTGATGTAAGTAAGAGATGTGCCTACCACCAAAGCCCTAGCCATGACACTGACAAGTGTTTTGGCCTTCATCATGCAATTCTAGGTGATTGCACCACCTACAAGGCCTAACATCACTAATAATCCTTTGCCCAACCACAATTTTGGGAGAGGACCGATGTTTAATTGCTTGATGACTGAAGAGGAAAGTGAAGAGGACCTGTCTGAGTTGATTTATGACCTACCTGAATGCTTTATGATGACATGGGAAGAGTTGATGGGTATGATGTCTACTACAGGGTATGATATATAGAGTGAAGATGTAATAGAAACCACAAATTACCCAACTTCCACAAATGGGGGCAGACACTTCAAACCCCAATGAAGCTACCCAACATCCATAAACAGGGGGAGACACTTCAAATCCTGAGCAAATTACCAAACACCTGCATACAGAAAGAGACACTTCAAACCCAAATCAAACAGCCCAATACCTACATGTGGGGGGAGACACTTTGAATCCCAATCAAATGACCCGACATCCATAAATGGGGGGAGACACTTCAAACCCCAAGATATCGATCTAAATGACCCAACAAAAATTGCCCACATCACAAGGGGGGAGACACTTCAAACTCACATTTGGAGATGGCCAACCCGATGGAAGCCTTGAATAAATCTACCCAACAAACACCCACTGAAGAGGATGAGGTTCTCAAGCAACTACAGAAAACACAAGCCAATATATCTTTATGGGGTTTACTCATGGCCTCATACAAGCACCGTTAGAATCTAGTAGACCTTCTCAATCAAATCCAAGTCCTTAAAACCACTACCTCTCAGGATTTGAATGCTATGAATAGGTCTATAATTATGGAACTCACAATTTCCTACTCTGACAAAGATTTGACAAAGAAAGGGAAGCACCACAATGACCCATTGCAAATTACTATAGATGCCAAGGGCAAGAGGATTCCAGTGGTTCTAATTGATGATGGAAGTGCCTTAAATGTGTTTCCTTTGAAGATTGCAAGTTGCTTGGGCCTAAGTATTGAAGATTTTGTGCTGACTGATCAACATGTGAGGGCATATGACAATAATAGAAGGGAGGTCTTGGGAACCGTGACACTAGAGCTCACTATTGGGCCAATGATCAAGAAGGTAGAATTTCAAGTCTTGAACATATAGCATCATGCTTCAATATGCTCCTTGGGCGACCATGGATCCATGACATAGAGGCCGTACCTTTATCTTTATACCAAAAGGTTCGGTTTCTGAATGAATGAGTCATAGTTACCATATATGGTGATACTTTGACCATACTAAAGCCCATTTTTTGTATTGATTTTGAGAAGGAGCCATTGTCCTTGGATGGTTTTAAAATCGAGAAGCCTAGTTTTGGAAGAAGAGAAGAAGAAGTGGAGAAGATCCCCATGGACTTTGCTCAATACAGCAACAACAACGTGGTGGCAATGATGAGGAGAATGAATTACCTTCCGAGGATGAACTTAGGGAAGACTATAAAGAAGGCAACCGCTCAAGTCCCAATAATTCCCACTGCCACACCACCTTTTGGGCTAGGTTATAAGCCTATTGATAGTGACTTGCTAGAGATGGAGGTGAAAAGAATGGTCTGTGCCAAGGCTAAAGCCAAGGGACTTCCTTGTCGCCCAGAACCCCTAAAGCCATTTACTCCTACTTTGAACAGGAAGTTTGTCAAAGCTGGAGATAGTCAACGCTATTAGGGATTCCCTGAACTGAGATTCGATCTTGAGTCAAGAGCAATGGTGCCTAGATTTAAGCTATATTTGATTGCAGCAACAAGCACCCAGAGCTAAAGAAGGAAGACACAAGTTGGGTCCCTATTGATTGGGCTGATTACATAGACCCTGATGCAATGACTACGCTTCTAGGAGATGTCATTTGCAATATAGAAGAAGAAGAATACTAGGAGGCTTGTCGACATGTATTGAAGAGCCCGTATGAAGCAAGAACAAGTGATGAAGATGAGGATGGGGGAGAAGCCCCTAGTGATGATAATGAAGGTAGCAACAACAAGAGTGATAGTAGTAATGATAGAAGTAGTTGTGACAATGGAAATAGTGAGGATGATAGCAATAGTGAAAGCAACAAGAGTGAAGACTAAGATTGCCAATACGGTGACAATGATTGGGGTGAACCCCCTAGTGATAGAGAAGATAAAGATGTAGGACTTTTCTATGAAGATTGCTCTAATGATGACGTAGACTACTATGATGAAGATATAGAGGATGGTGCTGAAGCTGAACCTATAAACATGGAGAATGGCACTAAAAGTGAAGAATATAAGCTAGAAAATGTGCTGGAAGCTGTAGGAGAGGAGGTGGAAATTGAAGATGAAGAGGCTAGTGATATAGATTATGATGATTACCCCTATAGGCGACCCTCAGATTGGAGCTGCATTACTGATGTTAGTTCAAGGTCAGGCCCTCGATATGACAAGCATGGTAGAGAAATTCTTAAGTTAGGGTCATTCCAAAATTTAGAACTTGGCTCATTGACCCCATACACTGAGGAAGAAGATGACATAGATGCTAGATTGACCACTCTAGACAAAAAGCTGATGATCCATAGTTTCAGCAACTTAACACTAGAAAGTCTTAAAGGTCAAGATGAGAAGATGGAAGAGAATGAGTCACAATACCTTCCCCAATACATCCACCCGAGCAATAAAGGGAAGCAAGACATGTTTGGTGTGTGGATGGATAACATAGAGCGCTTGGATGCTTATGTGACTGACAAGCCCACAGTTATGGAGATTGATGGTGAAGGCACATATTATATGGATGAAGACCACATGGTATTGATACTGAGGGAAGAAGGAACTCACTAGGAGCCACCCACCATCGTTGGAGCTACAACTGAGCTGCCCAACCCATGGAAGACTCTATGAAGAAGACCAAGACTGTCGAGCCGATCACTCCTGCCAAAAACATTGTTTCTATCCCTATTGAGTTCGTTTCTACTAGTATTATTGTTCCCATTGAGTATGTTTGTGATCGTATTCCTATAAATTCTTTTTTTGTTGAGTCTGTTGAGAACTCTTTTCCTTATAATATGATTTTTTATTCTGCTTATTTATTGACTTTGAATGTTTTTATTTCGAAAATTGGTAAAGAAACTCTTAATAATAAGGAATTAAAACAAGGGCATGTAGAACCTATAAAAGAAGAAATCTAACCTGTTAACTTGGGAACTGATGATGAACCTAAAATGATACAACTGGGCAACACTCTAACTTTCTCTAAAAAAGATGCATTAGTTGTCCTATTGACAAAATTCAAAGAGGTATTTGCATGGTCATATAAAGACATGCCTAGGATTGATATAGATATATTGCAGCATTGCATTCCAACATATCCAACCATGAAACCAGTCAAGCAGAAGTTGAGAAGAATGAAGTTAGAGAGTGGACTCTCAAGATCAAGGAAGAAGTTAAGAAACAGTACAATGCAGGATTTTTGAGAGTGGTCAACTACCTAGAATGGTCAGCTAATGTGGTTCTAGTGTCGAAGAAAGATGGGAAAGTGAGAATGTGTGTGGATTTCTGAGATCTGAATAAGGCTAGCCCGAAAGATGATTTTCCTTTGCCTCACATTGATATCTTGGTTGATAACATAGCAGGACATGTCTTGCTGTCATTTATGGATGGTTTTTCAGGACAAAATCAGATAAAAATGGCTCTTGAAGATATTGAAAAAACCTCCTTCATTACTTCATGGGGGACGTATTGCTATAAGGTCATGCCATTTGGCCTTAAGACTGCTGGTGCTACTTACCAACGTGCAACCATTACTTTGTTACATGATTTGATCCATAAAGAAGTAGAAGTTTATGTTAATCACATGATAGTGAAGTCCAAAGACCGTGAATGGCACATACCAGCCTTACGGAAGTTCTTTGAAAGAATCCAATTCTATAAGTTGTGGTTGAATCCCAAGAAGTACACTTTTGGTGTAACATCCGACAAGTTGTTGGGGTTTATGGTAAGTCAGAGGGGAATTGAAATCGATCCTGACAAAATCAAGGCATTATTGTAGAGATGAAGCCGTGACATAAACCCCAACAACTGCCATTATTGTTGTATCTCACAACTACAGACCTGAAAAGCCATTATTGTTGTATCTCACAACTATAGATACAGCAATGGGGGCTTTGCTTGCTTAGTACCTAGAAGAGTTTAGGAAGGAGAATGCAATCTACTACATTAGTAAGAAGATGCTGGCTTATGAGGAGAAGTATTCACCACTTGAGAAGACATGTGTAGCACTTGTATGGGCAATTCGCAAACTCAAACATTATATGCTTGCTTTCAAAGTCTTGTTAATTGCAAGAATGGATCATTTGAAATATCTGATGGAGAAGCCAGTACAAGATGGGAAGATGGCTAAATGGATTCTACGTCTATCAGAATTTGATATTAAATATGTGACTCAAGAGTCCCCATTGCTGATCACTTAGCCCACTGTTCATCTGAAGAAGCTGAAGAGATCCAAGGAGACTTTCTAGATAAGGATATTATGGGGATCGAGGTAGAATCATGGAAGATGTATTTTGATGGAGCAACTAATCAACATGGGAGTAGCATTGGAGTTCTCTTAATTTCTCCAAAAGGGACACACATCCCATTCTTTGGTAGGCTTAACTTTCCTACCACTAATAATGCCACTGAATATGAAGCTTGCATTATAGGGTTACAAGCGGCCTTAGGTCTTGGAGTGAAAGAGTTGGAGGTGTACGGTGATTCAGCCTTGATAATTTTTCAGATTCAGAATAGATGGAAGATCAAGGAAGAAAGGCTAATGCCTTATCATGAATGTCTTCAAAAATGGGCCTCAAAATTCAGTAAGATCCAGTATCAATATGTGCCAAGAATGCAGAATCAAATTGTAGATGCTCTAGCAACAATGGCATCCATGATGGATGGACACAAGGAAGATGAAGCTAGACCAATAGTGGTGGAACAAAAAGAAGAGCTAGCTTATTGTCTGTCAATAGAAGAAGACAAGGAAAAGAATGGAGAAGGTGAATGGTATTCAGACATTCTATAGTACCTCAAGGATGGGACATACCCAAAGTCTGCAGATAAGAATGACCAATTGACCATCAGAAGGTTGTCCACTAATTATATTATTTGTGGAGAAAGGCTTTACCAAAGATCATATGACGAAATTCATCTCCTTTGTGTGACTGCCAAGGAAGCACAGCAAATAATTGAAGAGGTTCATGAGTCAAGTTATGGGCCACATATGAACGCACACATGCTATCACGAAAAATAACGAGGCAATGTTAGTACTGGACTACTATGGATGCAGAATGCGCAGCTTATGTTCGGAAGTGCCATTAATGCCAAGTCCATGGAGATCTGAAGCACATGCCACCTATGCCATTGCATACCATGACTTCACCCTAGCCATTCTCTACATGAGGAATAGATATTATTGGGAAGACTTACCCAACAACATCCAATGTCCATGAATTCATACTTGTTGCTATTGATTATTTCACAAAATGGGTAGAAGCTGCCTCCTACGAGGTTTTGAACTTAAAGAAAGTTGCTCAATTTATTTAAACTAATATCATTTGCAGATATGGGGTACTGCATGAAATTATCTTTGACAATCGACTACATTTCAAGGGAGAACGAGGAATGCTAAAGTAGCTCTTGCATGTGATTGTTGTTTCTTGATAACTTTGATTCAGAGATTTGTTTGCATGTTAAATGATAAAGTAATTTACCTCAGTCCTTGACCAGGTTTAAATAAGTTTCCAGAGTTTGTAGCTGTCTAGGAAAGTGTTTCATGGTCTCAAACGGAGAAAATATTTTTCCAAAAAACTCAAAAATACAGAAAACATGTTGAAAAAGCACAAGGAATCGGGAAAAATTGGGCATGCACGTCATCACCTCAAAGTACCAATTGGCACCCTGCCCGACTAAGGCCTGTTTACCCTATTTTGTGTTTTTGGGCACTTCACGAGTCTGTTTTGACTTTGTTTTTCAATCAAAAAAAAAAAAAAAAAAGGTTGTGCAAATAAAGTTTCTCAAAATTTGCATGTTTTGTCAAACTGGGGCATTTAGGTATGCTTTGTCCATTTGTTTCAAAAAAAAAAAAAAAAACCTGCATCATCGGTTTCAAAAACAGAGGGAAGAGAAAATTAATCAAGTCAGGGTTTTCCAAAATTAGGCATCTATCTTTAAACTAGGGGCATTTGGCTATGCCTTATCCCTTATCTCTGGAACAAGTAAAAACCACTCATCTCTATTCCAAAAAAAAAAAAAACATTTTCAAAAAATCATGCATAAGTTTTCAGACTAGGGGCATTCGATTGTGCCTCATTCAGGTAAGTACAAATCACACCAAAGGTGGTCAGAAAAGTTCAAATTGTTTACTACAAGACTTCATCAGGTGAACTCTAAACTTGTCCCATCTAAGTTTCAGCAAGATCAGAAGTAATCTAGAGATAAAGAGCTAAAAGCTGAAATTGATACAAATTGTCTAAGTAGTACTTTCTTGTTTTGCAAGAAAATTAAAATATAGGTTAAGCTTCATTCGGGCTTCAAGTCCGCTTGCGGGAAGATCTCCTAGATCCACCCATAAAGGAGCCACCCTCAGTGTTTCCTTCCTAACTTGCATAAAACCGAGATTCTTGTTGTCGATTCTGAAGTTCCAGATTTCTGATTCTCTCCTCCAAGATCTTGTGTTGGCATCAGCCATTGCCATTCGGCTGTTTTGAAAAATCAACAAAGACAAGTGTTAGATCCATTATCATGGAAATTCAAGCAAAAAGCACTAAGGAAAAATCATCTTTTACCTAGTTCATTTCATTAAGCACATATTAAAAAGAATGAGTGCGTGCCACAAGCTGCAAACCTCCAATCATCCGTATGCTTTCTTCCACAAGATAACACCAACTTGAAGCACAAATCCATAAATTCAAAAAAAAAAAAAAAAAAATCAATGAGCAAACATGAGGATAGAAGACTGAAGGATTCAAGAATATACTAGGTCATTCCAGGGGACATTTGGAGTATACTCTGGCCGGTCTAAATTCACAGAGCTATACGACCCATCAGGGTTCATCACTTCATATTGCCATGCGGGAAAATGAGGATATGTCTCCATGAAAGAACTAGAAGAGCCGCCAGCATGACTAGGAGGGGGACTCACCTCTTCCTCTTCCTCCTCTTCAGAAGATGAAGCCTAAAAGTGCAACATATAGATATTTTTACAAAAGCTTAAACAAAGGAGATGAACATACAAGATTAAAAGCAAATTGACTTCAGGAAGAAAGAAAATACCGAGTTTACAGGAATGCCAACCAAACAACCCTGCAATTGAGTCTGAACAAACTTATGATAGTCTCCTTGTGTCTCCGAAACAACATGGCTGTGAGAGACCGGGGAAATTCAGGTGCTCTCAAAAAAGAGATTCGGGTGCTTTTAAGGGCACCTCTCTTTTTGGCTAAGTAGTGTGGAGTCGCCACTTATTTTTTTTATACAAAAAAATAAGAAAAAATTAAATACAACTTTACATGACTGAATTTTTCCATTATCATTAATTGAATAAAAAAAAAACTTAATAAATTGAGTATTACATGGCTTTGTGTCCTAGTTACAATCTACCCAAAAAAAGAAAAAAGAAAAAAGAAAAAAGAAAAAAGAAAAAAGAAGAAGATAAAGCCTAGGTCTACCTATCCAAAGACACTAAATTCGGAGGCTAGGTTATAGAATGAGAAGGTGTTAGGCACCCATTCTGCCCAGACAAATTCTGGACTTCTAGACTCTCATGACCAATATACTCCTTTATGCATGATATGAATGATATGTTGCACACATGAAACATATAACTAAACCAAGTCACATAAGTCTATTTATGAATGCATCCTCTTCTTTTGAGAAAATTTAGATTTGCCCTGTGATAAAAAAAATTGATTTGGTTTATTAAAAAATCAGATCTGCTTTTGTATTTTTAAAAAAATAGTTTTTGGTGAAGAAAAGTCATATTTGAGTTTATTAAATAAAACAAAGCCTTTTGGTTTAAAAATATCAGATATGTTTTTGAGAACTAAAAAAATGGTTTTTGGTTTGTATGTAAAAAAAATTAGATCTATTTTGTAATAAAAATTTTAGATTTATAGAAAACCTTAGAAAATCAGATCTAAAAAAAAAAAAATTTTAAATCTTTTTAGAAGAGGACTACACTCATGAAATAAATCTACGTTACTTGCATTAAACAAAACTATCAAAACAACATTACTTATGAATCAAACAAACAAAACATTACTACTTATGACTTCCATTTTTTATTTTCAAAATCTGCTATGTTTAGAAAAATTCATATTTGTATCTAAGGAAGATACAAATTAGTTTTTATGTAAAAAAATTTAGATTTGCATCTAAGGAAGATGCAAATCAGTTTTTGTTTAGAAAAATTCAAATCTGCATCTAAGGAAGATGCAAATCAGTTTTTGTTTTGAAAAAATTCAGATCTGCTTCTAAGGAAGATGCAAATTAGTTTTTATTTTTGAAAAACTCAGATCTACATCTAAGGAAGATGTAAATCAGTTTTTATTTTGAAAAATTTTAGATCTGCATCTAAGGAAGATGGAAATAAGTTTTTATTAAAAAAAAAATTCAGATTCACATCTAATAAAGATGCAAATCAGTTTTTGATTTTGAAAAAGATATAATGACAAGCAGATTATTGAAACAAAAAAATAGATCATGACAATAAAAACATCAAGAACATGTTTCAACAAAAATATATTGACAATATATGGTAATAGCGTTTAGAAATTAAACTAAAAGAAGATTTACACATGCATCATCAAAATAAAAGAAACAGAAAAATGTAAAGAAAGAACCCCCTCTTGCATGGACGTTCTCTTCTTCTTGAGGGAATATTTTAGGGTTCAAAGAAATTTGTTCAATTATCTTTGAAACCTAAAATACCTTACTTACAAAAAAGAAATTCTTAAGGCTAATTCCTCTAGAACGTCTCTAACGTAAGAGAGAAAATATTAGAAAAGGGAGTAAGAAAAAGGGGAAATCTAAGAGTGTGAAAAAGTGTGCTGAATTGGAACGCGCCCTTATCTCTAAAAAATCGAAAAAGATGTGTTTCAACTTAATCCAAATGCCTTCGGGTTGCGGCACGATTTTGTGTCATTCGGCACTTGGAAATGCCGAATGGCACTCTTGGGTGCCATGTCCACTTTCGAGTTTCAATTCATTATGGACTTCTATTTTGAGATTTTTGAACCGGGACTTGCATTTAGACGCTTTTTTAATCCATATTCTAAAAATTAAACTCTTTTCTAGATAATTCAAGTCTTTTCAGCAACAATTATCTTGTAGATAAATATTCTAACAAAAAATCTTGATTAACCTCAATTTTGTAATTATTTGATTATCCCCTTTATTCCCATGTAAACAAGCCTATTTTTGACACCAACTAACAACCAATCGCAAAATTATTTAATTAACTTTAATTGTTTAACCAATCAGAATTAATTTAAATTAATCATGCGCGATTAAGTCTACCTAAACACAAAGAATGCTAACCGTGCAAACTTGATCATGTGATTTCTTTCGATTTGACGGTCCGATTTGGAAACTGGGCATACCATCACGACCATTAGAATCTCGAGATCATTTTTATGATATGCAATGAACAAATTTAATGCATGTAATGCAATGATGAATTTTTTTGGGTACATGAATGGTCATTCCAGTCATCTTTCTTGATTAAATCATAGGTGCAAAATCGAGTGTCTATAATGACCGACTCGAGCACGAGCAATTTCTTCATTAGCTAAGAGGTCTACCAACCAGATGAAGGGAAAAGGATGAACTAGAACTATCCCAGGAGGGTACACATGCTGAACTTGAGCCAGCATTCGATCACCAAGGTACCAATACCTCCCATGGCCACACTCAAACAATACTTGATGGCCATTAAGCTCTTAAGCCCATTCACACTCAGCATGCTCCTCACATTCAAACCAAGGATCCAAAGACATCTGAAAATCACAAAGAACCCAGAATGAAAAACCAAACCACATAGCACAAAAAGAAAACAACACAAAAAAAAACCCTTAACCAAACAAAAAATCTCACCAAAAAAAAAAAAAAAAAACCTCACATCATCGACAATCAAATTATCAATCACCATACGCCAAATTTGCAAAGAATGCTTGGAAGGTGTTGACAAACAATACTTGGGCAGCCAACAAAGAAACCTGGGATACATATCACCAACATTTGCTAAAACTTGAGGACCAACCCTAAAATACTCGTACATCCAGACCTAAGAAAAAATCAATATGTATCATCAGTGATACAACAACCAAAATGACTTTCCAAAATATACACATAGCCAAAAATTCAAAACCTCACCTGCCAAGCAAACAATGCACCTCCTAAGCATGAAAGGCTACGTCGAGAAAGTTGAGTCATGAAATGCAAAAGGGTTGCGTAAGCCATGCCACCCCAATCATAATTTTTGATTCGGCCAATATCCCTTAGACTCCATAAATAGCGCAAGTTGACAATACTACTCAAGTTTGGACATAAGAGTGTCCCAATGAAGAGAAGCATAAACATGCAAGTGCCAATTGCTACAGTCTTACAGTTCTCAATATTGGCATATAGCCATATCAAGGAGACATTTTTGCTCTTCATTTTTGAAGGCATCACACCCAAAAGACTTTTGATCTTTGCTAAAGTGATGGAATCATTGACTTTAATTCTTTCACCACCCAATTTTAAGCCAGTAATGGCTAAGAAGTCATAAGGTGTCAACATCACCTCACCAATACCTGGAAAATGGAAAGTGCAAGTAGTATCTCAGAATCACTATGACAAAGCAAGGAGTAACCGGAGATCCTTATACTTATGGGTATCATGATTCAATAGAGCTTGGAAAAAGGTTTGGAAGCCGGCTTCATTAATGATGTTCTTAACGTCCGGGGACAATATATCCCATATGCCTTTCAACATCTGGAGGCTACCTCAACTTTTGAGGTTTTGCAAAACAATGTTTAACCAATCATTGAGATGCCCACAAAACACCCTGTCCCAAAATACTCATTCCAAAAAAATTCCATGTTGAACAAAAAATTCATGTCCAAAAAAAAAAATTTCTCCATGTCCAATTTTTTTTTTCTCCACGTCCAACAAAAAAAAAAAAAAACTCCAACCCAAAAAAATTCCATGTCTAAAAAAAAATTTCTACATGTCCAACAAAAAAAAAAAAAAAAATCCCATGTCCAACATAAAAATCCAAAACACCACAAAAGATTTTCCATATCCATACCCATACCCATAAAAATTTCCATACCCATGAGATAGGACTTACACATTCCAACAAAATTCCCGCACTCATCAAAAATGAATTTGATCAATCAAGTCTACACATCAAATTTTCACAACTTCCATGCCTACAAAATTCAAGTCAAAATTCATTCATTAATGCCACAAATTTCATGAGTCATCAACATTGTCCAAATTTCACCATGCCAAATAACTCAACAATTCAAAAATTTCCCAAGGCCAAGATTACAACATGATCACAAGAATTTCCAGCCAAATCGTACAATGTCCACAATTTCAACAAGAGCAAACAACAACAAAATGACAATGTCTCAACATCAAGCTCCCAACAAAACATGAAACTAACAAATTTGCCAACAAAGAAACCAAAAAATGAACTCACCTTGAAGTCTTTTTTGGAGTGTGGAGCATGGGTCTTGGAGGAGCCCTTCTTCCTCATTCCATTCAAGGGATGGGTGATATTTTTTCCCATTAAAAGGAAGAAAGGAAGGCCCATTGGAAGATGCCATTGTCAATGCAAAAAAAAAAAAAAAATGAAGGTTTGGAGATGGGTTTCAAAAAATGGGTTTGTAGCAAAGATGATCAAGAACACAAAGATCTGACAAAATATTGAAGGAGATGAATGAAAGCAAGTTTAGAAGCTTAGGGAAGTGATTTTCTAGAGAAGAAATGGTGTGACGAGGGAGAAAGTGCAAGTGGAGGAAGTGAGTGAATAGTGACAATGGAGGAAGAAAGAAAAGTGAGAAGGGAGGACTAAAATTAAAAGATGAAGACAAAGGAGATGAGGCTAAAAAAACTCAGCAACTCAGGTTTGACTGAGTTGACTCAGTCCATTCCCCAAAAAAAAAAAAAAAAAATTGAGAAATTTTTTTGTTTTGTTCTTTTTTAAAAGAGAGAAAAATAAAAAGGGATGAATAAAAAAAAAATTTCAAAGATTTTCAAAGACAGATGACATCAAATTCAAGAAAAATTCAATTTTGGAGGCAAAAAAATAAATTTTCAAAGATGATCAAGAACAAAGGGTATCATTTTTCAAAAAAAGAAAGTTTCAAATTCTAAATTCCAAATTTCAAATTTCATATTTCAAGTTTCAAATTTCAAAGGAAAAAAAAAATTTCAAATAACTACAAAAATCAACCAAGGTTTTCCTTCTAAAAAGGGAAATTCAAGTCAAAGAAAAGAGAAAGAGGAAAATCACACATCTCAAAATAGTGGAACAACAAGAGACCCATCATTTAAAGTCTAATCCCAAATTTTGGTCTTTTGCAGGCAAAACTTCAGGTTCCAAGATAGAGAAACCTGTTGGTTACCTTTTATTCAGATCGAGGTAAATAAGCCCTTTGGTCGTCACAATTCAAGATTGAGTTAGAAAAACCTCTCAATTGCCCCAGGTTCTAAGGTAGAGAAGCCCCTTGGCTACTTTCCATTCAAATCAAGGTAGAAAAACCCCTTAGTCGTCACAATTCAAGGTTGAGATAGAAAAGCCTCTTAATAGTCCTAGGTTTCGAGGTAGAGAAGCCCATTGGTTACCATTCAATTTAGATTGAGGTAGAGAAGCCCCTTGGTTGTCACGATTCAAGATTGAGATAGAGAAGCCTCTCAATCATCCCAGGTTTCGAGGTAGAGAAGCCCCTTGGTTACCTTCCATTTAGATCGAGGTAGAGAAACCCCTTGGTTTTCACAATTCAAGATTGAGATAGAAAAACCTCTCAATCACCTCAGGTTCCAAGGTAGAGAAACCCCTATGTTACCTTCCACTCAGATCGAGGTAGAGAAACCCCTTGATCATCACAGTTCAAGATTAAGATAGAAAAGCCTCTTAATCACCCTAGGTTCCGAGGTAGAAAAGCCCATTGGCCATCACAATTCAAGATTGAGATAGAGAAGCCTCTCAATCACCCTAGTTTCTGAGGAAGAGAAGCCCCTTGGTTACCTTCCACTCAGATTGAGGTAGAGAAACCCCTTGGTCGTCACAATTCAAGATTGAGATAGAGAAGCCTCTCAATCACCCCAAGTTCCAAGGTAGAGAAGCTCCTTGGTTACCTTCCATTCAGGTCGAGGTAGAAAAGCCCCTTGGTCGTCACAGTTCAAGATTAAAATAGAGAAGGCTCTTAATCATCCCAAGTTCTGAGGTAGAGAAACCCCTTGGTTACCTTCTATTCAGATCGAGGTAGAGAAGCCCCTTGGTCGTCACAATTCAACATCGACATAGAGAAGCCTCTCAATTGCCTTAAGTTCCGAGGTAGAGAAGCCCCTTGGTTACCTTCCATTCAGATTAAGGTAGAGAAGCCCCTTGGTCGTCGTAGTTCAAGATTAAGATAGAAAAGCCTTTCAATCATCTCAGGTTCCAAGGTGGAGAAGCCCCTTGGTTACCTTCCATTTAGATCAAGATAGAGAAGCCCCTTGGTTACCCACAATTCAAGATTGAGATAGAGAAGCCTCTCAATCACCCCAGGTTTCCAGGTAGAGAAGTCCTTTGGTTACCTTCCATACAGATCGAGGCAAAGAATCCCTTTGGTCATCACAAGTCACGAATTGAGATAGAGAAGCCTCTCAATCCACTCCAGATTTAGACTGAGATACAGAAGCCTCTCAGTCACCCCAGATTTCAAGATTCATTTCAAGTTTATCAGTTGTCAAGTAGGTTGAGTATTCACAATTCTCATTTTTTTTAAAAATAGCAAAACACTAGTTCTATGTTCCAAGGTTTTAGGTTCTAGGGCTAGGTAATCTTTGAAAAATCAACCTCGATTAAATAATGGCTGCTAAAATCAGTGTCTTTGTTCATTAACATTCGCTTTACAAGCTCTGTCAATGAGGGGCATTTTGTAGACACTCGATTTTGCACCTATAATTTAATCTTAGAAGATGGCTAGAGTGACCATTTATATACCCCAAAATTTAGAATTGCATTACATGCATTAATTCATTCATTGCATATCATAAAAATGATCTTGAGATTCTAATGGTCGTGATGGTATGTTCAATTTCCAAATCCGACTGTCAGATTGAAAGATAACACAGAATTAAGTTTTCATGGTCTGCATGCATTTTGTTTGGGTGGAGCCGATCATGCATGATTAATTTAAATTAATTCTGATTGGTTAGACAATGTTCGATTTCTAAATCGGACCGTCGGATTGAAAAATATCACATGATCAAGTTTTCACGGTCTGCATGCATTTTGTTTGGGTGGAGCCAATCACGCATGATTAATTTAAATTAATTCTAATTGCTTAGACAATTAAAATTAATTAAATAATTTCGTGATTGGTTGTTGGTTAGTGTAAAAAATAGGCTTGCTTGCATAGGAATAAAGTGGATAATCAGATAACAAAGAAGTTGTGGATAATCAAGATTTTTTTGGAATATTTATCTACAAGATAATTATCACTTTAAATACCTGAATATCAAGAAAAATGGATTAATTTTTAGAATACGAATTAAAAACACGTCTAGGTGCAATTCCCGACTACAAAATCCTCAAAAAATTAGTCCAAATTGGCCCAAAACTCAAACGCGGACTTGACACCCAAGAGGGCCATTCGACACTCTTAGACTGTCGATCGGCACTTCCCAAGTGCTGATTGGCCCAAACTTTCGGCCCAACCTGGGGATTTCCTAATTAAGATAAAGCCTTTAAAAAAAAAAAAAGATTTTTAGAGATAAGGACGCGCTCCAATTCATATTTGATCTCATTCAGTTTATATTTTTAAGCATTCCAGCCTCTATAAATAAAGGAAACAAATCAGAACCAAGGGCTCTTCTTTTCTGACTTTTCTATTCCCCTTACGTTAAACACATTCTAGAGGCTTTTGCTTTAGGAACATCTTTTTTGTAAGCAAAGTATTTTAGACCTCAAAGAAGTGAATAAACTTCTTTGATTTCTAAAATATTCTTTCATTAGAAGAGCATGCTCATGCAAGATGTTTTTTTTTTTTCTTTTCTTTTTCCATTAATTAGTATGTTATTGTTTGATGCATGAATATGTTTAGCATGTTTTACTATGGGTCTGTTTGGATACAGCTGAAAATTGAAAAACACTGTAGCAAAATAATTTTTAAATGTGTGAATAATATCGTGGGACCCATTTTTAATGAAAAAGTTGATAAAAAGTGATATTTGTGGGTCCGTGAACAGTGCACAAATGCACTGTTCACGGTTGAAAAAGTCAGCCTTTACGGCTGAAAGCAAAAAAAAAAAAAAAAAAAAAAGGCTGAAACGCGTTTTGCTCCCAGACGTGGACGCAAAACGCGCAAACCAAACATAGCCTATGTCTCGTTCTTAATATATAATTGTCATGCTTAGATACTTTAGATGATTGTTTATTTCAATTCTTTCTCTTTGACTTCAAAAAATGTAATGACTTTCAAAACTTAAAAAAAAAAAAAAAAAAAAAAACTCAAAATTGATCCGTATTTTCATTAAATATAGATTTGATTTCTTTTTCTAAAATTTTTTCTTTGTCATAGAATTGCAGGTTTTGAAATTTTAAAGAAGGGATTGAAAGTTAGGTTGAAGTCTTTTTTTTTTTTTTTTTTTTGTCCAACAACAGATCTGATTTTTTACAAATAAAATCTTTTTTTTTTTTTTTTTTTTTAACTTTACCCAAATCAGATATGATTCTTTTCAAAATCTCATTATTTTATAAAAAAACATATCTAATTTTTCTTGATAAAATTACTTTTTTTTTTTTAACTTTACAAAAATAGATCTGATTCTTTTTAACAAAATCATTTTTTCTTTTTTTACTTTTCAAAAAAACAAATCTAATTTTTTTAACAAACCAAATTTTTTTAACTTTACACAAAACAGATCTGATTTTTCTTGATAAAATCTTGCTTTTTTACCCTTTACAAAAACAAATTTGATTTTTTTACGAACCAAGTTTTATTATTTTTATTTCCAGGACATATTTGAATTTTCTTCAAAAGAGGACATTATTTATAAGGCAAATTTCTTTAAATTATTTTTTGTCATATGCATTATAACATATCATTTAATATCATTCAAAAATAGTATATTGGTCATTAGAGTCTAGAAGACCAGACTTTGTCTGGGCGGAATGAGTGCCTAAAACATTTCCATTCCGTAACCTATTCCTCAAGCTCAGGATTTTTGGATAGGTAGATTAGTGTTTTGTCTTTTAATTTTGGTAGATTGTAACTAGGATCAAAGCTTTGTATTCTTTTGCATAGATTGTAATTAGGACCCAAAGCCTTGTAAGGTTAATTTACCAAAATTGTTTTTTTATTTTATTCAATCAATGACATTCGAAGTATTTTGAACATGTAATTTGTATTTATTTTTTTCTTTTTTTTTTTTATAAAAAAAAAAAGTGGTAACTCTATACCACTTACCCAAAAGAGAGATACCCTTAAAAGCACCCCAATCTCTTTTTTGAGGGACCCTAATTTTCTGGCCTCTCACACACACACACATATATATATATATATATATATGTTCTCCTCTACTTTCACTAATTCCTTTCTTTCCTACCAATTTTCTGTCAATTTTGTTCTACTTCTATTTCCTCTATTTTTATCGAAAATTGGTCATTAATTAAAAGTTTTGTCCTAACAACTTGTTAGGTGCGTTATTCTCGCACAAGAAAGGAAAGTATCCCACCTTTGAAAATTATTCAAATAGGCAAGTGGGTGGGCCCCGTGGGGTTGATGCTGATAGATGATTACTCAAGCCTACACACTGCCACGCCTCACTTGGAAACAGTAAGTTTGGATACACAACCAAATTCATAATTTTTTTCTTTATTTATTTTTATAATGATTATTGAATTGGTGGATTGTGATTGATATATAATAAAAATAATGTTAGTGTTGGTCCAATGTAAAAATGATGTTACAATAATTACAATCTAACACTACAAATACTATAAAAAATATTATGAAATTTATTGTGTCCCTAACATTATGACACTAAAAAAATTAATAATAACAAAAATAAAAAATAAAAACTTCGTCGAATGAGCATTCAAATCCAAATTTTTATAAAAGTGTTTATTTTACCACCCAAAATGATATTTTATTTATTTTATCAACTCATTTAACAATATACCCTATATCTCATTCTCTATATTTCCATATAATTCAATAAAATAAGAGTAATGTTAGGACTACAACTTTCATTATAACTTTTGCCACAACTTACTTGTGTGGCAAGTCGTGAGTGGTAGAGTAAAAGTAGTAGGTCTACAACTTCACCACTCATGACTTGCTACGTGAGTAAGTTATGACAAAAATTGTGGTACTAGCATTACTTATAAAATAATATACACCACCCAACAAAAGTGAGAAAGAGAAAAAGGAATAAAATAAAACATTTTAAGTTTACAACTCATGGGCAATTGTGTCTAAATATAAGTACTTATTATGTTCACAATTGCTAAAAACTTTTAGATTTACACACCTGAGTAAAGCTCTTTTATAATGTATTGGTTGCTAAGATTGCAATTTAGGGAGTTTTACACCCCAATGCTAATGCTCCAGTCTAAATATAAATCCTTATCTTCTTTGACAAAGAAGATTGGGGTTTCTAACACTTCTTAATAAAAAGTAAAAACAAGCTTAAATTTTTTATTTGGATATACAATTTTAGGGTTTTAGAGGAATCTAATAAGATTGGGGGATCATGTATGGTAAAACAGCACTAAGCATTATTTTAATTTAATAAATTATACCCCAAAAAAATTAGATGTGATTTTTTTTGTTTTTCTTTCTTACTTACCCCCCTCCCCGCCCCAAAAAAAGGATATAGTTAAATCAACTGCTAGTTGGTGTTTGAGAAGCTTAATTAATTAATATAAAAGTAAGAAAACCTTTATTAATTAATATAAAAATCATTAAAGTAATAATTAATTATAAGCTATGTTCTTTGGTCACACTTTTTTCATGACAATGATACATACATTAAGCAGATTATTTTATTAGAAAATTATCATACCAACGTAACCCTGTGAATCTTTCACTATTCATTTGTCTCTAATATTGGATCCCACATCATGATTGGACTAGATTAATGTTTACTTAAAAGTTTAAACAAGTTTTTTAATCTTGGTTTCTATATTCTAACCTAATGATATTTCCGCTTTGGGAAAGCAAGTTCAACGTAATCAGCCACTATATGTTACCAATTTTTTATGGTTATTTTACAAAAGCCAATGTCATTTTTTCTTATAAAAAAAATTGCTATACTATGGTCCACCACAGTTTTTGAGATTTACATGTTTGCCACTGTTCCTAAACTAGTCCAGGCCATGGTTTAGCCACGTATGTAGTTACAGTAGTTTGGAATAAAGCGGGAAGATAATGAAGAAGTGTTCCTAAAGATTGGCCTCACAAAGTCAGATAGACCAAAAAAGGCAATAAAGTAATAATAGACTAATATATTTTATAGACCCAATAAAGATACAAAGAGTAAGGCCTTGAAATTAAAGGGGGACCGTTTTTTTCTATTTATTTTATATTCACAAACGGTCTATGTTTTTTGTGGGGAGATTTTTTTTTGTTTCTTTGTGAAGTAAAAATGTTGGGGAATTTTTTTCTGTTTGTTTTCTTTATGAGGTTGTGCAAACTTTTTTTTTTTTTTTTTTGTGGTCTTAAAGTATTGCAAATAAAGTTTTGTTGTGTGGTTCTGTTTCTCAGGTAGGCCTAGCAGAAACAGTTGGAGAACTTTCTCATTGTGGTAGTGGTACTGGAACCTCTCTCTCTCTCTCTCTCTCTCTCTTTATCTCTCTTGGTGGGTGTTGGGTTTTTCTCTATTTGCTCAAAAAGATTTCTTTTTGAGTTTTCTTTGATGGGTATTTGCTGGTAGTGGTGCTTGTGTAGTATGTTGCTTTGAAATGGTGCATATGTGGATGTGAGTATGTGTTTTGAATGAGTGGTGTTGTGAATTTTTTTTTTTTTTTTAGAACTTTTGTTCAATTATTGCTTAGTAATTATGTTGGTGGTAATGGTGCATGTGTTGTTGTCCTTTGCTGGAAATTTTGTATACTGAATTTGTCTACTTTTTTTGCCCCGCAGGATATTTGTCAATATGTTTGTCAAGCTAAAGTGTTGATCTTGATGAGAAGGTATGTGTTTTTATATGCTTGGGCCAACAAAAATGAGTTTTTGATTCGAAATGGTAATGGTGGAACTGAGAGAGTGTCATAGTAGTGGGATAAATCCTCCATTTTTTGGATGTGCATGTTCTGGTCTTCATGCAGCTCTTGCTGGATAGTTATGGAGGGTTCATCTGAGTCTGCTTGGCAAGAGTCTGATAGTTCTAGGGGATTAAATAGTTCTAGTGTCTCAGATAGGAATCGTAGGGTTCTTAGTGCCAATAGAATTGGCTTGTCTGTTGATACATCGAATGATTCTGTATTTAGGAAAGAGAGAGGTAGGGTTGTGTTGGCTCACACTGATCATCATCTTAAAAACCAGGGTGGTTTGTCTGGAGTTTGTGAGGATGAGGTAGCTGTTGACCCTTTTGTCCGAGCCATAGAATGGGGTGATGTTAGTTTGAGGCAGTGGTTGGACAAACCAGAAAGAACAGTTGATGTCTTTGAATGCTTACACATATTTAGGCAAATAGTGGAGATAGTTAATGTAGCACATTTACAAGGGATTGTTGTTCATAATGTCCGACCTTCCTGCTTTGTTATGTCCTCTTTCAATCATGTCTCTTTCATTGAGTCTGCATCTTGTTCGGATTCTGGTTCTGATTCTTTGGAAGAAGGGTCGAATAGCCGAAGTGTGGAGGTTAAGAATTCATCCTCTTCCTTGCCCCATGATGAGCATCAAGAAAGAAGCGGCTTAGGTAGTGAAGATTTTCGATCAGCGATGACACCAACTAATGCTTTGTCAGAGACTACTTGCATGCAGTCAAGCTCAGTCTATGCAGCACATTTAGCATTAATAGAAGAGACCGAAGAAAATAAAGAAAAAGATCGGGGGGAAGTTGAAGAAGTAGAAGAGAAGAAGCAACCATTTCCAATGAAACAGATATTGCTCATGGAGACCAATTGGTACTCTAGTCCTGAGGAGGTTGCAGGTTCTCCAGGTTCCTGTGCTTCAGACATTTATCGTTTGGGGGTTCTTCTCTTTGAGGTTCATAGAAAAGATTCTCAAATTCTCTATTAAATGTTCAAATTAAAATAGGATTCTAAGTTTTTGATTCATTTATTTCATACTGTTATTAAAAAGTAAGAGTATATAGAGCTCTTTTATGTTTCTATATTTTCTGCACACTGAAGAGATAATTATACTTGCAACCAGTTATTCTGCCCATTTAGCTCAAGAGAAGAAAAAAGCATAACTATGTCAAGTCTTAGACATCGAGTTTTTCCTCCTCAACTGTTGCTGAAGTGGCCAAAAGAAGCTTCATTTTGCTTATTGTTACTACATCCTGATGCTAGTGGTCGGCCAAAAATGGGGTAATTTCTTCACTTCAAGATGCCTTTTACTGTTTTACATTTCCATCTCTTGTTCTTATGTACCCAATACCTTCACTTTTGACTTGAAAGATTTATATGATCATATGAAGAATTCTCAAATAGGACAAGATACTGAGGACAAAACAAGAAAAATATTAATGATTTATAGAATATATTTACATTACAAATGAAGGAAACTGATGTATTAATCTCTGAAGAAATGTGGCTGGAGTTGGATTTTTAATTTTTTTTTCCTTTGATCTGTCAATTTTGTGGAGTTGTATGAGTAAAAATCAATTTATGCTTTTGATTGTGGGGGAATAAGTTATATGTTTGGGATAATTCTAAAATAAATATCACTAGAAGTTATAGGACAGTTTGCTTGACACATTGTTTTAGATGGATCATGTTGGATTGCATTTGGATCAATAATTGACCATTTTGAGGAAGATAATGATTATAAATTAAATAATTCTCTCTCCTTTATACAATATCAAGTATCCATCGCCTGCCTTGCAGTTGAAGGCAGAATCAAGCAAATTGAAATCTTTGCATACATAATCTGAAAAAATGTAATTAATTTCACATGCATTCAGTTGCGCAAGTTTCTTGGAGTGACCAATTTTGTGTATATTTATCTCTCTTTCTATCAATGGCTTATTATAATCACTTTATTAGTTTCTTTCCTTGAAAAAGTTGATGTAGTTTTCATTTATTTTGCCAGTCGCAATTAAGAAATCCCATCATATCTTTCTAAGTATCCTCTTCCATTGAATTATTGTCATGGAATCCTTAATGGTTAAGAAGAATGATGCTGACATATAAAGGCATTTGTTTTTTGAGTAATTGAAATTTATGAGATCAAAGTTTCACACTCTTACTTTTTATGCCATGGGTAACAGCGAGTTGTTAAAGAGTGAGTTCCTTAATGAACCAAGGGATGATTTGGAAGAACGGGAAGCAGCAATTGAGCTTAGAGAAAGAATAGAGGAGCAGGAGTTGTTATTAGAATTCCTGTTGCTTATACAACAAAGAAAACAGGAAGCTGCGGATAAGTTGCAAGATACCATTTCTTTTTTGTGTGCTGATATTGAAGAAGTTATGAAGCAGCAAGCACTTCTTAAGAAGAAGGGTGGCTCATGCCCAGAAATGGGGAAGGATGATCTTTTAATGTCAAGTCTCCCACCAATGAACATTGTTGATAGTGGTGATTCTACTAGCTTGGGGTCTAGAAAACGATTTAGAACAGGAATGCAGATTCCGAACATCGAGGAATATGATGATAATCTAGATGACAGTCAAAAGTCAGATACACTAAATGAAAATATTGGCAGCCTTCTTTCCAAAAGTTCTCGGTTAATGAAGAACTTTAAGAAGCTGGAGGCTGCTTACTTTTTGACAAGATGTAGGCCTGTCAAGCAGTCAGGGAAACCACTGATTAGACATTCAACAATAAGTAGTGATGGTAAGGGGTCTATTGTCTTAACTGAAAGGAGTTCTGTTAATAATTTGGCACCAAAAGAGCAGTACAGTGAGGGTAGACAAACAGGTTGGATAAATCCATTCCTTGAAGGTTTGTGCAAGTATCTATCTTTCAGTAAGTTAAAAGTCAAAGCAGACTTGAAGCAAGGGGATCTGTTAAATTCTTCCAATCTAGTATGCTCTCTCAGTTTTGATCGTGATGGAGAGTTTTTTGCTACAGCTGGTGTAAACAAGAAAATTAAAGTTTTTGAATGTGACACAATCATAAATGAAGACCGTGATATCCATTATCCTGTGGTTGAAATGGCTAGTAGGTCGAAGCTAAGCAGTATATGTTGGAACAGTTACATCAAAAGCCAGATTGCTTCAAGTAACTTTGAAGGTGTTGTGCAGGTTGGTAAAACCTTACTTTTCTTTCCATTTGAAAGTTTTCTATTGGCTCAGTTGCTTATCATGTTTCAGGTATGGGACGTTACAAGAAGTCAAGCACTAATGGAAATGAGAGAGCATGAGAGGCGTGTATGGTCCATTGACTACTCATCAGCAGATCCAACAATGTTGGCCAGCGGGAGCGATGACAGTTCTGTTAAGCTATGGAGTATCAATCAGGCAATTCTATTTTTGCACTTGGTGGATGTCAGCTTTGAAACTAAACGTACTGCAGTCATATCATTGCATGCTGTGTACATTTTCTTCTGGATGTATGATAAGTTTTTTTCTTACATGGGTTGCTAATGCAGGGAGTAAGTATTGGTACCATCAAAACAAAGGCGAATGTCTGCTGTGTTCAGTTTCCCTTGGATTCTAGTCGCTCCCTTGCATTTGGTTCAGCAGATCATAAAATTTATTACTATGATCTCCGTAACTTGAAAACTCCTCTGTACACATTTATTGGACACAATAAAACTGTGAGTTACATCAAATTTGTGGATGCAACGAGTATTGTTTCTGCATCCACAGATAACACTCTGAAGCTTTGGGATTTGTCAATGTGCACATCTCGGGTTAATGATACTCCGGTTCAATCATTCACGGGACACATGAATGTAAAGGTACGCTAACTCTTTGTTATGTTGGGCATCCACATTTATATATATGTTGAAATATTGTTTTCTCCAATGCTATTTTGTCAAGGTTGGTTTCATTTTAAATGGTATATTGATGTATCTTGTTCTTTTTATTACAAAATGGTTAGTTTGTCCAAGCAAGTTAGAGAATAATAGAAGAAGAAAAAAAGGACTCAAAACACTTAAGATTAAATAAAATCATGTGTTCTAATCAGTTATTGGTTCTATAACACCAACAATGGTGAAATCAAATTAAAATTTTATTTTTATTGACCAACTTTATCGCTGAAATTCCTGAAATCGTCAAGGTTCCCCACCAACATTGACCACTAAGACTTGTGATTCAAAACTTCCATTTTTTTTATCAAACATATGTGAACAGGAGCGTCAAAAATAGAGTATGTTCATTACTGAATAGATGTATTATTTGCAAAAAGAAATGATGTGGAATGCTCAAAGACATTTATTTTAATTAAGTGTTATTTAATTTTTCAAGTCAATTGTTGAGGGAACAGAAAAAGGTAGAAGAAGACCAAAATTGAAATAATAAAAAAGGACATGTCAATTAAAAAAATAATGCAGAGTATGACTTCATATAGAATAGTATGGAGGAAAAGAATACATGCGGCTGACCCTAGCTAATTTGTTAAGGGTCTATAGTCAATCCCAAAATTTTGGGACTAAGGCTTTATTGTTTTTGTTAATTTTTCAAGTAATTTGTATTTTTGGTCTTAGTAGTCAATTAGGTTTGTTAGTATTTTTATTGAAAGTCAAGGGTATTTTTGTAATTCAATAGTTGTTTAGAATTAGGTTTCTACCTAAGATAGAATTAGGTCTCCTATTTAGTTAGTGTTTAGTAGACTAAAGAAGCACAATAATGTTCTCCTAGGAAGTGGGATTATTTTGATGAATAAAATTCCTCTTGAAATTGTCCCAATGGTTTAGTGTTGACTCCAGCCAACCCTAGGTGTTGATTTGTAGAGGTTTTCTCTCACATAGCACTAACTTTAAGCAAGCCTTTACGTTGACTCCTAGGTTCTATATATGACAACACAAACCAACCCCTTCAGTCACAAATTGATTACTCAGCCACTGCATGATTCAACTGAGCCATCAAGCCTTATCTGAAACCCATCAAATAGCTGAGACAACCCTCCTTATGTCAGCGAACCCACCACCCTAGTTCCTGTGTGCTGCCATCAGTTACCACAGCTCCTACCTTCAGTTGTGAGCTTTGCACTCACTGGCTGTTCAGATTTCACAACGCTTTTGTTTCGCTGGCATCTTCCTCATCTTTATGAGTCACACCTCCCCCAGAAGTTGTCTGGAGATCAAAGCCGCTCAACTGCTGGAAAAGGCCAATGTTGAACCAGGTGGCGAGTTTTTCAAACAGACCTCCTGCTTGCTGCAATCCCTGTTCTTGGTTGTCATTCATTGTGTCATTGCCCACTTGTGCTAGTGAGAGCCGTTCAAGACATGTCTGCAGAGCTTGACCAAATAAACACCCAGACTGGAGTCAGTAAATAACTCCTTTCAAAGAAAGACCAATAACCCTCAAAGATAAAGCTTCACACATGAGAGCCAATATTATTGAGCCATTGTCATTTTGTGCTAAAATAGAGGTACAATTGCCAATAAATGTTGCTTCAACATCTGTGCAGCCACTAAAAGCCTATACAACAAGGTGAAATATCTGAACCATGTGTAGTAGGAATTGATTCTGCCAGTTGATGAGTTAGATATATTGCCTATTGTTGAGAATGAAGATTCCACTATATTTGATTAAGAGAAAGTTCAAGAAGAAAGCAAAACATCAGGGTGCACATCATGACACAATCAGATGATTAGCCAAAACAATATATTCCAACTGTAGCTATTTTCTCTAGAGTATAAATCTCATCCCTTTCAAAAAGTATGGGGAATCTGGAACAAATCCCATCTCCTTTGTGGTAATTATGCTTCCCCTTGCCAATGCTGGCTTTCTCTAGCTTCCTGTGCCTTGCTTTTGACCCATGGTTATACAAAATGTGTCAAGGCATCAATCTGGGCTCTAGATGGGATGTGAACCCTTGGACCTAGTCATATAGTGTAATGTGGACCTGTTGTGTCTTGCTAATATGGCAAGCCATGATTGGCTAAACATCTATAGAGCTGCATTATCTTTTGGAGAACGTGCACATGTTTGAAGGACCTCAATCAGCCACTGAAGTCTTATTCTCATATGTCTCCTTGGATCCCATAGAAATGGCATTAGGATAGGCACCATGGCAGTTCTAGTAACAGGAACTTCTTATCATGTGATAATAGTTTTTTATTTCTGTGACAATTATCCTGGGTTATCATTTCCATATATGTATGCATGTATCATGCAAGATTGTGATACTATCATGTGTAGAAATATGCCAGGGTTGATATAAGTTATTGCTGATGTTACTTGATACTTGATTCCTTGTTGCAGAACTTTGTGGGTTTGTCAGTTTCTGATGGTTACATTGCTACTGGTTCAGAGACAAATGAGGTACTTTACATATCATCTTGGGATTTCTATGTTTTTGTTAGGTTTTTCACATTAATGTTGTGACAAGGGTGAGTGGTTTCCTTATCTTTCTTGTCTGGGAAGTTGTCTCTACTTGTTATGGTCCAATTAAATCACACAAGAAGTTGGCATCACTGCCCAAGTGATTCCTAGAAAACTCAAGTATTGGTCTATTAGATGCTTGTTAAATGAAATAAAAAGCATCCATTATAGATGTTGGAAGCATAACCCAAATGTAAAATTTAGGAAAATCAGGTATCACGTGTTATCAGAGTAAAAGTGTTTAGGGTTTGATAACTTAACCCTAAAACATAAAATATTATTTATATATAAAGGAGTACAGTGATGTTACTATTTTGCTCCAAGCTTATACCCATAACACTCCCCCTCAAGGTGGAGAGTATATATCATACAATCCTAGCTTGTTACATAATGAACCCAAATGAGTCATTACATAAAGCTTTGGTAAACATATCAGCAATTTGGACTCTTGTATAATCATATGGAGTAGCAATTACACCATCTTCTACTTTTTGCCGAGTAATATGATGATCTACTTCTATATGCTTGGTTCGCTCATGGAACATAGGATTGGAAGCAATGTGAATTGTTGCTTGATTATCACAATGCAATGTCATAGGCACCTTCACAACAAATTTTAATTCCTCAAGGAAATGCTTAATCCACATAAGCTCGCATGATGTGTGTGTCATATCTCTATACTCAGACAAGCAAGAAAACTTAGGAATTAGCTTCTAAGTTGTTAGGATTTAGCACCCAATAAGCATCCCATCTCTCCATACATCATGATGGGCAATTCTTATGGTTTTTGATCATGTTCATTCTTCTTTTATGAAATTCCCAATTCTGTATTTGTGTTAAAATTTGCAGAAGAGATTTGTAAGTTAAGGCACTTGAAATCGGAAAATCCATTTATTTTTGACGTGGGACAAATTAGGAAATTTTTCCACGTGTTATAGTGAAGGGTTAAAGTTAGGATTTGTGAATCTAGCTTTTAGAGTTGTAGAAGAAAGGGTTAGGGCTCAAAATTAGGGTGACACCAAGCCATTGGAAAAGGTTCCAATTACAATTTAATTCATCATAAACTTATCTCCATAGAAGTAGAATAACTCGCTTACATAGAATACTCAAACTAAACCCAATTCTAATTATGTTGGGTTCTCATCAAATCAGCAATACTAGCGGAGTCACTATATCATCCACATAAATAATCAAAATAATAGTGCTAACAGAAGAGTGACGAACAAAGATAGAATGTTCAAAAGTAGAACGTTGGAAACCATACCCAAATAAAACAACACTAAATCGATAAAAAAGGCACGAGGAGATTGCTTCAAACCATACCACACCTTTCATAATCATTGAATAGGGTGTTCACTAAACATATCCAAGGGGTTGATCCATGTATACTTCCTCTTGAAGTTCTCCATTAAGGAAAACATTCTTGATATCAAGCTAATACAAAGCCCAAAACTAAGTCGCACGGACACTGATACGGGTACGGGTACTAGGGTACAACGATTCTTGAAAATTAAGGGTAAGACACGTTGGAGGTATGACAATTAATTAATTAATATTTATATTTAGATATTTTAAAATATTTTTAGACATAATTTATGTTTATTTTAGGATTTAAATTAAGTAAGAGCAACAAAGAAGTACAATAACACCCCTAAAATATGAAATAACAAATGCTAAACAACAAATCAAATAGTTCTTGAGTTCCATTGCTAAACCTATAACAGAAAACGCATAAGTTGATAAAACCAAACACCAAATAATAATAATAATAATAACAACAACAACAATAGCAAGCCCATATAAAGGGTCATGTTAACTGATCCTTAGGAAAATTGTTAATAAACCATAATAAGAAAGTTTTGACACCACTTTAATGGAAAATATAAAAAGTTGTCAACAATATATATTGTTTTATCATTCTCTCAATAAAATGTTTATAAAAATAACTCATAAACCAATGCCCTTAGGACAATAGTTAACATTTCCCATAAATGAACATGCATAAGGTAGATAAAAGTATAAAACCAAACAAAGAAAATAAATACTAAACCCATATTAAAGAACACACATGAGGTAGAGAAGTAAAACCAAAAAAAAAAAAACTGAGAAAGAAAGCATTGAAAGACCAAGAGAGAGAGAACCGTAACTTGAAGAAGAGAGAAACGGCGGAGGAAGAGAGGAAGCTTCTAGGTCGCCGGAGGTGGTTTGGTTGTTGCTGATCTATGGCGAAGCTCTCAAAGCACAGATCAAATCAGAAACATTGAGAGGAGGAGAGAGGCGTTGGTCTCAAAGAACTCAGAAGAACTGAGAGGCACAGGTCAGAATTTTAGGGCTTTTAGTTGATTGTTATGCTCAAAACAAGATCAACAGTGAATGGTTGACTAGATGTCAAAATTCTTCTTTTTTTTTTTTCTTTTTTTTTAATATATATTCACCGTGTCTAGGACATACTGGAGAGTCGTGATTGTGTTTGGGCCGTACCCAGATTGATAAAAATAATAATAATAATAAAAAATAAAAATAAAAAACAAAGAAAGGAAAGAAAGGGTACTCCTTGGGTACGGATTTGAGAGTGTCTTATCAATACCTTTGTCGGATATGGGTACTTGGCCAAAATTGCCGTGTCCGTGCAACTTAGGCCCAAAAGTGACTAACAGCAATAGAGAGTGGGATCTTATTTGAATTGAGACTTGCCATAGGAGAGAATGTCTCTAGATAGTCAACACCATATGTCAGTGCGTACCTTTTGGCAACCAACAACGCCTAATGGTAATCAACAGAACCATTATGGAGGTACTTGATACTGTAAACCCAACGACAACCTACTGTTTGTTTCCATGGGGTGAGCAATATGCTCCCAGGTTTGATTCTTGTAAAGAGCACACATTTCCTTATCCATAATATGTTTATATCTAGATGAAGAAAAGGTCTACTTATAAGATGAGGGAATAGAAATAGAGGGCATAGTACAAGCAAATGAATGTAGACAAGGTGAAACATGGTTGTAGGAAAAAAAACTAGCAATTGGGTGTTGAGTACAAGTTCGTTTACCTCACCATAAAGCAATAGGTAAATCATCATACTCTGGAAGAAAAGTGGATGGAGGCTCCTCAAATAGAAGATGTAGCATAAGGGCTATAAGACAATGCGCCTATCTTGAGATTGCCAATAAACCTCTTAGGGAGGGTTGGGTTAGGAAGCCAAAGGTTTTGCAAGAGGAGAAGAAGATAAAGGTATTGGAAGTGTAGAAGACATATGACTGGAGATGAGATTAGAAGACAAACATTGATAAGGTGAATGAGGTGGAGTTGAAAAAGGTGACATTAGCACTCACAAAATTTCGATGAAATTTATCAGTGTGGAATTTTGTATTAGTTCTCACTTCTCTTGATTTATTGGTTGTGCGCTTTTGCTTTCGGTGAATTATTTGCTGGGATATTATGTATGCTTCATGGTAACCATCTTTTTTTTGTAATTATGTGTATAAGTGAGTGAAGTGTGGAAAGGAGATTCAAGTGTAAGAACTATAGTTATTCTCTCAACAATTTTTTTTGATATAGGATATAAATTACAGTTCCCCTCCCAATGCCTACCCTTCTCTCTCCCCCCCCCCCACCCCTCCTCCCTCCCTACCACACAGCCAACACCTTTCCCTCCTCCGTTCCCCTCTCTACCACTACCTGTCAACCAGCCTCCTCCTCAATTCCCTAGATTCTTTCCATCACCGTTCCCATCACCTTTTGGTTTTTTTCCTTATCACTTTCTAGGCCCACCTCATACTACTTCACTGACCACCCCACCCCACCCCCTTTTGACTTGCCTTTACAACCACCGTTATTGCCTAGACCAACCACCACATTATCACCCTTTCCTCTTCCTAACAAATCGCTTCTCCCTATCACAACTCTAAAACCTTCTCCTCAGGCCAATGGGGGCTGTAAAGGTTCTTTCCGCATAGATTCCAAAACATTTTCCTTCTCTTTTGACGGTGGGAGGGCTGAGTATTATGCTATACACGAAAGTCGTCGGAATATTAAAAATTTCATTTGGCTAAGTCGTAAGGGATTGAAATGGATCCTCTCATGTTTTGCCGATATTTGTGATTGGGTTCCAGGAAAGGTTTTTTTGTGCAAACGATATAGAGAAAACAATAAGTTTTTCGTATTCCGGGGAAGGTCGAATAAGGCTGGCATCTTTGTGGATATAGCTATGTTTTATGGTGGAGCTCATTGTGGTTGTGTTATAGTACCTGTGAGTTCAAACCAGTCTGGGTGGTGTTTGTTTTCAAAAGAATTAGAGAGCTTCCTTTCAAGTTCAAACGTTGGTTGGGTGGAAGGGAGGACTTCTGATGAAGCTGAGGGTGGTGGTTCGACGGATGGCAGTGGAGATAACGAGAAGATTTTTTTAAAAACTGGTATTCGGCAGAAGTTAAGGAAATTTGAAAACTCTAGAGCTTTTTTGGGACATAACGTGTTGCAGGGTGAAACTGGCGTTGTAGTTTCTACTAAAAATGGAAGACCCACGCGTGAGTTTTCGTTTAAGTTGACAAGTGACAACTTGGCGTTGCTGGTGTCTAAATCAGATGGGGGAAAACGTGTGGCTTCTTGGTTGAATCCTCATTATTCCCACAAGCACATTTTTAGTGGGCTTGTTATTTTAAAAAACTCTTTAGTGCATGACAAAGCCCATGTAGCTGACTCGAGAGGCAAGGCCCATTCGGTGGTTTCTTATCATGTTGGTTTGGGTGTGTGTTCATGACGATCAGAGGGAGGGTGTAGTGGGCGAGGGTTCACGCCTACTGATGGTGTCACCGGGGGTATTGGCGATGACTGAGGCTTCGACGAGAGTGGTTTCGTTGTTAGCCTGTCCCAATCAAGCCCCGGTGTGTCTCACCACCAACTCGGTGGCCTCGCATCCCGATAGAGAAGGCGATATCATTGCTCTGAGAACAACGAGGGAGTCGCGACACCCTGGGAATCTCGATTGTGTGGGCTCAGGGTCGAATCGGGCTCAAGGTCCTCAGTGGGAAGATTCGAATCGCTTTTCTCTCGTCTAATCTGGATAGGGAGTGGGACCCTTAGTCTGAGGAGGAAGTGGAGGATGTTTTTACAAAGTCCCATCCCAAGGTGAACGGTGGAGGTGTTTCCCAAACATGTATGTTGTCTTTGGGTACTGAGCTTGTTGATGGGTTGCATAATGGGGGGTCAGAGCTTCTGCTTCTTTCATGGGAGCAAAGTGAAGCGGTATCTAGTGTCTCTGGGAGTGGGGAGCAAGTGAGTGGTCCTTTGGAATGTGTGCCGCTGTCTCAGTGGGATCCTAAGGCAGTGAAGGATAAGGTGTTGACCAGGGTTGCTGAAGAGGGTGAACAATCTTTATGGGTTTCCACAATGATGAGAAGTTTTTGCAAATTGGTGGGTTTTCCTATTGTACGACATGAAGCTCAGTGTGTGGCTTTATTTCGTCCACTGGTACAAGATTGTCTTAAGGTTGTAAACGAGGGATGTGTTTGAAGACCTATTAAATTTGGTCAGAAAGGTCTTAGAGAACTTTAGGGCCTAGTATCCACAGTAAATTACGATGGTTCTTCTCGTTATAGAGGTCCGTCGAATTGTCTTGGGGTTATTGGCACCTTTAAATGACTTTTAGGACTCCTTTCTTGGAATGATAGGGGTTTGAATAATCCACGTAAGAGGGAGGTTTGTAAGAATCTCCTTAAGGAATGGAGGTGTGTTATAGTCTGTCTCCAGGAAACTAAGCTTTCTTCGGTTAATTCTGCTGTATTGTGTAGCTTATCGGGTAGCCCCTTCATCGATTGGGCTGTCCTGGATGCGGTTCAAACATCTGGGGGGGTTTTGCTACTTTGGGATAAGTGGGTGGTTGAGAAAATTGATGTGTTGGTTGGTCAGTTCTCGGTTAGTGTTCTTCTTAGGGGTGTTTTGGATGGGGTTGAATGGGTTTGCACTGGCATTTATGGTCCAAACGCAAACATTCATAGGGCTGCTTTGTGGGAGGAGTTATCGAGGGTGCGTACTCGATGGAATAACGCTTGGTTTTTAATTTGGTGATTTCAACGTTATTAGATATCCTTGCGAGAGGCTTGGCTGTAACTCTTTCAGCCCAGCCATGTTTGCTTTTTCGGATTTCATAGAGGGTAATTTCCTAGTGGATTTACCATTACAAGGGGCTTCTTTTACTTGATTTAGGGACTCCGAACTGAGTTCTATGTCCCGCATTGACAGGACTTTGGTCTCTGCAGATTGGGAGGACCATTTTGGTAATGTGTCCCAGAGGGTGCTTCCTCATGTTATTTTTTATCATTGTCTGCTTTTGGTGGAAACTGGTGGTATGGGTAGGGGGCATTGTGCTTTTAAGTTTGAGAACGTGTGGTTAAAGGTTGAGGGTTTTGTTGAGAAGGTTCAACAGTGGTGGAGTAGTTATTCCTTTTGGGTTCTCCTAGCTTTGTTAGATTAGCTAACTCTCATAAAAGAGCTAATCTCATTAGCTGTGTTGAGGTTGATGGTTTATTATATGAGGATGAATCTGCTGTATGCTCTCAGGTTGTCCAATTTTATCAAGATCTTTATACAGAGACAGACACGTGGCGTCCAACTATGGATGGGTTGGATTTTTCTTGTATTGGGGAGGATGATAGGTTGTCCCTTGAGAGGGAATTCTTGAAAGAAGAAGTTACCCAGGTTTTGGCTGAGATGGAGGGGGATAAAGCCCCTGGTCTGGACGGGTTCACCATGGCATTTTTTCATAAATGTTGGAGGGTTGTGGAGGCTGATGTCATGGCTGTTTTCAAGCATTTTCATAGGTACTCAGTTTTTGAAAAGTCCATTAATGCTTCTTTCCTCTCTTTAATTCCTAAGATCTCTAATGCTGTCAATATTAAGGATTTCTGGCCTATTAGCTTGGTGGGCAGTATTTATAAGTTGCTGTCTAAGGTGTTGGCGAATAGGTTGAGAGTGGTGTTAGACAATCTGATCTCGGAGACTCAAAATTCCTTTGTTGGTGGTAAACAAATTTTGGACTCTGTGTTAATCGCGAATGAGTGCCTTGATAGTAGATTGAAGTGTGACTCCCGTGTAGTTTGTAAATTGGATATAGAAAATGCCTACGATCATGTTAATTGGGATGCCTTACTTTATTTGTTGAATAGGATGGGTTTTGGGTTGAAGTGGAGGGAGTGGATTAAGGCATGCATTTCTACTGTTCGCTTCTCAGTTCTTGTAAATGGATCCCCGGCAGTTTTTTTGGAAGTTCTTGTGGGTTAAGTTAAGGTGATCCTTTATCCCTTCTTCTTTTCCTTTTGATCATGGAAGTTTTATCTCAGATTCTGAAGAAAATTGAGGATAGTGGACTTCTTCGTGGTTTTCAAGTGGGTCCAGTTAACTCTATTGGGGTTCGCATTTCACATTTGTTGTTTGCAGATGATACTATTTTGTTCTGTGATGTTTCTAGAGATTAGTTGTTTTCCATTAGACTGGCTTTGTCTTGCTTCCAAGCTTTTACTAGTTTGAAGGTAAATGTGGGGGGGAAGAGTGAGATTGTCTTGGTGGGGGAGGTTGGTAATATAGGTGTTTTGGCTGACATTCTTCGTTGTAGGG
Source organism: Quercus parvula (assembly GCA_030820535.1). NCBI lineage: Eukaryota > Viridiplantae > Streptophyta > Magnoliopsida > Fagales > Fagaceae > Quercus > Quercus parvula. The sequence continues at coordinate 21,683,121 of JAUAME010000004.1, forward strand.
TGGGGAGCCTACTTATGAAATACTTGGGAATGCCTTTGGGCACCTCGTTCGAAACTGCTTCCATTTGGAATCCTATTTTGTGAAAGATGGACAAGAAGCTGTCTGGTTGGAAGCGTCTATATTTATCTAAGGGTGATAGACTTACACTCTTCAAGAATTTGTGGGGGTCTTCGGAGGAGTGTTTTAAACATTCTTTGGTGGCTTGGGAGAAGGTGTGTTCACCTCTAGAGTCGGGTGGTTTGGAGGTCAGGAATTTAGTCCACTTTAACCAAGCCCTTTTAGGGAAATGGTTATGGAGATTTGGCCAAGAAGGAACGCATCTTTGGTGGAGGGTTATTGCCACCAAATATGGAGAGGGTCAAGGGGGGTGGAATACTAAAGTATGCAGAAGGGCCCATGGGTGTGGTCTTTGGCGTGGTATTAATGACGGTTGGGAGAGGTTCTCTAAACATTTGGCTCTTGTGGTGGGGGATGGCTCCCGCACTCTTTTTTGGCATGATAGGTGGGTTGGGGACACCTCACTTAAAATGCTCTATCCTCAGTTATATGCGTGCTCTCATGACAAGGAAGCCTACATTTCTGATTTGTTGGGTCATCAGGAGGATGGGAGTTATAGTTTCTAGAACTTGAGATTCTATAGGAATTTTCATGAGAGGGAATTAGAAGCTGCTTTCTCTTTCCTAAATTTCATTCAGTCTCGGATTCCTAGAGGCATTGGGTGTGATAGTCCCCATTGGTGTTTTAAAAGGAATGTTAAGTTCGATATTCGGTCTTTTTATAATAAGATCAGTGGTACATCTCTCTCTAGCTTCCCTTGGAAAGGGATTTGGAAAGTCAAGGTTCCTAAAAGGGTGGCTTTCTTCTTGTGGACCGCTACCCATGGTCAGATACTTACCTTGGATAATTTGATGCTCCGGGGCCTCCCTTTGGCAAATAGGTGCTATATGTGCTGCTGTTTTGCAGAATCTATGGACCATCTTATTCACTGTCCTGTAGCTTATTCTTTGTGGGTGCGAATGTTACAAGTTTTTGGGATTCAATGGGTCATGCCAGGTTCAATGGAGAGTTTGGTGTTTTGTTGGAATTATCTTGGGAAATTTTCTTCGGACATATGGATTATGGTTCCTGGCTGCTTGATGTGGGTTGTTTGGATGGAAAGAAATAGGCGCTCTTTTGAGGCTATAGAAAAATCACTTGAATGGGCTAGGTGCTGGGGTTCCTCAAACTGTTCTTACTTCCCTTAGTTGTGCCCCTTAAGTTTCTTTTCTTTTTTCTGTTGTCTTTGTTTGCTGCTTTTTGTGTTCACCATCATGGACACCTTGTATTTGTTGCTTTCGCTTTTTCTTCAAGTTTAATATAATTCTCATTACTTATCAAAAAAAAAAAAAATCGATAAAACTCAAAACTATTACAATAATAAGCCTTCTAAGTATGAGTCTCTGAGGAAAATATTACGAGCTTGAGGAGATAGCTTATCTTGATCAAGATAGCAAGTAGTAAAAAACCATCACCCTAAAAATGATTTTGGTAATTGCATATGGAATAACAAGGTACGAGTAACATCTAGTAAATGATGATGTTTCGCCTAGCCACACCATTTGTTGAGAGGTGTGAGAAAAAATAGTTTGGTGAATAATACCATGATCAGCACAAAAGGAATGCATAACAGACTGCATATACTTTGATGCATTATCAAATTAAAGAATCTTAATGTGTATAGTAAATTGAATATATATTTCATTATAGAATGTGGAAAAAATACGAGGAAATTCAGATGTCTCTTTCATAAAAGAACCACATCATTAGAGAATAAACGTCCACAAAGATAAGAAAAATAAAGAAAACTATTCAAAGTAGAAATGCGGGAAGGGCCCTATACATCTGTGTGTATGGAATACATCAAAAGACTCAAACTGATGATTATGACTACTACTCGAAAATGGATTACAATGATGCTTCCTTAAATGACAAGCTTCACATTCTGGACTGGGCACATAATAATGCAGGAATGTTAGACTTGAGCTTGGCCAAGGAGTAGTGACCCAAACAAAAATGCCATTGAAGAGGAGACACGGTAGCACAAGTTAAAAAATGGGGGTGGCTGAATCATCAAGATTCATATAATAGAGTCCGCCTTTCTCATGTCCTAGACCAATCATGTTATTAATCTAAAGGTCCTGAAAGGCACACAAAGTGGGATCAAAGGTGATAGAACATGGAAGGCTTCAATCAATTGACTAACATAAAACAAATTAAAGGGAGAACAAGAGACAAAAAGACTAGATGGCTAGGAAGCATGGGTGTGGGTGTGGTTGCAGTGCAATGTAACAACTCGGCAATTTTTGAAAAAGTAGGGTGCGGGCGCGGCAGTGTACATTTATTAATAAATTATTAAATATATTTTTATTTTTATTTTTTATATATTGCTAAGCATTTTTTTTCATATAATGGTAAACATATACCAATTTAAGACCAAGGTTTGAGATTTTATGAAGAGCTGGGAGAGTGAGCTTGGGTTAGAGAGGCAAAGGAGAGATGGAGGGAGTTTGAGGGAGAGCTGTGGGTTAGAGAGAGAGAGAGAGAGGAGAAGGGAATGAGAGAGTTAGAGAGAGTTTGAGATGAGTTTAGGGTTTTTTCTTTAAATTAGGATGTCAAAACAGTGTGTTTTGACAAATTTTTTTACTTTTTTTTTTTTTTACACTTATTTCAGCCCACATCAGACCGATTCGGGACCTGTTTCAGACCGAATCAAAAAAAAAAAAAAAATGGTCATAGACGCGCATGCAACTGTGTCCATGGCAGCACAGTGAGTCCGTGCGTACTGGACTCGGTTGCGCCAACCCAATCGGCACACCCGTGCTTTCCAGCTAGATGGTAGAGATAGTGACTTAGTGGGGGTGAAGAACAAAACCTTTCTCTAGGACAGGCCAAGAAGAACCATTAGTAAAAGAAAATGATGTTTAATAGCAAGTACATCAAAGAAAAAAACCGTTAGTTAATAAAATATGATGTTTAATAGCAAGTACATCAAAGAGAAAAACCATTAGTTAAAAAATATGATGTTTAATAGCAAGTACTTCAAAGAAGAGAGATAGTATACTAGATATATGTTAGCATTGGAATCAATGAAACAGGATGGAGAGGAATGAGCCACAAATGCAACATTACTTTGGATCAACTAATGTAGCAACATAAGAAGAGGGAAGTGCTGGCTAAGCTAAGTAGTGAGTGCATTATAAGAACTGAAACTTGAAGTGATGTGCCTAGATGGAGTAGAAGTAGGTTGTGGCTTTGTAGCACCATTAGTGACCCAATTCACGTAATCTGGCTTGCCATATTTCACCTAACAATAAGGCTCAATATGATTGGTATTGCCACAATTATCACACTCACCATGTCCACCAATACGATGACCACCAAGAAAATCAAGGCCTCCACAACCACCATAAAAACCACCAGAAGAGTTACGACGACCTCCACTACTGGAGACTAAAGCAAAAGACTCCAAGTGATAGTGGAGTTTTGTCCCCAAGATGAGCACAATAGTTGAGGTAGACATTAGTAGGGGTAGGTAAGGTCTCACTAGCAAGGATTTGATCTTTGAACGCATGTAAGTCAGAGTCTTAATCAGCTGGCAAAGAAGCAATCATGAAGTTTTCCCAACGATGCTTTTGTTGTTCCAAATCAATAATAAAAGATTGATACTGCAATTAATGGATCCCATTAATTTTTTTAGAATATTATAGTACTTGGACAACCATTTTCCAAATTGCTTAGTAGTGAAAATTTTCTCATTAACACAAGAAACATTGCTTTGATGCAAAAAGGATCTTGCTATAAAGTCCCAAATCTTCTTATACAAGTGACAAAATTCAACTGTAGTAGCAATGTGAGGTTCCATAATATGCCACAACATCCCATAAGAACTGAATCCCCCACTCAACCAGTCCTCATAAGTTGAATCTTTCTTATAGGGGTTATCCACCAAATATTTCAACATTCGTTTCTCCTGTAGGAAGATTTTCACAGCATGTGCCCAAGCTAAGATAATTTGTAACATTCAATTTGTTCGAAGTAATAGATTTAGGCATATCATCATCCTTGAAAAATGATGTTTTTCCCTTAGAGCATATTTAAAATTTTCCTTTTAGTCATATTAAGAAAAAGATTCAAGATGGCAACCAACCACTCCAAAAACTCAATCCCCCAAACAAGCTAAACTTCAACAACCCAACTAAAACAGCAAAAAAATCTCCAAAATTACAGATCGCAAAAGTCACTCAAAATGGCTCCAGAAATTTTCACAAAATCACAATAATTATCATGAGAGAAGAGGTAGGGTTTGTTTGAGATCTGTTTATTTTGTTGAAACTGAATTTTTTTTACTGAAAGTACTATAAAGGTAAAAGTTAGTTGAAATAGTACATTGAGACTCATAAATAGTACCAAAAAGTGTAGTGAGACCCATAAATAGTAGCAAAAATAAGCTGAATAGTAAAATAAGCTGGTTTTTTAATTTTTGCCAAACACACACGTAGTATTCAAATGGAGGTCCATACCGATGTTGACGTTCCCCACCATTTGTTATCTCAAAACTACTTCTAGATGTTTTTAGTGGTTATTAGGGTTGGATTGGGATTCTTTGATACCACGTTGAATTATGAAATATGAAGAATTAGGGTTAAAAGAGAATAGAGAAGAAGAGGATAATGGAGAGAGACAAAGAAAGGAAAGGTTTAGAGTGATATAGCACAATAGCCTCATGCTAATATAAAATAACAAGAAGTGAATACAAAAATAATAATAGGAACTCTATAAAACACCCAGTGGGATCAAAACATAGGAATCAACACTAGGGTTGACTAAAATCAGCACCAAACCATTGGAAACAATTCCCATTGAATTAATTCATTATAAACTTGTCTTCATAGCAATACAATAGCACACTTATATTGACTACTAAAACTAGACCCAAATTCTATTTTACTTATGAAACCTAATTATTGACTCTATGAAATTAAATAGAATACTCATAAGATAATTAACTAACAAGAACTTAAATAAAATCCAATGGACCTATAGTAGAAACACATTTGGCTTCCAAAATTAAATACAATTTTCTTTGCACTTCCTGCATCACAATTTGATAGACAACACGTAGGTTTTTACTTTTTAGGTTTTGAGAGGTAATAGGAAGCGCTTGACTTGGGGTTGTAAGAAAAAAATAAAAAGAGATATTTATTGTGTTCATTGTTGTATAAATAGTAGTTGTGAACAATTCCACAAGAAAGAGAAGAAGAAGAGAAAGAAGAGTAGAGAGAAAAAGAACAATAAGAGGCCAAAGTGCCCAAACATTGAAAACACTAAATATTTTTACCAATCAACTGTATATATTCCTCAAGTGCATTGACTACAAATATATATAAGGATTGATACTTGTACTAAACTCCTAGTTTTTGATTTGTAAACTAAAATCCTAATAAGAAAATGAACTAACAACTAATAAAAGACTCTTACGATTTCCTAGAAAATCCTATAGTCAAGTAAATTAATATAATTTCTTAAATTCATGAAATATTTTAAAATTACAGTTTTATCCCTTAATTAGAAAATGACCATAACTTGTTAAGTAACAATCCAAATCAAGATTTGTAATAACCCTAGGACACATATAAATAGACCTTTAAAATCACACAACTTTACTTAAATTGGACTTCACAATAAATCTTGAATAGATAAATTTGTGAAGTAATAACAAATTTATCTTCAATAGTTGTATTAAGTTTGGAACAATAGGGGAAGAGTGAGGCATTTTATTTAAGAAACAATAAGTCTAGGAACACAACTTTTGCCACAACTTAATGAAGTGGTGGGGAAGAATCACTTTTACATGGACCCATCTCTTTTTTCTTTTTTTTTCATCACCTACAATGGACTACTTATCAATTTGTGAAAAAAGTTGTCTCTACTGATTATATGTTGGATTTTCTCACCTTTCCACTTTGCAGCTCCTAATCTATATACCCCTAAGCATCAATCATGATCACGTATACTAACTACTAACTAGGTCGGTATATGCTACCTTGTTTGCTTCTGTTGCATTGTTATTGGGTTCTTACTCAATTGAAGATTAAAGTTGTTCCAAACTGTGACACCTAACTCAATACTCTCAGTTTCTCTGTCAAGATTTCAACTTCTCTGTTCCCAATTACTACCAAACTATCATTTTTCTGGATGCTGATACGGATTTTATTCCCCCTCCACCGGCCACAAAAGAAGTGTCTTTAAAACAGAAAGAAAATCAAAATCAAAATCAAAATGATAAAAAAACTTGTATGAAATTTGGCTGTCATTTTTTAAAAAAGATTTTTTTCAATTGGGCTAGGTTAAAAAAAAAAAAAAAAAACTCTTTTTTCTTTGCTAAGAAAGGAGAGTAACCAATTTTCTTTTTTATATATATATATATATATATATATATATATATATAAGTTGAAGCGTAGCATTTATTGTTGCTACACTTTTGTTGAGCCCATATCATCCACCCATTTCCAACTCACTGTCTCTTATTTAATTCTTTGTTTGCTTATTAATTCCCAACTTATTGTACACTTCTTCTAACTTTTCCCCTTTCTTTTACCTTTCTATCTCCTCACCACTATCTATCTTAATATCGCTCTTATCTATCTTAATATCGCTCTTCCTCTACCCCTTTATCTTACATTATTTTTGGCTCTTCTTATTCCCATTCACTTGCTATAAATTTGCAATTTTCTCTCCCATTTTTTGTATAGTTTTCTCACACAATTTTCTCTCTCTCTCAATTTTTTTTCATTTTTTGGTGGATTTTTTATCTTACATCTCTACTTTAGGTTGATTAATTTTTGTGTTCTTTAAAACACTACTTCGGGTTGATACAATTTAGTTGTGTTTTTAAGCTATTTTTTTTTTTTCTTTGATTTCATAGTTGTTATCCTATTTCATTATAAAGATAATATATAAGAATATAATGTTATATATTACATAGCATGACTTAGATAATTTAGTGTTTATTACTATATCTTTTATTTTTACTATTTCTCATCTTATCTTATTTTCTATAAATTTGTTATTCTCTTTCGTGAAAAAAATTATTATTCTCTCTCTCTCTCTCTTGATTTTTTGTTATTTCTTTCAACTCCACTTTATAGGTTGATGAATCATTTTGTTTTTTATAACTATATTTTAGGTTAATATATTTTGATGTTGTATTTTTTAGTTCTCCATCACAAGTAATCTCTCTCCCTCTTATAGTTTTGGTTTGATTTCTGTTTTGAGTTAATACATCGTTATTTTGAAAGTGAAAATTTGAATTTATATCAAAACACAATCTTTACTATTAATTATGTGCCTATCAATTATTTGAGTAATATTAAAAAGTAATTTTGTTATGAGTTTAAATTATCATGATAATCTCCATTAAGAAAATAAGGAAATTCAATAATTTATTTGAAACTTAAAAAGCTTAGTTGTACAGAAAAAAAGAAAAAGAAAAAAAAAAAAGCACAATATAACATAATTTCAAAGAATATGGACCACCTCATAAAGGAGTAATATTAATCAAACACACCCAAAATAATAAAATGATATATTGATAGAAATAGAAAGATTAAAAATAATTTTAGAAATTATTTAATTTTTAGGCCGGGAGAACAAATTATCTTCAACAAATTTTAGAGAACAAATTATACATTATATCACAATTAGAAAATAATTATGTATTCTCACGTATCATGTGGGTTTGTGACTAATTACAATAATAGAGACATACTTGTCCATGCAGTTTACTCTTGAATTTTGCTAATTTACAGCTAGTTATGTTCATATTCTTTATGGCTCAGGTGTTCATCTACCACAAAGCTTTCCCCATGCCAGCATTGTCATTCAAGTATCACAACACAGACCCACTTTCCGGCCATGAAATGGATGATGCTGCACAGTTCATCTCTTCTGTTTGTTGGCGTGGCCAGTCCTCAACCTTAGTTGCTGCAAATTCCACAGGGAATATCAAAATTTTGGAGATGGTTTAATTTGGCTATTTTCCAAATCGTTCAATATTCTTGGAAAGTGGATAAAAGTTGTGGGGCAGAAAGATGAAGTGAAAGAATCTTGAGCCAGAGAAGCTTGTGTAGCTAAGACTGGCCTTTAAATGTTATAGGAGCTCGATGATTGCGAGCAATTTTAGAAATTTTTGGCATTAGATTATAGCGGATGCAGTTTACGTGAAGAGTGAGAATGGTCCTGTTCAGATGTCTGTAGATAAAAAATTCAAAGAAAAGGGAAGGGATAAAAATCAGAATTCATGTATATTTTTGTAATGCTTACAGTTCATAATGATATGATATAAATTTACATTACCGATCTTCAAAATGCATCATTTTTAATTTTCTGCTTGATGGGGCTGCCTTTTGCAGTTTTGCTGTGATGCCACACTGCATTTTTAAAGTTAATATAAAACAAAGTAAAATCTTAAGTGCTACGGTCTACACTTTATGCAAGGTTTGCAATATTTTAAACTAAAGAAAAGGTCTGCACTGTTCTTGCCTTGTAAGCTCTTCCCAGAGAAGTAAATTTTATTTTATGTTATCAGTATATATATCATGCCACTCACATTATAGAGTGGATTTCACAATGCCAAATCCTTCTCCTAAAGAAGTAATTTTTATTGGAGTAATTATACTCCCCCCACCTTTGAGATTTGAGAAAATGATATTCTATCTCAAATTTGAAAGGAAAAAACACTTTCCCTTACTTGACATTCTTTTTTGAGAATGCTCTTCTTTGACATTTGATTGACTAAACTTTGTTAAATTAATATTAAAAATGTTGTGGCAAAAGGAGGTTTAAAAAAATTATCCTCCATTTCATAATTAAAATTTATTGTTTTAAAATTTTAATTAAAGTTTATTTTAAAATATTAACTATGAATTTTTCTTATTATTATTTTTTCTTTTTTCAATGGGTTAAGGAGAGATTTGCCATTACAAGTGTTTTTGGTGCTTTTTTTTTTTTTTTTTTTTACATTGTTATTCTAAATTTATCTGTTATTTTTTTACTAACCCTTGTTAAACTCTTGTAAAAAGATTCTTATAAAAATTTAGAATATTTTGTTACTAATATAAACAGAATGAGAGATTGTTAATTTCTTTAAAACTTAAAAGAGAGGAGTGTAACTGTCCTTTTTCTATTTTATGCCATGGTATATATCATTCCACTCACATTAGAGTAGATTTCACAATGCCAAATCCTTCTCCTAAAGAAGGGTGCACTGGTACTAGTACTGTATTAATAACATTTTAAGGGGTTCTGTACTTTTCCTAAAATAATACTTATGGTCGTTCTTCTCAGTTAGAATCCCAGACCTCTCACTTTTTTTAAGAGAAAGGGATACAAGTTGCATCCATGTTTATTACCTACTTTAATGGAATCATGTTAACTTATCAGTAGCACCTTTTTGTCTTTTTAGTTGCTATTTTATTGACTAAATAATTACACAAAGTAATCTCAAGGGGTTTCTCAAAAAAAAAAAAAAAAAAGGGTAATCTCAAGGGCCATCATAATCGATTTTGAAACACGTCTCACGAAGTGGAGTCTGCTATTTTGAGTCTCCCATTCTTAGTCCACTAAGGGTCAGATCAATAAATAAATAAATAAATCGTAGATAATTCTGGAACAATTCAAAGTTTTTTGTTTTTCTAATGATGTTATATGAACAGTACAGTAAGATGATCATTGTGGGAGAAGAATAAACCAAGTGGCTAGAGACTAGAGAGGCTTATCAAACAATTAATCAATTAATTCCCATGGGGACATGCAAAATCCCAAGACCAGAATCCTACTATTACATTTACTGGAATATCTTCTGTAATAGCAACTTTCACATGTTTCAGCATCCGAAATAGGGTCAATACCAATGTTCGTAAGTACAATTCTTTGCTTGTTGGGGTTCTAAATTCCGGTTCCCACTTGAGCCATGTCTGTGTAGGGATCTATTATGAAGAGTAAAATATATCAACACCCCTAAGGTTTGGACTAATGATAGCCAGGTTTTAAAACCGACCAATTTGGTCTCTAGTCATCATGACAAATAGCAGAAAAATGAGTAATGGTTTAGGGACCAAGTTGGGTTTAGGAATCAAGTTTGTCAGTTTTAAAAAACCTTAGATCTAGCTATTATTAGCTCAAATTTCAAGGGTGTTGACTATATTTTACCCCTATTGTGAATGGTTAGAAACAGATTTTCTACTATTGTCATTGCTATAAAAATCAGAATTACCTCCTTGAAATTAAAATCAGAATTATCTCCAAATAGTCTTTTCTAATTTGGGGAATCCCACAAATCTCCAAATTCTTTCAAGCACGTGAGGTTTCCGTGATGCAATGCTTTGAAGCAGTGAGAGATTATGCAGTAAAAGAGCGGTCACTCAAAAAGCATTGGTTCTTGTCATATTAAAGCTGAGGAATCAAACTGATAAAGAAATTACGTTTGTACTATAAAAGTCCTAAAAGAAACGCTCAATTAACTAATAAAGCAGCCCCTTTAACGTGAACAAAATAAATTCCTTTCTCTAATGAGAACCAAACTCTCACACACGCAAGGGTGTTTTCCTAATAACTCTTTTGCTAAAACTCTCATAAGCCAAAAAAAAAAATGGTCATACCAACAATTGATTAGCGTTATAAAATTTTTAATAACAAAACTTGCATTATATCAATTTTAAAGTTGTAGTGTGTGGACATCTCGATCAAAAGCAAAGCAACATGCAATTTAGAGAACTCTTTGCCGTTGAACAAGAGTTTTGGGAAAACTAAGATATATATTAGAGACATATTCGAAAGCTAAAGTTTACATACTTAAAGAGAAACAACACAACCAAGGTTAAAAGACATCTAATTAATCACGTTTGGCAAATTCTCCATCTGGCACATATTATGTTTCTAAATATGGAAAGCTATTTAGTAGAAGATGATGGAATTCTGGACATGCATTGTCTTATTATAGGGTCTAGGACCCTGGTCTCAGAATTCCATTGTTTAATTTCTACATCATCAATGATTTCCAAATTACTAAACTAAAATGTCAAACGTGAAGCTGGCCCAGGTGGTAGCAGCTCCATAGGAATTGCTTCAGTTTCCTATTGTTACTATGCTATATATGACATCCACACTCAAAGACGCCTCCATTTACTCTTTCTTATGATCAGTATCTGACCAAATAAATAGTCCGAACCCAAATAAGACAGGCTGTGGCTGATGTTGACAAAAATAGCACAAATATTACTACTAGGAGATAATTTTCCTTTGGAATAATATGAAGCAGGTTGAGTTCATAACTGAAGCAGCCTAATGTCAGTCTTTTCATGCACTCCACCCACACATGTTTAGTCCACCAAATTCATGTCCCCATTTACATTTTCCATAGTTTCTCTCTCTCTCTCTCTCTCTCTGAAGCGTGAAGCATATGTAACAGAAATGCTATATTATTGTAATTGGAAACATTTTTTTGTTCAAGATTTCACAGATAATTTTGCATTAAATTCTCATTTGATTTTTATAACAAACATTAAATACAAGTTAAAATATACATACATTCAAACATATGCAACAGATGTGTATGTACTTGACATTATTTCTACACTAGTGCATACAAATGGAATAGTAAGTAGTCGAATATATATATATATATATATATATATATATATATATATATTGAAATTGAGCTTTAAAATGCCGAGGGAAACACGGTAGAATGTTTCTCTTTATAGTAACCAATTGAGTTTCTAATTCCGACCATTACCAGTAAAATTACAGATACAAATTCTGGAGTCTAACAAAAAGAAGATCTCAAATATCATGAAGCCAAAAGATTAGAAGTGTCATAGAGAAGTGGAGAAAAAATATTGAGAAAATTTTTGTGGTAAATAAGTATACATGTCCAACGTAATCAGAGCCTACCAAAGGAAGGATGACTGGGTGCCATCTTTGACTGACCATGGCAACAATGAATGGCTATGCTTATACCTACAATAACATGCCTTCAAGTTTAACAAGAATGAGTCCATAACTGCACTTACAGCCTCAGAAATCTTCCCCTCAGTAGAAATTTCCATTCAACTGTTGTGCCTGTAAATAGATCTTCTTTCTTATTATTATCTTTTCTTCTTTAAAATCTTTTCCCATCCACAAGCAAGAAAGTTCCACAAAATCTATTTACACTGATTTTGCCCCAACTTAGCTGTCAATGTTGACCTAGTTACAAGGCGGTGAAGCCTTTGAGCTCCCTTGCCTGGTTTGAGCTTGTTTATGTTCCCAACCTTGGAACATTTCGGGTTGCCAGAGCACCAAGCACCTGGGGTGAAGCTCCCATTCTTCCGCTTCAATAGATCCTTATCAATCCTATCCAGGACTGGGTCATCTGTTTTGAATTTTCGACCAAATGCAGCACTGCTAGCAATCATCTTTCTTGTGTCATTAAGGGTAAGGGTGTGAGGGTGCTGTCTGGGGGGGTTGTCCCAAGAAATGTAGTGCAAGTCATGGTTGACTGCAGTCTTAGCAAACTCAGGCACATTGCAAACGACAGTCTGAAAGTAGCCCTCAGCAGAAGACACGAAGTTTGTGTAGTACATGAGAAGGGTCCTAGGTAAATTATCCCAACCCGAGATGCAATACTCTACGAATGAACGTGACAGAACCATCCATGCTGAACCTGCAACAAAAAAGCATGTTACTTAGTGTTAGACGACAAGTTTGGGCACTAAACTAGGCACCAGAAGGAAAAAGATTGCCAATGCGGCTTGACACAAATTCTCTCCATACTTTTCTTGTTTTGGGGAAAAACAGAGAAGAGGATGAATGTTATTGCCAATGAAATCTAGCTCAAATGGCAACTCCTTCCCTTGTAAGAAAAAGGTGGAGGGTGAATTTGCAAGTTCAAGATCCATTAGGTGTGTGCGTAACTTAGCAATAAATAAAAAATCCTTAAGGTCAGAGTGGCTGATAAATGAATGCAGATATTTTGGACTTTCAGTGTGAGAGCTGCTGCTGCTGGTCCATTAATTATTGCCGAAGTTTCAAAATTTTGTTTTGAGCAAAACAATAGTTGCATTCAAAACCATAAGGGTTATAATGAATCTGACTATATGGATGATTGGAATTGACACAGTTGGTTTGTTAAAGAAACCAAATAAGAGTCGTCATGAGCTTATATATGAAAACTAGATGGTTATGTACTGCTAAAGACCAAATGACAATCTATAGCTGATGGTTAGAATTATTTGAAACAAATAGAAGAAACTATCAAATTAGTGCCACTGCAATGTTTGAATTCAACTAATACAAAGAACACCCCTGACATTACTCCTAAAAATATTTATATTTCCTACTTCTAGGGAATTATAAAAAAGAGATGCTTTAAATGTAAAAACCAAGAAGCATGAACTAAGTAGAACATAAATTTTCACCATAGTTTGTATTTCTAAATGAAGTCCTCCAAAGTGCCAAAAAAATAGAATTCTAGTTGCCAGTAGGACACAATCTACTTATCAAACTCTTCTAGAACTGATAAATTTCCAAAAGCAAAAAAATCCAATAAATAAGCAAATTTCAATGAAATTATGATACACAGAGTTTCAATGGTTTTCTGTCCTACAAAACGCAAATCTTCAAAATATATATTTGTAAAGAATTACACATCATGGAGAATCATAGAGGATATCACACGGCTAAAGAAATATGGGTGGAATCTAACCTGTAAATAATTTAAAAGCTGTTGGCAAAGTTCTCCGAGGATTGACCCAGAAGATATCTGATTTGGTTGTCTTGTATAGTCCAGGATCTACCATCAAAGGCATTGCACGTTTGTCCCTGCAAAACACAACCAAAGATAGAGTGCTTTGTTATCATGCCTATGAACGTTACATTGTGTTGTGTGTTTGTCTGTGATTTTGCATGTGCGTGTGAGAGAGAGAGAGAGCTCACTCTTTCCATCCTAGCTGGCTTGTGTGCTCAATGAAATTCAGGTTTCGATCTAAATTCGAAAACGTGTAAAGAAGATCTGCATAAAATTAACTAAACCATTTAATACAAAATATCGCATCTCTCACCCAAAAGAATAACAATTAGAAAAACAGCATTGATAACAACATAACTCTGTCACAAGTTGAATGATATATACTAACCATCTTGTGTCACAAGAGGATAGTCAGAGGCACTAAGATTGATAAACCAATCCCAATCCTTACTCCTCTTGAGAAGAATGGCACAAGCATGAAGAGTATTAGCAACCATGGTGGGTCCTCTGTAAGTGACCATATTAGCTTTGGTAATCATGAAAACATTCCCAACCTCAATAAAAATTGGCTCTTTTTCCACTCGGGAGGCAAGCTCCAACCTCTCCTCTGCCGGTGACTCAAGATCCAAATGAACAACATATTGGTTCCGCGGATGATATAGAGCATGAAGAGTTCTCCAAAGCTTATCCAAATCACCTTTTGACCCAGAAACCAAATAAGCGAAACGAGGAATCGTTGGGCCAGCAGGAGGGGGTGGAGATTGTGTAACCTTTGATTCAGCAAAAACCGAGCTTGATTGATTTGTAGCTATGCGAGAAGGAAAAATTGAAATAATTGAATTGATTGTGTGTAGTGAAAAAACAAGACCCATGTTGAAGGTAGTGGCCAGAAGGAATATGCATATGAGAGAGCTTATGACAAGGGGAAATATCCACTTCTTCTCCATGTTTAGGGACCCCATTACCAAACCATATCATGGGTTCCAATCAACTATTTCTCATGTTGCAAATCTCCATACTCACCAGATACATGTATCAGAACAGAATAGCGAGAGGCTATTCAATCAAGGTGTTGATATTTGGATCAAGACCCTCTTCAAAACTATTCCAAAAATTTGGACTTTAAAGAATAGCTGTTGAATCAAAACCAAACATTAAACAAAAGCCGCTATATAAATTACAGGCAAAAAGAAGAAATTGGAGCTAGCTCAAGAATCGTAACCAATAACCGACAAACAAAAATATGTATATATATACACATAAGCTAAAGGCATAAGCGATAGAGATAGAGAAAGAGAGATAAAATAGAAAAGAATATATTACAAGAGACAGGTATGGCACATCAAGAAAGTCGAACAAAAATAAAAAATTATCCAAATTCTTTGCTGTCCATGATCTAAAAATTTAATAAAAATTCTTTCCCAGTTAAATCCCTTGATAATGACGAGCTTTTATTTAAAAAAAGAAACTTGTAATTTTGGGGAACAAACCCTAATCATAAACTTCATATTCAACCTGAAATATACATAGAAAATTAATTTATTGCGTCAAATCAGAAGAAAAAAACATTTGTATAAAATAAAAAAAAAACCAAAAGAAGCAAAAATAAACGTTAATGAAACAAAACCCAGATCAGAAAATCAAGGCTTCAAATCATTCCACCAAAAGAATCTCAAAATATATGCAATGGATTAAAATATCACATACCAACACAGCTGAGTACATAGCTGAAAAATAAAATAAAAAAACACAAAAATCAGTGATATAAAAGGCAACCCAATATAACTAAAACCACCAATAACACGACAGATTTAATTGAGATGAGAAGACAGACATATACATAGATATACACAAACAGACAGATATAGAAACAGACAGACAGACACAAACAAAGAGGTTGTGAGGGAAGAAAAACCTGTTTTTTGATGCTGCAGAGAGAATTTCAGAGCGTTTGTGCACGTTTAGAAAAAAACACAGAGAATAAAATACTTTAAAAAACCAAAAACAGGATTTAGAGAGAGAAAGTTATTTATATATTTTTTCTATAAAAAAAAAAAAAAAAAAAAGAACAAATGGAATTTAAAAAAATATTTTTTTTGTGCTTTTGTTGAAAAGAGGAGGTGTATTGTGTCAGTGAGAGAGGTTTATTAGTTAAAGCCATCTCTCATATTCTCTCATTAACATATCATATGATATCATATCACTTTTTTATTTAAAAAATAAAATAAACATATGATATCACTTGACATGAACATAGGCGTTTCGGTTACGTTGGGGGTTCTTAAACCAAAACACAACCCAAAAAAAAACCGTCTATACGTTTTGCGTGTGTGTGTGTGTTTTTTTTTTTTTTTTTTTTTTTTTTGGAGGAATATCGGTTTTGTGAATGTAGGTAAGCAATAATGATGGCAAAGACTATAATTGAGATATCAAAAAGTGGGGTTGGGGGGTTAACATATGTCCAATAGTGATATTAATAGAATTTTGACTTCATTTATGCATTTTTAGGTTGAATTTTTCCTCCTTTAGTATATTTACTAAAGTCTAATATGCTAATAACTATTTATAAAAAAAAGGTTTAAAAAAATTAGAAATATTGGATTTTTACTACATTTCTTATCTTTACCTATATAAAAAAAATTGCTATATATATATATATGAAATTGTGCCTTTAAATAAAGGATGGTAGTCCAATCTATTCACATATAATTATAATTCATACAATTAAATTTTTGTATATGTTATGATTCTCAAAGTTGCAATTAAAATGACTAGCCAAAAAACTCAAAGAAAAGCAAAATTAGGAAACTTAACAGTAGTTTCCTAACAAAAGTAAATGAGATGCCTAATTGAATAAATTTGAAACTTAATTGGATTTTGATCAAAGTTAGAGAGTGCAATTTGTAATTTAGCTTAAAATCTTTTACCCTCAAATATTAGATCAAGATTTAAATTCTGACTATACCAAAAACCAATTGGTATTTTGGCTTGATAATAAAGAGTAGTTATCGCGGAGCTGGAGTGGAATCCCATAAATTCAACCCTATTGTATTTATAAAAAATTATATACTATATAATAAATTAAAGTTGGATTCTAGAAGTTGTAGTTGTGCCAAATGGTTATTTGGGCAAATTACAATTTATCCACCTGTAGTTTGGTCAAAATTTAAATTGCCTACCTGTAGTTTTAAATTTGACAATTTACTTACCTAAGATTAACTTTGTTAAAGTTTCGTAACCCACCTATGGCTTTTCCATTAGAAAACAACTTTTAACATCAAAATATAACATAAAATAGATCAAAAAGCTAGAATGAGAAAAAGGGAAAAAATAAAATAAAATTTCACTGTTGATTGTTTACAAGAAAATTGGTGAGCGTCAAAGCCTAATGATTTTGGAAAGATGAATTTGTGAAAATAGAATAATTAACTAAATAAAATAAAAAATAAAAATAAAAACATTGTTGCTTGCTATGACTTGACTAAGTGAAAAACTTAAGTATTGTTATTAAATAAACACACTAAATTTTTTTCCATGTGAATGCTCTTGCTGCTTGCAACACGCATCTAATTTTTATTTATTTTTAAATAGTTAGGAATGAGTACCTAAGGAAGTGCCATCAGACCACTTGGTAATTGCCAACATATTTGACTTGAGAATAGGAAATCATAAATATTCAATCCAACATCATTGCGAACTTCATATCGCAAACCCAACTTCACTTCATCGAACCCAGCTTCATTTAGTGCAAGTAAGATGTTTGGGTGTGGGTTTCCGTGAAACTTTCAAATTAGTTACAAATTGAATTTTGGTCTGATTTGGGCATGGGTTTCTTTCAATATGTTACTAAAGCTTTTTTATTTTTAACCATCAAGCTGTAGGGCTGAGTTATTCTCTCCTGAGTTTCTTGTCAATTTTTTTTTTCAATGCCAAGAGAAGGTATCTTCAAACCCTAAATTTTTTTATCTATTTTATGTTATATTTTGATGTTAAAAGTTGTTTTCTAACAAAAAGTTATAAGTGGGTTACAGAACTTTAACAGAATTAACCTCGGGTGAGTAAAGTGCCAAATTTCAAACCACATGTAGGTAACATAAATTTCGGCCAAATCACAGATGGATAAGTTGTAATTTGCCCTAGTTATTTTCACAAATGTCTACACTCTCATTAGTTATTGACATAATTTACCTTAGACTAAACTTTATTACCAATAGTTTCCTTTATGTAAAAATCAATCACCTAAATTTCAAACAATTAAAATTTTACTTCAACTAAAATTATATTACCAAAAGTACCGGTAGTTTATCTTAAGTAAAACTCTATTACCTAAGTTTCTAGAAATTTAAAATTTTACTCCAACTAAAATACTATTACAAAAAATTGTAAGTAGCTCAAAATAAAATATAATATTCTGATTATATATCATAATTTTATTATTTTAATATAATAAAATTTACACACCATGCTTATGCCAAGTATCTAAACTTTTAATAATTTTTTTGGAAGGTGACTCTTTAAGATGGTTAATTTATTTTAGATAAACTTTCTAAAAGTTTCAAGTGGTTCACTAATATTAATATGATTTTCATTTATTTATATATAATTTTTAATTAAGTTGTGCATCTCATGGGCAAAATATTAGTAATAATAAATAAAAATCTAACTTTTATATGAAAAGCAATCATCATAGTATTTAGGGGTGTCCATAAGTCGGTCAAGGTCGAGTTTGGGGTCAAACCACCACTTGACTAGATCAACTCCAGTTTGGAATCATGCCTCCCATCACCAATCATGGGTATACGGGACTTGGACCACCACAACTTCACTATTCTGACAATCGAATCGGTCGAAACCACTAGGTTTGGTCAAGATTTCATCGATTATGGCGGAGCTCTAATTTTGGATGGCGATTTGATGGATTTCATCATATTTGGTCAAGATCTTGACAAAAAATAACAAAGTCTAACGGGTGGTGATCGGCCTGAGTGGTTGGAGTCGGATTTTCTTGCAAAGAACCACCACTCAACCCGTGGTTGTCATGATTTTCTTGGCAAAAACCTACTATAGATTGCCACCGTGGTTGGATTAGTCAAACTTTAGTTCGGATACCTTCAAATTGGACAGTTTTGTCGGGTCCAAGCCACAATTGAACACTCCTAATGATATTGCTGATATATATGTATACACTTTTTTTTTTCTTTTTTGCAGCGGATAAGAAGAGACTAATAGGCCGCTTTTAACTTTTTTATTTATTTTTCAATAATAATTAGGCAGCTTTTAACTTTTTTTTTTCTTTTTGGACAATGGATATAAGTCCACGATGATCCAGGAAAATTTCAATAATCTTGTGTAAATGTCCTCATTATCGGGACAAGAAAAGAAGCTACACAATGTAAATCCTTCTTATTCTTATGAAGACAGGCCGGGCTTTTTTCTAGGTATCTTTGATGACTTTGCTGCTGCTTACTCTTATGAACCAATGAGATACCTATGGTTTGATATATAAAAAATTGTCCATCCATTTTTACAAACAGACAGACTGGTTCGATAATCAATATTCCCTTTTTCATCAATTCTGTAAAAGTTAAACCCTTTCGGAACATCAGAACATCTAGACTCATTTCTTCCCTTTGAATAGCGGATACAGCAATTTCTCTTGGATTTTTCAGTCTAAGCAAGAGACAATATACTTTGATGTTATTGATTATTTTTTGATTTAAAGAATCATCCCATCTCAATTGAAAAATAAAATACCTTTTTAGGAATAACTCAAGTTCTATTTCCGTGTTAGTCTTGAATTGCATTTTGTTTCTACGTTTTTTTTATGTCTAATCCCCTAGAATCTTCTTCAACATCTTTTTCTTGGTTTGAGAGAGACGCTTCAAGATCCACTTGGTCCGCGAATTCTTTTTCTATTTGATTTCTATTTTCTAATTCAAGAGTTTTTTCATTCGATAATGTAAAACTTTTTTTTATTTCCAGTGATGCTTTTCTATTTATTAACATTTTCGTTTACATTAAAATTTAAAAAAAAAAAAGTAATTTGATTGGTATGACCCATAGTTTAATCTTATATGTATTATAAAGTATCACAAATTCTGGGAAAAACCAAAGTTCTAGATTCGATATGGGATGACTTAGTATTTCTTCATTCATTCCCATCCAATCAAAGAAAAAACCTTGTTGATTGGATGGGTTAATTTTCTAATCTTGATGAATCGTTAGATAAAAAAGGCATTTCTTATCAATTTTATCAATTATTTGACAATTATTAAACCCAGTCTTAGTATTTTTATTCCTGTTGGTAACGTTATCAATATCAACCCAGGCCTTAATATTGATCTTCTTTCTAAGACAAAAATGGAGGATTTTCCAATCCAAATATTTTCTATCTGAATTTTTTTCTATATCTAGATTATCATCTTCGATGAGAGAATTATGGATAAGGATACCTCCCAGCATATCAAATAATTTGTGTTTAGGCGTATTGTAACTATAAGAAATCTCTTGGTTATTATTTACTTGTAATGGCAATCCATAAATATACGAATCTTTCTTATTTTCATAATTAATAGATTTATACAATAAAAGATCATATTTATATTGTTTTTGATTTGGTAATGGTTCTATTTCAAAATCTTTTGCTTTTTCTTAATGAATAAATTGGGTTTTTTCATATTCATGACTCACATTTATTGAGATCTTTATTTTTAGTCATATGGTTGAGACATGATAGAACCGTGTGTTTCTCTTCCATGCACTCATAGACATTGTAATGCGTGGTCTAATTACCGTACACGTTTTGTGATAATCTTGTAGTAAAATGCAATCTTCTCAACCAAAAAAAAAAGTAGTAAAATGTGGGGATGGGGAGAAAATGGGCAAATGCCCCTTTCAAAAAAACAATCCAGCATTTTGCCCACTTTCCAAACTAATTAGGGAAATGGCCCTCTTTTGAAACTCGATTTTCTCAAAATCGAGTTATAAAAAAAAAATTATGGAGCCCTATAGTGGCATTTTAAAGAGCCTATAGTGACGTTTTAAGAACCTATAGTGGCATTTTTTAACTCGATTTCTCTAAAGTCGAGTTACGTGCAATTTTTTTTTTCTTTTTTTTGCCTATAACTCGACTTTATGGAAATCGAGTTAAAAAACGTCACTATAGGTCCTTAAAACATCACTATAGGCTCCTTAAAAACGTCACTATAGGGCTTAACTCGATTTTGAGAAAATTGAGTTTCAAAAGAGGGAAATTTTCCTAATTAGTTTAGGAAGTGGGGCAAAATGCTGGATTGTTTTTTTGAAAGGGGCAAAAGCCAATTTTTTCCGTGGGGATGGTAATTCGTGTCGGTGTGTTTAGTTCGTGTCGTATCGACAAATGAGTATTTGACTATATGGGCCAACATTAACCCGACACGTTTATTAAACATGTCAAGATTTATCAACTTAAACACAACTTGTTTATTAAACGAGTTAGTTGTGTCGATCTATTTATTAGATTTTATCAAAGAGAAAAAAAATATACAAATTTTAGTATTAACCAAATTAATCTAAATTATGAAAAACCAATATATATATATATATATAAAATTCAAAACTAACAAGTAAATGCATCACAAATAATCATTTAAAATTAAAACATATCTCAATATCACAAATAATCAATCACAATATGTTAAGGAAAATAAACCACAACAACTAATAAATTTATATACTTAGGGTTTGAAGGGTATATCAGTAAAATATCATTTAATTAAACAGGTTAAACTGGTTTCATGGGTTGGAAACTAACCTGACTCGTTTATTAAACAGGTCAGTCATGTCAACCCGAATATGACACAAATTCATTAAGCCTCAAATCATAACCTGCTAATTTTGTGTCGAGTCGTGTCGTATTCACCGATCATGTCAACCTTGCCACCCCTAGTAAAATGCAAGCATTAATGTTTATATATATATATGTGTGTGTGTGTGTGTGTACTGAAATACAAATATTTCTTAAAAACTTTGAATATTTTTAATTGTATGAAAACAAATTATTCATCAAAGAATATTAGTTACATAAAGCTGCAAACACGATATTTTCATAACAATTTCACAACAATTCTTAAGTGACAAATTGGTAATAGTAGGTAAAAAAAAAGTTATTTCAATGTTGGGCTCAAATAAGAACTAGTTAATTTGTCATCCATGCTTTGTTATAAAATTGTTATGAAACTTTTTCCCCATAATACCACTCATAAGATAAATATTCCGATTCTATCACATCACTTTTAAATTTAAATTTAAAAATATTTTAATAGAAAGTAAAAAAGTTTTTAATTGAAATTATTTATACTCATTATTTATAATTTCTTTTTCAAGGAACTTAAAATTTCATACAAAAGAAAAAAAAAATTACGTTTTAAATATCGAATAAAGTTTAAGTCCAGTAGATTCTCAAAAAAAAAAAAAAGCTTTGGTCCAGTACCTTCAATATTTTGGTCACGTTACACTAATGAGCTGTAATCAAATGTTCTCTTTGACATTCTCATAGTCAAGTCCTTAAATACCTCTTTCTCACCAAAAAAAAAAAAAAGTCCTTAAATATCAGTCGAGCAATTTCAAGTTAAGGAAAATAGTCAAATGCTCCCTTCCACATTCTCATATCAAACCGTAAGTGAATCGGGGTTATATAATTTGCATTCGAAACCTCTAACATTAATTTAATAGGTAAAAATACTAAAATTTGGTCAATCACCAAGTCAGAGATGTGGTTACTACTACTGGTCTGTTGCGTGTTCAGTGGCGAAATTTTTTTAGTCCATCGTGGAGATCATCTTACCAATTCCTGGTGTTCCTTTCAACTATATAATAATAATATAACACCATCTATTCAAAATAAAAATTGACTTTAATCTAATCAAAATCCTAGTCATTTTAAATATTAAAAAAAAAAAATCATGAAAACAACAACCATTACCACCATTGTCCGTCACCAACCCCGTCTCTCTCCACCACATCATAAAAGTACTGGCAATTCAAGATGTACACCACACTAGTAAATTTTCGCAACTTAAAACCCATTTTTCTAGTGACGACTCCATAAATTTTTTTCAAGGTGTTCCTCAATAAGCACAAATTACACAATTTAATAAAAAGAAAATTTTATATATTGACAACAACAACAATCAAAAAACAGGCAAATACATAAAGTTTACAATTGCCTTTTACGAGTTTTCATATTTTGAAATCGTTGTATGATAGTTTCATTATCAATGGTACAAGTTACATCTTTTTCAATATATACAACCAAGCTACATTTGAAATTTTTGTTTAGTTGTTTCATTAATTTGTTTGTCTTTTATAAACTATAATTTGTTATATTGTTATTTCATTAATTATAAAATTATTAATTGTTATTTAGTCTAACATAATTTATTTTATTTGTCTTTTATAATGTATTGGTTAATTATACTGCTTTAATTATTGTTGTTTAGCATAACAATAAAATATATTGCTTTAATTTGTTTGTCATTAATTATACTATTTTAATTTGTTATATTGTTTAGCCTCATGTGCATGTTACACATTTACACTAAAATGTGCAGCTAGTCATGTGCAGTGCACATTACATATCCCATGTGCAGCACAATAATTAAAGCAGTGTAACCCGGCCCCATGTGCCCATCTACCCCCATCTCACTCAACAGACAAGCACAAGCCTCATGCCTGATGCCCCCAATTACAATAGTCAGCTGTTAATCAGAAAATTTCACAATCACAAATAACAATACACATTACACTAAAAGACAATCAATATCTCACTAACACCATCACACACTAACCAACACCAACGGATAAGAATAAGATAAAGCCAAATTTAAAAAGTCAAAAAACAGGCAAACATTAAATTATTAATAAAGCTAAAGAGTAAAGGCTAGCCAATCACAGACTAGTTCAAAAGAGAGAGAGAGAGTTAAAGAATAAAGAGAGACACTCTCAGTGGCATTTTTCATTTCGTAGTTTTCATTTCAAATTCAGATAAAGAGAGAGAGAGAGACTGAGAGACTGAGAGAGAAAGAGTCAAAGAGAAAAAGAGAGAGAGAAATACCTTGAGGGAGGGAGCACGAGCACTGAGCACCGAGCATCAGAGCAGCTTTGCGATTTGCGATGAGGGGCGATCTGCGATGAGCGATGAGCGACGACGACGAAGATGAGCGAGCTGCGAGCGACATGACTGTGGGTTTGGTTTGCTCTGTATTGGGGTTTGGGGTTTGCTCTGCTCTGTATTGGGGTTTGGTTTGTGGGTTTGATTTCTGATTTAGTGATTTGCTAATTGCTCTGTATTGGGGTTTGGTTTTTTTTTTTTTTTTGGAAAATATGTGGGTTTGCTACCTCAGTAATCTGTTGGGCTTGCTGCGGGCTTGGCTCTGTCTTTATTACAAACTTCTTCTTTTTTCAAATTTTAGTTCAAATTTTTTTTTGGGTTTTTTTTTTTTTTTTGCTTGAAAGTAGAACAAATAATTTTTTTTTTTTTTTAATTTGAGGGTGTTCCTAATTTTGTGATTGAGGAAGCCCCTGATACATATTAAATATAAAAAATTTTAATTATTATATATAAATTTATTTCCTGAGCTGTATGTGGTGTCGCCACTACATTTTTCATAATTTTGATTTCATTTCCTGAAGTTTAAAATTTTAGATATCAAGAAATGTACCCTTAATATTACGTAGTGTTTAAGGAGTGAGGGGAGGGGGAGGGGGGGTCTATATCCGATGCTGATGTGTCCATTAAGTGCCACCTCAATATCATATAATAATAATAATAATAATAATCCACATTAGTATTAATTTTTATTAGGGCAAATTACACTTTTTCACCTTAAATTATCACCGCATACCCTTATTAACATTTTCAATTTATATGATTGACCCCCTCCCCAAATTTTAAAAATACATTACACTTAACATTTTACCACTTGTTTTGTTGTTAATCATGACGGAATTTAATATTGAAAGACAATTTATCCTTCTACCATCTATTTTGGAGAGATGGTTAAATTGGTGGATCAATTGTGTATTTCGATTGTTTAAGGGGTTAACTGTAATTACAGTGAAAGGTTAGGATGAAAAAGTATGGCTCTCTCTCTCTCTCCACAACCTTGCTTTGCTAAAAACACGGAAACACCTTAACTTAATTGAACCATCATGAAATCCCAGATCAGACTCATGCAACTTCACTCCATCTAAAATCACTCAACTAAACCACAAGCTTAAACCCACTCTACTATACGCGGTGGCTCAGCCATCCAAACTCCTTGGCTAAAATCCCAATTGCCTCACCAATGAAATCCCAGCCATCATACCTCCTCAATTTCAATAGCCAATATAACTGATTTTTCTTATGAAACGAATATGATAGCCAAATAATCATACTGGGTTTTTGTTGCTGCACTTGTCTAAGCTGGACAATAGGCCTATATCAATCATGATTTGTCCAAAATATTACAGATTTGTTAAGGATTTTGAGCAATAAACTGAATTTGCAAAGGCTTTAGGACTTCATTTTGGGGTGGTTGCCATTGTATTGAAATTTGATGGTTTTATTGGCTACCCTATAGTTTCTACCCCGATGATTCACACATATATATGATTAGAGTATGGGAAGAGTTAAGTTAATGTCATTAAAATAAATATACCCAAGTCTTCATCATATAATATTATACAATATCAAATCATATAATGTTCGTTTTTAATATCATCATTACATAATATAACATTTCATATTTAGTAAATGAGGGGGGAAAACATTCTTAATGAAGGAAAAAAAAAGCCATATCATATGTGAGTAAAATAAATAAGAAAAACACATTGTTAATGAAATAATAATAATAAAATATTATATGTAAGTAAAGTAAGAAAAATAATGATTTGTTTATATACTAACTGAAATCACCATACCTAAAGGAATTTAGTGGAATGGATTGAAATGCAACGAGATGGAATAAAAATGTGATGCATACTAGTTAATTAATTAACTGGAATGAAAAATTCTAGTCATTCCGGGTCCAACTAAATGAAATTGATAACATTGGTATATAGAAGAAGATGGGCGGTTTG
Source organism: Quercus parvula (assembly GCA_030820535.1). Taxonomy (NCBI): domain Eukaryota; kingdom Viridiplantae; phylum Streptophyta; class Magnoliopsida; order Fagales; family Fagaceae; genus Quercus; species Quercus parvula. Next base: position 21,709,048 of record JAUAME010000004.1, read on the forward strand.
TGATGCTGTGGGCATGGAATTTAAACCCAGACTTGACCGTATGGTCGGATCGGGAAACCCTCGAACCATTCACATCTACAGTCCATTTAAGGTGAAGAACCGTTTCATGCGAAAAAAGCATGGAACTGTCCGGACCGCAGTCCGACCATCCGGTTCTGTGAACCGTGACCGGTTCAAACGGGTTGCCTTGTCTTAGCTTAAAACGGCGTCGTTTCATCCCTTTTTTTTTCCCCTAATACCGCGTCGTTTGGGGCATTTTGATTGAATAACCCTAAAACGAAACCCTCAGGTCCCTTACTTTCTCAATCACTTTCTGCCTCTTCCTCACTCTCTCAATCACTCTCTCGTCTTTGCCTTTCTCTCTAGTCGTCGTCGCAGCTCACTCTCTACCTTGTCGTCGTCGCCGTCGTTTGGTACAATAATCAATTTTTGTCAATTTATATTTTTTTATGTTGTGTTCTGGAGGTACTAGATTTGGTTGTGTTTGACTTTATTTGGTGAGTGTTGGATCCAAGCTGTAGATTTTGATTGGATTGTGTGTGTACTTTGATTGTTTTTTAAGGTTTTTTTTTTGGACACTCAATTTTGTTACTTTAAATTGTGCTTGGTTTTTTAATGTGATTGGATTTAAGAACTTATGGTCAGAGCAGAAAAAGAAAGGAAAAGGAAATTTTGTCTATCTATCCACTGTGGGAGTGAGTGAAACATATGTGTGTGTGTGTCCTTTTGGTTAAGCTAAAATTTCGAAGTAAAAAAAGTACTACATTGTTTTGGTCTAAGCTGTTCAGCTTTTGTTTGTTCGAGGTTCTTAATAGCACTAAATTTTGAAACTTTCATCTCTGTTATGAGAACTTTAGTGTGAATTCAGCTTGATCAACTATAGAGAGAAGTATCCTTTTTTTATTATTATTATTTAATGGCAATGCTGTCTAAGTAAATGCAAAGACTTAATCTTCTTCTGCAAAAGTAATTGGTCATGGTAGGAAGATGAATATATTATATATAAATACTTCAAACTAGTAATTTACTAAGCCTTGCCTTTTTCTCAGCCTATGAATGCATTTGTGTATTTGTGTTGGCTATCTTGAAAGTAAATTAGACTATTTTAGTTAATTTTTATATTTTTTATTAATTTAATGTTTTTATATATATTTAAAATAACTATTAAATTAATTATGACATCATCACAGTTCGATCCCCGTTCGACCTCAAAAACCTTGAACCTCTCCCTTTTACGGTTCAATGAACGGTCTGGGTCTAAAAATCATGGTTGTGGGTTAAAACAATGAGTGAAGGATAATTTTCAGGAGTGAGTTAAATGCTAAAGGTACAAATGCCACTAATTTGTATTAATAGATGAACGTTATTTGCAGGTCAATCTACTTTGTCGAAAAACCATTATTGTTTTTTTTTTTTGAGAATGAGTCGAACAACCATTATGAATATGAACTATTGAGAATAAAAAAAATTATGTTTTGCACCATATAGAAGTTGAAGGAGTTCTACCTCAAAAAAAAAAAAAAAAAAAAAAAAAAAAAAAAAAAAAAAATTGAAGGAGTTATTTGAAGGTGAAGAATATCATCTACTATTTGCATATTAATCTGCTCTCTTTTTTTCTTTTTCTTTTTAATAAAAAAGAATCAATCTGCTCTGTTGGATGTCCATTAAGAATCTGATGTAGTGACAATACAAATTCCATTAAATTTGATTATGAAGTTGAAGATGTTATTTGCTAGGTGTAATTTTTTTTGTTGAGAAAATGCTAGGTGTAATTTGTAGGTGAAGAATATTATGATGTAGAATTTGAAGGTGTTATTTGAATTGAAATTAAAGTCATATATACAATTCTCCATGGAGTCTCCAGCAAATAAGTTTAAAGAATTCTATGTTTAAAATCTAGCTTTCATAGTGTTAATTAAATTAAATAATCAATGGCTTTATAAACTCATGAGGTGTCAGGATTACATGTTGATCAAGAAGAAATAGGCAATTAACCTATTGGGAAGATGAAAGGGGATTGATTTAGGATGGACCAATAGAAATCAGAAAACGTAAAGATGTTAAGTTTTTATGCTTTGGACCTTAGAAGGAAAATGCTTATAAAAAAAGTCGAAGTTCGATGGCCATTTAGCACTCTAGAAGGGGAAATGCTTATCAGAATAGTGGATGTCTGATGGTCAAGGGCCCTAGAGTTCATCTTTGCCGGTAGGTTGGTTATATTAACTTTACCAACGAAATTTGATTCATGAATATTGATGGTGAGTTGAGAATTGAACCAACTCCAAACTCGTCCATAAGAGTCATCCAGGTCAAGGAGATAAAAATGAACATCCTTTATAGGACGGTCGTCCATGGGCATAAGGGTCGTCCATGAGGCAAGCCCCTGGATGACCCCCAGCACTTGGAAAATTTCATAGAGATTTGTCTACAAGAGCCAGTAAATTCAACCACATGTTATTATTTCAAGGCTTGAGTAAGATCCTAGTTCATTGCTATAACTTCCTACTTAACTTCCAACGACAATTATAGAAAAAGATAAAATATTCAAACTCCTATAGCGGTTGTGGAAGTTAGCCCTGAACCCCCTGACCTCCTCAAATATAGAGGAAGTTACAAGATAAGTAATCGCTTCAAGAGCACACTATATAAACACTCATTCACATCAAATGAAGGTAAGTTTGAGACAACTCCCAAAAAATTGGAATTCCAATTTAAGAGAGAAAACTAACTTAAGCATCGGAGAGTTCTTGGCCAGTTAGCCCCGGTCTCGTTTGATCGTTTGTTTTTCTTTTCAGTCTTTTCAATCACTTATTAGATCATTGAAGCCCGGAGCATTCAACCTACTGATTTTCTATGTATCATCAGTTGGCACCGTCTGTGGGAAAGATTATTTTTGTGTTTTGAAGTTTATATTTCTCTGACAAAAGGCTGTATGGTTCGGACAAGATTAAGGGCCACTAGTTTAGGCCACCAAGAGAGTAGGGATGCCTCTAGTAATCCCCACCGTGATCGACAGTCAACGCTTGTCACGCAACCGCCTTCCATCCAACATGTACAATCCATGGCAGCCACCATGGCAGAATTAACCCGTCAGAATCAAGAATTGACTAGGGAGATTACTCTAGGGAGATAACGCCATGAAAGATACGCAGAAGGACAAGCCCAAAGTCAAGAAGATAGAAGAGGAAACGTTGAGCCCAAAAACCAGTCAAGGGGTACCACTTCACGAAGGGTGCCACACTTGGAGAGGGAGATGGATCAAATAAGGAAGGCCATGAACGAGATGAGGGAGAACATGAGAAGGGCGAATCCTGTAGATGATTTAGTTCATCGAATAGACTTCTCTTTCACGGCTTCCATCAACAGTCACCCCTTGCCTCCTAAGTTCAAGATGCCTTCCTTGGACTCGTATGATGGAATGCGCGATCCTTTTGATCATATCACTACTTTCAAGACTACAATGCACCTTCAAGGGGTTCCAGACGAGATTATGTGTAGGGTCTTCCCTACTACCCTCAAAGAGCCAGCATGAGTATGGTTCAGCAAGATACCTCTAAATACTGTGAGTTCTTTCGAAGAATTGAGCAAGCTATTTCTTAACAATTTTATCGGAGGACAAAGGCATAAACATTCCTTATCCAACCTGTTAACCATAGAGCAATGGGAAAATGAAAACTTGCAGTCCTTCATTACTCGTTTCAACAGGGAAGCCCTGATAGTGGACGAGATGGACTACAAGTTGTTACTAGCGGTCTTCCATAATGGAGTTAACTCTGATTTATTCATCCATAAGCTTTATGAGCAAGAGCCTCAAACCATGGCTGAAATCGTCCATTCAACCCAAAACTTCATGAATGCAGAAGACGCAATTATAGCTAAGAAGAAGAAAAGAGCTGAGCGAATGGAAGCAAATCTCCCACACCATCTTGAGTAGGGTCCTCGTCCAAAGAAAGCACAGATGGGAGAGAAGAAAGATCGAGATAACAAGAAGGCAAGCTCTGCGGCACGGAGTCAACAAAACACACTCTTGAACATGCCGCTTGAACAAGTTCTCATGCAAATCAAGGATGATCCTTCCTTGAAGTGGCCGAAAAAAATGAAGGGAGATCCTAACAAGCGTAATAGGAACAAGTATTACCGCTTCCACAGAGACCATGTGAATGACACGGACGAGTGTTTTGATTTGAAGCAGCAGATAGAAAATCTCATTAGACAAGGAAAATTGAGAAATTTCCTTGGACGAGATCACAAAAACGAGAAATTGAAGGGAAAGCTAGAAGAGTCGTCACGACCCCCACTTGGAGAAATAAGAATCATCATAGGAGGGACCTCAACAGGATAATCTTCCAAGTTAAGGAAGACGTACCTGAAGGTAGTGCAAAACATCCAACTTTCAAGATGATCCCCAAGGACGAGGGTAACAGACAAGCAAGCCATTACGTTCACAGATGAGGATGCTAAAAGAGTTCACCACCCACATGACGACGCGATTATCATTACTTTGCTTATTGCTGATTATACGACCAGAAGGATGTTGTGGACAATGAGATTTCAGCAGACATCTTATATTATCCTCCTTTCCAACAAATGAGGCTTGGACAAGGTCAACTTTGTCCAATGAATTCACCCTTGGTAGGATTTGGAGGGATGAAAGTGCAACCCGTGGGTACCATTACGTTACCTGTCGTGGTAGGAGCATATCCATGACGGATAACCAAAGAAGTAAACTTTCTTGTCATGGACTGTTCATCGTCATACAACACCATCATTGGAAGACCAACTTTAAACAATTGGAAGGTAGTAACATCTACCTACCATCTATCAGTCAAATTTCCTATGGAGTACGGGATAAGGCAAATGCAAGGAGATCAGTTAGCAGCAAGAGAGTGTTATTTAGCCATGTTGGCTATGGACAAATAGGTTTAGAAAATGAGCATTGAAGAACTGTAACTAGTTGTATCATGGTACTCGTCTATGGCCTTATCAATACTATTGCTAGCCGAGGAAACAACAATTTCAGACATTTTGAAGAAAACTTAAAACCTAAAGGCGAGGGTGAAGAGAATACTTGGATCTAGACGAAAGGAGACTATAGACGCGGAAAAACTTCTAGACGAGTCGCTAGACAACAAATGTCAAGGAAGAAAATTTCAGAAATGTAAAGGGTAGGAGAGGAATTCTACTATTTATAGGTAGTGGAATTTGGCATCTGAAACGACATGACCAACCAAAAAGTGACATGTGGCATACCCCTCCAAAAAAATGAATCGACGCGACTAGTCACCAATGAGATCATGACACGTGGCACACCTAACCGCTGACATAAGGATACATGTCCAAAGAATAGCATTAGGCTATACAATACTCTAGACGACTCTTGGACAAGGGGTCAACTAATGGTGAGCTGAGAATTGAACGAACTCCAGACTCATCCATAAGAGTCATCTAGGTCAAGGAGATAAAAATGAACATCCTTTATAAGACAGCCATCCATGGGCATAAGGGTCGTCCATAAGGCAAGCCCCTGGACGACCCTCGACACTTGGAAAATTTCATAGAGATTTGTCTATAAAAGCCAATAAATTCAACCACATGTTATTATTTCAAGGCTTGAGTAAGATCATAGTTCATCGCTATAACTTCCTACTTAACTTCCAATGACAATTATAGAAAAAGATAAAATATTCTAACTCCTATAATATTTGTGGAAGTTAGCCCTAAACCCTCTGACCTCCTCAAATATAGGGGAAGTTACAAGACAAGTAACCGCTACAAGAGCACACTATATAAACACTCATTCACATCAAATGAAGGTAAGTTTGAGACAACTCCCAAAAAGTTGGAATTCTAGAATTTAAGAGAGAAAACTAACTTAAACATCGGAGGGTTCTTGGCCGGTTAGCCCTAGTCTCCTTTGATCGTTTGTTTTTCATTTTAGGCCTTTCAATCACTTATTAGATCATTGAAGCCTGGAGCATTCAACCTACTGATTTTCTATGCATCATCAAATATAATTAGAAAGATGATTAAATTTATGATTTTTTGTTGTTGATAATTCAATATAGTTATAACAAAAAATGAGAGATTTGAACATTGTATGTCTTCAACACTTCAGAATGTGTCAATCAGTTTAGTTACAAGTAGGGATGGAACCAGGATTCAAACCTAGGGGGCGGGCAAAAGTCTTTTTTTTGAAAATTTTTAGAAGTTGGAATATCAACACTAGAGGTTGGCAAGGCAATCTCATCATTATTAGGTTTTTAACTTTTTGTATTTTTTTTCTTTTGAAAAAAATTAAACAATGTTGTTAATTTACTATGATCTACAAATTAAAAAAAAAAATCATATTAATTATAGAGATCTATTATGGTTTTAAAAATTGAATTGGACAAAGAACTAAAAATGAGAAGTTCTTGGTTTTTTGTCCAAAAAGGATCAAATTAGTGACATCATATTATAATAATGTAATTAATATTATAAATACATAAAATTTTGGTTTTATAATTTTTACATTATTCTAAATTCGGCTTTCTCTTTCTCAAAAAAAAAAAAAAAGGCTTTTTATCTTCTTATAAAAAAAATTTAAACCAATTCAACCACTAAATCAATATTCATGCATTAATATTAGAAGAAATAAGTGGTGAGAAATTAAAATTTATCCATAAAATAGTGCAAAAGGAAAGAGATTTTAAAAGTTACAACTCCAAAAATCTACTAATAATAACGATAGCTCTCAAGTCTCAAGCAATCAAATAATAATGGGCAAGTTTTTCTAAATAAATACATAATAATGTTTTCCATCAATTTAGTAACAACCAAAAATAAACTTTAAACCCATAACTTATTACAAGACCCACGACATCTTTAAAAATGCCACAACAACAACTTACTTACGAGACCCACAAAACTTTAAAAAAAAAAAAAAAAAAAAAAAAAAAAAAAAAAAAGAAAGATAAAAAACATAGCTCATCATCATCAAAACAAATCCTGAAGCCACAATAATCGCACAAAGAGAGATCAGATTAGAGAAGAGTGAGATCAAGTAACCATACCTCATGATGATGCCGAAAAAGTCGCCAGTGAGCCACACAATTCTCATACACTCGAAATAGCACCTGCATAATAAAAAGAGAAGACCTCGCAGAGAGTATCGGTGTGATGCCGGCCAAATACCCTCCGAATGTCAAATTAGAACTTCTCACAACTCTAAAGTGCTAGAGCGGGGTCAGTTATGCCTACCTTGGTTTGTGAGGGTATTAGGGCTTTTTATAGTAGTAAAGGGTTGACCTCTCTTCCTTGGTGTAGAGTTCTTTTCCTTATAGGAATCCTCATGAGCATATTTTTCGGAATCCTTTCCTTGTAGGAGTCTTTTTGATTAACACCAAACGTGGAGAGCAAGATATTTCTTTATATATGCAAATGTTAAGACCAAGCAAGGCCACGTCAAGGTTGTCAGCTTTGCCTACTCCCTTGTCAGGGTCGTCAGCCTCGTTAGGGTCGTCAGCTTCGCCTACTCCCTCGTCAGGGTCATCAGCTTCGCCTACTCCCTCGTCAGGGTTGTCAGCCTCGCCTACTCCCTCGTCGGGGTCGTTAGCTTCGCCTATTCCCTTTAGCTTAGTAGTGTCAGCTTTCCATTTATGACAAGTTAACCCCGTCTTCCTAAAGCTGTAGACATCCTAAAGCTATTTGACTGCCATTTATGACAAGTGAGGCTGACGTGTCTATTTTGAACGTTGCTTCATGATACGATATTCATGAGTATTCACATTCACAATTTTACCTTTATCAGCTACCCCCCACTTCATGATCTCGTCAACTTAAACTGATAGGTTCATGGAGTTTAAGTCCTTTTCATTTGGATAATTCCAACTCGTCTTGTTATCTTTTATGTTAAAACCATCGTCTTGTAATATTAGTTATATCCTCTAGTGGACAAACTCGTTAGCTTTATGGGCTTATCCGCTTTAGGGACTTGGCGCAATCGTCCATTTCATGGGTATTACTAACTGACTTGTCCAATCTGTAGACTTAATGATAAACTCGTCCACTTTGTGGACTTAATAATTTTTCATTCTCTTAGGATGAGGTCGTCCACTTTGGACTTAGCATTGTCGTCCACTTTGTGGATTTAATAGGGTTGTCCACCTTATGGACTTAATAAGGTCGTTCAGCTTGTGGACTTAATAACACATGGTTGTCCACTTTGTGTCCATTTTATGGACTTCATAATTTTTTCATCTTCCTATGATGAAATCGTCCATCTTGTGGACTTAATAAGCTTGCCCATTTTAAGGACTTGATAACATTTCATCCTTTTGAGATGAGGTCATCCACTTGATGGATTGCATATTAGGGTCGTCTATTTTGTAGACTTGGATTCCTCCACTTTGTGGACTTGTTGAGGTGACTAAGTGTTGGTACCTCGTCACCTTGTGAGTCGTCCACTTGGGGTCGTGGACTAAGTGAGGTGACTAAATTTTGGTTCCTCGTCACCTTTTTGGTCGTCTACTTGTAGGCGACTTAGTATGGTGATCATCCATCCATAGTCGACTTCAATCATGCGTCTACCCGTAAGTGACTTAACATAGTGACTGGTCACCCATAGGCGATTTTGGCCACGCGTCTACCCGTAGGTGACTTAACGTAGTGACCGTCCACCCGTAGGCAACTTTGGCCATGCGTCTACCCATAGGTGACTTAGCGTAGTGACCATTCACCCGTAGGCAACTTTGGCGACTTTGGCCATGCGTCTACTCGTAGGTAACTTAGCGTAGTGGCCGTCCACTCATAGGCGACTTTGTCCATGCGTCTACCCGTAGGTGACTTAGCGTAATGACCGTTCACCCGTAGACGACTTTGGCGACTTTGGCCATGCGTCTACTCGTAGGTAACTTAGCGTAGTGACTGTCCTCCCGTAGGCGACTTTGGCCATGCGTCTACCCGTAGGTAACTTAGCGTAGTGGCCGTCCACCCATTGGCAACTTTGGCCATGTCTGAATAAACTCCTCTTATTATAATAAACCATGCATTTGTAGAAAAAGTAGTTCTTAAAAAGAAAATGAAGACCTGCCTTTTGGGCTTTAAAAGAGTTATTGTGGCAAAAACTAAGTAAATAGAAAAATTGAGGAGTATAGCTAAAATTCACTAATGTAAATTAGAAATAAAGGGGTGCTGCTCTTCATGCCATCCTTTTTACTGGTAGTAGTTCCGTAGGTGCTTGGTGTTCCACAGGTGATGTAGCTTCTGTCCGTCCAGTGTCTCTAGTTCTTGCCATCTTCCGCCCTTTGTCTTATCGTGTATCCTCCTGCCTTTCTCTCTTATCTTGAGTCAGAAGCGCGTCTTCAGCATTCATATACTTAGTTGCCCTATAAAGCACGTTTGACATAGTTTTCAAGTCATTCTTGTATAGTGAAATTAGGAACTTACCATTCTACAACCCATTTGTGAAAGCGGCTACAAGTATCTTGTCGTCAGCTTCATCGATTGAAAGTGCCTCCTTATTGAAGCGAGATATGTAGGATCTCAGCGTCTCGTCCTTTTGTTGCTTAATGCTCATCAAGCAAGCTATAGAGTTCTTATATCTATGTTCCCCAATGAAGTGCACAGTAAACTAAGCGCTCAGCTCCTTGAAAGTGCTGATGGAGTTAGGCGTTAACCAGTTAAACCAAATTCTTGCCGCACCCTTCAGCATCGTAGGGAAGGCCCTGCACATGATTTCGTCTACTACTTCTTGAAGGTACATCAAGGTCTTGAAGGTCTCTAGGTGATCTAGAAGGTCCTTGACTCCGTCGTAACTATCTATCTACGGCATGCGAAGGAAGGAATTGACGGAGGCGGTGAACGGTGAGCCAGTTCGGTTAACAAGATCGTCAAGATCGCTGGACACTCGTCCCTTGAGGACATTCATCATAACTTCCATATGTTGCTTTATCGCCTGTATCTCCGTAACAACAGGTGGTGGAGTCATATCCGTGAGGGATGGAGGCTTACATTTTGTCGCTCCAGTCTGCTCGGGGCGTTACTACCTTCCGGTCCTTCTCGATCTCGTCACTCAGCACTGGTACCTTCTTGGTATTCTTCCGGAATACTGTGTCCTGCCTTCCGACATAGTTGTTCTTCCAAAACCTGGTTTTGCTTAGTGAGGCGTTCCACGGCCGCGGTTAGAGTCTACACTTGTCTTTCAAGGGCAATCGGTCGCAGCTCATCTTCCTGAATATTGTTGGTGGTTGCCATTGATCGAGTAAGTACCATGCAACTCTTTGTCCGGGAAGCGTTTACTATGACTTACAATTCTACTACAAAGCGTTTCCCACAGACGGCGCCAACTGATGATACCGAAAAAGTCACCAGTGAGCCACACGGTTCTCGCACACTCGAAATAGCACCTGCACAATAAAAAGAGAAGACCTTGCAGAAAGCACTAGTGTGGTGCCGGCCAAATACCTTCCGAAGGTCAAGTTAGAACTTCTCACAACGTTAAAGTGCTAGAGCGGGGTTTGTTATGCCTACCTTGGTTTGTGAGGGTATTGGGGCTTTTTATAGTAGTAAAGGGTTGACTTCTCTTCCTTAGTGTAGAGTTCTTTTCCTTATAAGAATCCTTATGAGCATATTTTTCGGAATCCTTTCCTTGTAGGAGTCTTTTTTATTAACACCAAGCGTGGGGCGCAAGATATTTCTTTATATATGCAAATGTGGAGACCAAGCAAGGCCACATCAGGGTTGTCAGCTTCACCTATTCCTTCGTCAGGGTCGTCAGCCTCGTTAGGGTCATCAGCTTCACCTACTCCCTCGTCAAGGTCGTCAACTTCGCCTACTCCCTCGTCAGGGTCGTCGGCCTCATTAGGGTCGTCAGCCTCACCTACTCCCTCGTCGGGGTCGTTAACTTTGCCTATTCCCTTCAGCTTAGTAGTGTCAGCTTTCCATTTATGACAAGTTAACCCCGTCTTCCTAAAGCTGTAGACGTCCTAAAGCTGTTTGACTGCCATTTATGACAAGTGAGGCCGACGGGTCTATTTTGAACGTTGCTTCATGATACTATATTCATGAGTATTCACATTCATAATTTTACCCTTATCACCTTAGCAGATTACCACTCAAGTGTGTGGTGAAGCCACCAATGGAGCCAACGAGGAAGGGATGAGCATTGGGAGAGACAGAGAGCTCTTGACTGAGATAATTATTTGGTAAATTTTTTTGGGGGGTTTTCAAACTTTTTGATTTATATGGCTAGGGATTTGTGATTTGTAATTGTTTTACTGGTATTTTTTTTGTTATATACTGGATTTGTGATATGTTTATTGGTAATTTGGGTTTGTCTAAAGGTTTTCCTTATTATCCAGATTTGTTAATTGTTTGCTGGTGTTTTAGTTTATTTAAATGTTTATCACTTTATTTTGGTGTTCTTGGAGTAATTGGGCAAAGAAAATTGTCAGTTTTTTTTTTTAAGGTTTTCATGGGCCAGTTTGTAAAACTTTTGGGGAAAGGGGGCCAAAAATAAATATTAAGACTCAAAACCTTAAATTTTTTGTGTGTGTATATATATATAATTTTTAAAACCTTGGGGGGCCATCCCCCCCTCCCTCATCCCTAAGGTAGGTCCATCCTTGGTTACAAGGCTTCTGGCTAAATTTATGATTTTAAGTTCTTCATTTCTCCGTGCATTGCATGGGTTTGTAACTAGTAATATATATATATATATATATATATAGGAAAATGCTAACAGATGCCCTTAAGGCAATTGTTAATAATCTATTTAAAGAAATTTTTATGGAAAAAGAAAAAATAAAGCAATTAATATTTTGATAGTTTTCTCCATTTCCCATAAAAGTAGCATCAAAACTTTTCTTTTCTAAAATGGATTGTTAACCATTTTCCTAAGGGCACCCGTTAGCATGACTCATATATATATAAAGTAGTTTGACTTTGGTTGATTCATAATATTTTATCATGTAAATTTTTAGGATCACACAATTTTATACATCATTATTCTAATACATAATTTTTAATTTCAAGATTTCCATTAAAGAGAGAGAATTAGAAGAGTTTAGCTTTTGTGACAATCTAGTTTCTCCATTGTAGTGTTTATTTAGTTTTTGATATAAACTCTCCAGATTTTGCAAAGCATTTGTATAATTTTTTATATAAACTTTTTGAGTTTTGAACTAATAACTTACTTGGCACAAAAATTTAAAGGGGACACGTGGTATAAAATTGAGAATCCAGTTGAAATTTAATTAGATTTTCTCTAAGCTTTAGTTTTAAATATATGTACATACACACTAGTCTGTAACCCTATGCATATATATGACTACATTTAAAAATATATAATTAGATATGTAATAGATTATCAATAATTAGATGCATAATAAAATATTCATATTTTAATTCCTACGTAAGATAGATACTATTGATGGTCATTTGTCTATTTTGCTAACCCTTAACAAAACCTTGTAAGAATATTTAAGAAACAATTCAAATTGAATGTGGTGTTTCTTTTAATATAAAATTAACAAACTCTTTGATTATTGCAATAAGTAATAAATACCTTCACCAAAATTAAGAATTTGCTATAAAATTATTATAGTATTTAAAAATAATAATTATCCTTGAATGTGATGTTAACTTAAATATAAAAATTAACAAAATTTTCAATTTTTGAAATGAATAGTAAATACATTCACCAAAATTAGAAAATTGAATCGACACATATTACAAAATTAGAGCTCAATTGAAATCCAATTTAGAAATCTAATTGAAGTTTCTCTTAGCTTTGGCTTTAAATATAGGGCAAATTACACTCCCTCCCTTGAGGTTTGAGGGAGTGACACTCACCTCCAAACTTAAAATGAAAAAACACTTTCCCTTTTTGACATTTATTTGACCAAAATTTGTTAAACTGATGTTAAAAATATTGTGTACTAACCTACCCTTTGGTTAAGGGAAAATTTCCAAAATTATCCTCCACTTATCCTTAAAAGTTTTACTGAACCCAAAATATCGACCGGCATCCCTTCCCGCACATCTCTTCCCGCTTCTTTCAAAACCTAAATTGATGTCAAGGACTTATTTAATGTAAGATCCATAGTGACACATATACCTCAACTAGTCCCTTACTACCTCCCATCAAACTTAAATAATATCAATTGGTAAGCTGCAACTAAAAAATACTAAAAAATATGGTTCACCAACATGTTTTATAATATACTCTTTTCATTTTTTTTATTATATTTTTTTTATGTGGATGTTCTTTTTACTAACTATAATTAAAATTTAGTAAAGAGAATCTTTTTAAAATTTGGAATATTTTGTTACTAATATTAATGAAAGGGGGGGAGTGTTCTTTCCTTCAAACCTCATGGTATGAGTGTTTTTACCTTTTAGGTTTGAGGGTAAGTGTCATTTACTCAAACCTCAAGGAAGGGAAGTGTAATTTGCCCATATATATATATATATATGTATATATATGATGTGATGTGATGGTATAATAAATACTTAAATTTTGAAAAAAAAATCATATTTATTAGAAAAACATTTGGCTCAAGGGTTCATTTGGTTAGACATTTTGAGAGCTTAAAAAAAGTTTTTTAAAAACTCAAAACTTTGTTTTACAATCACAGTTTCTTGTAGAGCATTTTGAACTCAAAACACTCATTTCCAACAGCTTATACAAACGCACCCTAAACATGTTTTGAGCTATTTTTGCCAATAAATTACGTAGTTAATTATAAAACTATCAATGTGTATTACTTAAATAAATCACATGACTATTAAAAAAGTTTTTTTTTTTTTTGAGAAACCAGACCCAGAAGCCTGGAAAATTTATTCAAAAGAAACCAAATCAATGAACATCTCTAAACACAAAGGGAGCAATGTCATCTGGTAAATCCTCTAACCAAACTTGTAACCCTACACCAGACTTAGCTTTTTTAGCCAATGCATCAGCAACAGAGTTGCATACACGGCTAGTATAAGAAAATTCAACATATTGGAACCCAGCAAGTTGTGACCGAATATCATCAAGGACATTCCCATAGCTTGCAAACTGACCCGAGCCATTCTTCAGCGCCTCAATGATTGTGACTGAATCCCCTTCAATCACCACTTGATTCAAACTTATCTCCAAAGCAAATTGGACCGCCCTTTGACATGCCAAAGCCTCCAACTCTGTCACGGATTGCCTGAAATGAATGGGCATGGTTAATGCTCCAATCGGATCACCCCTGTTGTCGCGGGCAATCACTCCCACACCTGCCAAGTTCGAAGCTTGAAAGACCGCAGCATCAAAATTGATTTTATAGTAATACAGCTCTGGTGGTTGCCATCGTTGGATCGTTTGAGGTCGAAGAGGACTCTGCTCCAACTCACGGGCTTGAAGAAACTCTTGAAGCAAGCTACCAGCCTCCCTGCAAATGCTATCCACAGGCCGACTAGCTCTGTTGAAGTGGATGGCATTGCGCCTATTCCACACGAGCCATCCTGCTATAGCAAAAATTTCAGCTTTGAAGTCCTCATTACTCTGCATAAACCTGGCCAACAGCTCTCTGTAATTCACGGGCTGAACAGGGGCATATTGGCGGAACCATTCCAGTGATGACCAGACCGAATCTTCAGGAAACTCACCACACCGATCACAGATAGCAGATTCTGTGATGTGCCGATGATACAAATTCATCTTTGTTGGCAGTGCCTCATTACTCGCCCTCTAGACAAAATTTTTAATTTTGTTTGGCATTCGGAGTTGCCATAGCCACCTCCAGAATTTCTTTTGATTTTCTGCATTCGAGCTCCCTGCATTGGCCCTGGACTCACAAGAAACAATTAGTTTATAAGCACTGCTAGTTGTGAACATACCCGAAGGAGTGTGCTTCCAAGCAATACAATCAGGGGGACGCCTTTGGCTCAGTGGGATGGCTAGAATTAAATCGGCTTCATGGGGAAGAAATAAGTTTCGCACCATCTCTTCATTCCACCTGACTTGGTCTTGATTAATTAGATAGCTCCCTTTTGTTTCCGCTGGCACTTGGGTCAACGGAGAAATAATCAATTCGTGTCCTTTTTCCGACAGCCACCTATCCTCCTTGATCCTCACCCTCTCTCCTGTCCCCACCCTCCATACCATCCCTCTCCAAATAACATCCCTAGCACTCAATATACTTTTCCAAGCATAGGATCCCACATTAGAATCTCTAGCTTCAAGAATAGAACAATCGGGAAAAAATCTTGCCTTGAATACTCGATGGCAAAGCGAGTCCGGATTATTAATCATCCTCCAAACCTGTTTTGCTAGCAACGCATCATTAAACTTCTCAATTTCTTTAAATCCCATACCACCAAGATCCTTCGCCTCACAAAGTCTCTCCCATTTAACCTAGTGAATCTTCTTGTTCCCTCCGTTGTACCCCCACCAAAATTTTCGTATCAAAATTTCTAACTCTTTAATCAGTCCTTTTGGAAGCTTAAAACAACTCATTGTGTAAGTGGGAATCGCTTGAATAACTGATTTAATGAGGACTTCCCTACCAGCCTGAGACAATAGTTTTTCCTTCCACCCTTGAAGTTTCTTCCACACCCTTTCTTTAATATAGATAAAAGCTTTGTTTCTTAGCCCTACCCACAAGGGCTGGCAACCCTAAATACTGTTCATACTGGCGAATTGCAGGAACACCCAGAATAGCTTGGATCCGATCCTTCATAGCCGGAGGGGTGTTGGAACTAAAGAAAATATTAGTTTTGTCACGATTAATTTTCTGTCCAGACCCTCTCTCATAAATAGCCAAAATATCCAATATCCTCTGGCATTCCTCCTCCTTAGCACGACAGAACAAAATACTGTCATCAGCAAAAAATAAATGTGATACCCTAGGACCATTCCAGCAAATAACTACCCCCTGGATATGCCCTTCCATCTCTGCAGAATGAAGTAAACTTTGGAGACCCATTGCACACATGAGAAAAAGATAAGGTGACAAAGGATCACCCTGACGAAGTCCCCTTTCCGGTTTAATAAATCCCACAGGCTGACCATTAAGGAGTACAGAATAAGAAACAGATGATATACAGGACATAATCAGCTTCACCAATCTATCTCCCAGACCCAGATGCCGCATGATTCTTTCCAAAAATTCCCATTCCACCCTATCATAAGCTTTACTCATATCAAGCTTAATAGCCATTTGACCCACCTTACCTTGGGTCTTCCTTTTAAGATAGTGGAGAGTTTCAAAAGCCACAAGCACATTATCAGTTATAAGCCGCCCAGACAAAAAAGCACTCTGGGATTCAGGAATGGTTTTAGCTAAGAATTTTTTCAAACGGTTAACCACCACCTTTGAAATCAATTTATACACAACATTGCACAGACTAATAAGCCGAAAATCAGAGGCTTTCTTAGGATACTTTATCTTAGGAATTAGAGCAATGAAAGTAGAATTAAGAGAGTCTGGAACCACACCTGTATTGAGTGCTTTGAGCACCACTGTAGTGACATCCTTTCCAACAATATGCCAGAAGGACTTATAAAATACCGGTGACATCCCATCAGGTCCAGGAGCTGTCAAAGGGGCCACTTGTTTAAGCGCTATCCCCACCTCATCTGCATGAAAATCACGCCCCAACAACTCAGCTGATTCCTCAGTAATAGCTGGATGAATGCCCTGCAAAATACTATCAAAATCCGAAGGGTTTGAGGTAGAAAAAATAGTCTTGAAATAGTCCTCAAAAATCCCTCCCAAGCGGCTTTCCTCTTCCACCCATATTCCAGCATTGTCCTCCAATCCTGATATAAAATTTCGTTTGTTCCTCTGATTTGCTCGGCTATGGAAATAGCGTGTGTTGCTATCTCCCTCTTTTAGCCAAGCATTGCGGGACCTTTGCTTCCACATACTCTCTTCCCTGTATTTGAGCTTTTGAATTTCATCCCTTAGTTGATAAATCTTCCTAGGGTTTGATACATAGCATCCATCTTCCTCAGCCCATTTTAACTCCTTTAGTTTCTTAGCCAAAGTATTACGCACATGCCCGAAACAATTTTTATTCCAATTTCTCAAATTTAGTTGACATGCCGTGAGCTTCCTGTTAAATCCCCAATTTATGTTGGGGTCGATCACACCCTCCCAAGATTGCTTTATTACCTCTTCACAAGTATTATCTTTTAGCCACATGGCTTCAAACCGGAAGGGACGGCCTTTCCTGTAAAAACGCTTAAATTCTGAATCTGAACAAAGCAACAATGGTTTATGGTCAGAGTGAAAAGCATCCAGATGATGAATACGAGAAGCTGGAAATTGGAGTACCCAATCAATAGTTGCTACCCCCCTATCAAGGCGGATCCAAGTATTTTGAGCACCAGGTCTTCTATTACACCAAGTATAAGGGAAACCCGTATATCCCAAATCCTTCAAAGCACAATAATCCAGAGCATCCCTGAATCCCTGCATTTGCCTCTCCGGTCTATCTAACCACCCCAATTTCTCATTAGCAAACAAAATCTCGTTAAAGTCGCCCATGCATAACCATGGCAAATTGTGCCTATGAGACAAAGATCTAAGTAACTCCCAGGAGTTTTCCCGGCTAGCAGTTTCAAGGTCACCATAGAAACCCGTAAACCGCCAGGCGTCATTCGCTCCTTGGTTAATAATGACATCAATGTGACGTTCAGATGAGGTCTGAACACTAGCATCCACATCAGACTTCCAGAACAAAGCAAGACCCCCACTTGAATTGACACGAGGGACTAAAAAAAGATTAGCAAAATGAATTCTTCTACCAATTCTATCCAACACAAATTTTTCAGCCTTAGTTTCCATCAAGAAAACTATTATGGGATCTTTTGTTGTCACTAGGGCAACTAATTCATCTTCTGTCTGTGGGTTCCCAAGCCCACGACAGTTCCAGCTTAGGCAACTCATAATGTTTGGTGGTGCTGCCATGCAGCCACCACCTCAACAGATTGGTCTTCCATCTCATCACCAATGTCCATACGTTGTTTTTTACACTTCCCGGATTCCTCTAAATCAAAGCTCATAGGACGCTTTCCATTGCCCATAGTATTCTCTATTGTCATGAGCTCACAGCCTTCATTATTATGCTTCTGTCCCTTACCCACTTCCCTAGCTAGTCTCTTCCAAGCCCTTGTCAATAGAGTCGGACCTGTCAGCCCAGAAGGAGTAACGGCCTGAGGAGCAAACTGAACTGCTTGGCCTAGAACAGACTCATTACTGCCGTGAACCTCCAGAATTACCATTCGTTCATTCCCAGACCCAGACCGATCATTCCCATTCCCCTCACTTCCCTGCTGAACAACATTTGCCATCCCTACATTTACCTTCTCTGAATCCATGCCTTTCGTAGACTCTGATACAGTCCCTCCATCCTCCTTTTCCCCTGTTTCTCCATGAACACTGGCGGTTGCAGAGCAGGTAGACTTCTCACCCACTACATGCGCCACTTTGGATCGGGGATCGGATTGCTTCTTCCATGGATCTTTGCTACGCGCTGCCCCCGGAATAGTTGCTACTGATTTACGAATGGCACGTACAGAGTCCACCCGAAGCCATTCACCATACTGTTGGTCTTCCTTGCGCAGCCTACCCTTATCACGCAGCCACAACTCACAGTCTTTCTCACCATGACTAATATGGCCGCACCAGTAACAGTAGTTTGGAAGCCTTTCATACTTCAACCCCACCCACCCCACAAGCTTCCCATCTGCTCGTAGCTTGCAGCATCTAAGTAATGGTCGTGAGATGTCTACGCTAATTCGAACTCGTAAAAATTCTCCCCCAGCCCCATCATCTTCTAGATCGGCAACTTAGATCACCATGCCTATCGATCTACCCACAGATTCACCAGTTTCAGGCGTTATTAGGTGGTTTGGTATGTTATGAATCTGAATCCAAAAAGATGTACGAGAGTAATCCAGTAAGGGAGCCCCTTCAGCCACCAAGGTTCGCTGAAATACCACCAGGTGTTTATCGTATGACCATGGTTCCAGTTCTATAACTCGCTCCAAATCCAGGCAGTCCTCAAATTCAAACAGCAGTATATTATCTCCCATATCTCGTATTTTCAGTTCACCCCTAGGTCTCCATAGCGGTTTAAACGTGCGCGCCACGGCATCGACGTTCAGTACTCGTTTGGTGAAGAACTTACCCGCCAAACGGTGGATAATAACTTCCTCTTGTCCATCAACATCCGCAACCCTCTCTTCCTCCTCTGACAGAGAAAACCTAGCCCACATCTCCTCAAGTCCCGCCATAATCCCACAGTACACCAAGCCTCAAACCAGCGAGAACAGAACAATGCACCTACCGCAACTTCCACGAAACAGAGACCACTTGCCCTCACAGCCACCCACCGTCCTACCAACCTCACAGAGTCTGAAGGGAAAGGAAACCTAGACAGAGCTAGGGACAGAATTCTACAGACGCTAAAGGATAGGAAACCCTAAACCCTAGCCGTCAGAGAAACCAACTTGGGTAAAACATCAACCAAAGACCGACTATTAAAAAAGTTAGATAACTAAAACTATACACACGAGAGTTGAGGGAAAGGGCCATGGCCCCCTTTTGACTTTTCAGAATTCCTCCCTCCCTCTTGTATTTTTGTGGAAAAAAATAATTTGTACATGAAATTTAAATAATGCCCCCCTAGTTTTTTTTTTTTATAACTAAAAACATGCAATGCATTTATATAGCTAACTAATCAATTTTTGTTCATTCTAATTACTCTTATATCATTCATAGCTCATTCAAACAAAATTTATCGAATGTATACCATACGTAATTTAATTATGTTCTATTTTTATTAAATTGACTTGTATATTTTTAGATATGTCAAAACTCTCTCTCTCTCTCTCTCTCTCTCTCTCTCTCTCTCTCTCTCTCCAAAGATAGGCTTATATTATGTAAATTTGTTTTTAAGTAAAAAAAATATCATATGTTAAATCAAAATTACAAATATTCTTCATGTATAAGCAATAAATAAATATAATTGTAGGTTCTAATTAGTTCAACTGGTAAAGTCCATAATGGTTAAATAAGAGATATAGGATTCTATCATTATTTACACCAAAAACTGATTAGTGTATTCGTCTAATGATAAAGAACTATCATAAAAACGGACCCCATAAGTTTTTTTTTTTTTGAAGCAAAAAAAAAAAATATATATATATATATATAATATACTTATAAAAAATAAATATAATGGGCGCGCGCACATATATATATATATATATATATATATATATATGTATAACGTGGCCTCCCTTAAAAAAATTTCTGCTTTCATATAAATCACCGCCCTTTTTTTCTCACAATTTATAATCAATCACATCAAATAATTATAAAAATGGGCCTAGAATTAGCCGTACCGTAAACCTTACCCTTTCGTCTTAAATAAAGCATTCTTCGGAGGGCTGCGGAGAAACAATTCTATTCAGATGGTGACGTGATCAATTACCCAATCATTACCGCATGAAGAATGAATTTCTGGCCGCCCGATCTTATGTGACGTTGCAAATTACAGAATCTATTCTAACCAATACGATATATACAACTTTCTCTCGAACCAATGGGTTAATGACAGAAGAAGCAACAAAGAACTGACTCTGAGTGGCCAAAACAAAATATATTTATATTTAAATTAAAAAATCCCAATTCCCAATTCCACATAAATTATAAAATCTCAGTAAACAAATAATGTGGTCCACCGTTTCATTAAAAAACTTTCACATGTTTAAAATTACTGAATCAGAAATTTTTTTAAAACAAAAACTAATTACTAACTCAGTAATTTTAACAAATAAAAATCTTTTAATAAAATGATAAACAAATGACATATTATTGTACATAAAGTATAATTTCTCCAATTCCACGGTCCAAAAGTGGCAAAGTCCAAAGTCGCAACTCCCAACTCCCAGATAGTAACACATTTATTGGGTCTCACGTTATAATTAATTTTTTGTCGTTGTTGTTGAAAATGTCTCATGTTATACTTTGAACGGCTCATCTTCCGCCGGATTTTAATGGGAAGGTTTTGGTTTTTTATTCTATTTATTTTACGTGAATTTAAGTTAATTCAATTATAAAGTTTCTTAATATGAAATAAGAAATCTAATATTCAGCTTCCTTTACACAAAAAATTAATTAGTATTTTGAAATTTTATCATATTTAATTTAAACAAAATTATTTATTTTATTCATGATATGGTGTCTATATTTTATTTTGATAGGAGATATGCTTGTCTTATCTTTATGGTTGTATTAAGTTAAGGGTGTGTTTGAATATCACATATTTTGTTGAAAATTAAAAACACTATAGGAAAATAATTTTTAAATGTGTGAATAGTACCGTAGGATCCATTTTTAATAAAAATTTTGGTAAAAAAAGAGGTTTGTGGGTTCCGTAAATAGTGTACGGGACCCACTGAAAAAGCATGAAACACTCTTCTTAAAAAAATAAAAAATAAAAAAATCAGCAATGTATGTTGTTTTCTTAGCACATAGATAGCCATCAAACACTACCAAATCCCAATAACACTACCAAAAATAACCTATAATTATATATATATATATATATATATATATATATATATATATATATATATATATATATATATATATATAAAATTATATCATGTTCCCACTTTTTTTGACTGACCACACAGAAGTCACTATTAAAAATAATAATAATAATAATAACGCAGTGATACAAAAAGAGAGAGAGAGGAGGGATGAAACATAAATTTAACATAGACCCCAGAAATTAATATAAAAAACTGGAAGCATACTCAAAAACTTCAAACTTCAGAGAGTCTCTCAAGTATTTGTACTAAAATTATAAACTTTGACACTTTCAATCACGATAACTATCAAACTGGTAGTAGGAAAAATTAAATTTGAAATCGTAATGGAGATTAAATTATAAGCTTACTATGTCAATCAAATTTAACAGAAGATTGGAATAATAAATAATAATAATAAATTAAAAAGTACCTATCAAAATATGATTTTGAATCAAATTTATCACAAACTTAAAAATAAATTAAGGATAATTAACATATAAAATTTAAATAGTAAAGTCATTTTGGAAACATCTATAGCCAAGTTTCAACCAATATAATCAAATCCAACGACACCAACATATATTAGAAAATTCATATAAGGTTAGCACAAAATGTTGCTTAAATAAGCATATCAAAGCACTCTACAAAATAGAAGTTTTAGCAAAGATGTGAAAAAAGAATGGCTTACAAAATGGGCAGATAATGTCACCTACTTAGGATTATTAGGTTGTAGCCAATTTGATCAACAGAACATTGTAGAATATAAAACATTGCAGAATAAAGCTGAAAGAAGCAATCTTTTTAAGCAAAATTTTTTAATGTTACGATGTGCTCATGCTCATTATCTTGAGCATATATTAATCGTTTCCATTAATAAAATACCTCTACTTATCAAACAAAAAATTAATAATTTTTATGTAATTCTTCAGACTATCTTGTGTGTTCATTATGAACAAAAAAGACTGATTGAAATGGTGAAAATTTCAACTAGGTTTCACACTACAAACAATGATGCATGCTTAAAAGCATAGAAACAAACACAACATACAAACTCATATTGGACGTGTATTGTGCATATTTTGAAAGAGGAATTTTATCAAACAACTAAACTGCATTCAACTAAGAAGCAAACATTTTATAGTCATATAAAATTTAAATAGTCAAGTCATTCTAAAAACATCATATAGCCAAGTTTCAACCAATATAATTAAATCGAACAATACCAATACATATTAGAAATTTCATATAATTCATACAACAAGTTTCAGCTTGTGTGTTTTTTCAAAATAATTGAAAGCCAGAAGGCAGAGAAGCAACTGGGAGGGAAATATCAGAGGCAGGGAAACATGACCAATATCCAAATAGTGGAGAAGATACATGACTGAAGTGGAGACATAAATTTTAGGGTTTGAGAGAGGAGCAGAGTGAAGCGTGACTAAAAGATAGAAGAAAGAAGCAGATGAGAGAGGGGCTGGATGAGAGACTAAGGGCCCGTTTGGTACATATGTTTAAAAACTGAAAATTGTCGTTTAAAAACTTTTGTGGAAATACGTGTGGGTGAAAAAGTATATCGAAACATGTGAAATGTTATTTAAAAACTAAAAATTGTTGTTTGGAAACACTCACCAAACACCTCCTAAGAGTTGGCCTTTTAAAATAAAACGTAAAATAAAAGGAAAAAGAAAATAGTGGTGACATGAAAATTTGTGAAAGTTTTAGAGATTTCGATTTTATAATATATATATATATATATATATATATATATATATATATATACTGTTATTATAAGACATGCGTCCATATTGTACCAAAATTTTAATATTTGTAGTTGAACTTATAAATAATGAATTATAATGCCATTATAGTGATTTGATGATATGTAGGCCCTACATGGATTTCTGTTGGGAAGCATCCAAAGCCCTTCTTTCGGTACAGAGGACTCGAGGTGTTATGGAATTTAAAATGACTATTTTAAGTGAGGTCTATTTTTATATTTTGAATATTAATAAAAAATTTATTTTATTTATTTATTTATTTAACATCTATTTTTTTATGTAAAAAACTAAATTAAAATGAATCTATTGTATTACTCAATGATTATACAACTAAAAATAAATAAATATTATCTATTAAGTGAAGCAATCAAATTCTAAAAAATTATGATTGAAAATTTTAATAAAATTACATACTTAATATTTCAACATAAAATTTGAATATAAATTTTATTTACCAGTGGGAGATTAATGAGTTCTTTCAGTATTTGTGTGTAGAAAAGTAATGAGTTCTACACTCTAAAACTGATAAAAACGAGTAGTCATTGCCATATGCAATGAAAGTATTTTTCTTTTTTCAATTTTTCTTTGATAAAAAAATAACTTTTTATTTATTGACGAATATTTAAGGCTTAATTAATACCTTCTATTGGTACATGGATATCTCTATTGCTGAAAATTTGGATGCCTTTTTTCACTGGGGGCCTTAAGCAGTTGCCTACTTGCTAAAATCTTAGATGAGACCTAGCATTGGTAGTGGATTACCTAAAATAGGGCAAGAGGTGAATATGGGTAACCAAAACCAAAAAACACCTAAAAACATACTTGCATTAGAGCATTCGCATAAACTTGTACAAAAATTTATGTATATTTTTAGCATAAGAACCTACTTTTTCTATTTTACATACTTCTCACATCAGATTATCTATACTGCATCACACACAACAACTATTTTTCTTTATCTTCATTACACGTAAAGAAAGAATAAAAAACGAAATGCAAAATGAATATTATCAATGTAAATTTACTTGGTTATTGTAGCAACTATGTATTTTTTTATACAACTTTGCATGACCCGGTGTAAGTAAATTTTAGGCTTATTGGCTAAAATATGGTACTTTTTCTATTATACAATCACTAATACAAGTGCTCTTAACTTACCTATTTCCCTTCCAAGATAGGTTTGAACTACAATGGCTCACTATTTTAGAGAGTATTGTTCATTTCCTAAACATTTTATTATTATTATTATTATTATTATTATTATTATTATTATTGTTTTTGTGTCTTGATAACTGTAATAAAGTAATGTGGGTGTCTTTAAAAGTGGAAGGAATAACATAAAATTGATGAAGAAAATATATTTATATAAAATAGGGTTTATAAGTAATCTAAAGTAAACGAAAAGAAAAAGTAGTAGCTAAAATAGAAAAAGTATGTTTTTATTTTAAAATATGGAGAAAAATTAAGTAATCTGCTACCAATGCTTATGAGCTAATAACAAATATTCTGTCTGCCCGTCCTCTCCCATGGGTGGGTTTGTGTGTTCCTGCTATTGGTTTTGTAACTTTGCATAATTTTGAGGGGATTTTTTTTTTTTTTGGAAATATAAAATTGTTTTATTATTAAAAATAGAATTTTGGGGAAAGTATTTTTGAGAATGAGAAAAGTTTATTCAGTTAAAGCATTCAAATCATCTCTGGGTACTACAGTAACAACTCATCTAAAAATTCGTATTTATTTAGTTAGAGCATTCAAATCAACTCATACAAATTTTTTTGTTTATTTTAGCATAAAAACCTAAATTTTCTATTTTATATAATCACTTTATAAAAAATACCCACATCATATCATCTATTCTAAACTCTATTTTATTAAAATATCAATTTTTTTAAATTGTTTCTCTTTTTCATACACAACAATCATCATTCACTATCTTTCTTCATTCTTGGGATATGTAAAAATAAATAAAAATAAATAAATGTAAAATGAATAGTGTCAGTGTAAATTTACACGTTTACTAAGCAACTTTGCAAATTTACATATTTTTAATTTAACTAATGTGAGTGATTTTGGAACATAAATATGTAAAATTGAGTAATTTTTCTATTTTTCGTTGCCTAGTGCAAATACTTTAAGTAAAGTATATTTGTACTTTGCATAACTTTTTATCCCTTTTAAGAGCTTTAGCATTTAGGGGTGTAAAATTCCCCAAAATGCTATTTTAAACCATCAAATCACCGAAAGCAAGCATTACCCAGATTGCTATTTCTAAAAAAATTTGCAACCTAGCTACATCAAGTTGTTACTTTTAGAAAATATTGCTCATTATCTGTAAACATAATTTTTTATTTATTTATTAACCTCTCACTCACACTCTCTTCTTTATATTGTTCATGATTTGTAGATTTATATTATTTAAAAAAATTGGGATGTTGGATGAATTATGAAATTCTATGGTGACATAGATAGATTAACTTTTTTGAGTGTAAAATGGCAAATTTTTCAAGTGCCCAGATGCCAATGCTCCTAAACTTCTTAATTTCGATTTGAACCTGGGCTATTATTTGGTGAGAACAGGAGATATCTCAGCGCATATGTTATGGGTTTTGGGTCAAACCAAGTACAAAAAACATAATTCTTAAAATTGCGATTACATTGGGCTTTTTCTCAGCTCACTTCAGGCCCACAATGATTTACGGTAGAATATGGATTTTGGAGAATGAACAGTAATAAGTTTCTTCAACCCACCCCACAGTAAATCTAGCCCAACATTCTGTGAGATCATCCAAGCCCACAGAGATTCAAAAATATCTGCTGTGAAAGATCCCTTATAAATAATGAAAACATTTGGGAACCATTCGGGATGTATTGGGTCTGGGCTCAAATAATGGGACCAGGCCCTACAGGGACTAGCCTAGCCTTCCCTAGCCTTTTGCTTGTTCAACTACCACTTGGTTCACATCACCAAAGAGTGAAGTTGTACAGTGGAATGGGTGGACAAGAAAATTTATTAACCTCTTTATCGGATAAACTGCAATATTCTTTTAACAGGAAAAGAAGCAAAACTACAAATATAAAACGCCCGTTAGGAGCAATTCCATTCCAGATAATCACAACCACAACCACTGTTGTAACTTCAGGAGTTGATTATTATTTATTACTGTATAATTTTGTAAGAATAATGTTAAAGAAACAAACTATTTTACAAAAAATTTTACAAATTGCTAATGTGGTGAATAATTATTGGTAAATAAAAATGTGATATTAATGATGGGTCTAGATGAAAACCAATAAGAGGTTGATCACGTCAACATTTTGTAAAAATATTGTAAAATAGTTTTGTAGTTGTAACATTAAAGTGACATTTATAGTATTTTGACTTTTATGCATTTCATTATGGGTCTAGTTAATGGTACTCTAAGGAAATTGGTTTATGGACAACATTAAGAACGTTTTAATAGGAGTATCACTTTTATGATAAATATAAAAAACAATTTAAAAAATCAATTATAGTAATTTTTTTCCATAAAAAAGTTTTTAAAAAATACTTCACAAACTAATACTATTAGGACATCCGTTAATATTCTCCTTCATTATTAAAAAAAAGTTTGATTAACGTGTGTCTTTAGGACATTTGTTAATGAATCATTTTAGAAATAATTTGATAACATTTTTATAGGAAATATAAAAAGCTGTAAAAAAAACTGTTGCTTTTTTATTTTTCCATAAAAAATTTCTAAAAATATTTCCTAAACCAATGCCCATAAGACATCTTTTAACTTTTTTCATTTTTTTAAAAATTGAGTTTTATGTACGTCTAATTTGGGAAATTTAATGTCTCTCTGCGTCCAAATTTTTTTAGATATATGATGCTTTGAAATTCAAATGTTCGAAAAAGTAACTTTTTTTTTTGGTTAAAAAAAAATTTGGGAGAGTGTGACTAATATGACTTACCTACTTAGGCGTAATGATAATAGCCCATAACTTCTCTTGGGCAAGACCTCATTTTGATTAAGTATAAGGAGCACTAACACGTTGTTAATGGGGAGGGAGGGGTGACTTGAACCCAAGACACTTTGCATAATAGAGTCTTGTTGGCCCAAGGCGCCACTAGGCCACCAATTGTGTTGGTTTGAAAAAGTAAGCATGTTTACATTGCTTTGATTATAAATATGATAACATTCCTAAGAATGTAGGATTCTTGATAGTGAAAGATGCCCCATGTGGTATCCTCTTATTTCATATTGTTAGGGTCATATTTTCTATGTAATTGGCTAATCTTTTAACAAAACGCACTTTACTTGTAACTAGGTAAATCTAAGTTGGGTTTAATATATTAAGAAGTATATTGTTTAAACATAGCAAGTGGTATTATTAAAGACATGAAGATTGATCCAAGAAACAATCGAAGAAAAGTTGTTTCATTAAGTCTCGACACAAGCTCGACAGATGTTACTATCGAAGATTAATGAAAAGCTCGACACAAGCTCGATCTATCAAGATTTACGATTTCAGAAATTCTAGATTTGAAATTCGGCCCATAGTGACTTGAATGATTAGGGTTTTTTTTCTTACAACCCTAGTCATTTATAAGGCTTATTTTAAAAGTCATCATATACAAAAACAGAGACCTATAACTCATATACTCTGCGTGAAGCTACTACATTTTATACGCCTTAGAGTTTTGTAACTAAGTACTTCTTGATCTTCATCGTTTATGAAGTGAAGAACTTTGCAGCCAACAACAATCAATCAAGTTGCTAAAGTTAGTCACATACTAGGATCTGTGCAAAGGAGTTAGTCACAGATTGGAGATTTGTGCAACAAAGGAAATAAGACTACTACAATATCAAGTTCAATTGAGTATTGAAGCGAATGTTCAACTGTAGATTGGTATATTGGGATAGGCTAGGGTAGTTGTAAGATTTCTCATACTTGTATCCGCTTGATTATTGATTAGTGGATTCTTGGGAGTGGTGACCTTAAATTCACCCGGTTGGGTTTTTGCCTTGCGAAAGGTTTTCCCCATTTGTCAACAAATCACCTTATTAATTTATTTTCCGCTGCATATTAGTTATTTGGTGACTTGTTGGTGCCTCCACAATTTTCATGTAATTTGACCTAATTAATCAACTTGGGTAATTGAATTAATTAACCGGTGTCAATCTATTTTAACCCAACACACATAATAATGAGTTTCATTAATTTAATTTTTTAAGATCCATCATTCATGTATAAGGAAGGAGTGTCATAATTTTGTACTTTAGGAGTACCTAATCATTTCCCCAATCCTGAAGGTAAATAAGTGTGAGTACATCTTATTAAACCAAGTGTTCCATTAATATAAAATCATCCTCTAGTTCTTCTATACGCTAGCAAAGGCTACGGAAGCTCAAAGCTCCAAGAAGAATTAAAATGTTGCTTTGGAGGATTAGTTCCAATTCCTTACCTACTACAGAGAACATCCTAAAAAAAATTGGAATTGGTGATCTAAGTTATGCTCTTTATGGGTTTGATTATTGTGCACATTTATTCTTTAAATGCCCTGTTGCCAAAGTCATTTGGTTTGCAAGTAAGTGGTGCATGAGATTTTATCTTTGTCCAATAAATTCAGATGAAGACATTATTAAGTTGGTCTTGGACCCTTCTACCCACCTTTTAGGTGCTCATCATCATAGGGAGGAAGAGGCTGTTTGAATGTGATGGAAATTGGAATTACAAGGAAAGAAATTCTAGAACAAAGTCTTGTTCCAGTCTAATGCCAATTTAAGCTGGTCCAATTTTGAAAATAGCCATGTAAGTAATAAGGTGGTAATATAATTATTTCATGTAGAGCAAATTTAAGAAGAAAAGTCTAAGACTGTACACTTATATTTGTTACCTATTCCACACACATATTATTATTTCCCAAATGCATATTTTGATAAAATTGTGTTAAATTATGCAAAATAATTCTTTGTTCTTGCTAATGTTATTAATCAACTCAGTGAAGCAGACTGAGGAATTCTTTAACAGCTTTGCTTATACTCCTGTTGATCGATGCAGGTGTATTCATCCCTTGAAAGCATAGAGTAGACGCTTCAAAAGAAACATACATGCATGGAAGAAAGGAAATATATCATAATTCAGCTCTACATTCAAACAATGTCTTAACATAGATAATTTATATGAGATAGTTGAAAATACCAATTCACATTTGAAGGGTTTACTTCATAATTGTACATTCTCTTGTGTGTATGAATACTTATGCTAATTAAGATGACAATTAAATGAAAGAAAACATGTTTTCATTTATTCTTTTAATAGCAATATATTAAAACGGTTTCCATGTTATGTTCCTTTCTAGGCATTTCAAGTTGCTTTACAACATTCTTATTCCTTCTGTGCTTTTGGGTAGGCTTTTAGGGAAATATCATTTACCAGAGTTAAAGATTAATAGTAGCAAGTAGCAAGTAACAACTTTTGGAGGGGAAAAAAAACTTGTGGGCTTTAGGAGTAGAGCAACAATCTTTTATTTGATAACATATTTTTAGCCTAATGCAAAGCATATATAACAATAGTATGGTTCAATTTTCATCAACTTTAGTAGTGAACGTATAATCATAGTTTTTTATACACTTTGATGATGATTAGATTATAAAGATTGCAAGGAAACCAGAGCTTACAACAAAAATTGACAGGTGAACACAACTAGTTATATATTCTAAAAGTTTGAACTATGACCAACCCCCATTTAAGAGTAAAGAATGTATATATTCAAAGGCATACACCCAAACTCAAACAACCAACATATCTATCCGAATTTATCTAACCCAAATAGCATACTTAACATTAAACCCAAACTCAACAAAACCTATTGATTGCATAAATATTGTTGTGGGAAATGGGGTTAAACATAATAGAACCAAAATCTCCTAATATTTTTAGAGGCAAAGTAGAGTAAATATGTTCCTTAGGTTTATTCAAAATCAAATCCAAACAGAGTAACAAAGATAGAGCCAAAGCCAGACGAGAAAATTACATTATACAGTGGTTTGGCCGGTGTCTGCGATGGCTATTCCACTCTAGATTTGTGCTCACCAGTCCCAGGCGTCGATCTGAGTTCAGACGAGGGAGAGGTGTGAAATGCATTTCTAGGAAGAGAGGCGATAAATGGGTATTGATGAAGGGAAAATGAAATAGAAAATGAAAGAAGATTAAAGAAGATGAGAAACTGTCCTCGTTGTGCAAGTGCGTCAAAGTGGGAGGTGACTGCTTTGCTTTTGGATTATGGGCAACTCTACTTTTCTGGGTTGTTTGATGGGAGAATATGAAAGAAGGGAGAAGAGAAAATGGACGCGGGTAGCAACCATAAACCCATTGTGTAGTGTCAGTGGGGTAGGCTCCACCATTTTGGCAAAAAGTGGACTTAAAAGTTGAGATATGCGATTGGGTTTTGTAATTAAATAAAAATTTTGGAGTTTTTAGTGATACTGGTGTTTGGGTTGTGGATTTTGAGTTTGAGTTATGAGTTATGAGTATTGAGTTATGAAAACTGAATCATGTCTAAACCAAACGAGAGCTTTTATGTATTCACTACATATGGCTTTCACCTTAGACTCAATTTGGAGTTTAAGGAACTAGTATGTGCATAATAATAAGCAGGTGGATATTAGGGTCATCACTCATCACTAACAACATAGATAACAATAGGGACAAAGCCAAGATTCCTAGTTAGGAGGGGCAGAAGTTTAAACAAAAAAAATCATGAAAATCTAAATAACCATCTATTTAGTATTAATAAATAAAATTATCGATTCTTATACATTATATTTTAATCATATATGAAAAGGGAACTAGACATTCTTTTAAATCTAAAAAATCATCAATGATGGAATCTCATAGAACAAGTAATTATAATTACTAAGTAAAGATGAATATAAGAATGTGAGCAATATGCATAATACATTAATTTTAAATTTTAAATTTTTTACTTTTCTAAAGGTATAAATTCATTATTGTGTTGTTGTTTGAGGCATTTTTGTTTTGAGTTTGGGGCTAATCTGTGTTGTTGTTTAAGCATTTTTTTGGTTTAAAGGGCCAAGATTTTATAGAGGGAGGGCAGGTTTAATTTTTCTTGGACCTAACTTTTAATTCAAGCTTATTATATATATAATATTTTTTATTTTTCCAAATCTCGAGGGGGGGGGGGGGGGGCATTGCCCCCCAAGGTCAAATTGTTGCTCCGTTTCTGGATAGAAGAGTCAAGGAATATGATTTGGTTATTGCTAATGAGGAATCTAAGGCATTGAATAGAGTTGAAGAACTTGAGACTTGGCAGCACCCCACCTACAAGCATGTTCATACTTAATATGGATGTAGTTATCTCCGATAATTTAAATGCTTCGGTAGTGGTGGAAAGAGACAATTCTTGTGAAGTGTTTAAAATTTGGGCCAAACTATACAAGAAGTTCTCTCCTTTGCATAACAAAGCAACAACCTTTTTGTGGGCTTTACAAGTTTATTACTACAAAGAACTGGATGCAGGTAGTGGTGGAGCCATAATTTATCTTTTGGGGGGGGGGGGGCATATATAAAACTTTTTTGTGTATGAAATCTAAAATAGTAATGTACAATACTTCATAACTCAATATGTGCTATAAACAACAACTAAATACATGTTAAATTTTTTTTTTTTGAAGTGCTAAATACATGTTAATATAGTAGTATATACTGTATATTTTAATCAAACTAATCAATTACACTTATAAATTATAATGTCATACGGTGTATAATATATTGATTATTATAATAACAAATAATATATTATAAGGAAAAAAAATCAACTGAAAAGTAAAGTAATGAAATCAAAAGAAAGCAAATGAAAAGTAAAGTAACACATGAGCATTGTACAGGGTTGAGGGGCCTATGGAAGTTTCAAGCTTGTTTTTCACTCTTTCTTATCTAGTCTAGTTACACAGAACTTTTACTTTTATATTATAAATACAAAACTGCAGTAGCAGTGGGAAAATGTAAGAATTGAAAAGAAAAAAAAAAAGATTGCAAATGCCGACGAAGACAGAGGGAGCAAGAGAGAGAGTCACCTATGAGAGCACTGTGAGCAAAATTTTCTGCAATTGTGTGGGGGACTTGGTGGTGTGGCAAATTAACAAAACTGCTGACCTTTCAATTTTTCTACTGCTATGATACAAGTAAGCCCTAAATGTGTTGGGATGAAAATTACAATTTTTTTTCCCTTTTATTTGTTGAGGTCATTGTTAAAATACCTATGTGTTCATTTTAAAGAAGCTGAATGTTTAATTATTGTAATTTTTTGACATATATATTTATGGATTGTATTCTATTTTACAATATTTTTACAAAATGTTGATGTAGTCAATCTTTTATTGATTTTCATCTAGACCTACTATTGATAATACTTTTTCACTCACAACATCAGCAGTTTATAATATTTTTTTTGTAAAATAGTTTGTATCTCTAGTATTATTCTTCTATTTAAATGAACGTTATGTTTATTTTTAGTCTTTCTTAAATATATATTTATATTATCAAGTATATGGGGCCAAAATGATAAAGTTTTTTTTTTTTTTTTAATTTTCAAATTATTTAGGATAATTCCAAAAAAAAATTCCTTAATTTTTTTGATAAATTTGGGGGGTGGGGGGGTGGGGAAGGCCCCCCTCGATCCTATTGATAGTCCGCCACTGGATGCAGGTTGTCATAGAAGGTGATGCTAAAGTCTGTGTTAACAGTCTTAATGTAAAGGGTGTACCAGTCGACTGGTCTATTAGCACTATTATTTGTAATTCCCTTGAACTTAGCAAGTCTTTTTTCAAATGTAAGTTTAGTTGGGTTGGAAAAATACTTAATTTTGCAGATCACACTACCACTAAACTTACTGTTAGGCTCAAAAGCCAATTCTATTGCAATAAGCATGAAGCCCCAAGAATTATCTTGGATGCTTGCAAGGCTGATCACATTATTGTAGACTTTTCTTTTTGATTTAATGAAGTTTCAGGGTATTAAAAAGAAAAAGTATCATCTGATTCATTTCTTTTTTTCCATATCCCTAATCTCCATCAATTCTTTCAAAATGCTCACCGTCTTTTCTAATATTGACAAGTAACAATTATCGAAATATCAAGAATTTTATAAGCTAGTGACACATCCACAGAGGAGAAGCCACGGGATCAAGGGAGGAGAAGGGACAGTTGTCCCTAGCCCCACCCAAAATTTACTAATATGATGTTTAGTCTTTTTTGGTTAATAGACGATTCATTCAAAAGCTAACCAAATACATCAGTAACAGAGCATACTTTGTTTACATACAAACCATCATAGTCATCATCTAAAATACTCCTAATGTCCACAAGCGGGCAATCAAAGGAAATAAAGTCAACATCCTGATCAGTGCTCATACTAGCAAGCATATCCACACACTGATTGACTTGGCAGTAGCAATGTCTAAACTAAATTTGGCGAAACCAATGCACCAACTGCCTGCAATCATCCAAAATAGGCAAAACAACATTATTGTGATAGTTCGAGTTAAGAAAGATGTCCACAACTACTTTAGTATCAAGTTCAGCAACAAGGGAGGAAATATTTAAGTTGCAGCATAAAATAAGACCCTCCCTAAGCCCCCATAATTCAGCTATAAAGCTGGTAGTTATTCCTTTACGCCTCAAAAATCCAGCAAGCCATTTACCATTCTTATCCCAAACCACTCCACCACAACCTGCCAAATCTGGAGTACCCTTAGCGGCCCCATTAGTGTTTAGCTTTGCCCGCCCTCCTTGAGGTCTCTCTTGATGGTATTGCGAGTCAAGCCTCTAGGAGATGAAGCACAGAACACGAACTCCACTGCTTGATTAACTATCTCAATAGCCATTTTCGGGTTTGGGTTCTTCCTATTAAAGACACAATTGTTTCTACTCTTCCATACATTCCATACGGCAAAGGGAAA
Organism: Quercus parvula; assembly: GCA_030820535.1. NCBI lineage: Eukaryota > Viridiplantae > Streptophyta > Magnoliopsida > Fagales > Fagaceae > Quercus > Quercus parvula. The sequence goes on from JAUAME010000004.1 coordinate 21,743,351, forward strand.
GATCATTTTCCATTTTTGGGTTTGGGTTCTTCCTATTAAAGACACAATTGTTTCTACTCTTCCATACATTCCATACGGCAAAGGGAAAGATCATTTTCCAAGGAAGATGCCCAGCAGCATAGCTGTTACTCAAATTCCCATTGTTGTTCAGCCAATCTTGCAAGTCTGACAGCCAAAAATCTTGGTTTGAAGGTTGAATTCCCAGCTGCCCCCACACAGATTTGACTTAAGCACAATCCTTTAGAGCATGCAAGATTTTTGCTACTTCTTCTTGACAAATGGGATAGCAAACATCATTTATCATCCCTCTTCACATAAGACAGGCCTTCACACCGATGCTTTTATGAGCACATTTCCACAAGAAAGTTTTAATACGAGGTAGCATCATAGATTTCCAAATCCAATTAGCAAAGAAGGCCATATTTGGATCAGGCCCCATGGCAAGACTATAAGCACTCTTTAAGTCGAAATCCCTTCTAGGATTATTCACCCAAGCTAATCTATCACTTCCTCTTCCTAGTAAGGGAATTGGGACGGCTTGGAACATCAACTTGATTTCTGGAGGAGAATCAAAAGGTATTCGATCCCAATCCCATCATGTATCAAGCATGACATCCTTCACTTCCCATTTAGAAGCTTCGCGAGGAAAGGGGCCTTGAATGAGCTATCGAGCAGGTCCCATCTTTGTCCAATTACCATACTAGAAATTCAATTTGTTGTCCCTTCCCACCATCCACATGCTACCTTTGGTGAAGACCTCCCTGCCTTTCTTATTGGCTGACCAGACGTGAGAGCAAGGGAGCTTATCAGCATTAGGAGCATTTATCCTTCTATTATTGCAATACTTAGCTCTTAAGACTTGAGCCCAAGCAACTTATTTTTTAGTGCTTAATCTCCAGTTCATCTTTGCAAGAAGAGCAATATTTCTTCCCTTTGCCGTTTGCAATCCAAGACCACCTTTAACCTTAGTTTTAGTCATCTTATGCCACCCAATCCAATGGATCTTCTTGGTTGTCTTCGAAGAATCCCAAAGAAAGTTACAGTTAACCCGGTCCAATCCATCAAGGAATTTCCCAAAAGATGAGCACATGCATCACATAGGATGGGATAGTCGCTGAAGAGGCTTGGATGAGAACAGCTCAGCCAACCAACGATAACAAATTCACCTTCCAGCCTGCAAGCTTTTGTTTTACCCTATCCAAGATAAAGTTATAGTCTTGGGAGGAGGTGCCCGGATGCTTAATAGGAATCCCTAGATACTTGCCAAGATTCGGAGTGGAAGCAAAGCCAAGAATGTCACAAAGAGACTCTCTAGTATCTCTATCAACATTGGGTGAAAAGAAAATCTTGACTTTGATTCACTTACAATTTAGCCTGATAGGCAACGAAAATCATCAAGCACATCCCTAACAACTGAATAATTGATGTAGTTTGCTCTGGCAAAGAGAACAAGGTTGTCTGCAAAAAACAGATGGAAGAATGCCGGTCCGCTTTGAGAGACCTTAATTGGTTGCCAAAGCTTCATCGTACACTTCTCTTCAATGAGCTGCCCAAGGTAGTCCATGCAAAGGATGAACAAATACAGAGATAACGGATCTCCTTGCCTTATCCCCCGTGATGGATATATCGACTCTAAGGCATCTCCATTAACCATAATAAACGTAAAAACTGTCAAAACACAGCTCATAATGATATCAACAAGATCCACCAAGAGATTAATTCTGATTAGCATATCCTTAATGAAGCTCCATTCAAGCTTATCGTACACTTTTTCCAAATCAATCTTCAAGGCCATATACCCCACTTTCCCTTTCTTTTTGTTAATGGAGTGAATAACTTCTTGGGCTATAATTGCATTGTCTATCCCCTTCTTGCCTGGAACAAAGGCTACTTGCAGAGGAGATATAAGCTTATCCAGATATGGTCTCAACCTAGCGACTATGATCTTCGTGACAATCTTGTAAACTATGTTGCACAAGCTTATAGGCTTATAACTGCCCAATGTCTTAGGGCCTCGGATTTAGGGAATGAGGGTGATGTGAGTTTTATTCAAATAGCTAGGAACTTTCCTTTCTACAAAAACCCTCTTCACTTCTTCAATGATTGAACTGCCCACAATCAACCAAAATCTCTAAAAAAAAACCAGCATGCAACCCATCTAGACCCGGAGCTTTGTATGCTTTAAGTGACCACAAGGCTACTTTTATCTCTTCCTCCGTCACACCCCCACTGATGCTACTCTTCTCCTCATCCGAGAGCTTAGCTTGCCACTGAGAGATTAAAGGACATGACCTAGAGGCACTAGGTAGGGAGATAGTATAAATATTGTTAAAACCATCCCTAATAAACTCCTTAACTTCATTTTCTTCATACAGCCACTCTCCCATTGTGTCTTTGATTGCTGAAATCTGATTTCTTTTCCTTCTAACCAATGTAGAAACATGGCAAAAGGCAATGTTACAATTGCCTAGGATGATTTTAACGCCCAGAACTCCTCTTCCTGCCTTAGAATAATATCAAGCTCCTTCATAAGCTCTTTTTCAAGATTAAGTAGAAAAGTTGAGGGCTTGACATAGACTACCCTTTGTATGCCGTTCAATCTAGCTATGATATTCTTTTTCCTAGAAAAGATATTACCAAATTGCAATTTGTTCCAAGTTGAAGCCTTCTTTGGAAAGTTATCTTTGGCTTCCACAAGATTATTAGGCTACCTCCATGCCTAAGACACAATCTTGGGGAAGGTAGGATCTATTAGCCAGCAGGTTTAAAACTCGAAAAGCCTTTTCCTCCCTGTGTGGCCTCTTTGAAGCATATCAAGCATCACCGGATAGTGATCTGAATGGCATCTTGTTAAGTGGACCACCTAAGTATCGGGGTATAAAAGGCACCAACTAGCATTAACAAAAAATTTGTCTATCCTTTCTTTTATAAGTGCTTATATTTCCCTCTTGTTAGTCCAAGTGAAGCGAGGACCAGAAAAGCCAATATCAATCATGCCACAATTATCCAAACATTCTTTGAACAATAAGGATTTGTTCACACTAACAACCCTCCCCTCAAACTTATCCTCATCTAGAAGAAGTTCATTGAAATCACCTGCTACAACCCAAGGCATATTGTGAAGCTCTGCAACTTTATTTTAAGTTATCCCACAAAATGTGTCTTTTAGCACTCCTATGACTAGCATAAACTGCAGTAAATAACCAGCTAGAGCTAGAGCTTATTACCTTAACAACAACATGAATTTCCTGCTCAGTGCTGGATAAAGTAGTGACCTCCACGCTGTTAGAGTTGCAAAGCATCCAAAGCCCACCAGCATAGCCAATGGTGTTAGTATGAGTTGCCCCATCAAAAGGAAGCCTGCTTGATATATCTCTAGCCTTCTCAACGATCTGAAATGAGGGCTTCAGAGTGCCCCTACAATTCCATATTATGATATTCATTAGGAAAAGATGTTGAGGGGTGGGGCATTCATCAAAAGGCGGCAGGGATTTTGCCTCCTCCCTCAAATTCCATCTGATCTGCTTTAGCATCTCCTCATCTAACCCTCTCCTAGGCACATCGTTAGGTTATGTTGCAGCACTCCTATCTCCAATTCCAGCGATGACCCATGAAGACTGAACATCACAGTTGGTTGAAAAACTTGTATTAACTTCGTAGTGTGTTTGTTCCTTATGAGATTGGCTGCCTTTCCAACATTCTTCTTTCTGAAAGACTCTCCATAAGGTTCACTTCGCACAACACTGGCATTAGCGAGATCTGAGGCAGTGTTTCCTAAACAAGACGGCGTTCCTCCTTTGACAATGGTGTATCTGTCAGAAACTCCACCATAAGATCCTCGCCTTCGTCCACACCGAGTTCGACAAATCCAATCCTCCCTCCCTTGCACTTGTCTCTGTCCAAGGGAATATATTCTTCCATGCCTTTCAAAGTTTGTTGTTGAACCAACCCACTGCTCGAGTTTGGTTCACACGGATCTCAGCTAGCACAACTTTTGGTATCTCTACTACAACCCCCTCCATGTTAATAGCCCACCTCTGTCCAAGACACACTTGAGAGCTAAAACTCAGTAGCAACTCTTGGGTTCAGATCTCCCTCAACTCCTTACTTTTATCTTCCATCACAGCTTGGCTGAACATGCGAGGAATGCAAGCTTTGAGTTTTTGTTCAAGCTTAAGATGAAGCAACAAAGGAATCCTCCTTTTCGACACTTATAGGAGTTTCTAGTGATACCTTAGATCGGGCAATGGCCTTTTTTCCCTTAACTGAGGCACTGTGATTGGGCTTGGGATTACTTAGCTCTTTGTCAGCCCATGTGCACACTTGCACCATCTTTATGGCTTATGGGCTTTAGGCTAGAGAAGTTTGGGCTTGTTGAAGGCAGGTATGCTCTATACTTCAGATAGAGCTTGCTATTTAGGCCTTATTAATATGTTTGGGAGGGGGGGGGGGGGGGGGGGATAGCTTCCTTTCGGCCTCCCTACTCAGCCCATTAGTGAGTTTTTGCTTCCTGTAGTGAATTTAAACCTCACCTCATTCTCTATCTTCCTCTATTCTTGTTTTAATCGACCATTATCCAACACAATATGGGCCCCTCCACTCTTCTATTTTTTGTCACGTTCCTCCTTTGAGCTACCACAATCCAAGGACCACATGTCCCTTCATGCGCACTCCCATGCACGATCATGCTAGGCCCCTTTCCTGTGTTTGGCTTGACAGGCACATGCTTATCGCATGATCGGGCTTCCACGTCCCTTACATCTCCTGTTTCTACCTCTCTTGGCGTTAGATTTGGCTAGATCGTATATGGACAACTTTCCCTTCGATGACCCATTCTGTCGCAAGAAAAGCATAGTTTCTAGATACCTTCATAACAGACTGGTTGTTCAAACTTTCCAATCAACACTGTTGTAACCAAAGGCTTATCCACATTAATCTGGACACAAAGTCTCGCAAACCTACCTCTTGCTTCATTTGCAGTGTGAGTGTCAACCCTTAGAACGTTGTCAATAGATTTCCAGAGACAAGAGAGCTTCAGAGTTGTAATACTCAATTGTTAGCTCATTAAATCTTATCCATATAGCCACTGAGGTGATATTTGCTAACGTAGGCCGGAAGTTTGGTTCCCATGGTTTGATGGAGAGAAAGTGCTCTCTAATGAACCAAGGTCCCCTCTTAAGAGTAGGTTCATAGTCATCATTCAAGTAGAATAGAGTAAAAAAAAATCCATGCCCAAGTTGACACAATCCAATCTCCTAGCAGGTTTCCACATCGATAAAAGTCTGTTATGCAGAAAACTTAAGCCTACCGATCTGCCATAAACCTTTACAATGAGAGCTTTTGTCCATGGGGTTCAAATTTGCTGTTTAAATTCTTTGGAGAACTTAACAGCAACTAACCCTTTACAAAGATTTTCTATCTCCTCATCGGACTCCTTGTCTTCCTCCATGATGTCTCCGAAGCTGAATGCCTAAGTGTAGGCACCTGGAATATCCCTAATGAGCTTCTCCTTGAATGAACCTGTCTCACACCATATACCCTAACCATGGTTTGGAGACAATGAACCTGAGTCTTGCCCTTCACGGTAGCTTGCATGGCTAACGTCTTTCACCTTTTTTTTGCTCCGTACAAGTTCCTCTTGTTCTTCCCTTGAGAGAATGAAAGAGTACATCCTTACGTGGTATTCTCTCCATACCTTTTGTGACTTTCTGTCAAGTGGTGTTTCTTCTTGTCTTATAATGTTTAGTTATATATCCTAGAATGAAAGTTTATAACTTCATATAATGTTTAGTTAGTATTACCGTGAATTATAACTTCATATAATTGTATTTTTAGGATGAATGTTTATGTTTTGAGAGTAGGATGAATTTTTATGTCTGTCTAGTGTCTTTGTAGACACTTTGTGGCTCTCCTTCAATTTTGTGTTTGTAAAAACTCTATCTATTTGTTTTAGTAATGAATCACTTTTTATGCCCAAAACAAAATAAAAATAAAAAACTAGAAAATTTATTATTAATATTCTGTGAATCAATATTGGATAGTGGATAATTAAAACCACCACACATCCGATGAGCTCAATGAAATGTGTGCAAGCTTTTGGTGGGGACAAGTTGGGAATGATAGGAAGATTCAATGGAAAAGCTAGGGAAAATTATCTTTGGGATTTGAGATATTTCAACCTAGCTATGTTAGCAAAGCAAGGTTGGAGAATGCTGCATGACCAGGATTCACTTCTTTTCCAGTGTTTCAAAGCTAGATATTTTCCATGGTGCCACTTCCTAGATGCTATTAAGCCACCCAATAACTCTTACGTATGGAAAAGCATTATGGCAGTAATGCCTATCTAGAAGAGTGGATGTTGTTAGAGAGTAGAAAATGGGTTATCCATTAGAGTACATACAGATAAATAGATTCCAAATCACCCAAAAAATAAAGTTCTCTATCTGATGCATGAGGATGATGAGGAGTGGTGGGTTTCTAACCTCATAGACCCAAATTTAAATTGGTGGAGACGTGATCTCATCATGGCAAACTTTCATAAGGAAGATGCAAGGTCATTTGCAGAATAACACTAAGTCGTACATCTGTGTCTGACTCAGTTGTATGGCTTAATAATAAGAATGGTATATATTCTGTTAAATCTGGGTACCATGTGGTAAGGAAGGTGCTGAGAGAAGAATTGGGTTGAAAGCTCGAGGGGTCCAATTGGCCAACAGGTATGGAGAAATCTTTGGAAACTTCAAGTTCCTAATTAAATCAAGGTTTTTGGATGGAAATCTTGCCAACCCATGTGAATCTTGTGGAGGAGAAGAATCATTTTAGACAATGTCTGTCAATGCTGCAAAAGATTTCCAGAGTTTGGTGTACATGCTCTTTGCGAATGTGGTGTTGCTCAGGATGTGTGGGCTGGGAGCTCTATCAGTTTGCAGAAGTATTCAAATGATCAACATGACATTTTTCAAATATTTGAGAATCTTTTGGAGAGGCTCTCTACAACTGAGTTCGAATTGTTTCTTATTCAAGCATGGTTTATTTGGAATCAAAGGAACGCAGTTGTACATGGGGAGCAAATAAAGGAACCGAGGTGGCTGAATAAAAGAGCAATGGATTTCTTGGATGAGTACAAAAAATCCCAAGACCATCTATCAATCCCAAGCACGGTACTGAGTAGGGATTTTTGGCAACCTCCCCTTCCATCAATTTATTAATTGAATTTTGATGCTACTATTTTTCCGGACCTGAATTACTTTGGCCTTGGTGCAATAATTTGCAATGAGAGAGGTGAGGTGATGGAGTCAATGTCTGTCAAAGGGCCTTAAGTAAATAACAATGAAGAAGTAGACGCTTTAGCCTGTAGGAAAGCCATAAAGTTCTCCATTGATGCTGGTTTCACAAAGTTAGTCATAGAAGGAGACAATGTTAATGTTACGAAGGAAATCTATTCTCCAATAGCTAATCATTCCTTGCTGGGTCATGTGTTTGAAGACATCCAATGCCTTGTTCATGGCCTGTAATTTGCTTCTATCAATTGCATTAAAAGAAAGAGGGGGGGGGGGGGGGGGGGAGGATTATGGTAGCACATGTCCTAGCCTGATATGCTAAGAATATCATTGATGAAATGTATTGGTTAGAAGATTCACCTTCACTTGTTGTGGATGCTTTGTACCAGGATTATTTATATATCAATGAATGAATGTTCCGTTTTCAAAAAAAAAAACCACCACACATCCCATGGTAATTATGTAATTTAGGCTCGCCACATAAAATTAAAGTTTTGAGGCTTAATTATACCATTAAATTACCTTGTTTTATGATGTTAAGAATTTATTAATTGACAATTAGAGCACCTTAGGTACTTGAATGAATATTATATTAGAAATAGTAATCTTTATTACTATAAATAAAAGATTTAATGAGATAATTATTCATATGGGTAAACTACATTTTTGGTCCCTATCATATATATCATATTTCAATTTGATCCATAACCTTTCGATTGTGTCAATTTGGTCCTTAATCTTTCAGTATCGTGTTAATTTAGTCTTTACCATTATCTTTTAGATGAAAATTGATAATGTATCTAATGGTTAAGATAAAAAAATTAGCTTCCGTTGATATGAGAATAAACTAAAATTTTATTTTGGTCGTTTTCCATGTCAACAATTTTCATCCAAGATATAATGCAGGGACTAAATTAACATGACACTGAAAAGTTAGGGATCAAATTAACACAATTGAAAGGTTATGGACTAATTTTCATAAGTTTAGTTGTAATATATGAAAAGTTTGCAAGAAATAATGTATATAGAAATTTTTTATTTTTAAAAAAATATATTAATTTCAAAAGTTGTTACATGTAATACAAAATAACTATTAAAACTTTGAAAACATTTCCTAGATTTGTTTTATGTATTTCTCTTTTCATTTATACTTTAAAGAAGCACGAGGTATTGATCAAAAAGGAAAAAGAAAGTTTATTATTATTTCCTTTAAAGCGATAAAAATTTATCTCAAATTCATAATGTAATAATTTATTCTTCATTAGCAAAAATTGTGTATAAATAATCAAATATAAGGAAAATTATATAATAAATCTAAAATTTACACTAGTATTACTATTTTTGTATGTGTTCTAATAAGTATTATTGTGGGGTGTGGGGGGTAAGAGTTAGGGTTCAAGTCTCCAGGAGGAAGTTTCACATACATATAAACTTAGATTAAGCTAGAGTAGAATTCTATCTTGTATTTAAAAAAAAAGTATTACTGTTTACTAAAAAAAAAATATAGAGATTTTTATCTCAAATTGGTTGTGTGTGTCTAGTATCCGTTGTTTATAATCTCAGTCTACAACTACAAAAGTAAGGCCCTTTTGTAGTAACTTTTGTAGTTGTATTTTGGTTATATAATGTATCATAAACCCAGTTTAAAACACTAGTATTACTATTTTCGTGTGTGCTCTAATAAATATTATTGTTTACTAAAAAAATATATTGTTTTCAAGTTGATAATAAAATTTCAAGTTTTTTATTTTTTATTTTGAGAAGATAATAAAATTTCAAATGCATTCACAGTTTAGTTTTAAAAATATTACAAGTCAAAAACAATTAGTATACATTAATTAAAATATCGAATTCACAAAAATTGTACTCAAGATTTGTAATAGATAAACATTAAACACAATATTAATAATACGTTTTTTTTTTTTTTTGGGATCGTTTTGTATTAATAAACATATTAGTATTAACATGAATGAATTATTATTTAAATTTGTCTCACATATGTGCATTTGTACATCGCTTATAAATTTTGTTCTCCTTGAAATAAAATCTTGGTTCCGCATTTACATGTCGGAATCTCCCTAGAATCATGAGATATTAAGGAAGGTTCCCTTTCATTTTTTTATCCTAATTTTTTAAGCGAGAAATTATATAAAAATAAAATTAAAAAAAAAAAAAAAACCGTAGCAAATTTATATATCAAGGCTAACTTTGTCTCACATTGCTTAAGAGAATATGTTGTGTGTAATATAACTTGCCCCACTTTCTATTAAAAGTTACATTGGCTTTTGAGTAGAGTTATGAACTTGTGATGTGTTTTTGTATTAAAACTTTTTTCCTTCTTCCTTGTGTGTATGTTTGTTTCTTAAAAAAAAAAAAAGAATGGGTAATTGTCTCACATTACTTAAGAAAGTGTGTTGTGTGTAGTATAACTTATCTCACATTCCCTTAAAAATTATAATGGCTTTTAAGTGGAGTTATGATGTGCCATTATGTTATAATCTATTTTCCTCTTTCTTGTGTGTTTTTGTTAAAAAAAAAAAAAAAAAAAAAAAAAAAAAAAAAAAAAAAAAAAAAAAAAAAAAAAAAAAAAGGGGTAACTTTGAAACTTTTCATTTAATCAAGTTGACTTCTTCTCCCAAAAAAAGAAAAAAGGAAAAAAGAGGTGACTTTGTCTTTAGGAAGAAGATATCAAAGGATACGTTACAAAATAAGTAACGTAAGTAGGTAGAGGCTGAGAGGCATCATTAGCCTCCAAAAATGAACCAAGCTCACATTGCACGAGAAACCGTGTTGAAAAGTAGGTGTCTACGCTACTCTACTGTCCACCCTTTTTTTAATAGTAACTGTCCACTCATTTCTGTCACACCCCATATAATTAATTAAAATTATTGAGATGGTAATTTTATGAACACAACAGGGATTTTTCTGTACTTTTTAAACACTCTTCAATCTTCAGTTCTCTCGTAATCAACGAATTTGCATGTCGACATGTCCTAAATCGAAGACTCACATAAGAGCATTCTTATTGTACTCCTATAAAAAAAATGTTATTTTGACATATTAAAAATCCATTTTATTATTTTTACAACATCATTTTACAATTTTTCATTTATCACATGTTTTATTCTATAATTCTATACATTAAAATAATATATTAACTTATCCCCATCGTCATCATCAACAACAACAATGGCACAACCACCACTACCGCAACAACGACCACCAACAACCACTACCGCAACAACACCGATGGCCACCACTGGCACAAACACACATCCACCAACGTCACCTTAAAACAAAAAAAAAATCCACAACCAGAAAAAAAAAAACCACAACAATCCACCACATTCACAAATCTCAAAACCCATCCCAAATCAAAGAAGCCAACAACCACCACTGCCGCAACAACACCGACAGCCACCACCAACACAAACCCACATCCACCAACACCACCTTAAAAAAAAAAAAAAAAAAAAAATCCATAACAACCCAACAAATAACCACCATAACCACCCAATAATCACCACCATAACCACCATAACCACCCAATAATCACCACCATAACCACCAATTGCCACCACAACCACAGTACCACTGCCACAAGTAACCCACAACCCACCACATTCACAAACCTCAAAACTCATCACAAATCAAACAAACCCAAAAGCAAAACCCACCATTGCAGGCCGATTGAGAGAGATCCGATGGTGGGAGGTTCCGATGGCACGTTGGCGTGGTGTGGCGTGGCGTGGCGTGGTGGAGCGTGGAGTGGCATAGTGGATTGTATAGCTGCTTAGCAGTGTGGTGTGGTGTGGAATTCTATCCTGGCACGAAGATCAGCAGTGTCAAGTGGTAGTCTTTGGTGAGATTGGCGAGCTATGGAAGAGGAATAGAGAGAGAGAGAGAGAGATATGTGTTGGGAGGAGAGAGAAAAAGTAAATAAAATAAGAATATAAATTTTTGGCATTTTCGTCCCTGCGCTCTAATATTTGAGAGTGTACTGTAGCTCCATGCCAAAATTTTTGAGATTTGAAATATTTGATGAGGATTGGTTTTTGGTGTTTGGTGTGTCAAATGCCAAATATTTGTCATTTAACACACCTGATGGTAATGCTCTAACAAGTGCTATATTGGAATTTTTTTTTTCCTTTTTCTTTTTTTTTTTAAAAGAAAAGTGCTATCATGGGATTGATATTGCCAAAATAGAGGGGTCGTTTGTTAACGTTGTTCTAGTAACGTTGTTTGTATTTTTAAGAAATATGTGTGAGTGAAAAAGTGTGTGGAAATACGTGTAATATTGTTTAAAAACTGAAAATTGTTGCTTAAAATGTCATACCAAATGGCCCCATAATCTGCTGCATACAATGCTAACAAGAACACGACGTCAAAATGGTTGTTATATGAGAGAGAGAGAGAGAGAGAGAGAGAGAGAGAGATAATTTCATTACTTTTAGTTTATAGATTAAAAAAAAAAAAATTATTACAACTTATAAGTAGATAACTATCACTGATTGAGTGTTCACCAAAATGCTCAAATCTCACATGATCATATTTTTATTTATTTATTTTTTTAAGAAAGAAATCTCATGATCATACTTAAACTTAAACGGACTGATAAAGACATATTAGCCCATTAATATAGGCCTAAGTTTAATTCTACTTTATGCGTAAACCAAGTCTTCTACTTGTACTAGAAGTCTATTAGTTTAAGATTTAGTCTACTATATATACTCATGTTATGGTTTATTATAACATGTGTTTTTGTACTATACTCTTATATAATAAAAGTATAGTCCTTAAAGGTTTTCTCTATGGACGTAGGTCGTAAGACTGAACTACGTAACCCTCGTGTGTTTAGTGTTCTTATTTTATGCTTCTATCTTCTGTATCTATTCAAGCATATTTAACATGGAATATATCATAACTAATATTTGATATTGACTAAAATTGCCCAAAATGAAGTAATCACACCGCACCGCACCACATGTGGTGGTGCAAAAACTGCGCCGCACCCATAATATATATTATATGAAGTAATACTATTATAAAATATGAGCATTTTCATACCTAAAATTTTGTTGGGCTACTATTAATCAGCCTAAAATAAAGAAAAATCAGCCAAACATTTTAAAAATTGGCCCAACACAAAGGAAGAACCAGGTTTGGGCTAGGTCAATCTAGCCCAAAATTTTGAAAAATGTCCCAACCCAAAACCAACCAAACTGCATCATAATACACTGCATTGCATATGTTATCACAAAATTGAAGAGCATTGCAGTTATAGTTTTGGCTAAACTACATTATACAGTACAATGATAAAAATGAAGCAAAACCACACAAAATTGTACCGTGAACACCTCTACCAACATCACTTCAATTAGCCATAATTTTTAGTGTGTATAGGAAACTTTTACATGTTGGTAGTGGTAGAGTCGGGACTTGATCTTATAAGACAAAAATTTATAAATAAAGGCACACATGCATGCACTTGCACATTAGCAAGGCTGACTTAACAAATTTAGGGGCATAATGTGAAAACTTTATATTGGGCCCCTTTTTTATATTTAAATTTTAATTAACTAGTATTTATTTAACTTTTGATACAATTTAAAAAAAAAATTAAAACATGTGTTTCTTTTTTTTTGAGATGCAAATTTATTAATTAAGTTTTTGCATTCAAGTTCACTTAAAATGATTTATAATAGAAAATATTTACAAATAAATGAAACATGATTTATAATAGAAAAATATAATTTAACTAAAATAAAAGTTAATGTATAGAACAATAGAACTATCAAAATCAATATTTTAATTTTACTAATTGATATAATCACTTTATACTCTAAAAAAGTATATATTTTATTCTAAATAATACATTTATTAATCATACAAGTCAATAAATTAATACTAATACAAACGTATAGGATACGCCGCATTTGGAAATGTGGCCCAGCCAAACGCAGCTATAGTCTACAGTTGCGTTTTTAAGGTCTATAGTTGCGTTTTTCAAATGCGGCTATAGCCCTCTTTTTTTGTAGTGAATTCATATTTTCAATATAGTAACTTTAACACAAATATTTAAATTTGATTAAAATATATAATATATATATAAGAAAAGCAGGATAGCTTTTTTGAACATATAAAAAAAAATACAAATAAATAACAAAGAATCTACTCTATCTTGTTTAAAAAAAAAAAAAAAAAGCAATAGGAATGGGAATTTAGAAAAGTAATATCAGAGACACACTCATTCCCACATTTAAATCCATACCTTATTTGTGTGTCAAGTCTTAATTGGATTGTAGGCACTTCTATGTGGGTCCATCACATGTACTTGAAGATATTGAAATCCAATCATGACTTGACACATGCAGGATGTGAATTTGGGTGTGAGAATGATAGAGTTTGGCTATTGTGTTGTTATCGGTTAAAGTATTGAGTTGGAACTAGAGTTTGGCTGCTGCATTGATGGGTGGATTAATTAGTTACTTGTGACAGTCGTATTGTTGATTGGTTAGTTAGTTAGTTAGAAAGGACTAAAACTGTTTGTGTAACAGAATGTACCAATTGTGCTACTATAAGTAAGGGATAAGGATTGTAACTAGGATATAGATGAAATAACATGATACTTCTACTCTGTTTCTCTAATTCTCTTCTTTCTCTATCTCTATCTCTAATCTTCTCTAGGAGACCTAGTTCCCTCAAAGAACTACTATAGCTAATCTAGTGTCTTGATAGAACTATTGGGTTCCTATTAGAGATTGAGTGTGCCTCTAGCATTATTCATTGAGAAAAATAAAAAATAATTAAATTACAAAAAAAAAAATGTATAACAAAATAACATAGAAAACGGGTGGTGTGGATTGATGATTTGAAAAAGAAAAAAAGATATGAAGTGTAATTATTAGGTATATAAAACTTTTATATATACAAGCCTTATCACATGCGCTTCGCACGTGCGACAAATTTTTTTTTTTTTTGGTTTAGTGTTATAATTTTACATTTATCTCAATTTGAACACATTTGCTCACTCAAAAGTGTCAAGAGGCTAGATTAAATAAATGAACAAATTAAGATGAAAGAAATCTGTAACATAACAGATTTAAAGATGTAGTGACCATCTTTATGAAGGCAGTGGAGCAATTAGAGAAAGAGAGATAAAGAGAAAGACAAATGGAAAGATAAAGCAATATAATGAAATTTATTAAAAACAAATGGCATGTTCGTACCTTCTTAATTGAGTTTTGAGCGATTGCCTTTGAAATTATTGGGAACGTGAGAATAGATGTGCATGATTTGATTTATTTTTTTTAGATTTTTAAGAAGAAATAGAAAACATGATAAAGATGGAGAGACATGTAGAATGAAGTAATTGCTTGTTATTGGAAGTATAAACTTAGTGGGAACGTGGGGGTAGATATCTTCAGGAGAACAAAGGAAAAAAATAAAAAATAAAACATGTACATGATTTTAAAAAAAAAAATCCGTTTATTGGTAAAGTGCTTTTTTAAATTGATCTAAAATTTAGAAATTTAGAAATTTTTAATTTTATATATCTAATTCTATTATATAAACTTTCTAAACAGGTGAATTTAAAAGTATTTTAGGTATTAAAAATTAGGAATCCAAATAAGGGAAGCCCCTTAAATAGTAGTGTTGATCTGTAAAAATGATGTGTTAAATGCATTCTATTGGTCAATAGAAGGGGCCTTATTTCTATTTTTTGTAAAACATCCTTAAATAAAATATTAAAGTAGATAAATTAATATTATATTAATCAACGGAGGGGGTCTTCTTTTATCTGGGGCCTTAGCCATTTAACTTACCTATATGGTTGAGCTGGCCTTGCACATTATCATTTGATACAATTTTTTATTTATTTTTATAGATATGATAATATTTTAACAAAGACAAAACCTTAAACTTGATATTTTATTAACTTATTATCCTTATATTTTATTACTTTATGCACGAATTTTCTTAAAGAATAATAAATTATTGCATTAGGAATTTGAGCTTAACTCATGCTTTTTTATAATTTTTTAAAGCCTTTATTTTACTTTTATAGGCTTTGACCATTTAATTGGCATTGATAAAAGAAATAATAAAAGAAAGAATACTAAGAAAATAATAGGGAAAATCTCAAATTTTGAATGGGAGGAGAGAGGGACAAAACAAATTAATTATGAAACATTGATCTTGATTATTTTTGGGCAGCCAAGGGCGCAATCCCCCCACCCCCCACGACCTGCTTGACTTTGCCAATGTTGCCAAGGGTAATCACCCTCAACATATTGCATATATGGACAACCATGAGCAGTTGCCAGCATGCTATGCTTGCACTAAGCAACCTTGACTTGCACCATGTGTGACTCAATCGTATTCATAACCGCATTAGATCTTCAAAGCGAACAACTTTTGATTGATGGAATAATGTAGGGAGGAGAAGTTAATTGATTTTGAGGGTTGGATATTGAGATATGAATCCTGAATCTAGGGATGGTAGTGGGGCAGGATGGGGTCAAAGGATGGAGTTTTCGCCCTTCTCTCGCATAGTTTTGTCTTGCCCCATTCTCGCTTTCCCCCGCATGACGGGAAAAATTTTCTTTCCCCATCACTACCCCTTGGGGCCCCTCGAAACCCCATCCTACCTCGTAAAACTCTACTTTTTGTTAATTTGCCCACAACTATTACAATTTTTTTAATAGAACTTATTTCATTAATAAAAATAAACTTGAAATTGCAAATAAATTTATCTAATCAAATCAAACTATTTTTAAGTAAAAACTGAATAATATTATCCAATTGTTCAACAAGACAATATCACAAAAAAAAAAAAAAAATCTCATAGTATAAAATCAATAATTCAATAGTATATAAATTTGTTTCTAATAAAGACAAAAAAAAGAGGTTAAAATTGGTACATTATTTCCAACCTTGCTAAAGAGAAAAAAAAGCCAGAGAGTCAAGTTGGGTAGAATAAAATAAATTGATAATATGTTTGTTTAAATAGTAGAGTTTTAGGGTATGAAAAATTTGCAATTTAACTTTTATTAACATGGGCGGGCGGGGATGTAACAGGGTTTAAAAAGTTTAAAACCATTCCCGCCCTGCCCCGTCCTATAGTGTGGGACTAAAATCTCATCTCGTCCCTATCTCGTCACCTTTGCGGGACGGGAAAAACCCGCATGAGGCGAAATGGAAAGGTGCAGATGGTAGGATAAAATTGTCATCATGGGCCGAATCCATTGATTATAGGTGGATTGCTCTATTTTCATGGAAAAGTCATAAATTTCTATACAAGGCAATAGCACCTAGGAAAAATGAAATCCAAGGCAAAGAAAGCAAGTCAAGACCGTTACCATATGTATCATTTCTTGACAAAAAAACGTCCATTCCCATATCTAGACTATTATGCCTTTTTCCATAGCGTAGTTATCAGTTCTAATTTTGCTGTCCAAATTCCAAAAGGCAACAAAACCCAAAAATACAAGAATAATTTCCCTTAAGACATCATAACTAGCATTCCAAAAACAGAAAAATAAAGAAACCACCTTTTAAAGTCAAAGATTAAAACAGCAAAAAGAAAGAAAAAAAATAGTAATTACAGGAAAATCACACTAACCTTATAAATGGTTAGTAAATGTTTGTAGAAGTGGGACAATAAAAGCGGTAGTCCAACCTTTTTTTCACTGATGGTAGAAATTGTAGATAGGGAAATTATCTGCTCCACCTGAAATCTCTCTTTCTACTCACAATAGACAAACACAAGTATTAAATACTAAAATACACAAACAGAAAGTCTCTCTTATTTTCTCTCTTGGAAACAGGAATAAGAGAGAGCGAGAGAGAGTTAGACAAGAAAAGGGACCGAGATCTAAAACCAATTGTTGTTTTTGCCAAAACTCGGAACTGGGTCTGTCTGTCTGGGGGCCTTTTGTCTGAAAAAAAAGTGTCTTGTTCAACTTCACAAATCTCTCTCTTCTTTCTGTTCCAGGTAAATTTTTCATCTTTTTATTTTGTTCTCTCTAGACTGGTATTCCTCTTACCGTTTTCAATTTGGGTTTCTTTTATTTTTGGGTGGATCCGTATTGATCTTGATAATTCAATTGCATTTAGATCATTTTTTTTGTTGATTTTGCTTAATTTCATTTGTGGGTCTGCATGCGTTTTTCGTTTAGTGCAAGGACTTGATCTAAAATCCCACTTGTTTTTATTTCTTTTTTGTTGCTGTCAATGTCTGAAATGGAGATGGGTGTTTTTAGATTTTGTTGTTGCTTAATTATGTCATTAATGAATAATTTGGTAATTGATTGATTGGGAAATGAATCAAATGCATGTGTGTATTATGTTTCACTTTTGGCGTTCTTCTGTTTGGATAGTTATTGAAGATTTTGGTTGCACATGCACTGTATAAAAGTGCTGGCTTTGGATCTGTTTTTGGTTCAAAGATCTCTATTGAAAATTTGAAAATTGTAGATCTATGTTGTTGTTGTTGTTGTATTATTATGATTGCCTCAAATGGGATTTAGTTTAGGCAAATGATGGTTGACCCTTTGGATCAATTCAACAAAAAACCTGCAAAATATGTAAATTTGGATTGCTCTGATTTATTTTAGAGAATAGGTTTTCCTATCTTTGTTCACAAGGTGTGTTTTTTCTTTTTACATCAGGATTTTTGGTGTTTTGAGGCTGTTTTTTTTTGGTGCTGAACCATGGCTGTTGAAGTTGTGGGGTTTGAGATGATCCAGGCACCAGTGGAGATTGTAGCTGAAGAAGACACAGTCGCTACTGTTTTGCATGGGAAGGAAAATGGAATATTGGATCAAGGGCCAGGGCTTGAGGAGCCTATAAAATTTGGTTCACATGGAGATGAACCGGTTAAAGTAGAAGGAAATGATGTCTCAGATGCCAACTTCCCTAAGGATGCAGTTGATGAGTGGCCTGCACCTAAGCAGATCCATTCATTTTATTTTGTTAGGTACCGTCCATTCGATGACCCGAAAATAAAAGCCAAAATTGATCAGGCTGATAAAGAGATTCAGAGGAAAAATCAAGCCCGATTTCAGATCACTGAAGCACTAAAGGCAAAAAGGGTACGCTAAAGTTCTCCATAAAGATGGTTTGATATTCCAGTCTTATTAGTAAATTTGAGCAATAGATATATTCTGTTAGTATTAGATTTCATTTCTTGAGGCACTAATTCTGGTTAGAGTAGCTTTCTTCAAATTGCTCTTCTTATTGTAGGTTAGGGTAGAGCCCCTAAAAAAAGACACATCCCTGCTGCAAAGAAGAAGATATTTAATTCTTTCTCCAAACTTGTTAACTAATTCATATAGATTTCTCTCTCTCTCTCCCCAAAAAAAATGTCATGTGTGTGAAAGAATAGGAATTACATGATCACATACATAACCACAAGTTGAAATAGTCTCTGGTTGGAATATCTTTGTTCAAATGGTCTACTTAGTCCTCTACAAAATCAAATGCCAGCTTTTACATAAGGGAAGAGCCCCATAGTTGAGTTCTACAAAAGATACATCCCTGCTACAAGAGAAAATATTTCATTCTATCTCCAAACCTATTAACTAATTCATATAGATGTAATTTTTTATTATTCAAAACTGTCATGTATGTGAAAGAATAGGAATTACATGATCACATGCATAATCAAAAGTCGAAATAGTCTGGAAGACCTCTTGAAAACCTGTTAAAGGTTTCCCTTTCACTAAGAAAATACATTTGTATCTGAATCGATTTTATTAATATGTTAGGAGTAGTGGAGGGTCAATTAGATTTTAAGGAAAAAACTGATAGGAAAGAGTTATTAAGTTCTATCATTAGTGGGTCCTCATAAGTGGATTTTTATAGTGGTTATTGCTATTATAGTATATCAACTTTGAAATATGCATTGAATGGGTAGGCATGGTATTAGATCTTAGCTATTTACCCACAGGTTGTGGCTATAAAAATGGATGTGATCAAAGAAAGATTACATTCTATAAAAGTTATTTAATTATCAATGTTAAACCACCTGATAGCTTTTTTACTTATCAAAAAAAAAAAAAAACCACTTAATAGTTTTTTACTTTTGACAAATACAATGTTGGATTGTCTTCTTTTACCCTCCATGCTTGTATCAAAATGATTAATAAATATTTTACTTATAAAATATAATTTGTTTAAATTTCATGTTTTTTTTTTTTTTTTTTTGGTTTTGTTTTGTTTTGTATTTTAAAGGTAGATAGAAATTTGAATTTATGGATGAATAGCATAAAATGTCCAATTGCTATGAAATTTGGCATGTGTTAAGATAAATTGAATTTGTAATCCAAAAAAGTTACTAAGCAATGATTTTACTTAGATAAAAAAAGGTTACTAAGTGGTGGTGTAACATTAACAAAGAGTTACATCAGCTTTAACTTGAACCTTATGTCTACTTTTGATATATAAGTTGGTATTTTTTGCCATTACAAGTCATGAGATATTGATATAAGCCTGGAAGCCCATACTACCTCAAATATTTCTAGCATAACCCATGATAAGCTTGAAATTTGAGAAAAAAATAACCAGGAGAAACTTAGCTTTATCCTCTCAGCTTTGGACCAACTGAAGTCTCCATTTCAGTTTAGTACCCTTATTGAATGTTATTCTTTAGCTAATTTCTGTTGTAGTTATGAAACAAAAGAAAGATGAGCATATTTATGGTTCGAGAATTTAATGGTGACTCAGAGCGCTGGGAGTTGAACATTCCTAGAATAAGCAGGAGAGATATTTGAGAGTGATTTGAGGAAATTATATTCTTCAAGTTTCCATTTCAAGTGTTTATTTGCTTGGCTGAGTTATGACCTTTTAAAAGTAATTCTGTAACAAATTTGCTTTTGGCAAACAGGGAGCATTTAAATTGTAAGAAGTTGCTCCTGTGTCTCTTTAACAAAAGAGATAATTGAAATTTAAAAGAAGTAGCTCTAGTTATAGGTGGTTGGACCACTTGCTGCTTTTGTACAAATGATATTATCTTTTCCAGTTCAATTTAAACAAAACAATTATCCTTGCATAATAATGTGTCATATTAAGTAGTTTTTATTTTACTTGACATACTGCATACGAATTTTAAGTTTCACCAAATGCAGTTAGAGAAAACTCCTCCAGACATTTGATCTCACTGTTTTATTTTGTTTTTTCTACAGTCGGATCGAGCGGAGTTGATTTCTCAGGTTAGAGCTCTGAAAGATGACAACAGGCAGTTCAAATCGATATTGGATGAGAAAAGAAAGGAGATGGAGCCTCTGCAACATGCTCTTGGCAAGCTGCGCAATGCAAACAGTGCTGGTCGGGGTAGTGGTTTATGTTCATCTGAGGAAGAGCTTAACAATGTGGTATATTTCTTTCTCCACATGCTTTATATGATGTTGAATTCATCAGCTTGTTTTGGACTGTAGTTATCCTTTATGCTTTTAGTTATCTTACTCCTTGATTGTGTATTTGGGGATACAGATCCAGAGTTTGCAGTACTACATACAGCATGAGAGCATTCCATTGTCTGAGGAAAAGAAGATCCTTAAAGAAATCAAACAGCTTGAAGGGACAAGGGAAAAAGTAATTGCTAATGCTGCTATGAGAACAAAGATTCAGGATTCACTGGGTCAGAGAGAAGCTATTCAAGACCAGGTTAAGGTAATGCAGTTCTAGTTTTTTCTTTTGATAAGTTCAATGAAGTTCTATTTTGTACTATATGTTTCAGAGCTTTTCATCCCACTGACATTTCCATAGCAGTTCACGGGTTTTTATTTATTTTTTATTTTTTATTTTTTACTTTGTAATATATATTATTTGAATTGTACGTTTTGGAGCTTGTCATTTTTCATTGCTATGCATGGATTTTCTTGATTATTTAACTTAAACTTCATTTGCAAAATTATATCATTGTAGCTCATAGGTGGTGATTTGGATGGAGTAAGGAAGGAGAAACAAGTAATTCAGGCCAAAATTAAACAACTTGATGATGCACTAAAGGCAATAGACGATGAGATTAATTCTTTATCAGAAGAGCTGAAAGCTGTCACCCAGAAGAGAGACAAAGCATATGAAAGTATTCAGCAACTCAGAAAACAGCGTGATGAGGGGGTAAGTTTTACTTTGTTGCAACATTTATAGATCCTTTTCTTCTATATGTGTGTGTGTGTATGTGGTGGGCCATGATAAATTATGTGATGCTCGATAGGTGGTCCTCCATTATAGATAACCTGCTACTATTCCTTCTGCTTATTTATAATTATTTTTGGTGGTGGAGGTGGGGTGAGAATATGATTTTTATCAAAGACTCAGTTGCTGCTTTTACTTTGCGTAGCCAAGAAACACAACCTTTTGGGCTCCGTAGATTAAATGGGGGGATTGTTTACTAACACATTACCTATTGAAGCTTATTCCCTCCTCTAACCTGACCCTGCATTTTCTTTAAATTTACTATTACATTAAGGGGGGGAATTAATAAGTTCTTTGATGATAATTGTTGAAAAGAAGCTGCGAGGAAATTTACTATTAAATTAAGAGGGGGGGGGGGGGATATGGTATTCTTTGATGGTAATTGTTGAAAAGAAGCTGCAAGGAAGTTGTGACCATGGAAGGTTCAGATGGCTGTGAAAAAATAATTGGAAAGTATCAGTGGTGGAGACGCTACTAAATCTTATAATTTTAGTGCAGAACTATGGACTCTGGGGAAGGAAATGGATGTCCACATGAGTGCTGGTTGCTTTTCCTTCTACATTTTTCTTTGGGATGAATAATTATGTCTTTTCCACGCCTAGCTATCAGTTCAAAATACAGCTAGTTAGTTTGTGATTTTTTACCATTCTTTTCAACAAGTTTGTCAGAATCCCAGTCAGTAACTACTCTTTGATTTTATTAGGGGCTTGATTCTACTGGTTCATATATTAGGTGTTCAATTCTCACTGACTTCTCTTTTTGATTGAAAGTTTTTAACAGTTATATGACAGCTCCCTGTGGTACCTCAATGGGATTATGTTTTACATAGCAAAGTGGTTTTAATTTATAGGGTTTGAGGGATGCCTTAGTGGTTCCAATACCTCTTGTGTTGCCTGGGCAGTGGGCACTGGGGTCATACCTCAACAACTCCCCTTGCCCTATTCACCTCAAAAAAAAAAAAAAAAAAGGATTTAGTTTATGGCTAGCCAAAAAAAAAGGGTAAATTACACTACCCTCCTTAGAGGTTTATCAAAATGACACCCCCAAACGTTTCAAGAAATGACACTCCCCCCTTCCTCCCTTGAGGTATTGAGGTTTGCATAAATGCAACAGTTTAGTCCATGCTCTCTCAAAATGTGATTAAACTAATGGGATATTCCTTTAAAAAAAAAAGATTCTTACTAAAACTATGGGAGAAATGACACTCCCCTCCCTTGAGGTTTGTGGATGCATAACACTCCTCCCCTAAGGTGATTTGGAAAATTATCCTTCATTTTCTTATGTGGGTCATATGGAGGGAAAGGAATACACGTACCTTTGAATGGATTGGAAGATCGATTCATGAATTGAAGCTTCTATCTTTTAGACTTTGTGTGATTGGGAAAATGTTTCGGGTGTTTTTACTTTCATTTCTTTACTTATGATGATTTTTGTACTTTTATTGTTACTTAGTTTTAGTTTTTTCTTTGCACACTGCCTGTGTTCTTTATTTCCTTTGTATTTTCTTACATCTTTTTTCAATCAAGTTTATTACTTATATATTAAAAAAAAAAAGATATATATAAATTAATAGGAATCTTACTCCTTTATGTTTGATGTGGGCTATAAGGAGACTATATTGAGGGAGAGAAATTGGTGTACTTTTGAAGATGTGGAGTCCATGTCAACTTAATGCAAGCATACTTTATTAGTTCTCTTTATGAATGGTCTTTTGTATCGGGTCTCACAGATAGTAACTCTATTAATTTCTTCACAGACTCGATCCATATGTAGATATTTTTCCATTTGTAATTTTTAAGCTACTTCGTGTCTATTTTCACAAGGTAGTCTTGCCTCTATAAAATCATTTTTACCTATATAAAAAAATGGAAGATTTTGTTTGTGAGAACTTAACTGTTGTATTTGTACAACCTCAAGGGGGGAAGTGTCTTTTCATGAAATTTTTTTTTTTGGGGGTGAGGGTGTCATTTCGTAAAACTTCAAGGGTGCTTGGTGTTATTTACCTAAAAGAAGAGGTTTTAGTTTACCTTTTCCCTGTGACCATCTTCATATATTTTGCTGGACGTTATTTTTGGGTGAATGAAGAGACAAGTGGAGGCTTTTTTCTTTGGTGGCTTGTTCTATAACATTATTTCTGTATAAGTATTTCAAAGTTGCATAGAAAAATTCAATGGCTCAAACACTGATAAGCCAAGCCTCCTTGTCTCCTTACTATTAATTGTTGTCTTATAAGAATGCAGAATTATAGTCATTAGCTTTCAAGCTTGCTTGATTATGTTTATATCAAGTTAGGTATGTAATTTGGTCAGTATTTAGCTTCAATGGTAATGTTATCTTGTTTTCAGAATGCCTACTTTTACAAAAGCCGTACGGTCTTGAACAAAGCACGAGAGCTTGCTGCTATCAAAGATATTACGGCTCTGGGGGAACTTTCGCATTCAGAGGTTTGTTCAATTAGTGTTTGTCCTATGTCAAGGACCTCACCTGGAATCAATTTTTCCTTGCACTTTGATCTCTTACTTTGATATATTCTTGGTTAGGTTGAAAACTTTATGGCCCTCTGGAGCAGTGACAAGGCTCTTAGGGATGACTATGAGAAAAGAATTCTGCCATCATTAGATAGTCGACAATTGAGTAGGGATGGACGGATGAGGAACCCAGATGAGAAGCCATTGGTAGTAGTGGAAGAGCCTACATTATCAGAAACAGAGAAAGTGGCAAAACCCAGTGTGAAACATGTAAAGGAAGATTCAAAACCTCCTGTACAGGGTACTTTGCCTGCCCAAAAGGCTCAGAAGGAAGCCAAAACTAAAGCAGAAGATTCGAAATCCACCTTGGCGCATATTGAAGTAGAAGACAAGGAGATCTTTGGGTTAGAAAAGCCGCAAAAGGACTCTCCTGCCAAGGACAATGAAGTTGATGAAGCAAAGCTGAAGGAGATGAAAAGAGAAGAGGAAATTGCAAAAGCTAAAGAGGCCATGGAAAGGAAGAAGAAGAAGCAAGAGAAAGCTGCAGCAAAAGCAGCTATAAGAGTTCAAAAGGAAGCTGAAAAGAAGCTAAAGGAAACTATTAATTTCTAGAATTTCATCATTACTGTTTGCTATTTTCTGTTTAGTGTAGAGCTCAAAAGTGACATTTTTTTCATTTAATCTGTCTCAGGAGCGTGAAAAGAAAGCAAAGAAGAAGGCCTCCGCATCTGCACCTGGTTCCGATCCTGAAGAACCAGCAGAAGCAGGGTCAGAGGATGCAGAACCAGAGAAGATTGATGAAAATGTTGAAACTTCAGTTCCAGCAAAGAAGGTTCAAATGGAGAAGGTTAATAAGGTAAAGAGTATCAGAAACAGGAATAGATCAAAAGGCCCAGATTCAGTTCCAAAAGTTCTCCTGAAACGGAAAAAGTCGACTAACTACTGGTTATGGGCTGCTCCTGCTGCTGTGTTGGTTCTACTGTTACTAGTGCTTGGATACACCTATCTTCTCTAAAAAGTGAGTTAGAACTAAATAGAAAGAGTTATGAACCAGTTTTCCTGCTTCAGGGTGTGAGTGGCTAGGTTTGTAGTACTTAAAAATTAAGTTATTTCTGTTCGTTACATCCCCTAGAAGGATGGACTCAAAATCATAATGTTGTTGGTAGCTCAGTCAGAGGGAAGAAGCTACGTATATTTAGTTTGGACTGGATATATTTGCAAATTTTGACTTTTTTTTTTTTTAAATTTCATAAATGTTATCTGAATCCATAAACTTGCTGATCAATTTTGTTGAGACAGGTGAAAATTTGATTAGATGATGAATTATGGATTAGATGCAGTGAAATCATAATAAGTTCAGTATTATTTGGATGATCTATTTGAGTTTGATAACAGGGGTAATCTTGATACAGGAGTGCATATGCCTTTACCAAAGTTTTGAGAGTTTTTGCTTGTCATACACTCATGGGATAAGGGATGGGATTTGCATGTCTGTTTGCCTTAAAAATTGGGTTTTGGACACGGGATTGGGATTTGAACATCGTAGTTTTTTGTTAGAAGCAGGCTTGGACATATATTACGTTTTTACTTAACAATTAATGAGTTTGTGTGGGTCAGACATCCACACTTGCACTAAACAACTTACGAGTATCCGGTGTCTGGACTTGGGACCCAGTTCTTTTTCAGTTGAATTGGTTAGGTTGGGCATTCATAGGTGATCCCAGCATTTTGGAACTATTATTTGACAAACTTGTTTATCGGACGACATTTCTCTTGAACTCTAATGCCTTATTCTATTTTATCCAACATCAAGAAACTGATGTTTTATTTGTAAAATGGTCAACTCCTCACCATAGGGGGTGGGGGTCAAGTGGTGTTGGGTGTACTTCTAAGTGGTTTGGGGCTTCGAGGTCTTAAATTTGAATCTCACAATGGAAAGTGCATGGGAAAAATTTCATGCCGGCTCAATGCCCGCTAGTATTGTCATGCCCACTTAGTATTCCAGTAGTGTCTTATCCATTGAATCATAGGCCATGACAATACTAGTGGGCATTGAGCCAAGGGCACGAAATTTTTCCCATGCACTTTACATTAAGCCAATGCCCATTTGATAGTCACCTTGATACATGGAGTAGAACTATCTTGTAATTTATTTTTTGATAGTTACCTTCTTTTTCCTTGTGGTTTTCTTGTCAGGCATTTACTTCCCTCGTTGCTTGCTATATGAACTTTAATGGATTTTGATGACTTGCTAAGTGCATCACGTATGGATAAAGAATTGATGAAAAAGATTGTTCTACTCTCACATTTAGTTATGGATCTCTATATACTCTTTTCTTTGAATTCTCATTTAAGTTTGTTTGTGTGTTTACAAATCGTGAGCTTTTGAACAGTTTTTTTTTTCCCTTTAATTCTTTCCTAACAGGTGTTGTTGGCAATTATAATATCAACAAATTCTATTAAAATTAGCAGAAATATCTCATAAAGTAAATCACAAAGGAGGATAATATCACAATGTAAAACACATTGTAGTTTTATATTTTTCAAAGAATACCATTAGGGTAGTATATTTAATGTACTATTTTATTCTTAAGGGGTATTGAAATATTATTCGTGTGACTGATTTATGCTCAACAAATCATATTGGTAAAAATGAAGAAGGGTAAATTACATTTCCCTCATTGAGATTTGGAAGAATGACACTTTATTCCAAACTTTAAGGGTATGTTTGGTTGAAGGTAGAATAGGAAGGATGAAAAATAAATGAGAGAAAATGAGTTTGTGAAAGGGTAAAATTTTTTTGGTGAGGTCCAGGCATTTTCTCTCCTACCGGTCCAAAAATTCATCTCTCCAACTTAGAGAGAAAATAAGAGTGAAAACTCTCTTATTCCAGCACAATGACAAAATTACCCTAAAATTTTATTGCATTTCAAGAACCTTGCCTACTCCCACCCATTCCCCACGTGGTCTAATGTCTACACCTTTATGTCTTCCTTGTTTTGTTTGTATCTCTTCTTCACTCTCCTCTGTCAACGGTAATTCATCTTTTTTTTTGTTTCTTCGTTTTCGATACTATCTCTATTTTCCTGATTTTTTTTTTTTTGTTGCCTAGGATTTTTTTTTTAATTTTTAATTTTTAATGTTTCCATTCCTTAAAATGTCCAGATTTATATATAAAACTCAAGTGGGAGAGCCGTGTTATGGGTGACCTTATTGCATGGCTCAAAGAGCACTTGTGTATGTGATGCAATTCAACATGTATGAAAAAGCTATCGTAAAGTTTCGTTGTTCGTTTCGTCGTCGATCTTATCTATGTTTCTACGATGGCCCAAGAACACGCTCATTCTTCAGCCGTAGAGAGATTTTTCCATCACACTCATTCTTTAGCTGTAGAGAGACTTTTGAATTGCGAGGTACCATTACGAGCTTAATATATACGAGTGTTTTTCATGAAATAACTCAAATTTCAAATCAATCACTTGCTTTAACTACTCATGCATATATATATATATATATAAAAGATTATAATATCTATAATAATAACAAAGAAAAATAATATAAGTTTATACATATGTGTTAATTTTTATGTTATTTAATTAGTACAAATAAATTATTTCTTATATGTTATGTAATAAGGATATAAGAATAAATTTATATGAACTACATTTTTTATCCTCTTACTTTTCTCCTCAATCAAGCAAAAGTGTTTTTCCACTCCTCCCACTTTTCTTTCCTTCCAATCAAACACACATAATAAAAAATTAAATCTTTTCTATCCTTTTACTTTTCCATCATACTAATTTACTATATTCCTATTTTTCCGTTCAAATAACAATTCATTTTCTTGAAATTTGAGAAAATCAATACACAAGTACTTGTGTATTGATTAGGGACTAATCATTTGTTGTCTTCACTTATCAAGGGGAGAATTTGGGACCACATGTGAGGAGGGGTTAAATTATGCCTAAATTCTGGAGAAGCTTCCGGAATATTTCAATTTAAATGCAGAACATTCTGGAACACTTGTAGATGGTATTAATTTACTAGGCTTATTGTTAATTAGTTTCTTTCGGTGGCTTGATATCGTTGTTGATTCTCCGATGCCTTCGCTAACAAATTGATGCAAGTCCTTTCGATTTGCCCTCCAAATTTAAAGAAAGAGATCATTGCTAGAGATTGTTGGAGATCAAAACTATAAGACTGTGGTTTTCATTCTCTTTTTTGCCGAGAAAAAGTCGGGAAACAAATTTTCAAGAATTTTGAATCCTACATTTAATGTTGTTTGGGTTCCCAAGACAACTTGCCACGTAGTTGAATTGAGCTTAATGGTTTCTGTTTTTTCGTGTCCGTGTCCCAGAAAAATATAGTTAAGTACAAGATTCAGAAACTTATTGTGTTGTTTGCTTTAAGTTTAGAGCCACCAAAGACAAAGAGTGCATCAGGCATTGTTTGGTTGCCAATGAAATATGGAGTCTGTTCTTTGGTATAGGAAAAACAAGAAAATTCACATACATAATAGTTGAGTTGGAGTTGGAGTTGGATGTGACTGCTTTTCATTTATTAGTTGATTATTTCATTTCATGATAAGCCATAAAGATCGACTGGGACTCAGTGTGATTTGAAACAGTAAAATCAAAGGAAAGGTGTTGTCACTTATAGACAGCACAGAGGCTTCAATTCAAGTCTCCGATTCAAGAATGTATAGCCCTTTTCTTTTGCTGCATAGGAATGCTCTGTTGTAACCTGGAGAATCTTTTACACTCATTCTATAAGAATTTTTTTTTTTTTTTTTTTTTTTTAATTTATTTGTTGCTATCCACAGTTACTCTGTCAGGAGATTCTGAGTCAATTGAACTTCCTCAGGATCACAAAGTAATTGACATATGGCTCATTTATAGTCCCTGCAGAGGAGCATTGTAAAGATGTTCAAGAAAAAAGTTATTGAAGATTGCATTCAGAAAGTTATGCTTGGTCAGTGCATTTGTGGAAACAGGGAATTGGTGAAGGTATCTATCTATAACAATTATTTGGAATCATTTAACTTTGACCTTATAGGTTTTGTTACTCTATCTGTGTCTCATCGATTTTCATTAGGATTATTTCCCATTGTTTCTTTCGTTGTCTGAGTACCTGTTGGCTTGCAAAGAACAAAAGGCAAGGGAGTTTGGAATTCACATGTATACTTGTCTGTTTGAAGAGTTCATAGATATTTACTTAAGACAGGAAGTAAGCAGTTTCAAAATAAACTAGTTTGTTAGATGACGAAAAATATGTATTTTGGGTAATCTTTGTGCTGGTTTCTTTGCAGGTTCTAGGTGCACTAGTTACTCATTTTGGATCTGGTGTTACTTTTGAAGTTCAGTCTGCTTTGGAGACTCTGACTCTGCTGGGCTGGCCTCTTCCAAATATGCACAGGCTCATATAACTGGTGCCTTGTTTGTTCTAGATTCATGTGCATTTTCTGAAGTTATCAGTTTCCAAGATTTCTTGATGTGTTCTTTGTTCTGAAATTCAGGTACTTTGGATTACTTCGATGGATATAGTGTTACAAGGTATTTCATAGAATTGTGGGCATTCTTATATAAGTGGTCTACGACTCTACATGACATTGTTTCACTGTCTTTCCAGTTTGTGCAGGTTTATGAGGCTTTTAGCCATTTGGCACTTTCAGCTTGATCAAGTGCAGATTCATATGGATCTTCCATTGCAAATAAACCTTTGATGATAATAAGGAAGCAGATACTGTAAAAGCCTTTTTGGTATGGAATGTACACATCAATTTTTTGATCAATTTTGATGAATTTTGGAATCTTTGTTTTGGTTGTATTAATTGTCTTTATACTGTTACTGTTACTTGTAAAGCAATTTGATTTGTTCTGCCCCTCCCACTGGGTAGGTAAGCAATCCAGATCTGAAGTACAAGAAGATGGGCTTAATTGGAACTCTACAGATAGCTTCCTGCTTTGGAGATACAAACACTGTTTGCCGTGCATCTGCATCTCAGGTTGGACCTAGTAGTAATTCAATTAGAGATCTTCCATGGGTGATGGCGCCTGTTGTTAATGGGTTAGTTTGTTGCTCAGTGTTCTTTGAATCTTGTTATGATTACTATAATATAGAGAGTGTTTGCATTCAAATGTATGTTGTTTTCAGTGCTAAAATATTTCAATGAGCTGATGATTTTTTAATTTTCTTGTTTGTGAATGATTTCTTTGAGATGCAATCAGCATTAATTTTTTAGGTTGTCATGTTCTGTATCTTACGAATATATTCTAGATTGTGCATTCCTGAACATCATTTCACACAGAAGTCAAACTGTGAAGAGGCTTTGGAACTCTTGAAAACATCTCTGGACTCCTGCAAACAGTCGTCCTTACCTTTGATTTTGTTTTATGATGAACTGACTGTAATGTTAGACAACCGAAGTCTTCATCCATCAATTATGGAATGGTAAGTTTAACAACCTGATACTGGTACTTTAATGCTACATAGCTATATGGGAAAATAATCTTGTAATTATGTTTTACTTTTTAAAACTTGTCCGTATGTAGTAGGGTTGGGAAACATGTAGGAGAGTTTGAATCTGTTTTTTTGTCTGATCTTGAAGGTGGGAAATTGCCTTTTAAGGAATCATATTTTGGTTTAGAAGGTGAGTTTTGTAATGTGATGCTGTGTGAAATCCTGTTTAACCTGTAAAAAATTTATGCTGGCCTACTGATTAAAGTATCTTTTCTTGTTCTTTGTGCTGGTGAATTGTAGATGAACTTGGATGGTGATATATCTCCTGTTTGTTTGAACGTTTTGCATTGTCTTCCTCTTCGATGCAGTAATATTTTGACCATATTCTCCCGCGTATTGTACCAGTCAAAACTTGTCTAAATGACTGAATGGTAAAGTTGAAATATTTTTGAATGCAGGTCATCTTCTTTACAGATTCTTCCTGCTAACTTCCTTATACTATCCACTGTAAGGCATGGTCCTTTTGGAAGTGAGAAGAGTAATACTCAATGGGATAAATAATTGGGATTTTATGTCAATCATCAGATTGAGAGGTTGACAAATCAAGGATTCCTTTGAGGAATTGACGCATTGCTTGGCTGCCCTTTGCACCTTCCTTCCTCAAAGGTTAGAACCAAAAAATGATTTTTTTTTTTTTTTTTAGCATCATCAATTTAGAATACTTTCTTCAGAGATTCAATTGCTTTTGTCTTGATCAAGGATTCAAATATCGTAAAATTCATAAAAGTTTATGGAAGGGTTTAAAAGCCTAAAAATAAATGGCTGAAGCCTTTGAAGCTATTCTTGAAGTCTTGAATTTTCATATCTTTCTTTTTTATACCTCAACAAAATCTATTTGTTAAAGGAAGACTTGCCAAATTGAAACTTTTGTTTTACATCAAATCGCCTATATATACAAGAAGGAGAGCGTGTGCTAAGCATCACTAGGGTAGTAACTTTAACCCAGGAAAAAGTACATCCTAGATGATAATGTCAAAGGCTTGCAATTTCTGGCTAGGGTGACAGACCTTGACAAATCTAGGTACTATGTAAAGCAGAGGTTTTTTTTTTTTTTTTTTTTTTTTTTTTTTTTTTTTTTTTTTTTTTTTTTATGAATAATTTTTAATATAAACAACTACAACAACAACAAAGGCGAAGTCCCAAATATTTTGGGGTTTGGTGATGGATTATCCACAGATTAGTTAGGGTTTGTCACTTGTATTCTTTTTTGCCATTTTATTCTATTCAAAGTCATACCCTCTGTTACTTTCATAATTGACATGTCATTTTTTACTACTTTTAGACAATTTTTGGTATTCCCTTACGTTTCTTTGCTCCCTCAACTTGAAAGAATTATTTTTAATATAGCTTTATATATTTTCCAAAAACAAGAAGATTATGGAAGTACCTTTTCATGCTTGGAAAGTTAATATTGCAAGTGAAGGCTGAGTAAATGCTTTGGAACAAATCCAATTTCCAACTTTTATAATTTACTGTCTGCCAGTACTAGAAAGGGCCCTTATATATATATATATATACTCAATATACTAGAAAGAATAGATGTAGTGATGAATAAAATATTGAGTATTTTGAATATTGAGGTATTTTGGCCTTCTTTTTCTATTCTCATTTCATTTCTCTTTGGTATTTTGTCACTATTTGTTCACAAAGGACTAACTGAGTGTATTTTTTAAAAATTTGAATTTGAAAAGGAACTTTTTAAATTCAAGAGCTAAAATAGATATTGAACCAAAATCTAGGGACCAAATGTATATTTTTGCGTTTTATGTTTTTCTTCTTGTTCTTGGACATGGCAATTAAGGTTTTAGAAGCAAGTTTGAGAGGCTTTGGAGGAGTGAAACTTTGGAGGAAAAAAAAAGGGTATCAAAACTCTTTGTTTGTTACCCTCAACAATTTTTTTTTGTCAGGAAGGTCCTGCAATAGTATACATAGCCGCATTCGTGCCTTCAAATGAGCTTCTCATACAAGGTGTTGAATTCATAGTCTAGTTATATTTATCAATCCATATGCTACCTATCTGTTACAGGATTTTGATGTATTATTGTTCTCATCTTTTATGTGACCTGGTAGTGCACTGAAATCGAAACATCTGCTTTGCTTGTTTACAACGTGGGTGAATATTGCAGGTTTGACAAATATGTCATTATTAAGTCCTGTAATTCTTAAAATTTTGAAAAAAGGGTGGGGGTAGGAGGAGTTGGTATTGTTTGAGGCGTTCAATTGTGCTTTAATAAATTTAGACAGACGACAGGCAACTTCATCATTCTCTTTTGAAGAGCTTCTGTTGCATTTTTTTTTTTTTTTTTGGTTTTTTTGTTTTTGTTTTTGGGGTGTTATTAGTTATGATTGTCTCTACATTAGAACCTTTCATTCCTCCACTATCATTTTTTAATAATGATGAGGATTGGTCAATTACTTAAGTTCATGCATTCTGATGATGTACAAAAATTGTCAGTGAGTCGTAGACTCCAAGTCACTTTAATGGATACTTGTAAGAACAAAGGACCAAACAGAAGACACCAGTGTGGTACCGGCCAAAAACCCTCCGAAGGTCAAGTTAGCGAATGACAAATTTCTATGAACTTTTTAGTGAGAGAGTTAGGGATTTTCTGCGTACCTGTAAAAGGTGAAGGTCTAGTTCTTATATAATAGCGAGTGGTGAATTGAAATCCCTTCAAAGTAGGGATTTTTCCTTGCTGGGAGGGCTTGGCACTTAGGGTTTCCAAGATTTTAGAGTGTCTTTCCATATGAGAGAGATACGGGCGAGTAATGGGTTTTATTTTCTGTGTCATGCAAGGTATTTCAATGTTTAGGTATTCGTGGGGACCAAGACAGGCCATGCTGGATTTGTCAGCCTCTCCTCCCCATAAGGCCCTTAACTTGTCCGATGGTTTCCCGTTGGCTTACAGAGGTGCCCGTCGAGTTTCATTATGGGGTCGTCGCGTTTGGTGTCATCGGCCTAAGTCTTCTGTTGGTTTTTGTGAAGCGGACGGATACATAGGTGCCGTCAACCTTTTTGTGTGATGCTCTGGGGGTATTAAATTTATGGCTAAAATATCCCTACCATATTCTTCTATAACCTGATCCAAATTAATTTATTCACAAAAAAGAAAAAAAGCAAGAAGAATTTTTTATATTAATTTCATTATATGAGGGAATTCTTCCTCGCTAGTAGAACTTTGATTTTGATCTCAGTTTTATAAATTTAATGCTCCCAATCTGCATATGAAATTGTTATTTTTAAATTTTAATTATTCAATGTAGCTTTTGATATTTTTAGTTTTATCTTGATTTATAACTTTTATTTGTTATTGTGATTTGGTTTGGGTTTTATGTTCTTGTAGTCTGTCAATACTGCTGGGTTTGCCTAGTGCATTGATATTTTTTTGGCTTGTGCAATACCAGTACTTCTCTGGAGCTGGTTGGAAGTCTTTGTCAGAGAAGCAAAAAAAACATTTGTGTGTCTGTAGACATCAAAATTTTATGATGAATTCACAACCGTTCGATTGTTCATGATAAAATATTTGCGATCAAATTAATTTCTAATTGATGACGTGGACAATCAACAAATGAAATCAAGCCACGTGGCGAAATCAAATGAAGAAAGCCATATGGCAGCGTCAGAAGAAAAGACCTATATGGAAAGTTCTTATTAAATGAAATATCAAATTAAATTCATATATAATTCAACTCTCAATAAATGCTGAGAGAAAATTATAAATTAAAGACCATTAAGTTGCCTATAAATGGAGGCTTCTCATATGAGAAAAGGAAGAACGCTTAGAGAGAAAACATTACTGACACTCTGCCAAAATAGAGAGTCACCTCTAAAGTTCACAAGAATTCCATTGTTCATCAAGGCCTATTCCTACTTCTTCAAATCAAAGTGGGGATTCTCCTTTAATCTAGTTCGAGATCAAGCCAACGGCCCTCACACATCAAATCAAGCACATTCAACTATTCATTCAACTTGGAGACATCAAAGCACGATTCAAGATCAAGCTTCATAGCCTCTTCGGATCGTAACGTTCCTTGGAGATCGAATCAGAGGAATTTATTGTACTCTTTCATTGTAAAGATTCATACGGAGGATTGTACTCACATATATACAAATACAAATTGATTATTTGTTACACCATTTCGTGATCGTGTGATTTATCTTTTACGAAAATTGTGTGTACAAATTTCTGGCACGCCCGGTGGGACCTCTCTGCCTCTCATCTCTTTCTCCATCCTAGAAATCATCAAGTCTCCAATTCACCAAGTTCAATGGCCTCGAAGAAGTCTCAGATTCCCAAGAATGCTACCAAAAGCATTGGGGGGGTCAACAAGCAGCAGTACTTCCACAGGTCCCATGACTCGAAACAAAGCCAAAGCAATGAAGCTCCTCACATCACAAGAAGTTGAGGGAAAAGTTCCTGTGACCAAACTCATAAGTGCCCAAGCCCAGCCAAAGACTGTCATCTCCTTGAACACTTTGAGGACAAGCAAGCATACTCCCTCTAGGAGGGGAGATTCAGCATTCGCTCTAGAGGACTCAACAATAGGGAGTGAATATCACTATTCTGCATCAGATGCTGGGTCGAGTACTCCTTCACAAGTAGGTTCTTCCCAAGGATCCCCCCGAGAAGTCACTTCATCTATCTTTTCGGAAAATTCTTCTCGTACAATAGCTATGGCAGCCATGATGACGGAGACTGCCACCATTGATGAAAAGATTGCTGAAATGGGACATGCTATAGCTAAGCTTACCAAGACCGTGGAGGAGAAGGACCTTCAAATCGCCACGCTTATGAACAAGCTTGAGGTTCAGAATCGAGGTGAGTCTAGTAAAGGCCATTCTCACACGCATCAGCATACATCCCAGGATGCTCACGCATCTTCTCCAAAGAAGGCTGGTGGTCCACAAGGGAGCTCTACCTCAATTTCATCTCTATCAGTCCAGCAGTTACAGGATATGATAACGAACACTATTCGAGCTCAATATGGTGGGGCACCACAAAACTCTCTGATGTATTCAAAACCATACACCAAGAGGATTGACATTTTACAGATGCCTGCGGGTTACCAACCTCCTAAGTTTCAACAGTTCGATGGAAAAGGGAATCCGAAGCAACATATCGCTCATTTCATCGAGACTTGCAATAACGCTGGTACTGATGGGGACTTGCTCACTAAGCAATTCGTGCGTACTCTTCGAGGAAACGCCTTTGATTGGTACACGGATCTTGAGCCTGAGTCCATTGATAGTTGGGAGCAGATGGAAAGGGAATTCTTGAATCGTTTCTACAGTACCCGACGTACTGTAAGCATGCTGGAATTAACCAACACGAAGCAATGGAAGGATGAACCAGTGGTAGACTACATCAATCGTTGGCGCTCATTGAGTCTCGATTGCAAAGATCGTCTTTCCGAGTCTTCAGGAGTGGCGATGTGCATCCAAGGTATGCACTGGGGGTTGCTTTACATCCTCCAAGGAATCAAACCTCACACCTTCGAGGAGCTTGCTACCCGAGCCCATGACATGGAGCTTAGTCTATCTAGCCATGGAGAAAAAGGCTAACCTGTTGACCAGCAGCATAAAGAGAAGAAAGATACGAGGAGGGGGGATAAGTCTTCCAGATCCATGGTTAAGGAATCTATGGCCGTTGCTGTGGAGCCAGTGAAGATCTCCAGTAAAGAGAATAAGAGAATGGAGAAAAGGGCCGGTCCAATCCAAGAGCGAGAGAAACGTCGATTGACCTTGAAGGAGATGGAGGAAAAGATGTATCCATTTCCAGATGCTGACGTTCGAGGCATGCTCGAGGACTTATTAGAGAAGAATGTGATCAAGCTTCCAGAATGCAAGCGTCCAGAGGAAATGGGGCGTACCAACGACCCAAAATACTGCATGTACCATCGAGTTGTAAGTCATCCTGTGGAAAAATGTTTTGTTCTGAAGGACCTTATCCTAAGGCTTGCAAAAGAGGGTAAAATTCTTTTAGACCTAGATGAAACTGCTGAAGCAAATCATGCTACGTTTGCTGTTGGATCCCTAATTTTTGTGAAGTCACCAACTCCGTTGGAAGTGCGATCTACCTTGCCATCAACATCAAGGGCATATTGCAAGCACATCCAATTTGGAACGCTGGAGCCTATGCACATGTCATGCTTCAACCCTCAAGATGATGATAAAGCTGACGACGAATTGGTAGGTGACGAAGAAGGTTGGACTTTTGTGACCTATAAGAGACTTCAAAAACCGCGTAACCCAAAACCCCATGTCCCTTACAAGAAAAGGGAACTTCAAGCAAGCAATTCGAAAGTTACTCCCAAGGGGAAAGGAATAAATGGTCTAAAGAAACAAAGAAAGGGATCTCGTCCGAATGAGTTATTACAAAAGGAAGGCCCCTTGCCAATCACCTTGCATGAGTTTTTCCCTAAAAGCTTTTTTGCAGAAGGCCTAATGGCAACCACTTACATGGTCTCTTACCATGATGCTGATGATCAAGAAGACCCTACTGAAAAGGAGGAAAAAGTGGACCTTGAAGAAATCAAAGCAACCAAGGAAGAAGGAAGTGAAACCCATGCCTCGGAAGAAGCGGTTGCTTTATGTGCTCACTGCTGTGACAAGATGACGTTCGCCGATGAGGATCTCCTATTGGGCTCCAAACCACACAATCGACCACTTTTTGTCTCAGGTTACACACGAGGGGAAAGAGTAAGCCGCATCCTCATAGACGATGGGTCTGCCGTCAACATAATGCCCAAGGGAACGATGAGACGCCTAGGCATATCCATGGAAGAGTTATCCAAAAGTCGACTTGTCATTCAAGGCTTCAACCAAGAAGGTCAAAGGGCGATCGGCATGATTCGATTAGATGTGACTATTGATGAGTTGAAAGCAAGACCTCTATTCCATGTGATCGATTCGAAGACCTCTTATAACCTGTTGTTAGGACGACCATGGATTCATGGGAATGGTGTCGTACCGTCTACATTGCATCAATGCTTCAAGTATTGCGACGGCAAGCATGTAAAGGTGGTGACAGCAGATTTGCAACCATTTACAGTGGCAGAATCTCACTTTGCAGACGCCAAGTTTTACTTAGACTGCGACATGACCTACGATGTACCACAGGAAGAGTCTACAGAAAAGAAGAAGGCAAAACGTAAGGAAGGAGGCGAGCCCCTCATGGAAGGTCCAAAACCTAACTCTGAAGTAAGACAAAAGTTTTGTGAAGAGAAGAAAGAGGTACCCGTGGTCTTACGATATGTGCCCGCATCTAAACGAAAGGAAGGGCAATCCCCATTTGGGTTGACGATGGAGACTAAGGATAAGTGCAAAAAGTCTATTCAAGAGGACGATGTCTCTATCCTTAAAAGTGATTTCACCTTGCCATTGCCGAAGTTAGACCAAGTGGCGTCCACAAAACCCCCACTCAAAGGTTTCACTAGAGCCATGAGTAACCTTGTTGAAGAAGATTCATTGCCAATCAGAAGAACAGAAGAGGGTTTTGACCCTAAAGCATATAAACTTTTGGCAAAATCAGGCTATGATTTCAAAAATCCTCCGCAATTAGGGCAACTTTACTCAGATTACGTGGAAGAGAAGTCTCATGGGCTTAACTCGACCCAAAACAAACTGAAGCAGCAAGGCTATGCGATCGAGATTCCTAGAACCGGGTTGGGGTATTCATCACAAGAGCCAGTTCGAATCTCGGCCAAAGGGAAAGGAAAAAAGGTGACATCACAACACATCACCTTTGAAGTCGAGGAAGAGGGGAAGCCGAAGCCTGTGTCAAGATCTTCTGTATTTGACCGTCTAGGAACATCTACTCCTCGGGAGTTAGTGTTTAATAGATTAAGCATTTCTCTCCCTACAAAGGAAGGAACCTCACGTACACGTAGGTCGGCATTTGATAGGCTTGGGTCTACGAGTAGCTCAACTGACACCCCACGACCCAAGGAAGGAAAAAGTGGCTTACAAAAGAGAAATGGCACCGAAGCCTGTAGTCTTATCCCTTCACGCATGAAACGTGAGTTGATTGTAGAAGTCAGTACAGGAGACTCCCTTAAAGTAAAGCGACGGACTATCGTGCACACACGAGAGCTTGAGAAGCAAGTTGACGATGGGGAGGAGGATCACGAGACACTAGTCCTTCCTTCTTGCCATGTGACAGCAGAGACTGATTCCGAATAAGACGCATCAGATGATGAACCAAATGAAGCGCCTCAAGCAATAGAAGACGGGGGGCAAGCAACTGTAGATGATCTCAAAGAATTAAACTTAGGGACTAGCGAGGAACCTCGCCCAATCTACGTGAGTTCGCTTTTGACAATGGAGGAAGAAAGTAAATACTTTGAGCTTTTAATGGAGTACAAAGATGTGTTTGCCTGGACATACAAAGAGATGCCAGGTTTAGACCCAACAGTTGCAGTTC
Organism: Quercus parvula; assembly: GCA_030820535.1. Classification (NCBI taxonomy): domain Eukaryota; kingdom Viridiplantae; phylum Streptophyta; class Magnoliopsida; order Fagales; family Fagaceae; genus Quercus; species Quercus parvula. The sequence goes on from JAUAME010000004.1 coordinate 21,782,243, forward strand.
ATCGGTTAGCAATAAAGCAAGGAGTGCGCCCAATCAAGCAAGCCCAACGCCGCTTTCGACCCGAACTCCTCCCACAAATTGAGGCAGAAGTTAACAAACTCGAGCAGGCAGGATTCATCCGGGAAGTACAATTCCCAAAGTGGATTGCAAACATTGTCCCTGTCAAAAAGAAAAATGGACAAATTCGAGTTTGTGTTGATTTTCGAGACTTGAATAGAGCGTGCCCAAAGGATGACTTCCCACTTCCAAATACAGAACTTATGGTTGATGCAACTATTGGTCATGAAGTATTATCATTCATGGATGGCTCATCAGGATACAACCAAATTCGAATGGCACCCGAAGATGAAGAGCTCACGGCTTTTCGAACTCCAAAGGGGATCTACTGTTACAAGGTGATGCCTTTCGGGCTCAAGAATGCTGGCGCAACTTATCAACGAGCAATGCAACGGATTTTCGATGACATACTCCACAAAACTGTGCAATGTTATGTTGACGATCTAGTTGTTAAGACGAAGAAAAGAGGGGACCATTTGCGTGACTTGCGCATTGTATTTAATCGACTAAGGAAATATCAACTCAAAATGAATCCTCTCAAATGCGCGTTTGGCGTCACGTCTGGGAAGTTTCTAGGCTTTATTGTTCGACATCGAGGTATTGAAGTGGATCAATCTAAAATAGATGCTATCCAAAGGATGCCCGAACCAAAGAACCTACGAGAGCTTCGAAGCTTACAAGGCCACCTTGCATACATTCGACGTTTCATATCGAATCTAGCAGGACGGTGTCAACCATTCAGTCGATTGATGAGGAAAGATGCCACCTTTGAATGGGATGAGGCTTGCAGAAATGCATTTGAGAGCATTAAAAGATATCTGCTTAACCCACCTGTCTTAGGAGTGCCTATGCCAGGAAAACCTCTAGTGCTCTACATTGCTGCACAAGAACAATCACTTGGGGCCCTCTTAGCTCAGAAAAATGAAGAAGAGAAAGAGAAAGCATTGTATTACCTTAGTCGAAAGTTAACTGGGGTAGAATTGAGGTATTCCCCAATAGAGAAGATGTGTCTTGCACTTTTCTTCTCCATTCAAAAATTAAGGCATTACATGCAAGCACACATAATACACTTGGTTGCAAAGATAGATCCAGTCAAATATGTCTTGTCTAGGGCAATCATGTCTGGTCGGTTGGCAAAATGGGCTGTGGCCTTTCAAGAATTTGAAATCGCATATGTGTCTCAAAAGGCCATCAAGGGGCAAGCACTAGCAAATTTCCTTGCTGATCATCCAATTCCTGCCGATTGGGAGCTCTCAGATGATTTTCCAGATGAAGATGTATTGTACACTGAAGTCCTCCCACCTTGGATGATGTTCTTCGATGGGGCTGCACGGCAAGAAGAATCCGGTGCTGGGGTTGTTTTCGTGTCGCCACATAAACAAGTGTTACCATTCGCCTTTGTGCTTAGTGAACCATGTTCAAACAACGTCGCTGAGTATCAAGCCCTTATTGCCGGTCTCCAAATGGCCCTTGATATGAAGATCTCATACTTAGAAGTCTACGGCGATTCCAAGTTGGTAATCAATCAACTTTTGACACACTATGAAGTTAAACATGAGGGTTTGATTCCTTACTTTCAGATGGCTACGCGACTAATTGAAAAGTTCGACGGAGTTTCCTTGGAGCATATCCCCAGAAACGAGAATAGGATGGCAGATGCTCTAGCCAATCTAGCCACCACATTGGCTCTGTCGGAAGGTGAAAAGGCAAATGTCCCTATTTGCAACCGTTGGGTGCTCTCTTGCACGGAAGAATACGCGAGCGCGACAAATGCCATATCAATATCTATAGTAGAGGATGAGGATTGGCGCCAACCCTTGATTGATTACTTGGAACATGGTAAGCTACCCGAAGATCCCCACCACAAAACTGAGGTACGGAGGAGGGCACCTCGCTTTATACACTATAAAGGCACATTATACAGGAGGTCTTTCGACGGTTTATTCTTACGATGCCTTGGCAAGGAAGAAGGTGATCAAGCCATGGAAGAAGCTCATTCGGGAGTGTGTGGTGCCCATCAGTCTGGCCCCAAATTGTATCACCGGATAAAACGAATGGGTTATTATTGGCCCACCATGGTCAAGGATTGTATAGACTATGCAAAGACATGTGAAGCATGCCAACTTCATGCGAACTACATCCATCAACCGCCAGAGCCCTTGCACCCTACAGTCGCATCCTGGCCTTTTGATGCATGGGGACTCGATGTTGTAGGACCATTGCCTAAGTCGTCAGGGGGTCACCTGTACATATTAGCTGCAACCGACTATTTTTCTAAATGGGCGGAAGCCATACCTCTCAAGGAAGTAAAAAAGGAAAATGTGGTGAACTTCATCCGGACTCACTTGATATATCGGTATGGTGTCCCTCGCTATATCATCACGGATAACGGTAAGCCATTCTACAATAGTTTGGTGACCCAACTATGCGAGAAGTTTAAGTTCAAGCAATATAAGTCATCCATGTATAATGCGCCAGCCAACGGTCTTGCTGAGGCTTTCAACAAGACGCTTTGCAATTTGTTGAAAAAGGTAGTAGAGCGCTCGAAGAGGGATTGGCATGAAAAGATTGGAGAAGCTTTATGGGCATACCGAACAACATACAGGACTCCTACGCAAGCCACTCCGTACTCATTAGTATATGGTGTCGAAGCAGTCCTGCCTTTAGAGCGACAAATTCCATCACTTCGAATCGCTATCCAAGAAGGGCTCACAAATGAAGAAAATGCGCAATTAAGACTTGAAGAGTTGGAAGCACTGGATGAAAAGAGATTGGAAGCTCAACAACGTCTTGAATGCTACCAAGCGCGGCTCTCGCGAGCGTTCAACAAGAGAGTCCGACCTCGATCTTTCCAAGTAGGGGACCTAGTGCTTGCAATGCGAAGACCCATCAACATCTCCCACAAGACTGGGAACAAGTTCACATCAAAATGGGATGGCCCCTATGTCGTGCAGGAGGTCTACACTAATGGTGCTTACAAGATAGTCGACGGAGATGGCCTGAGGGTAGGACCCATAAATGCAAAGTTCCTAAAGCGATACTATGCGTGAAGTATTGAAGTTGCTCCTTGGTAAGAGCTTAAACTGCCCACTAAAAAAAAAAAAAAAAAAAAAAAAATCCCGTTAGGTTGAAAACCTTGAAAGAGGCGACCTAAGCAAAAGTTAGGGACCAAAAAAAAAAAAAAAAAAAAAAAAATCCCGCTAGGTTGAAAACCTTGAAAGAGGCGACCTAGGCAAAAGTTAGGGACAAAAAAAAAAAAAAAAAAAAAAAAAAAGAACTTTATTGAACTACGTTATGACTTGATCCCTTTTGGGTACGTAGGCAGCTTGGTATTCGTTACTAAGTTCAGTCACATATGTATTTTTAAAAAAAAAATGATAATAATAAGTCTCTTGAACTACGTTATGACTTGATCCCTTTTGGGTACGTAGGCAGCTTGGTATTCGTTACTAAGTTCAGTCACATATGTATTTAAAAAAAAAAAAAAAAGGGCAGCAAGGAAGAAACAAACATTGACTTGGAAATAAATGAATTTTTATTAATAAAGAGATAGGTGTCGTTACGTCATAATGACTACATCAATGAAAAAAAAAAAAAATATTAATTAACCTATCCAATCTAAATGTCTCAACTCCTCTTTACTAGTCTCTAGTAACTCTTGTAGCCCTCTAAGTTTTGCATCATCAGAAGCTTCTAAAGTTGGAGTAGCCTCAATCTTGGAAACCTCCCCCTTAATTTGAGAAATGATCACTTGTTGCTGGGCTAGCTCTGAATCACAGCGGGTGCTCGACGTTGTAAACTCTTCCTTTTGCAGTGAAAGCAACTCAAGTTCCTTCTTCAATTCAATCTCTCTAGCTAAGGCCTTGTCTAATTTCGCCTTGATTGCAACTTTTTGATTGATCTTAATGGCTTCCAAGTTGAGGGCAAGAGTGAGACGATGCTGAGCGTCGGTGAGCTTCTGTTCCTTGTCTTCAAGTGCGATGCCTTGTGAAAGAGCATGATGGAGGGAAGAATATCGGTCTGCATCATCCATATACTTCGAAATACGCTCTCTTAAAGGAGTTACATCCAAAACTTCCATTTGTGCGATAACTTGGAGAATCTTCTCGACCCCATCCCTAAGTGAAGTCATCAAAGTAAAAGGGGTTTTGACGACCTTCTCAATTAGGTCCCCTCCTAATGTTTTCGCACGCTGTCGATCGGCCTTCAAAATCAAATCATCGGGTTCAAACTTTGTGACAGTTGAAGTGGTCGGGATGCTTGCACTACAAATGATGGATTTATTTTGAGTCACGTCCCTTAAAGGCATGTGAATAAGGTCGAAAGAAGGAGTGGCCTTAGTCTTCCCCGAACGTGATGGGTCAATTGCCTTAGTAGCCAAATCAAAGGCTGTCGGACCTTGAATGGAAAACTCGCTTGTAGAAGGGCTAGTGGCAACTGGTGTACACTTCTCTCCTGCTCTTTTCGAAGGATAATTGTCATCCTGCATTGGAAGAATACCAAGATTGTCATTCTCAAAAAGTTCTTGGATACCAGAAATAGCTTCAAGGTCATCATGAAGGAAACAAAGGTCTTTAGTGGGTTCAAGATCAAAATCATCAAAAAAGGAATTAAGACTCACTTGTCCACTGCCACCTGAAGGGTTGGGAAGCGAAGCCATATCGACACCACAGTCAGTCGCTTGGATGGCCCCCTCATGATCCAAGTTCTTGCTGGGATTATCCCTCTGCCTTTTGCGTCTCCAATGAGAATCTGAGTTGCCACCATTCCGCTCAGAATCTGACGCATCCCTACCCTTGGTCACCTCCATGTCTTGAGGCGTTGGGACTATGCAAGAAGGCCCACGCTTAGGAGAATGTGCCTTGTCCACGCACGCTTCTTCTAAAGACTCATCAGTAGCTTCCAAAGTCCCAAAAGAGGGCTTCCCATCGCTTCGACGCTTCGCGGGCTCAACTACTTCATTGGGCTGTTTTATTTTGAGTCTTATCTTGCTTGGGTTAACATTCCCAATTGGTTGCTCAGCTTTACTAGAAAAGAAACCATCAGATCTTCTAGCCCACCAATTCATATAGTCCTTCGTGCACGGAGCCCCGTGCTCAGATGGGCAGGCAGGGATCAAGAACTTTGAATTAGTAACAAGGCGAAGACATTGGCGCCAGAGGCATACCACTTGCTCTAAGGTGACGGTGCGAAAGTCCTCATTAAGCTCCTTAGGGATATGTTGATTGAAACCGAACTGTCGACCAAAGCGATGAGGACTATATGGTTCAACTATACATATGCTTCCACGACGAGAGGCCAAGTAGCTGGGGCGTTGGCTAATGAAGTAATCTGCATAAGAGCTAGGTAGCTTCTCATCATCCACCAGAATCTCTCGATGGCCTTTAAAAAGGCCCAAACGATGAAACTTGAAGCTACTAACGGCATGAAATAGCTTACGAGCGGTAACCTCGTCATAATGCTTTGCAGCACCTTCTCCGGAGTATCTAAACATGCGTGGAACAGCCTTGGAGCGAGACCCTTCAAGTTCAAAGTGAGTGTCAAAGTATTCGGCCAACCAAGCATTCAAGTAGTGTGCAGGAAAAGTGGCATCACATTTACTAGGAGTCTTAGAAGACACGATCTCATTCAAGCCCTTATAAATGTTGGCCAGGACTGGGACTGCAAGACAGTATCTCTTACCACGAGCCATCGCACTTGCGCTCTTGAAAACACCAGGTCTGATTAAGTTTGGTCCCCCGTCGGGAAGAGCGAACTCACACAGCCAACACGAAATCAAAGCAGCTAACCAAGTCTCTTCTATAAGCCTTCTCTCCACTTTGAGCACATTGAATGGAGCCTCATCTTCTTTAGTCAGAATTCTGGGGGCATCGATCTTGCCAGAGGGGTTATGAGATTGCTTGCCTCTTGCATTCCTCTTTAGTGACCTTCTAGTTGGTGGTTTTTGATATTTAGACTCGCCACGGAACCAAAACTTCACCCATGCGGCCGTAGTAACCAAGTGCGGATCGCCAAGCTCAAGACTCAAGTGATGGAAGGCAGCAAATAGAGGACGACAGCATGAGGGGAGAGATGATATTTCTTTCGAGTTTGGGACAACCTCTTCGTAAAATGAACCGTACACAGGAAGTCCACCGATTGAATGCAAATCCCATAAGCTAATGGAGACCTCCCCAACAGACGTATGCAATGTGTTTGTAGCTGTACACCAACACTCTAGGAAGGCTTGCAAGACGTGGGGGTTCCGATCATACGTGAATAATGATGCAAGGAGCGGAGGGGTCTTGGAAGAAGGTAGGGCCCATTGTACTTCTCCTGCGCTTATTCGACGACCAAGGAGAGGAAATGGATCAACACGGTCCGCGATTGAGTGAAGGTTGGAGGCCAAAGTAAACGTCCTCGAAACAACATGTGAATCCTTTCTAGTCGGGTCGTGTAGTTCGTGAGATGATTCGACCCACCATTGAGATAGACTCGGAGGACGAGGAATGGCTGTAGGCGATGAAGAGATGCTGCTACCAAGTGGATGGACTTTCAAGACAACGCCTTGCTCCAAGGGTTCGTTCGCAGAGCGTAAGAGAGTGATAGATCTATCATTAAGAGTCCTCGACGAGTCGTAAAAGAAGACCATGATGAAGCACACTTGATGGCAGCCACTTGGAGAAGAAGAAACTCGTAAAGGTCACAACTTGAGCAAACGTAGAAGAGTCACAAAGTCAGGCAAAGGGTTGGCAAGTCTGAATCACCTGATAGCAAACCAAAGAAAAGGATGAATAACTTATTCATTCAAATGCTCGTTACTAATAAATTGATATAAAAAAAAAAAAAAAAAAAAGATAAATAAACAAATAAATAAAAGGGAGGCACGTGACATTGAGATTCAAAGCCACGGGCAAACCATTCATTCAATACTTTCATGCAAACATCATACTCCAAGGTTCACAGCCAAGCCATGCATTAATATTCTTTAACTTCTAGTTATTAAGTGTGGCATTGGAGTATTAAATTTAGGAGCCATGTGTCCGTGTGGTGCCAAGGCTTTAGGCCATGTGTTCAACGCTCCAAGGTTATCATATGTAGGTGTTGAAATAACCATAGGTGCATGTGAAGAGAAGGACACGTAGAGGCTTGCATGTGCATTATCCAAACTTGAAAATCCATGTTCATAGCTTGTTGGTTATTGGGCGTGGCGTTGAAGTTCAAGGCTACAAGGAAGTCATGTGTCCACATGGGGGCATTGAAGCTTTAGGCGTGTGTTTAGTGTGCACCTTGGTTGTCACGTGAAGATGAAGGCAGCAGCACAAAGTTCAGGATGAAACCGCCTCGAATCCGCAAGACGCTGAAAGAAGAGGAGCGTAGTTCAAAGATGAAGCAAAATCTCACCGCAGTATTGCCTCCAAGAGATAACAATTGGTGCTTGAACCCGATATGTGGCTCTCTCAATGCTCCAACGCCAACAATCGCGAGGTGGAGACGACAGATACACGAACAAAGCTACACACCTATGGTTGTGGAACAAGCGCTTAGACGAGGAGAAGAACAAAGCTCTGGACTCAGCGCCGACTCAAGAAGGTTGATCAATGACGAAGCCGCCGATGCTCCAGCGCCAACAGCTACAACGTGGAGACGACGGATGCGCGAACAAGGCTACGTATTGATGATTGTGAAACAAAGGCAGTGACAAAGGCAGTGAGGAGGATGTGTTGACGGAACTCTCGCGCCGATGCTTGCAAGACAAAGGCAATGACAAAGGCAATGGGGAGGATGTGCTGACGGAACTCTCGCGCTGATGGTTGCAAGACAAAGGCAGTGAGAAGGATACGCCGACGAAGCTCTTGCAGTGATGGAAGGATGACCCAACAAAACTCTCGCACTACCAGGGCAATGGTGAAGGCAGTCAGAAAGGGTGCGTTGACGAGGCTTTCGCACTGATGAAAGGATGCGCCGACGAAGCTCTTGCACCGATGATTGCGGGACGAAGGTGGAGGCAAAGGAAGTCAGAAGGATGCATGGATGATACTTTTGCACTGATGAAAGGATGCGCCGACGAAGCTCTTGCACCGATGATTGCGGGACGAAGGCGGAGGCAAAGGAAGTCAGAAGGATGCACGGATGATACTCTCACACTGATGAAAGGATGCGCCAGCGAAGCTCTTGCATTGATGATCATGGGACGAAGGCAGTGGCAAAAGGAGTCAAAAGGATGCACCGACGAAGCTCTCGCGCTAATGGAAGGATGTGCCGACGAAGCTCTCGCACTAATGGCCCCAAGACAAAGGCAGTGAGAAGGTAGCGCAGATGAAGCACTCACACCAAGGGTCACGCAACAAAGGGCAGTGGAATGGATGTGCTGCTGAAGCTTACACCTCGTGTCCGAGGAAGGAAAGAAGACTGCTGTGCTCGAATCCGCCGGAAGCCAAGATAAGAAGGACAAGATGGTAGACTCGCTTGAAACTGACCTTGGCTCACACAATACCAGCTTCTATGACCTTGGCTCACGCAGTGCCAACTTCTACGACCTGCACAGAGTAAATCAAGTCGTTCAACACAAAATAATAATAAGGAAAATACAAAGACAAGCACAAGAAAGAATGGAAAAAGAGGAAGAATGCCTGTTACGGCTGAAGGAAAAAAAAAAAAAACTCAAGAAAAAAAAAAAACGGCGCCCAATTGCCTCTAACCCGTAAAACATCACCTCCTTTTATAGAGGTGGCACTCGCAAGAAGCCCTAGAGATTCGGAAGAGTGCGGCTAAAGAGAAGACATGCTTGTTGAACAAGACAATTGCGGCACCGACTTGCATAACGAAACTAAGGTGGGCTTGCACTCCAAAGAGGGTGTCCCTGGGCTGTCACCAGGCCCGTGAAAGTGAAGCCCAGCGTGAAAAAAAAAAAAAAAAAAAAAAAAAAAATCACAAAGGCAAGTTGAAATCCTTCTTATACGTGGATGAACTGTCAACTGTCTAAATCCTTCATGTATGTGGACGAAGGTTTTGCTTTCCGTGAGCTTAGCCCAAATTGAGATTAATGAAATACTTCAAGCTCCGTCTTCCTTGCATCAGAAAGATGCAAAGCCGAATCTTGAAGTGGGGGCATTTGTAGACATCAAAATTTTATGATGAATTCACAACCGTTCGATTGTTCATGATAAAATATTTACGATCAAATTAATTTCTAATTGATGACGTGGACAATCAACAAATGAAATCAAGCCACGTGGCGAAATCAAATGAAGAAAGCCATATGGCAGCGTCAGAAGAAAAGACCTATATGGAAAGTTCTTATTAAATGAAATATCAAATTAAATTCATATATAATTCAACTCTCAATAAATGCTGAGAGAAAATTATAAATTAAAGACCATTAAGTTGCCTATAAATGGAGGCTTCTCATATGAGAAAAGGAAGAACGCTTAGAGAGAAAACATTACTGACACTTTGCCAAAATAGAGAGTCACCTCTAAAGTTCACAAGAATTTCATTGTTCATCAAGGCCTATTCCTACTTCTTCAAATCAAAGTGGGGATTCTCCTTTAATCTAGTTCGAGATCAAGCCAACGGCCCTCACACATCAAATCAAGCACATTCAACTATTCATTCAACTTGGAGACATCAAAGCACGATTCAAGATCAAGCTTCATAGCCTCTTCGGATCGTAACGTTCCTTGGAGATCGAATCAGAGGAATTTATTGTACTCTTTCATTGTAAAGATTCATACAGAGGATTGTACTCACATATATACAAATACAAATTGATTATTTGTTACACCATTTCGTGATCGTGTGATTTATCTTTTACGAAAATTGTGTGTACAGTGTCTATCTCTCTATTATGCAGCAAATTGGATACAGGAACTGGTAAAGTCATTAAGTTTATAAATTTTGCCTTTATGTTTGGAAGGACAGATTATTCACATTGTAGTTTGATACACACTTACACTCCTGCTGCCACATGAAGCTCAATGCCTTCTGTACACAAGTGGAGGGAAGAGTTGCATGTACAAGTCAAGCTACAAAAGAGGATACTGTTTTCAAGCTATTGAAGCGTTTGGGGAACCTTGTGTATGTGACTATGTTCTCGTGCTCTTGACAATGTTTACTCCAAGGGTCAGTTTTATTATTGATGAGTTGCAAATGTGGCGTAAATTCTCTGAGTAGTGCTTAACTGAAATTTTGGATAGGCTCGGCCAGGCCTAAATAGCCATTGGTTCTAGCTTTAATGGCACTTCTCCCCTAGTAATTTTTTTTTTCCTTTTTGAAGCCTCCATGTGTGATTTTTAGCATGCCAATTTTTTTCCACTGCCTGTATGATTTAGAAACTACTATAATACAACCAAACACCAACAGTTCATGTGAGTTAACTCTTAAAAAAATAAAAAGAAAATACACAATCCACACATGCAGCTAAAAAGGAACAAACGCAATACTTTTCAATTAATAATTGGAGGGAAAATTAAAACACCACACAAAATTTTTATAAATATAATTAAAGTAATTTACTGATTTTTTTTTTCTCATATTGTATATAATGAAACAAATTACAATGAAAAATATATCATGTGGCAGCATTCCAAGGGTTATGTGATTGACGGAAGAAAAAAAAAGTTGTTCAAAATTTTAAGCTACGATATGAGATCTAATATATAAAAAGATATATTAACTTCCCATCTGTTATATGAATTATACTTATATTTATATCTCAAATGTTCAATGAGTTTTATTTTGTATAGATATATTTCAAAAATTTAACAAAACATATCATTATATACCTTTCCATGACATTAGTTCATTTTCAGTTATTAAAGTCAATTAAATATAATAAAAAATCTAAATTGAGTTTGAGAAATATATTTGTCAGCACTTTTCAAAGGAGGATGAAATGAAGAAAAAATTTTCCGAAAATTACATAGGTTTCAATCATATATTTGCAAATAAATAAAAAAACATAACCCATTCAAGGCAATGACCCTTTTTTTTTTTTTTTTTTTTTTTTTGGTGAGAAAGATGCAAGGCAATAATGACCTGTAACTAGTTAATACAATAAAGTTGAATTCCCTCCGTGAATTGAATAGATATATGCCTTTTTTTTTTCTTTAACTATCTCGTGATTGCACCTGTTAGTTACTAGTATGAAATAAAAGATGTAAGGACTAAGGACCACGTTTTGATCCTTGGCCCAAGAGGTAAATGGATCCAGGCCCAACAAGCTCAATACAATAAATTTATAGAGAATGAGTTAGAAAATTAGATTATAATGAATGAGATAACAGTTATGATGGATTCAAAAGACAATTAAACAGAAGTAGCTTGGATTTATCTAAGTAAATTCAGTTCTTGGCACAATTCGAGGAGATCAGTTCTTGTATATATCAATTTAAAATGTTTATAGATACAGTTTGATTGCTACAGACCTTTATTCTCCCTAATTTCTGATCCCTTCCTATCAAGGTCCTCCCTCTAATTTATACTATCTCTGTTTTCTTATCTTCACCCTACACGTGAACAGTAGATCGTTTATGTTGATTCTTGTCCCATCAACACCCTCTTGAAGTCTTTGGGGGTAGTTGTAAGGCTGAACAAACACTGTTCAGAGATCACTTTCTCATTAATGTGGCTAGAGAGTTAGTTATAAAACATTCAATGCGATAGTAGCAGTTTTTTCTTAGATAATTCTGAGCTCCCATCTCTTTTGTATGTTTGTAATGCATGTCCTTATTAGTGGAATTTCTTGGAAGGTCATCTTGAACGATAGGATATATATTTGATCTGTGCTTTTTTTATCCGAGGAGATACTCCTCCTCGGATAACCTTCCCCAACCTTTTCATTTGCAACCTACTCATGGCACTCTAAGCTTAACATCCTCACTACTGTTTATTCATCCTCAGACCAACTAATGTCCTCGACTAAGACCCAAGGCCCAATATATAATTTTGGGCCCTTATCCCTACAAAAGACATTAACTTTGTGTTAACTTTTCTAAAACTACCACATAATTTTTTGAAATTTTCCATTTTTTTATGTCACTATTTTAATATTTATATTTTAATTTGGTTTTTAGAGCACCATTTTTAATTTAGTTTTTAGAGTTGCATATTTAAACTTCTTAGGAGTTAGAAATGTAACTTAACACAGTAACACTAAACAAATTTTAATTAAATTTGATTTTATCTTTTCTAACTAATTCTAATTAAATTAGGTAAATTATTTTATGCCATTTTTATTTTTATTTTATTTATTTATTAGTAATCATACATAAATATATTTTGTGAGACTTTTCTGTTTATTTGAAAAACGAAAATTGAAGGTATGTTTTGTAAGAGAATTTAAATATGCCTTTTTGTTTTGTAAATCATAAAATAGTGGGTCTTACACTTGAATCTATTATTTGGTTGATGTTCTCTAAATATCATTTTTAGAAAATTATATCCTATTTTCCTTGTTCATAAAATGGTTGAGAGGATGATTTCAAGATACGGAAAATTTTTTTAATGGTAGTTGTAAATAAATTGAAAACAATGGATCCCATAGATTTGTCCAAACTCTTGTATTTCTTAAATCAAGGTGCTTATATCTTTATCACCAAAAAAAAAAAAAAATCTCACCATTGAAATTTTTTTTTTTAGAAGAAAAAACTAAGCTTTCATTAATAAAAATCAGTTGCAAGTACATTATTAAGTTGTGGTGGAACATCTTCCATTCACATTACCAAACCGCTAATATGTCTTGCATGTTTAGCAAAGTTAAACACATACATATACCAAACACAAAATTTTATTTTTTCACATTTGAGAATATGTTATTAGAAACATAGTACCAAACACATTTTTTTGCATTATGAGTACTTTAAACACGTATTTTTATAACACTTTTTAAATCACATTTTTCACATCATTTTAAACAACACTTGAACACCACTACCAAACAGACCCTAATTCCTTAAATAAAGCTCCATCAAAATTAATTTTGAGGGAGGAAGCCAAAGGTGGAGACCAAGTAAATAGAAACCTAAATGTGAGAGGATCTAGTAGCTTGAGAAGTAGCAGGTTGAACTCAGTAGAAATCCTGCAGAGCTTGGTTGGCTTGAAAGAGAACCCGATCCAAGGGAAGAGGATTTGTAACTGTTCTAGCTTGATTTTTATGAAACCAAATGGTCCAAAAAATCACAGAGAAAGCTTATCATTAAAAAATAAAAAATAAAAATACGTGAGCTCTATTCCTTTATTATTATCAACAATATATATATTTATTGGTAATTTTTTATTAAAAAAAATCAAAAATAGAAATGGTCTCTAAAAAAAAAAAAAAGGTTAAAAGTGGGAGCCAAACATGTATATTGTAAAAATTATTATCTAAATACTAGTTTCAATTTCAATTTTTTGAAAATTGTTTTTATATTGTTTTGAAAATAAAAACAAAAATCCTCCTACCAAACAGGTGCTTATCCATTCGCCATGACTGATTTTTACTCAACGAATCTTAACATATAAATGGGCACTCAAATCTTATCAGTAAAATGGAGAATATGGTAACTATTTAAATAATAATAATAATGAAGAAGAAGTTTTAACTAGGACTAAGATTTTTCAAAACTAATCAATTTGGTTCTTAAAGCCAATTTAGTCCTTAAAACCGGAATTTTCAAAACTAATCAACTTGATCCCTAAAACCAATTTAGTCCCTAAAACCGTTAAGAAAAAATAACTAACTGTTTAGGGACTAAGTTAGCTTTAAGAACTAAATTGACTAATTTTGAAAAGTCTTAGATTTAGTTGGTATTAGTCCAAACCTCAGAGTATGTTAGTAGAATTTATCTAAATAATAATAATAATAATAATATGCAGATAAATGATAAGAAAAATTATTTTTAAAAAATAAGGTAATATTGAAACGCTTAAACGTGGAGCTCAAGTAATTTTTTAAATCCCTCCTATCTAGTTGCCTAAAAAACACAAAATTGAGAAAAGCCTCCAAATTCACAACATTTCGGATTCAAGGCAGGAGCTAGTCCCCATTAGAAATTAGCCACTGCAAATTGAAAGGAAAACAAAGAGAAAGAAAGAAAGAAAGCTATGTTGCGTTGCGTCAAATACCCCATAAGAAACCAGAGAAACCCAATTATTCATGAAGTTTTTTCCTCCATTGGAATTAGAATTAAAACCCTACAGCTTTCAAACCCTTCCAAAACCCTAACAACTTTATCAAACCCAAATGTTCTCACCTCGTCAAGCCCTGATGTTGTTCAAAATGATGATCAAATGGGTCTTCTTGGTCCCACAGAGCTCTACAATCAAACCCCGAGTGCAACAATCTTAAACCCTACTAAAACCCTAAAAACTTCATCAAACCCTGATGTTCACAGTGATGATCAAATGGGTCTTCTTGGTCCTCCAGAGCTCTATAACCAAACCCCAACCCCCCAACCAGAACCTAAGACTGGTGACCCATTCATGGACCTCATGGTTGCCGATTACAACAAAGCCTATCACCAAACACCCCCAAGGGGCTACACCGAGAACCTCTCACCCACCTTCCTCTCCTCTGCCAATCCTTGCCTCGATTTTTTCTTCCATGTTGTGCCTGATATGCCGCCTGAGACCTTGAAACAGAGACTTGAACTGGCCTGGACGCACAATCCCCTCACCACCCTTAAGCTCATCTGTAATCTCCGAGGAGTACGTGGCACCGGCAAGTCTGACAAAGAAGGTTTCTACACAGCAGCGCTTTTTCTCCACATGAACCACCCTAAAACCCTAGTCCACAACCTGGAGTCTTTTGCTAGTTTCGGCTACTTCAAAGACTTGCCAGAGATTCTTTACCGACTTCTACAAGGCCCTGATATTCGTAAGAAGCAAAAGGACGAGCATGATTGTAACAAAAAATACAATGTGAAGCCAATTTTTGTCGCCAAGGAAATTACGCAAGGACTGAGGGAAAGGAAGCGCTTGGCTATGGCTAACAATGCCCTTGAGAGATATAATCGTGACATGGATTTTCGTTCATTGCACAACAGCGTATCAGACTTATTTGCCAAGTATTTAAAGGTTGACATGGAGTTCCTAAACTCAGGGCAGTTGAACAAGATCAGTCTTGCAGCCAAGTGGTGCCCTTCAATTGATTGCTCGTTCGATAGGTCTCTCTTGCTTTGCGAGAGTATTGCAAGGAGGGTTTTCCCTGTGGAGTCGTACTCGGAATACCAAGGAATTGTAGAGGCACATTATGCATATAGGGTGCGTGACAGGTTAAGGAAGGAAGTTTTGGTACCACTTAGGAAGGTGTTGGAGTTGCCTGAGTTGTACATGAGTGACAAACGTTGGAATGAGCTTCCATACAATAGAGTTGCTTCGGTGGCCATGAGGCTTTACATGAAAAGGTTCTTTAAGCATGATGAAGAGCGATTTAAGAAGTATTTAGAAGATGTTAAATGCAGGAAATCAACAATCTCTGCGGGGGCATTGCTTCCCCATGAGATCATTGAGTCTGCGATAGAGGGAACAGAAGCTGAGGCTGAAGTTGCAGACCTTCAATGGAAGAGGATGGTGGAGGATTTGTCAAAGGAAGGCAAGTTGAGGAACTGCCTCGCCGTTTGTGATGTCTCTGGGAGCATGTTGGGTACTCCTTTCAACGTGTCTGTTGCATTGGGGTTGTTGGTTTCGGAACTGAGTGAAGAGCCGTGGAAAGGCAAGGTTATTACGTTTAGTGAGAAACCTCAGCTTCATATAATTAAAGGCGATGATATTAAATCGAAGATGAGGTTTTCGCAGGAGGTAAACTTTATGAACACCGATTTTCAGAAGGTGTTTGATCATATATTGCAAGTGGCTGTGGATGGGAACTTGAAGGAGGACCAGATGATTAAGAGGGTGTTTGCGTTTAGTGACATGGAGTTTGATGAAGCTTCGAAGAATGATTGGGAGACCGACTATGAAGTGATACAAAGGAAGTTTAGGGAGAAAGGATATGGGTCTGTGGTGCCAGAAATTGTGTTTTGGAATCTGAGGGACTCTCAGTCGACGCCGGTTGTTTCCATGCAGAAGGGGGTGGCAATGGTGAGCGGGTTTTCAAAGAATATGATGAAGTTGTTCTTGAATAATGATGGGGAAATCTTGAACACCGAGTTTATAATGGAAATGGCCATCTCTGGTGAGGAGTATCAGAAACTTGCTGTGGTGGATTGATTATTTTTGCATAGTATTGAGTAAGTTTTATTTTTGAGGTAAAACTTGATTAGAGTTTCTTAGCTACACTACATTAGATTCTCAATTAAATTTACATATATATAATTGTATAAATTTAATTTTCTATGGAAGAGATAATGCTATTTCTACTTTATTGATCAATGTAACTATGAGCTTATATTTAATTGGAAGAATTAAGGAACTGCACATAAAGAACTATGCCAAAATTGTGCCCTTTGTGGTTTTCTTGACTCGAGCAATGCTTTGGTATTTTTGTCTCTTTTTGCTCTTTGACCCAGAACCAAAAAAAAAACAAAACTGTGCATTTATGTTATTGGGTTGATTATCAAAACAAAAGAAACAAAACTGAAATTTTAGAATATATAATATATGTGAGACCAGAAAAATTTGGGTTCATCCTTCTCTTTGGATAATTGAAGATTATGTTGACATATGCAGGAAGTAAGGTGGTAAAACATAAATTTTGTGAGAATGAGAAGAGAAAGCCACAGAAAGAATATATATATATATATATATATATATATATATATTTTTTTTTTTGCTGCAGAATTGTCATTGATAAGGAACGATGGATTACAAATCTGTTTTCTATTTCTTTGGTGCAGAGCTGCTGCTCCTGCACAACACCAGAGATTTATGTTTTGCTACAAAGCATAGAAATTTCTGTTCCACACACACTTACAGCAGATCATACTTGATGAGAGTATTCTACAGATAACAAATGATATTTATGTTTTGCTAAAGAGTTATGAGCCAGTTTTTCTGCTTCGGAGTATGAGTAGACAGGCTTTTAGTACTAAAATAAGGTATTCCTTTTTCGTTACATCCTTTAAAGGAATGAACTCAAAATCATGATGTTGTTGCCTTGTTGGTAGCTTAGTTAAGAGGGAAGAAGCTACATACATATAGTTGGACTGGATGTATTTTCTAATTTTGATTTTTTTTAATGGAATTTTATAATAAATGTTATCGGAATCATATACTTGCTGATCAATTTTATTGAGACAGGTAAAATTTTGATTAGATGATGAGTTACTGGATTAGATGTGGTGAAATCATAATCAGTGTGTATTTGAGTTTGATACCGATGATAAGCTTGATACAGGAGTGTATGTGTATATGCCTCTACTAAGGTGCTCCGTGCTTTGTTTATACACACGGGGGGAAGGAATTAAAGTAGCCGTTCTGTGTCATTAAAACTTGGGTGTTGGACAGATTATCAAATAAAAACTTGGGTGTTGGACAGATTATCAAATAAAAACTTGGGTGTTGGACAGATTATCAAATAAAAACTTGGGTGTTGGACAAGGAATTAAAAGAAGACATGAATAGGGGATTACAATACGCATCGGGTTCTAGTTGACAATGGTAGTTCAGCTGATATCCTTTACTACCTAGCATTTCAATAGATGATGATTGATAGAGAACGACTAGTTCCGACAAACGCACCGCTCATTGGTTTCGAAGGAACAAGGGTATACCCCCTTGGCGCAGTCACATTATCTGTGACGGTGGGAGACTACCCCTAGCAGATCACTAAGGACGTTACATTCCTCGTAGTCGACTGCTCATCCTCCTATAATGCCATCTTGGGACAGCCAACCCTCAATTCATGGAAGGCCGTAACTTCAACCTACCACTTGATGATTAAATTCCCCACCGATTATGGAGTAGGGAAGCTGCGTAGAAATCAGGTAGCTACGCACGAATGCTACATAGCTATGATGGAGATGGACGACCACCTCTTGGCCATGAACATAGAAGAGCATCGAACAGTGACAGAGCCCGTTGAAAGGCTTAAATATATACTTCTCGACGACTCCAGGAATGATCGAACAACAAGGATTGGTACCCTCGCTAGCCTAACAGTCCGCCAAGCACTAACAACTTTTCTCAAGGATAACCGGAATGTGTTTGCTTGGAGCCATGAAGACATGCCGAGAATAGACCCTTTAGTCATGGTGCACAGACTGAATGTGTCACCCTCCTTTACACCTATCCGTCAGAAGAAGCGGGTATTCGCTCCAGAATGAGATTAAGCAATAGCGGAAGAGGTTCACAAGCTACAAGAAGCAAATTTCATCAGGGGGGTTTACTACCCTGACTAGCTAGCAAATGTGGTGATGGTCAAGAAAGCCAGCAGAAAATGGAGGATGTGTGTAGACTTCACCGACTTGAATAAGGCATGCCCAAAAGATAGTTACCACCTTCTGTAGGTTGACGTCTTGGTTGACTCTACAGCTCAACATCAGTTATTAAGCTTCATGGACACTTTTTCGGGCTACAACTAGATTAGGATGGACGAAGCAGATCAGGAGAAAACTTTGTTCTTTACTAGCCAAGGCCTTTTCTGCTATAAAGTAGTGTCATTTGGCCTCAAAAATGTAGGCGCGACGTATCAGAAGCTCATGAACAAGATATTTGCGTAGCAGATTGGGAGAAATGTCGAGGTCTATGTTGACGACATGCTAGTGAAAAGCTGAAGAGAGGAAGATCACTTGGACGACCTTAGAGAAATATTCGACACCCTTCATTCCTACAACATGAAGCTCAACCCAGGAAAGTGTGCCTTTGGAGTGACGGCAGGAAAATTCTTAGGATTCATGGTATCTTAGAGGGGTATCGAGGCCAACCAAGACAAGATTAGGGCCATAATAGAGATGACACCCCCTAGGAACATGAAAGAAGTACAAAGCCTTAACGGTAAAGTAGCAACGCTGAACAGATTCGTATTAAGGGCGACGGATAAATGCCTACCTTTTTTTCCGCATGCTAAAAAAATCTTTTGAATAGATGGCCGAGTGTCAGCATGCATTTGAGGATCTGAAGACCTACCTCATGTCCCCCCTGTTGCTGAGCCCTTCCCAGCCCGGGGAAGAACTATTTCTCTACTTGGCAGTATCCATGGCAGTCGTCAGCGCAACCTTAGTTAGGAAGCCCGTGTATTACACAAGCCGAGCACTTAGAGGCATAGAAGAAAGATACGCACCAATAGAAAAACTTGCCTTCGCTTTGGTCATAGTAGCTCGCAAATTGAAGCCATATTTCTAGGCCCACACTATCATCGTATTAACTGACAAACCTTTACGACAAGCAATGAACAGTCCCGAAACTGTCGGGTGAATGGCACTATGGGCAATAGAACTGAGTGAGTTTGATGTGAAGTATCGCCCAAGTACGTTCATTAAGGGACAGGCGATTGCCGACTTCATTGCAGAGTTCACTAAGGAAGAAGGCCAGGGGGCAGAAGAGGTCCCACAATGGAGCATCCACATAGACGGATCCTCCAATAAGTAAGTAGGTGGAGTTGGCGTAATACTCCTTAGCCCAGAAGGAGATAAGATCGAATGCATGGTCCGTTTGGATTTCCCTACAACCAATAATGAAGCAGAGTATGAAGCCTTGATAGTAGGGCTGGACCTTGCCAGGGCCATGAGAGCTAGAAATTTGGTTGTACACTACGATTCCTAGGTGATAACCAGTTAGGTCAACGAAGATTACGACTACAAAAATGAATGGATGAAGAAGTACCTTGAACTGGTGAAGGATCAGGTTAACAACCTCCAAGTAAAGTTTATTCAAATCCCAAGAGAGGAGACCGTGCACGCCAACCGATTTGCTAGGGCTGCATCAGCAGAGCAAATGGTCATCCCCGCTTAGGTATTGTCTTTTGTTCAAATGTCATCCTTAATAAGTGATACAAGCATGCAGAAGATAGGCTCTGAGAACTATTGGACGACATCACTAGCCTCATACCTAAAGGACGGCGTACTACCAGACGACAAGGAGGCCGCAAGGAAGTTGAAGGTTCAAGCAACTCGCTTCATTCTGATTAAAGACGTTCTTTACAAAAGGGGCTTCTCCCGACCGTACTTGAGGTGTTTCATCCTTGAAGAGGCGAACTATGTCATAAGAGAAGTCCACGAAGGAGTTTGCGGAAACCATTCTTAATCGTGGTCGTTGGTACATAAACTGATCCGAGTCGGATATTACTGGCCGACCATGCAAAGGGATGCCTAAGCATATGCCAAAGCATGAGACAAGTGTCAAAGATTCGGCAACCTCATAAGGTTACCCACAAAGGAGCTCACTCCAATAATGACCCCATGGCCATTCGCATAGTGGGGGTTGGATATAATGGACCCATTCCCAACGACGGTCAGGTAGTTGAAATTCCTAGTAGTCGGTATAGACTACTTCACCAAATGGGTAGAAGCAGAAGCCTTGGCCACAATCACAGAGAAAAATGTGCGAAGCTTTGTATGGAAAAACATTATTTGCAGATATGGTATACCAAGGGTGTTGGTCTTAGACAATGGGAAGCAGTTCGACAATGACGCATTTAGAGACTTTTGCTCACAACTAGTGATCAAGAACCACTACTCCTCGCCTGCCCACCCGTAGGCCAACGGACAGGTTGAGGTCACAAACCGAACCTTGCTCAAGATCATCAAGACTCGGCTCGATGGGGCAAAGGGTATATAGCCGAACAAACTACCAAGTGTCTTATGGGCGTACTGGACAACGGTAAGGACACCTACTAGAGAAACCCCATTTTGACTAGCATATGGAAGCAAGGCAATCATCCCAGCTGAAGTGGGACTTACAAGCTACAGGGTAGACAACCATAATGAAGGAAAGAATGATGAAGCTATGCACCTACAACTTGACTTGGTGGATGAAGTAAGAGCAACAGTTGAACAGAGATTAGCACGGTATCAGAATCTCATGGCTAAGCACTTCAATTCCAAGGTCAGATACAGAGACTTTCAAGTCGGGGATCTCGTCCTAAGGAAGGTGATGGGCTCTACAAAAGATGCCACCTAGGGAAAGCTAGGACCTAACTGGGAAGGACCATATAGAGTTGCATCATGGCATAGAAAGGGAACCTACCACCTAGAGATGTTAGACGGGCAGAAGTTGCATCACCCGTGGAGCACAGAGCACCTAAAGAAGTACTACCAATAGACTATTAGCAGTTAGCAAACAATAACACTCCTCATTTCCAATCTATCTTTTTAGTTTATTTTTTGCTACAATACTTTCTAAGCCCAATGGGCAAGTTTTTTTTTAAGGAACAATTTTTCTGCACTTATTTATCATAATAAGAGGAGTTTATTCAGATATAACTAGCGTGTTTATCTGTTTCTACATATTTACTCTACATGCTTATAAAATCTACAAGTGGACTGGTTCACAAGTAAGTGGATGAGTTAATCCCGTACGAATGGGTTAATATTACCACCACATAGAGGACGAATACATTAAGTCCAAAAGAGGACGGGATCCTACAAAAGATGATAGTTATAGTCCCTATAGTGGATGATTCAAACATCACGTTGAATAAACATTACAAGTCCATAAATGGACGGTCTCATCTTAAGGATAATAATTGTAGTCCATATAGTGGACAGTTCAACATCACGTTGAAATAACATCACATAAGTAGGATGATAATTACAGGTCCATATAATGGACGAGTCAACGTAATGTTGAAATAACATCACGTCCATAATTGGACGGGCTCATCCTAAAGGATGATAGTTATAAAATCCATAATTGGACGTATTCAAAATCACGTTGAACATAAACGTCCTTAATTGGACTGACTCATCATGATTATAATGATCTGTAGCCTAGACGGGTTCATATCCGTAAAGTAAATGGGTGTAGAAGACATGGATTACAGGGCCATAATTGGATGCCCTCATCAGGACATGAGGACGAGTTCACTCAAGAGATAAGAACATTAAGATCTGTGAATGTGGACGAATGCAATCACAAATTGAGAAAGAGTCTACTAAAATAAAAATAAACGGATGGGGTGAATAAGTATGACTAAAACACATAAAGGATGTCTACATACAGAGATGACAGTTAAATTAAAACATAAATTGTTCTTCAAAAGGATTACAAATTATCCATTAAAAAAAAAAAAATTCTATTGCTGAACAAGGGAATTCCCTTCTTTACCTTCCTACTCCATTTGAGCAGCAAGTTTAGCTGGGCTTTCAGCAACGAGGTTGTTGACGAGGCATCATCGGCAAATAACTCGCCTGTACTCTCAGAGTGGATGGGCTGAACTAAGCTTTGGGCCTGGGCATCAATATTAACATGAGATACGTCCAGGTCAGGATAAGAAGCCTTGACTTGACGGAAGGCATCGTCGAAGCCTTTGGCAAAGGAGCCTCCAAGCTCTGCCAGAAGGGCGTTGGAATCACGATACTCACTTATCGCTTCTTCCTTTACCTGAAGGAGTTGGTCCTTGGCATCATTGATTTCTTTCTCCTTATCCTCCAAGAACCACTTCAGCAGCTCCGTCTACTTCTCCAACTCGTCCCTGGCTTCCTCTGATAAAGCCAGCCTTTTCTCCTGGATCATTTTCTAGGCCCTCAACTCATTTAGCTCATCCTCCGTCGTGTTTGCCTTCGCCCTGATACGGTCCAATGAAGTTTCATGGTTCAGGCAATGACCCATGAACCCCTTCATCATTAGCATTTCTTGGAAAAAAAATGTGGTTAATAATAAGGCAAGATGAAGGAAAGAGAAATAGGAAGGGGACAGACATGATTACCTGAGCAATGTTAAAAAGCCCCATCTCTCCTATGGCCTTCGTAGCATGGTTGCTTAAGTCCTCATAGTTGTCGGACGTAATGATAGACGAGAGCTTTTCCAACGCGTACTTTGAGTCCTCACGGAGGAGGACGAGCGGCTCTTTAGAGATGGAGGGGCCCTTCATTAAACCCTTGCCCTTTCCATGGCCAACAGGAGTGACCGTCTTCTTTGTTTCAGCCTTCAACCTCGCAACGGGCTCAAGGAGAGTCTTGGGCTTCTTGGGAAGACGGTCAGACTTTTCTGATTGCTTCCTTTTGGTGGACGGGTTGGTCAAACCCATCCCCTTAAAGGTTTGACCCTCCTGCTGCTTTTGTAAAGCAGCTTGTTGCTTTATGTAGGCCTTTCTCTTGGCAGCGTCCATCTCTGTACAAAGGTGGACGGATGTTAAATTTTTTTTAAAAAAATGTATAATAATAATAGAAAAAAGTATTGGCAGACGGACTCACGTTGACGAACTTGAGCGTCGTATCGATAGGCGGCTATTGTTGGTTCTGGCATGTCATAGTACCAATGGATAGTGTCAAGTGTGACCAACTTTGCCCACGTCCTCTCCTCTAGCTTGGATTTGTTAAAAATCCTCTCCAAGAAACTCCACTCCTCAAGAGAGACTTGTGGACGGTCCTGAACTATAAAAGAAGACGGTTGGTGACATATTAATTATAAATAAATAAATAAAAAATAAAAAATAAAACCTAGACTGAATATGGACAGATCCATGCCAAACGGGGGCAATATGCCCCATGTTTTGTCGACGGGAATATATTCAGTGTCACTGGGATGACACATCCATTCGTCACCTTCCATGAAAAAATACCGACTCTTCTAGTTCCTGTTGGAGTCGAGGGTTTCACACACGAGCCTCAACAACGGGCTCCTAGGCACAAAGCTATACATGCCTTTTGACTGAGTAACCTCATCTGGACGGTAACAGTGAAAGAATTCTTTCACCGTCAACATCCGTGCTCCATCAGACATGGCCTCGTACAAGACCTCCACGCCGAGGAAATCCTTCTAGGCATTCGGGGAGATCTGGTTGATGGCTAAACCTAGGTACTAAAGGAGCTGACGGTGAAGTAACTTAGGGGGAATCTGAGCCCAGCCTTCAGGATTTGCTCATAAACCCTGACGCCTTCAACGCCTTCGTAGTAACACTTTTTTGACATGTAGGGTAGACGGAGGGGTATGTTGACGGATATTCGGTACTTCTCCCTAAATGTTTTAAAGTGAGATTCTTTAATTGTAGAGGTAAAGTCATTGACCGTCCATATGGGTAGCATGATGAACTCCTTAAGTCCATCAGGACCTATGACGGATTGGATTGGGGGCTCAACATCTTTTACACCGTCATCACCATCTGGCCTATCCATCTCCAAACCCTCATCCCTTGAGGTAGGAGAAGTGGTGGATGGACTTCTCTCTTCACTTGACGTGTCAGGGTCTTTTTGACCTAATGGGAACACTTCATCATAGCCCACCCCGTCGCGGACAAACGATTGGTTACTCGACGCACTAAACATCTGTCACCTACACGTGACGGTAAACCCTAAGACATTGACGGATCTAAAATATATTATGATAGTAGGAAGTCTAAAAGATAAGAAATTTGAGCGAAAGGAGAATGGTACTTACCAGTTGAAAATGCTCAGCAACAAAGTGTAGATAACGGATGAATTAGGTGGACGGTATGCACGTTTGTCAAAGATGACGGTAGCGCTCTGATCATAAAATTTTTGTAGAAGTAAAAAAGTGAGGATTACAGAGGCAGGTTTATATAGAAGGAACGACATGGAAGACGAAGGGACGCTTTGTACCACGAGATGAACCACTAAATAAATGCCACGTGTCCCTACAACATTAATAACCCTAGGTCAGCCTGTCAAGGGGCCGAGTTTCTTAGGAGGCAAGTTGTACCGTCACCCCATGGGTCCGTCTACTCAAAGATTATGGACCCATAGGGTGAAGGGGCAGCTGAAGAGGGTAAAATAGTAATCGATGGGCCCATTTAAATAAACCTGACGATGACCAATGGTCCAATAGCGTACGGGTCCAAGATGAACGGATCTTATGGTGGATGGATTTCATGGTGGACGGATCTTACGGGGGACTGATCTCAAGGCCATGTGGCATGGTTTAAAGTAACCCCTAAGTAACCCTAAATGGAAATAACTTGAGTCCTACGATTGACCTTAGCCGATAGAGTCCCAATATGAATAGAATCCTAATATGAGAAGGATCCCTTAATATACGCCCATTAATGATGATCTTCTCCATAAGGAAAAGCCTTCCTATGCAAGAAGGAAGGTCGGTTCTACACTACTATAAAAACCCAAAGACTCTCAAAACATAAGGTATGTATAATTCACCCCAGCTCTAGCACTCTAGAGTTGTAGAAAGGTTTCCTGACTTAACCTTCGGAGGGTCTTTGGCCAGTACCACACCGGTACTCTCTTAAGGTTTTTTCTATTGTTGTTTAGTAGGCATCGCTACGAGTACGTGGGTATCGTGTGGCTTACTAACGATTTCTAGCATCATCAGTGAGGATACCTCTTTTGTTTGATTTGACATTGGTGTTGTTCACTTGTACACAACCTATGAGTATGGGTGGGACAATTGTGCTTGACAGTTTCAGTTGTGTTGTACAATTGCCTGCACTATCTAACTGTCATTAGAACATCCAATTTATACTTTAGAGGGCCTAAACTTAGTTCTTCTTAGTTGAGTTGGTTTGGACATTGCATTATTACGTTGATTCTGCACAGAGCCAACTCAATGTATTTTGGGATGTAAGACGAAAATTTTGAAAGCGACCTTTTATTTTTTAAATAATTATATAATATTTATTTAGCTTATGATATTATTTTATTATTATTATAATGTACTTTTTTTTAAGATATAAAATTAATAATTAAGTTTTTGATGTGATAAATGATAAAGAGATCTTTTAGATTTTACTGTTAACAGATGGGATTCCTATCCAGAATAGAACTAGAAGCAATATCCGATTTTGCATGGAGACCATGCAAAAGGGAGAAACTTAAAAAGGTCATTTAATAAATAAAAAAAATTTCTTTGGGAAAATTCTATTGCATACGTGTGCATTTACACATTGCCAACATATAACTGAAAACATAATTTTAAATCACATTTTCAAAAATTAAAATATGACTTAAAATCACTATTTTAGTTGTTTTGGACAGAGCCTAAATGCACATAATGTGTGCGACAAACATTATCCTTTTGCTTTAGGGCTCATTTGGATTGAGAGAGGAAGGGGATGGGAGCAGGGTAGAGTTAGCTGAAAATAGACTAATTTTGAATCAAATCTACTCTACTTCCCCTCCCTTCCCTGCAATCCAAATGAACTATTAGTCCATTACCTAACAAGTAAAAGATTGAGAAGTCTTTAACCAAAAAAAAAAAAAAAGGATTGAGAGGTCAAAGACTAAATAAAAAGTACTGAATAGACTAGGAGTATTGATTGAGTGGATGGCATTACTTTCTCAGTTCCTAAAAGACTGCGCATTTAGCTATATAACAGCATTAGCAGCAATGAAGCTAAATAACCATTTAGCTATTTAGCATCACTAAAACATAAAAATGCATGTTACAATAGTGGAGCCATAGCTAAAATTTGTTAGCTTATTGCTACAGTGCACAACTATTTATGGCTGTGCAAAGTAGCAAGAAGCTATAAATAATAATAATATTTTATTAAACTTCTCTCTCTTCTCTCATTAAAAAAATATTTTCTCTTTTTCTTTCTTTCTCTCTCTCTCCAGCATCCCTCATCTCCTCTCTGCTTTGCCAGCTAGCTCGCCAACGGTGGTGCTTATAAAATCCATATAAAAACTCACTGAATTAGACACCCAACCACCAAAAAAACACCGAATTGAACCACTACCACCGAAGCAACGCCGATCCACCAAACCCACATCACAAAACACAAAACACAAACCGACAGAGATAGAGTAGAGAGAAAGATTGAAGCAATGCCGGTCCAAATTCCATACAACCACCACAAAGCATAAACCCACATCACAAATCACAAACCCATGGCAGATCAGTTAGAGTAGAGAGAAAGATCACAAACCCATGGCACAACCCATAAACCCGCGCCGGCAAGGAAGGCAAGAGCTTCGACGAGTTCGTCTTTGGCCACGGCACAACCCACAAACCTGCGCCCACAACCCACAGGATTCCTCAAGAACTTTGACGATTTCGTCTTCAGCACCGGTGACGTAGGTTTCGGGATGGTGATGGGTGGGAAGGAGAGAGTGGCGATAAGATAGAGAAAAGTGAGAGTGGAGAGGAAAGAAATGAGAAGTTTTTTTTTTTACAGTGGGGAGTGGGGCACATCACACATAGAGATAGAGAGAAAGAAAGATTTTTTTTTTTTTTTTTTGAGAAAGAGAAAGAAAGAAATTAATATAATGATGTAGTAGATTTATTATTTTATTGTGATGTTTATATTATTTTATTATGTTGAAAGCTAAAATAGATCCACTACAACTAGATGTTTTGTAAAGTGAGTAGGTAAAATAGATAAAGTAACTTTTTGTGGTGCCAAATAACTAAATTTTTAGCTCCATTGTTGTGGATGCTCTAAAAAATAAATTAAAAAAAGAAAGATGGTGAAGAATGAAATAAACTTTACTTTTTCATTCACCCAACAAGAGCAATAGTAAAAGGGTGAATCTTTGCAATGGTAGAAACAACCAAAAAAAAAAAAGAAAAAAAAAAGAAAGAAAGAAAGGGAGAGTAAATAAAAATCAACCTGAGATGAAGATGAAAGGAGAGCAATCAACATACCACTGATTGATGAGCAATTACAAAGAAAGCTAAACAAAGAATCAAGATGAAGAGCAGCAAGGTGAACATAGAGCATATGGAGTTTGATTCCTTCAAGAATCTATGTGGAAATGTGTTTTTTAGTTTTTGCCTTTTATTTCAAGAGATAGTCAATCTCTCTCTCTCTCTCTCTCTCCGAAATTTAGGATTAGGTATTGAACTTTGGATTTCATTAATGAGCTTGTCTATAAAATTCTTTACTCTATTTTTAATTTTGATATACTCTTCTTCACATTCTATGCTTGGGATAGTGGAAATTTTTACAATTTCAACCCACGGCAGATAGATTGAAAATTTACAACAATGCACAACATTCAACAATATAAAATTTTTTTTTTTGGGAAAAAATATTGATTAATATTTTTGTGACAATGCATATTTCTAGGGTCCTTCATTTTTTTTTCCCAAGTGAGAGGACCTTAATTATATTCTCTTGATTAATTGATCCCTTCTTCCGTTTGGGGGCCTTAAGCCCTAGGCAATTGTCTAAGTTGCCTAGTGGGTTGAGTTGGATTGTTGCTGTGGGTAAGTAGTGAAGTAACCCACTTGGGAAGTAGGTGGTAATATAATGGGTTGGATTGGAATCATTACACCTCTAGGGGTTTTTTTTTTTTTTTTTTTTTTGGTGGGAGTGGTTTGGGTTGGGTTAGGTTTGGAAACCTAGAACATCTGATTCAATACATTTGTAATGCTTTGTCAAGAGAGGCACAACAATTTTACTTTTATTTTTTTGATAGGAACAATTTTACTTTGTTTTGCTACTACAACATCATTAAGCTTCTTCTTTAAAAAAAATAATAATGAGGCTAAGCATTGGATGCTTAAAAATAACCAAGAATACCCTAGAGGACTAGTGTATTTCCCATTGTTAGAGGTTAATTTTTTTTAATCTAAATACAACAAGCCTAGCGAAATAAACTTCATGTATTTTATTTACCCCAAAAAAAAAAAAAAATCATGTATTTTGAGCCCAAAACACTACCAAAGCTTCAATGGCTCAAAATCAAGCGAAGTGGGTATTGTCACTAAAAGATAAAGCTCAAAACTACACAATATCAAAGGCCAAGTGAAGTCCATTTGATGGACCCAGCAGCATCAAGTGCTGATTTAATTATCTAGCAAATTTAGTAGGTTCTAGAGGGAAAAATACACCATGTTATGGGTGTATGCTTCTATGAGGGGGAGGAAGCATACACCCATAACAAGTGTACTTCCTCGTTCTAAAGGCTTCACTTCCTTTAAAGGCATGAAACACATAAGGATTGAGTCAACCAAATTTCCCTAAATGATAAGAAACCAGATTGAGCCAACTACTTGGCTTCAAGAATATCTGTCAAGAGTATAGGGAGAATACGAGGAGCAATAGTATGGATTGTGGAAGACTATGGTATGGTCTAGAGACCGACGTAATACAACGGGTCATTTTTTTGCCAAACTCTTTTTCTCTCTCTTCAATCCTGCTCAATGCAACAAGTATTTTAGTTAATTCCTTAAAAACAAAAAGACTAAGATTACACACTTTGAAACAATCTAAACACATGTGGCAAGCAATAGTTGGAATATTCTTTACTAAATCCCTATATATATATATATATTTTATACAAGATAGAATTCTACTCTAGAGTAATCTAAGTGTATATGTGTGTGAAATTCTTTCCTAAAGACTTAAATCCCAGCCCTTGCCCCCACACTCTACAAGCACTTATACTTGTAGAGTGACCATTGCATCAAGGATGTGCGGTTATACTAAATCCCAATAATAAATCCATGTATAAGTGATATAATCAAATTATATATTGACAAATATGCCACTTGTATCAAGGTGTGTATTCATAAAAGGAAGGTCATCCCAACTTTTGAAGAAAAAATAAAAATAATTGGGGTAAATTGCAAATTACACCCCTGAAGTTTGGGATTAACTGGATTTTATACCTCAAAGTTTCAAAAACTTGATTTTATATTCTGAAGTTTGGTTCCGTTAGCAATTCACACCCTATAGTTAATTTCTACGCTTAGGGTAGAGAATTTAGGAACTTGGCTTAAACTGTGTCGTTTAGGGTAGAGAATTTTGTTTTAAGTTTAGGCCTAAAACAACCTAGTTTTGGACTGATTTGACAAAAATAAAATACATCAGCACGATGATGTGTCACTTAACAGCAGAAATTAACCATAGGGTGTGAATTGCTAACAGAACCAAATTTTAGAGTGTAAAATCAAGTTTTTGAAACTTCGGAGTGAAAAATTCAGTTAATCCTAAACTCCAGAGGTATAATTTGTAATTTACTCCAATAATTATATTAAAGTTTTTAACTTTTTCACAAGGCACTCGTTAGTAATACTGCAAACACAATAGTTTTACAATAATTGAAGGGCCCACAGTAAAGTGTTGAAGTGGCAAGATCTGACTGAATGAATGTAAATTGATTTGGAGTGACAATTTATTCTTCTGCGAACATCGGCCATGGCTGCCATTGGCTTCGCAGCACCATGGGTTCTAAGACGTGCAACTTGTGCTCTAGCTCTTGCTCGCTCTCATCATAGACTTGGTATCAACAAAAACAACATCATCATCAAGCTCTCTCATTACAAAGTCCTCCGCTCTTTTACTCTCACTCATCCTCTCACTTCTTCAGGTGCGCACTGTGGCTTTGCTGTCCTGTGCTACTCTTTATTAGTATGATTTGTGGTAAAATTATGTGATTTTCGAACACCCATTTGGCTGAATAGTTGAAACACGTAATTTATTGTACATTGCATTGCACGCTAAATTTATGTGAATATTGGTGGCATAGTCTTAAGTTATCATGTATTTTAAATCCTATTTATGCTAATAGTAAGAATAATCATAATTATTGAATTTTCGTTGGAAACGCATTTGAAGTTTAAGTATGTTAGTTATCCTCATGAATTGTAAAACGGTATTACTGAACAAGGTGAATTGACAAAATGGTAGCATGGTGTTTGATAAAAAGCCTGACTTATAGATTTTTTTTTGGTTCAAAATCAGCAAATTCAAGCTGAAACGAGAAAATGAACCCTATATTGTGACAACTGGTTATATGTTGTATTTTCTGAATGCTTGAAGCTGCAAGGGCTATCTTGTTTAAAAGCTTGACTCATCTCTGCTTGCCAAGGAGTGCATTTATTGTTTAATGTGCTAAGCCGAAGGTTTAAGTATCAAGCTTATATAGAAAAGCCAATCCTGGTAATACAGCCTTAGTTCAGGACAATGCCTACCAACAGAAATTTGTATAAATAAACAATGAGGCAGTTAGGAATAAAAAACCAACTGCTTTGATGAAATTTGTCCCCTGGCAGGCCTAGATGGCACTGCCCTGTATACCACCAAGAACCTTATACACTTTTATGTACTGGGGTAACTTACAAAGAGTTTCTAGCATATCCAGAAATCCATATCAAGGAATATTGCATGTCAAATATTTGGAAGGACCGATAAGTTTATTATAGTTTGCAAAAAACCCAGCTTCTCAACAACAATTAAATTAGTGCAAACCTTATCCTTTGAACATTTTTATGATTGATGTGTGGCTAAGGCCACATTGATAACCTGTGTGCTTGAATACTTGCGAGGTGATAAAATTAGGCAAAACTTTCTTTATTACTTCTGTACTTGAAAAGCTTTTGATTTTGTTCTCTTAGGTTCAATGGTTTTTATGTTATAAGTTTGTTTGTTATTTTTTCCTGAATAATGTGATGATTATTTTAACATTTTTGATGCTCTGTGATATAGCTTCAGAAATATGCCACTTAGCACAAGCCATAAAGGGTGAAGAGAAAAGTGCTACTGAAGAAGTGAAACATATTCTTGAAATGGTATTTACCTTTAATAAATACATCATACAATCCCAAGAGCCTTGTAGCTCAATTGACACCTCCTAGTGTTTCTAATGGAGACGTCTGAGGTTCAAATCCCAACCATCGAATTGTCAAAAGAAAAAAAAAAAAATCATACAACTTCTGCCTTCATTTCCCTTTGAAGGGCATCTGCTTTTTATTTTTAAATTATCTATTTTTCCTTTTTAATTTTTTATCTTCTGTAGAAAGGACAATAATGTTAAAAATATATAAATAAAAATTTGCATTAATACAGAATTCAATGGATTGAGTCAGTCATGAAATAAAGCCTAATCTAAGTTCTCCATTTCTTTTGCATTTATTTTAGGCTAGACGAGCATCATCAAGAAGAGAAGTTCTTCACACAAATTTTCTTACTCCACCAGTGCTCAAGGAGTCAATGCTGGCATTGGAAAAACTATCTGACATTAGAGCAGTTGCTCAGGGAGGCTACCCACAGGTTAAAATGGATTAGTTCTACTTTTATGTATATACGTACATTTTTCATCTTCTCTACAGATTGAGGTATCTTTCAAATTATAAAATGTTCTAGGCTGAGCAATGCCGGATTTCTATCGGACATCCAGATGTCCTGACAAGTGATCCAGATGTAATTGCAGCATTGAGGTAAGTTATATTGTAGCTCCACCATTTTCTCCACCATGTAAGTTAATTGAAGCCTTTGCTTAAATTATGTTTAATGGATACTTTTCCAGTGTCACAGGAAACTTTGGGTTTCAACCTTGTTCTCATGGTGACTTCCTTGGTGCAATTCTTAATAAAGGGATTGCCAGGGAGAAACTCGGGGATATTATCTTGCAGGTATCATTTGAATTTTCATTTGGGATACTATTTTGCTTTTCTACTAGTTAGGAAGGTTTGCGTATGGAACTGCACTATTTGAATTTCAACTACATTGCACCATGAAGAAGGCTTGGCTCATTTCCAACCCCCTTCCCTCCCCTTCCTTCCCCCTCCATTTCTAATATTCGTACATAAAAACCTAGCCCAGCCTCAACACTCCCTTCACCAATGGGGGCTAGGCTAAATCCACTTGTATGGAGAAGTCTAATTATAATTCCTTTCTGAGATAACTTTTCATTTGGATGAGAGTGATAGTGGGTTTTATGGTTTTTATATCTTACTCTCTTGTATACTTACTTTTCAAAAGAAAAAAAATCCTTTTAAAACTAATTTTATAATCAGTCTCAAGTTATGTTTGTACTGCCAAAATACCTTGGACACATTAAAGGAGCCATGGCCATGCCCCCGTCGTGATGGACATGCTTGACATGCTTTGGTAATTTATACATATCATATGAGCCGTGGACAGTTTGAGAAAACTTTTCTTCTATGCCAGAAACAGATGTAATTCTGATATGTATGTGTGTGTGTGTGTGTGTGTGAGAGAGAGAGAGAGAGAGAGAGAGAGAAACTATGATAACATTGGCGATGTGATAAAAATAAAAGGGTTATAAATACATATGCTGTCATGTCCTTACCATACTGATTTATAAAAGTTTGCCATGTCAGGGTTTATATAATTTCAAGTCTGTGTCTCATGGCTGCACACAGGTACTTACAAAAGGAAAAAAGAAATAAGAAAAAAAAAGTTGAAAATTGTCATGTCTTAAGTGGCATTTGTAGCTTCTAGGGATCTGATCACTTTTGGAAAGTAGGAGAGTTTGCAAATTGAACACGAGACATGTTTTTACTAGGTATTCTAAATAACAAGACATTTGAGATGGGAATTAATAATTTGATGGCCCTCAATTGGGACATTTCGTTGTATGACACTTGTATTCCTTATTGTTCTGGATGTATACAAGGTTGATGGGTTGTTGGCTGCAGAAATCACTTTATAACTCTCAGCTGGGACTCCATTTCTTTTCTTCTTTTCCTTTCTTTTGATTGATCATATTCCCTTTTCCAAATTGGACGGTAGAATCATCCCCAATATTCAAAACCCAATTGGTTTTGGACAAAAGAAAAACTACATCTACTTATCTTAGTTTTTCTTTCTTTTTTTATTCTTTTTATAATAGCTAGTCATCTCCCAATAGTGGGATAAAGGGCTTTGTTGAGTGGAGTTTGACCTTTGCTTTCTTTTTTTCTTGTTAAATTTTCACTGCTCAGGGAGAGAAGGGAGCTCAAATAATTATTGTTCCAGAACTTGTTGACTTTATTATATTGTCATTAGACAAGGTACTGTTACTTCATCTCTACTGCTTTTCTGGGACTACTTTTTCATTATCAGTAAACATCCAATTTGAAAAAGAACATTATTATTTTCTATTTATTTTTGTCTTTTAGGACTCATCTTAATGAGAATTGATATGCTTATCACCTGAGTTTAGATATATTGGTTCTGGAATTTATAGAACACATTGGAAATATATAGATCTGCTGTTCGCTGATTCTATTATTTTTGTAGTAATAGTACCAATGTATACAGGGAATCAAAATAATGGAAAACTTACGTAACCTTTTGTGGTAGTAAAAAGTTCTAGCATTAGAAGTTATGTTTTACCTTTATATTGTGACATTCCCCAAAAGATTTGAATATAGAATGGGCAATAGCCACTGGACTTGAAAACAATGAAGTACTTGGTTGCATACTACTTGTGTTTGTGATTTCTTTTCTTCTTGCAGGTTGGTAATGTTCCAGTCTCTTGCACGAAGATACCATTGATCTCTCTTGATTATGAAGCACCTAGGTTGCCAGACATTATCTTGATAACCTTTCTTTTTTCAGTTTCTAAATAATTTTCCTCTAGCATAGAATCAAGCTTAGTTTTCATCTCTTGACAGGACCCAAACATTTAAAACTGTAGAAGCATCTCTAAGGGTTGATGCTCTGGCTAGTGCAGGATTTAAGATTTCGCGATCAAAACTTGTTGACTCGGTCAGGTACCACCTTCTTTATTAATGCAAGCTGTCACTTGAATATATTGTTATCTCTATGTTTTGACATTTTCTGGCATCTTATATATTACTTTTTTTTAAGGGATTCTTGTGTTGTTGGTTTGCTGCTTAGTGGGCTGTGATCTTTTATTTGACTTATATACTGAATTCCTTGCCTAAACCGATTCAGACCTGACAAAGTGTTACTAAAACTAGTTGGGGTTGTCTTCTTTTTTTTTTCTTTTCTTTTTTTCACTTTATCTTTACTGGGCCATATATTTTGCTAAATCATACACAGTTAGGTCTGTTCTCAGAGTGTTGTAGCATAATCAATCATTTTGGTGACATGTCTTATGGTTGCCTATTCTTTCACATCACTGAATCATCCTGCCAGCCTTTCTCTTATCTTTTATGCAACTATTGCCCCCCATGATTTCCATCTTTTTGGTTAGTCTGTGTTAGATTCTACTCAAATTGGGTGTTTTCACATGGTTACTGATCATTTCAGTCTTAAGATGATCTTCACTTTCAATGCATCTATTTAGTCAATTGGAAGCTTATGACAGTTTATGTCATGTTAAATGTTGTTCATATATGAATGGCATGTATGAAGGGAGTAGCATCAATGCATCAGCACATTTTCATTGTCAGAATCAACCACATTGTCTTAAGAATTTCAATTTATAAAATTTGTTTCCACTTATATAGACATTAAAATTATGACTGTCTTGTTGTGGTTCTGATAAAGGCTTTCATGCACAGATATTTTTATGGGCTTTATATGTTGAAAAGATTTATTAATAATTTTCTTTATGCTTCCTGCTCTTTAAATATCCCCCAAACTGGTTTTCAATCTCTTTCCCTTCCAGAATTATGCTCACTATGACAACTAGCAAATATTATTTCTTTCTAAAGCACGGGTGCAGCTCCAGAGCCACCGCAGCTGCACCTGACACGGCGTGCGGTGGTCATTTGTTTCGGCCAGAAAAATCATACCACCCTCTTCATCGTCTCTTTCTTCTGCATTGCATTTCATCTTCTGAGCCTTAGTGTTTTCATCTTCTTTGTTTTCTCTCTTTTTAATTTCTTAGTTTGTGTGCCCCACATGACCTGGTCAGTACTTAATACTGAGTGAAGTATAAAAATATTTTTAATAATTTATTAATTAATAAACGTATCTCGCCACACCTTACTTTTTCAAAAATTGCCGAGTCGCCGCACTGCACCCACATCTGCACCCGAACCCAAATCTGCACCCGTGCTTCTTAAATAGCAATATCTCCTAGTATAATATGAATTATCCATTTTTCATGCCTAGTATTTTTTATAGTAGCTGGATATGGTCCTGTTCAAGGAAATTAATTTTTCGTCGTCCACCTTAGATTTGTAGCAATCTGTTTGGCCCCTTTTTATTTTTTTTACAGAAATACAGTAGCTTCTAGCCTTATATAAGGATAGAAGTATATGCATTTGAAAGTTCTCAATCTGTGTGTAGTAAAGGGGAGCTGCGTATCAATTGGATTCCTGTTTCTAAGAACAACACTACACTCAAGACTGGTGATATTGTCTCCGTTAGTGGAAGAGGAAGATTAAAGGTGAGTAGTTAAATTCAAATGAAACCACTGGCCAACGGAATGGCTTTTTAAGTATATAGGCTGGTGTTTTGGATCTTATAATTTACTTTGATTCAGATAGGAGAAATAAGGTCTACACGGAAGGGAAAATTTGAAGTCGAGCTCATTCGATATCTATAGCATGAGGTAACATTCTCAGATCATTCATGGAACTGGTTGTTTCCATACAAGTGACTTGTTATCCGCCCCCAAATTGGGAATTCTGATCCTTAAGAGCGGTCAAAACCAGAAGCTGCATCAAGTTTAAACACTATTTGCTAGCTTCAATGTCAACGCTGACGGATAATGAAAACAAATTGTATTTGTTAATATTGACTATCATAATAATATTTTTTTTTTCCAAAAAAAAAAAACAAAAACAAAAAGAAGAAGACATCCTTGCCTCATAAAGATGGTACTTGGTACAATGAACTAAGGTTGCAATCGGGTGGGAAAGATAATGGAGACCTCCTAGCACTAAAGGGGCAGGGAAAGTTCACGGGTTGGTCAGGAATAACCGTTGGATGTCAACATATATATCGAAGAGGGATCAAATTACATTAGATGATCTATAAAATTTAGAGAAAAAGAAAATTTTTAGAAAATCAAGTGCCTAAGTTCCTACGATATTAAGAAAACCAGAATATGGAGGTTTTGTAGAGAAAAGAACTTTCTGGAAAACTGAATTTCTTATTCACAAATGATCTAACTGAAAAATACAAAGCAATTCACTATATATACTACAAGATGAATCAATGCAAAATATCCTAAACTAGTGCGGTTTTCCCAATTCTAACGGAATTTAGCTATAGAAATAACAATCTTTCAACTACAACCAATAACCTTAAGTCACATGTCCCACTCACAACAGACTTGGCTCTTTAAATTAAAGGTGAAAATGCAGTTTTGGTCCCTACATTTTGGGGCAGATTTTCGATTTGGTCCCTAAATTGATTTCGCTTAGGGGTGTCAATTCGGGTTAGTGTGTCGGGTTCGTGTCGTGTCGAGATAGGGGTATTCGACTAAATGGCTCAACTCTAACCAGACCCATTTAATAATCGTGTCATGATCTTTCAACCATAACCCGACCTGTTAATAAGGCGAGTTGACCTGACCCAACCCATTTGACACCCTTAATAAACGAGTCGTGTTGGGTTGACACGAATGTAACATAACCCATTTCAACCTGCATAATATTAAATATAACATCAATCTAGAAATAATTTTTTTTTGCACCACAAAAAGCAGTGCATACACTTCAAGTTTTCAACCCACATTCAAAATAATATAATTCAACAAAAATATAATATTCATCTAGAAATAAGTTTTTTACACTCCAAAAGAAGTGCATACACTTCAACCAAAATTCAAAATAACAAAGTTTAACAAAAATAAAATAACATAGTTCAACAAAAATATAATATAATTGGAACTCGTCAAATGCTAAGTATCAATATTGAAAGAATTTGAACAAACAGTAGACTAATCTTAACTATGACCATGATTATCATTCATAGATTCTTTGTTGATGTCCAAATTCATAACATCTTCTACAAGCTCATCCAATTTCATTTGTGCAAGTTATATGCCAAAAAAAAAAAAAAGTATTAGTAGTTCTAGGGTCTGTAAAGTTTTAATTTCCAATTATATCCCTTGTAAATTTTTATAATTACTCATTTTTCTTTTTAAATTTAAAATATATGTTGGATATAAAAGGTATTTGACAAATTTAAAATAAAATAAATATTTATTTGTTATAAGAGTTAAACAAGTTGTGTTAAGTGGGTCATTTCGGGTTGACACAATTAAATTAGCGTGTCAAACATGTCTATTACGGGTTACGCGGGTTGACCCGCTTATGACACGTTTCTTATCGTGTCATTTTCGAGTCAACCCGTTTATAACCTAAACCCATTAAGGCCTAACCCTAACCCGAAAAAACCCGTATCGGGTTCGTGTTGTGTTCGCGGGTTGGGTCAAACATTGACACCCTTTTTGCTTCTAGGTCAGTCCCTAATTTCAGAAAATCATTCTTATTTTGGTCCCTACTGTCAACCCAAGAATAGAAAAATCTGAGGTGGCAGACAGAATGCATTGTGTGCACAGTAAATACTGATGTGACTAATAAAATAATAATAAAATATCTTATTTAGCATTTTTTAAATGTCATGTTAGTATTTTCTAAATTAAAAAAAAAATTAATTTTCAATTTTAGTTTAATTCAAAAAAATAAAAAATGAAAATAAAGGAAGTTCAAATCTCAACCTCTCTCTCAAGCCCATCTTAGTATTTTTATTTTATTTTTCAATTTGACTCTCTGAAGCTCTCTCTCTCTCTCTTCAAAAGCAAAGTTTAGATGTCTCTTTAACTCACCCTCTCTCTTTTCCTCTCTTACTAGTGGTGGTGGTAGTCATCCCACAATAAGGACATGAAGGAGTAGCAGCAGACGGAGTGGTAGTTGACGGACTGGACCTCAGATCAAAATCTCTAAAGATCTCTAAAACTCTAAAGTTCTAGAGCTCGATGGACTGGTGTCTTGCTTACCCAAACGAAAATCTCTAAAGCTCTCTCTTAGATTGGTGGTGGTGGTTGTTAAGGTGGAGATCGGTGGTTGTACATTTAATCTGGGCTTAGATTAGTGGGGTGTGACCATGGGACTTCACTCTTCAGCCATGGGTCAGTGGGGAAGATGGGTTTCAACCATGGGCCTTAGGGAAGAAGAACAAGAAAGCTATGGAGATTCGGCCATGGCAGCACACCTATTCCCGATCTGCCATGGACGAGCCACCCTAAGCCTTACCTCCTCTGCCTATGGCTTCGCTTGTGGTTCGATTTTCCTCTCCTTTCTCATATTGCAGAACTTTGTTCCTCTTGTTCTGGGTTTTTTTTTTTTTTTTTTTTTTTTTTTTTTCCCCGAGAGGATATGGAGTTGTTTGATTTTATGGGTTTTTTGTGTGTTTGTTTCCCAAGAAAATTTTTGGGTTTGCTAGAGATTGGGTTAGTTACTATGTTTATGGGTTTGTTTCTTGGATTTATTTTTTGTTTTTTTTGGATTTGATGGAGATTTTGTTGCTGGA
Organism: Quercus parvula; assembly: GCA_030820535.1. Classification (NCBI taxonomy): domain Eukaryota; kingdom Viridiplantae; phylum Streptophyta; class Magnoliopsida; order Fagales; family Fagaceae; genus Quercus; species Quercus parvula. The sequence continues at coordinate 21,821,406 of JAUAME010000004.1, forward strand.
TTTGGATTTGGGGTTTGCTAGAGATTGATTTGGTTGCTTCTTGGATTTGGGAAGAACATGAAGAAAATTTTCTGTTAGTATTTAATTTAATTTTTTCTTCTTGTTTTCGTTTGTGTTCTTTTGATATGAGTTTGAGTTCTTGGTTGCTCGGTTTGGTCTGTGAAGAACACGAAGAACAAGTTGAAGAACAGGAATATTAAGAAAAGAAAATTTTAATTAAAATTTTAAATTAATTAGATTTAAGGTTTTTCTTTTAATTTTTTTTATCAAAATTTCTGATGTGGCTTTAAAAAAAAAATTAAAATGCTGACATGACATTTAAAAAATGCCAAATAAAATATTTTATTATTATTTTATTAGTCACGTCAACATTTACTGTGCATATAGTGCATTCTGTCTGCCACCTCAAATTTTTCTGTTATTGGGTTGATGGTAGGGACCAAAATAAAAACAATTTTTGAAATTAGGGATTGACCTAGAAGCGAAATCAATTTAGGGAACAAATCGAGAATCGGCCCAAAATGTGGAGACCAAAAGTGCATTTTCGCCTAAATTAAACGACTCCATTTTCATCCTTTACTTCCTCTAAATGATACTATTTCTTTTTTGTCTTTGTACCATTGCTTTGTTTCCCTGACTTCGTCTTAACACTCCCCCTCAAGTCCTGAACTACTAATTGTTCAGTGACTTGAAGTTGTGAATCAAACTTAACCCTTTTAGGAACAAAGATGTCTATAAGACCAAGTTTGCTTGCCAACCTAGTAAAAGTTGAAATGCCCTATGCCTTAGTAAAAATGTCAGCAACTTGTGAATTACTAGCCATGTGAAAAGTTTTAATTTTCCCTTCTTGAATTTTCTCTCTCACCAGGTGACAATCAACTTCAATATGTTTTGTTCTCTCGTGGAATATAGGGTTAGCTGCTATATGCAACGCAACCTGATTATCACAAAAAACCATAGCTGGTTTAGGATGATAGACTCTTAAATCCTTAAGCAATTGTAGAACCCAAGTGATTTCATAAGCCACTATTGCCATGGCTTTATATTTAGCCTCGGCTGATGAACTAGAGACCACACTTTGCTTCTTTGACCTCCAAGAAATTAGGGAATCTCCAATGAACACACTATAGCCAGTCGAGGACCTCCTAGTATCTGGGCAGCCAGCTCAATTTGCATCACAATATGATTTTATCTACAAATTTGAACTGCTGGAGAAGTAAAGACCTTTACCAGGTGAGGCCTTAATGTATTGAAGCACCTTGTTCACTGCCAACATGTAAGGTTCCCTAGGTTGAGCAAGAAATTGGCTCAACCTATGTACATCATAAGTGATGTCTGGCCTGGTCAATGTCAAATACATCAATCTTCCTATAAGTCTTCTATACTGACTTGGGTTTGCTAGAGGAGCACCTTCATACTTTGATAGTCTCAAATTATGTTCCATAGGCAGCTTGCTAGGTTTGCAGCCCAAATAACCAGTATCTTTGAGTATTTCCAATGCATATTTCCTTTGGTTTAGGCTAAGTCCTTTATCAGTCCCTGCCACTTCAAGACCAAGAAAATACCTCAATGATCCAAGGTCCTTAATGCCAAACTTTCTGTCAAGAACCTGTTTCAATTCCTTCACACAATCTGGATTGTTGTCTATTAACAAAATGTCATCCACATACACTAATAAGATGGTAAATGAAGATTCTTGTGAATGTGTGAAAAGGGAATAATCAGACTTTGATTGCACAAAACCCAAGCTCAAGATGGTTGTGGAAAACTTCTCAAACCATTGCCTAGAAGCCTATTTCAATCCATATAAGCTCTTGTTCAATTTGCACACCAAGTTCTCCCCTATGTTGTGAAAACCAGGTGATAAAGACATGTATACTTCCTCAGCCAAATCACCATGTAAAAAGGCATTGTTTACATCCAATTGATGCAAAAACCAACATTTTATAGTAGCCAAGACTAATACCATTTAAACAAAAATAGATTTAGCTACAGGGGAAAAGGTTTCAGAATAATCCAGCCCTTCCTTTTGTGTATACCCCTTAGCAACAAGACAAGCCTTATGTGTTTCAATGGTCCCATCAAGGTTGTACTTGATCCTGTACATCCATTTGCATCCAATAGGAAACTTCCCAAAGGGTAAAGGAATGAGTGTCCATGTATTATTTTGCTCTAAAGCAGCAATCTCCTTATCCATTATTGCTCTCCACTCTGTAGATTTCACCACTTAATAAAAATGAGTAGGTTCTGCAGGTGTAGCAGTAACAAACATGACACTGGAGTGAAAAGTGCTACCAAGATTCTCATAACTGAGATGATTTGAAATATCATAAGGTGACCTTGGTGAAGGTTTGGAAACCACTGTCTTACAAGAGTAATCTGTGAGATATGCAGGTGGATGGTGAGGTCTAGTTGACCTTCTAAGAACAATAGGTGAAGAGGATGTGGGAATAGGATCAATATCAGTGGAAGTGGAAGGAGGAAGATCAATGGAACAAGGAGTATCAGAAGTAGGAGAAGAAAGAACATTATGTGAAGTAGGAACAACATCAACTAAATCAGGTTGGTGAGGTATAGATGGAGTGATATGTAACGTAGAAGTAGGGGGGTTCATAAGAAGATGTAGATGGAAATGGAGCAGGTTCACCAACAGAATTAAAATGAGGAAAAACAAAATCAACAATGTGAGAAGGTAAAAAAGAAGAATTTTGAGCAAAAGGATAGATATTCTCATAGAAAACTATATCCCTGGAGATGTGTATAGAAATAGAGTCAAGGTTCAAAACTTTGTAACCTTTGATACCATGGGGATAGCCTAAGAAAACACATCTTCTAGCTCTAGATGCAAATTTGTGTCTATTATGAGGCAAAAGGAGGAGGCTTATTGAAAAGCATTTCAAAAGGGGTTTTGTTATGCAGAATTTTAGAAGGTGTCCTATTGATTAAGTACACTGCAGTCAAAACACAATCACCCCAATATGACAAAGGAATCTGAGACTGAAACATCAAAGCTCTAGCAACATTAAGAATATGTCGATGCTTCCTTTTGTTAGTTGATTAACAGAAATCAAATTGAAACTAAATGATGGCACACAAAGCACATCAATAAGAGTTAATGTGGATGAAATCCTAATTGTCCCTATGTGTGTAACCATGGCTTGCTCCCCATTAGGCAAGGATACATAAGTTTGAACAACAGAAGTAATTGTGGTTAATTGAGTCACTGAATGAACCATATGGTTAGTGGCTCTAGTGTCTATGATCCAATCACTGGATTTATAGGCTTTTTTATCTACTAAATGAGTAGAGAAAATGGAGACATATTGGGAGGAATCCAAAAGGGATTACCTGAGAAATTATTGACAAAGTTGTTGGATGAAGAAGTATCAATAGCTATTGTCATCATAGTTGCAGCTTGATGAGCATGTGGTGTTCCAGAACTTGCACTGGCATTATCCTTAAGAATTGACAGATATGATAGCAATTATTCACATTGAGATTGTGAAATAGGACACTAAAGTGGTTGTGATGAGGATGCCTAAAACTATGGAGCAAAATTCTGTGAAGGAAAGACCATTGCATCAGTTTGCATACCAGAAGCATTAACACCTGATTGTGAAGCACCATAGGCCCTGCTCCTAGTGATGAAGCAATGTTGTGCTTGACCAAAAGAACTATTTGAGCCATTTGAATTTCCTAAATGAAAAACACCAGAAACCTAATTTGCCATAAAAGCATTCCCTTTTGGTTTATAACGCGAGGGATATCCATGAAGTTTATAGCACCTGTCTACTATATGTCCAGTCAAGTCATAGTAGGTGCTAACTGGTCTCTCTTTCTTAGAATTCCCCATTTTCCCTCCATTATAGCCTTGATTCTGAGTAGGCCTAAAATTGGGGCTAAAATTAGGGTTACAACCATTAGTGGCATACAAGGCAGTAGGTTTAACTATAACATTGATTCCATGACCTATGTTTTTGCATTTCTCTTCTTATAAAATCAAAGAGCAAACTTTGTTGATTGAAGGAAGGGGTTCAGCAATTAAGATTTGGCCAATGATGTGATCATAGCTATCATTCAATCCCATCCAAAAAATGAAAAACATGCTCTTTCTACTGAATCTCAATTTGTGTCTTATCAAAAACACAAGTGCAAACACAGGTGCAAGAAGCATAAGACTGATAATTCATATATTCATCCCAGAGAGTTTTGAATCTAGTGAAGTAGGAACTCATAGATAATTGACCCTGAGTAAGATGAGAAATCTCCTTCTGTAACTCATAGAGCCTTGGTGAAATTCCTTGAGAGAAACGATCTCGTAGATCGATCCACAAATCTTGAGCAATGTTGATATACCTCACACTTGCTTGAATGTCCTTGCTAAGAGAATTGACTAACCATGAAAGAACCGTGGTATTGCATCTGCACCAAGAATTATACAGAGACGAAGTAACCTTTGGTTTGAATATTGCTCCATTGACGAACACAAATTTGTTCCTAACACTCAAGGCCAAGAACATAGATCTGGTCCAAGCAGCATAATTCTCTGGACATATCAAAGGTTGTGATGAGAGAATGATCCCTGGATTCTTTGCAACAAGGAGAAAGTATGGATTGTTGGCTGATTCATCTACCATGGAAGAATTCAAGGTATTTTGAGTGGATGATTCTGTTCGTGGAAGAGTAGTAGTATTAGGATCAGAAGCCATTGTTGGAGTTTCAAGCTCTAATACCATATTAAGAAAACCAGAGTATGGAGGTTTTGCAAAGAAAAGAAGAAGAAGAACTTTCTGGAAAACTGAATTTCTTATTCACAAATGATCTAACTGAAAAATACAAAGCAATTCACTATTTATACTACAAGATTAATCAATGCAAAATATCCTAAACTAGCATGGGAAAACTTGCTAATTCTAATAGAATTTAGCTACAGAAATAATAAACTATCAACTACAACCAATAACCTTAAGCCACATGTCCCACTCACAACAGACTTGACTCTTTAAATTAAACGACTCTGTTTTCATCCTTTACTTCCTCTAAACGATGTTGTTTCTCTTGTCTTTGTACCACTGCTCTGTTTCCTTGACTCTGTCTTAACATACAAAGTAATCATGGTTAGGCCAAAAGGATGCAATATCTTCAAAAGCAGTATGATTTTTTCCTATACTCAAGGATTTTTTTAAAATTGGACTGCGTTGGATGGCTAACCTACGAGGGCAAAAATATGAGGAAGACAATTACAAAAACTAAATTATAACACTTAAAAAGAAATTGTACATTTTATTATATTTATATAATATATATAATAATTGCATAAGAGGTAAGCTTCATGTGGCTTGAGAAAAGCGCTAGCTACATATTATGAACTTACAAAAGAATTAGTCGGGTTGAGAATTTTCTCATAATCACCTATAAACCCAAAATTAACCCAACAACCAACTGATATGGGACTTAACACCAGTCCACACGACATACACTTATTAGAATTTTACTTGTTAATGTGAATATCATCATGTATTTATTTGGGTCACTTACTATTCGATATCACTTATGCTATAAACTCTCAGTCTTAACATCAACCACTGTATCCTAATACATAACCTAATAGGAACAAACAAATTATATAACTAAGAATTTGACTTGTAATGAATGTAATCAAAGTATTTATTTTGACTCTGATGTGCCTAATGTCCATTATCCCTCCAAATATCAGCACCAAATCACTTCCTGACGAATGTAAGGAGAAAGAAATCTTTCATGAGGGGGATACTATTAGACTTAGTCCAGTGTACACCATTGGCTAGACTCCATGTAATCCACCAAGTCACATCACGGTAGCATGATCGTTCTTGATGTAACCACACTGTCTATCTCTTAGAAGTTTATTCTAGTAGTACCATAAAGTAAACACCCTTTACAAGGAGCAAGGTTCATGGCCAAGGCAAGATGTTTACTTACACTATTATAAAACTGGCAATAAAGGTTGTGAGATTGAACCCTTGAATCTCACTCTCACTAGATGTTTTAAACTTAGGATTTTTCTTTAAAAATCAATGCGATCTAATCACTAAACAACCTTGCAGTTTAAAAATGTTTTAAATCTAGATCCTAATCATATTAAGGTCTCCTAAGACTTAATTCTAAAAGAATTACCAAAATCGGAAGCCAAAGAATGGGATAATGTGCCAATCTGCACTATAAACATTAAGGCAAGCGTTGATCGGCACATAGAGCCACATATGCCAAGCGCCTTCATACCTTCGTTTTTATACGAATTTAAAAGCTTTTCAAGTTTTGGAATCTTATTTTGAAACCAAACTTTGAAAAACCTTTTGAATCACTTTGAAAACAATTTGAACATCAATATTCAAGTACTTTGATCATAAAATAACACTAATCTAATTAGTTTTACAAGATCAAAACATAAGCCCTAATTTTCAAGAAAATCTAGAAATCAAAACCCTAATCTCATTAGAACTTTTTTTCTTTGAAGGATTTTAATTGGGGTTTTGTTAAACATGATTTTACAATTGAATTCTCATAAAGACAGTTTTTGAAAACAATCAATTAATCAATTAACAAATCAAAGATTAATCAAGAATATTCTCAAAAAAAAAAAAAAATTCAAGAAGAAACAAGATTTATGTGATCAATCAAGCATTCAAAAAATAGCCAATGCAACAACCCAAAAATACAAAAATAAAACTCAACCAAAGTGAAACTACTGAGGATTTAACAAAAGAAATTCTAACAAAATTTCTATACAACTTTTTTCCCGAAAAATCAACTACGTAAAGTCAACCATAGTTCTATTAATCTTTGTACAAAAATTTAATTCAACCAAATACACAAATTCAAATAAATATACAACCAAAAAAATCCATCACTTTCCTAGCAACCAATCAAATTTTCTTTACCCTTTCATAATTTTCCCACTAACCAAACAACTTCAAAATCAAATTTCTTAAGTATCGACTACAAAAGAGACGCAACAAATGGCTAAACTTCAAAGTCCTTGTAATTTCTTTGACGTTCGAAGAGAGGCCAACATGGTTTCCTACCATCTATTTGATGAATCTCTACAAATCCATCTCAGTTGCTCCAAGGGTGTCTCTGTCTTCATTCTCTCCCATAAATAAGCCTCAACCTTGTTGAAATTGTTGAAGATTAGAAGGAGGAGAGGATCAAGAAGATGGTCTAAGCGGTCAATGTAGGATTGTTCACGATGGATTTTTGAGGTCAAATATGACATTGTCAGTTGTGAGGTTTTGGTTTTGTGGATGGGTCTGAATCTAAAAATGAAACTGTATGCAGATGGTTCAAAACATTGTATGATTCCTAGAAAGCGAGTTATGGGAGGAGAGATTAAAACAAAGCTAGAAGGAGAAGATGGTTTAAATGACATCTGATAAGGGTAATTCTTGAAGTCTAAGCAAATGTGACATACCTGTTGTATCTAACGACTTTAATGCACCCGTAAATGACTCCACAAAGCTGACGGTCCATCTTAAGGCTGACGAGTGTGCCTCAAGATCATCTATGCATGGACAAGACGACTAGAAAGCATAGACGAAATAAATAATTGATGGGATGCAGTTGACGAGGGTGAGAGGAATTCTTGACGGGTCCAGCATGTCTTTTACTTGGGCTCCACGTATGAATATACCTTGCACCCTACGATAAACCCTAATCAAGAAGACTCCTATAAGGAAAGGATTCTGCAAAATATGCGAATTAAAGAGAATCTCTCCCACAAGGAAATACCTTCTTAAACAAGGAACGAGTGTCAACCTTATGCTACTATAAAAACCCCAAAACCCTTACAAACCAAGGTACGCAAAATTCCACCAGCTCTGGCACTCTAGAGTTGTGAAAAGTTCTCTAACTTAACCTTTGAAGGGTCTTTAGCTGGTACCACACTGGTATTCTCCTAGGGTTTTCCTTGTTTTTATTTCGCAGGTGTCGTCTTGAGCACATGAAGACTGTGCGACTTACTAACGAATTTCGGCATCATCAAAATCCAACAGATCATTTACATTGAGATAAGCTTGATGAATGGGTTGAAATATAAAAATTTCCAAACTTTTCTTGCAATTTCATTTTCTGCATTGAGTTTAATTTTTTTTTTTTTTTTTTTGGATTATTGTGTTTGGCTGTGCAAAAAGTACAAAAAAAGCTTGAAATTTTTTTTAAAAAACTCATCCTTTCAAATTTTTTGTTTTATTTTTTTTATGTGGCTTTTTTTTTATTCTTAAAGCTTTTGAAGTAGAAATTATTATTTTATTTGCTATATGTATGCCAGTAGTGTACACCGTTTGCCATGTAGGCATTTTACGTAAATAAGTTAATAATAGAGGCTAACTTTTTTTTTTTTAGAAGCCAACCTGGAAGTCCAGGAAGGAACTTTATTAGACAAACAAAATTAAGGAACATCAGAAGCAACCAGGGGGGCAATGTCTCTAGATATGTCTTCTAACCAAACCTTAAAATCTTCCCCCTCTTTTGCTTTCTTTGCCAAAGCATTGACAACCTTATTACAAGAACGATTAACAAAACAAAAATCACAACAATTCAATTGAGAAGACGAATGGTAGATATCATCAATGATACGACCGGAAGAAGAATGTTCAGCGGATCCATACTTGATAGCATTGATAACCCCAGCAACATCACTTTCGAATACCACCTTAAGAAGACTCAATTCCAAAGCAAAAATAACTGGCCTGCGGCATGCAAGGATTTCGACCTCAGCTACTGTTTGTGGGAGGGAAATACGCATTGAAAGAGCACCAATGACAGCACCTCGTCAGTCCCGTATCACCACGTCAATACCTGCAGAATTTGAGCTCTGGAAAACTGCACTATCAAAGTTAGCTTTGTACTGATTTGGCTCAGGAGGGCACTACTAAATTGAAGTCAGCAACTGGGTAGAAATTGGATTCGAATCCTAGCAATAAGGAAGTCCTGTAAAAGGCCACCAGCTTTTGTACAATCTGATTCAGGGGAATGGATTGGAGGCCTAGCCAAAGGCAATTATGCCTGTTCCACAAAAGCCAAGAAATGATTATAAAAATTTCTGCTCTAAGATCATCAGATACCTTCAAAAAATGAGCAAACAAATTAGAAAAATCCCCTGGGGGGATTGCAACTGAGCTTCGGGCCCAGCTTAGTTGGCTCCACACATTCTCCAGTGCCTCACATCCCCACACAGCATGGAGAATATCTTCGGGCTAGGCATTACAAACCGTGCATCTGTCAATATCAATTATATGGCAACGGAACAAGTTGACCATGGTGGACAGAGCCTCATTGCAAGCTCACCACGCAAAATGTTTCATCTTGGAAGGGGTCTGTAGCATCCATAAGCCTTTCCAAAATGACTTCTGGGGGTTAGGATTTAAGCTACTAGTGTTGTTGGCTGAAACATCACAAGCCAGCAACTTATAGGCACTGCGGGTAATCAACAGGCCAGAAGGAGTTTTAGACCATATTAGACTATCATTAGGGAGTCTGAAACTTAGAGGAATACTCAAGATGATTTTAGCCTCATGCGGTAGGAAGTTTTGGTGAACATCAGATTTCCAAGCACATGAAGTTGAATCAATGAGGCTACTGACCTTGGCATCGGGTGGAATATTGGGGAGAGGAGAGATGACCATTCTATAGCATTGGTCGGGAAGCCATTTGTCTTTCTTTATACTAACAGAGGCACCATTCCCTATCCGCCAAATCATGCCCTTTTAACCATATCTCTAGCATCACAAATATTCTTCCCCGCATAAGACCCCTCATTCACCTCGGGTGCTTCTAGAATTGTGCAATTCGAGAAAAATATAGTTTTGAAAACCTTATGGCATAGAGAATCTGGATTATTAATCATTCTCCATACTTGCTTGGCTAATAGAGCTTGGTTGAACTTCTCAATCTCCTTAAACCCCATACCTCCCACCTCCTTTGCTTCACAAAGCCTTTCCCATTTCACCCAATGAACTTTTCTTGCCTCACCATTGTAACCCCACCAAAATTTTCGAATCATGATCTCAATTTCTTTTATCAAACCCTTGGGAAGTTTGAAACAGCTCATGGAGCAAGTTGGGATTGCTTGGATTACTGATTTAATGAGCAACTTTCTACCAGCCTAAGAAAGGAGTTTTTCCTTCCACCTCTGCAATTTCTTCCAAATCCTTTCTTTATTATAGACAAAGCTATGTTTTTTTGCTCTCCCAACAAAAGTTGGAAGGCCCAAATATTTTTCATGTTGTCTAATGGATGGGACACCCAGTAGCACTTGAATACTAGCCTAGATATCATGATGGGTGTTAGCACTAAAAAATATATTAGTTTTTTCTCTATTTATTTTCTTATCTGACCCCTTCTCATAAATAGATAATATATCAAGAATTACCTAACATTCAGATTCTTTTGCTCGGCAGAAAAGAACACTATCATCTGCAAAGAACAAGTGAGACACCCGAGAACCATTTCTACAAATTGAACCACCCCTAAGCAACCCATCTGCTAAGCAAGACATGATAATATTCACAAATTTCCTAGAGAAGCCCAAATGCAACATTGCTTTTTCCAAAAAACACTCATTCCACTTGATCATAAGCCTTACTCATGTCAAGCTTTAAGGCCATGAGGCTAACTTTTTTTTTGAGAAAGAACAATAAGGATAACGTGATATGAAGTTAAACATAACAAAGACAATATTAACTTCTAGGTAAATCCCAATAAATTACCCTGAGGTTTGGGGTAATACCAAGCACATCCAAAACTTTAAATAAATAATAATAATAAAAAAAAAACCAATTTAGTCCTCAACACAAACGGTGTGAATGCTTGCTGTTACTCGGATCTGTCTCTCTCTACTAACTCACTTGAATTTCTCTTTTTCTTTCATTTTTTTTTTTCATTTGCTTGTTCAAATCTTACTCTCTCTTTCTTCTCATTTCTTTTTCCTAATCTCACTTGACTCTTTCTTTCTCTCTCAATCTTCTTTTCTTGGCTATCTGAATCTTGCTGATGATGGATCCTCTTTCTTTCTCATCTCTCTATTTTGTGATGGAGATCTTGTGGGGGTGGGTCAATGGTTTTCTATAGGTTAAGGGTGATTGGGTTTATTGGATTTGGATTTGGCCAACATGGGGTATTAGGAGTTTGATATTTGCTTGGGGGGTTGATGGCAACTTTGTGGTGGAGTTAGAACCTTGATTGGTGTTACTGGGTTTTCTTGAGTTTCTTTGTAGAGGAGAAAAATGTTTTTTTTTTATAATGAGCTTTTCCTTTTGATTTTCTCGGCTGCCAAATGCTAATTGGTGGAGATGTGACTTTTTCTATTGATTTTCTCAACTTTTCTCTTTGATTTTCTCAGATTTTCTCGTTTGCCAAACTCTACATGGAGGAGATGTGACTTTTTCTATAGCTTTTTCTTTTCCCCATTGCCCAAATAAAAAGGGTTGGTTGATCTATTAAGAAAAGGGTGGTGTTGATTTTCTCAGATTTTCTCTTTGATTTTATCAGATTTTCTCAGCTACCAAACACAAAGTAGCAAAGTAATTAACTTTAAAAAAAATTATTTCATGAAAAAAACCAAAGAAAAGCTTTGCTTGTGTTGTTGATTTTAAGAAGAAAAAGGAGAAAAATTCAAAGAATGAATCTTTGGGTCTATGACGGATTATTCAAAAAAATTCAGATTTATACATGCAAAGGAAAAGAGAGTTGAGAGAGATAGAGTTGGTGAGATTAGGGGGGGAAAAATTAGAGGAAGAGAGAGAGTAGATCTGAGTTTCAATTTGGTTTTGTGAAAATATTGTTATTAACGGAAAAAGTTAACTCTGTTTGTGTTAAAGGATTAAATTGGTCATTTTTAAAAAATGTTGGATTTGTTTGGCATTATGTCAAATCTTAGGGTAGTTTATTGGATTTTACCCTAATTTCTACCAAAATGTATAAACAAATTAAGAGTATAGAAACAAAATGATATTTTATATTTTATAATATAAGCAATAGTTTTTTCCAATATCTAAGTATTGGATTATTGGATTTTATATGTATGCTGAATTGATTAATTAAAAATATTTCTCATCTTTTGGAATATAGGTAATTGCTGAAATAATAGCTTAAAAAATGAATGGGACATATTAAATGGATGATGGATAAAATTTGTGTTTGCAGGATATAATGGCGTAATTGCACCAAATTTCATGATTCGATATGCATGTCATTTACGTTTCAATTAAACGAATTTTCCATCTAAACCCAGCGATAAATCTCAAATGTCCAAATTTTTACCCAAAAAAAAAAAGAGAGAGACTGGGCCGCATTGTCTAAACGCGCTGCCTTGCAACATATATAGTAGTAAATAGTATTTATAGTATTTTTAACCATTATTAAAAAAGAAAAAAAATGCGTGTCTATCTTTAAAAAGTTCATTTGATTTTAAAATTTATTTTTAGAAATATATGTTATACTCTTATTGTATTAGAATTTTTTTTTTTCATACATAATTTTTTTTTTTTTGAGAAACAATTTTTTTCTATTCTTGTGTAACAAAAAAATATCATCAATTAAATTAATTCTTTATTATTTTATTTTATTTTTTATCTATCCATTATATATATATATATATATACACACACATAAATGTGTTAGGTAAATTAAATACAATGACATATAACAAAAATAAACTCATCATAAAATAAAACAAAAATATCCCCCAATTACACTCTTAGTAGTGGCAGCTCTAGAAATATTTTCTAGGGTGGTCATTAAGAAACTTAAATTAGAAAAAATTTAATTAAAATAGAACTTCATATATTGACCCCAAAAAAACACACACTCACACAAATACACAAAGTCTTACAATTTTTTTCTACAAATTTTTTTTTTTTTTGAAATTTTTGCATGATAGTCTCATTACTAATGTTGCAAGTTACATCTCTATCAAAATTTTAGTTAGATAAAAATTTTCTTGGGATTTATTTTTTTGTTTGTTTATAAGAACCTAATATATTGTTAAGGGGACTAAAGTTTAAGGACAAAATTTGGCTACAAACTTAATTATACCCTAAGGCTACAACTTTCATTAAATAAATTAACATGATCAATTTTGAAAATCTAATTGTTGAATTGCATGTTCTTTAATCTCTATATTCTTAAAACGCATGTCAAATTTCATGTCAATTGTATGTTATTTACTTTTGATCCATAAATTTATTTTTTATGTATAATTTTAGATTACAAAAACTTGAAATTTAAAGATTTGATTGATGAAATAGTTATTAATCTTTGATCTTCTTGAAATTTTGCAAATATGAAAGATATAAGAAGAAAATAAATCTATTTGTAGATTTGTCAAAATTCACATACAATAAAAAAAAAAAAAAAAAATATATATATATATATATATATATATATATATATATATATCGAGTAGAGTTATAGTCTTAGTTTACAACTAAATTTGTTACCAAATTTTGTCCAAAATTTAATTATGTTGGGCTTAAAAAAATTTAGGGTGGTCACAAATATTTTTTAAGGATTAAAAAATCATAAATTTTTAAAATTTATGTATAATAAAAAAAAATTTAGGTCAAGGTGGTCCTATGACCATCTTAAACTGAACGTAGGGCTGCTAGTGATTCTTAGTAGAATTTTTGTGTTAACTATAGCAATCCACCTTAAACTAGGATATTTGCTCTTTACACACTAAATTATAAATGGTAATTAAATAATTATCACCCAAATTGTAATAAATTTTACAATTTGCACCCTATAGTTCATTTTTTTAATGCTAGGTCACAATTTCATCATGCAATATTTTATATCAATAGTTTGTCAATTATTTACTAACAAATAGTCAATTACCAATACCGTGTGCTTGCCACAAATAGCGGCATACGCCAATTTTTGGAGGGTTTCATGGGGGTAGATCCCCATTAAAATAAAAATAAAAATAAAAATAAAAACAAAAACAAAAACAGAAAATATTTACTATATTTAATAAGACTTATATTACATCTTGCGGCTCTTGCCTACGAATTGATGTTGTTGGCATCAAACTTAATTTGGTTATTATTACAATGTAAATCAATGCTTGGTGCCTATATATGCCAGCAATGTTATTTGCATGGAGAAACACACACGCAACTTATCTCCACCCTTAAGTTGACAGTAGCAGGACAAGATATAAACTTCGTAGATTTAATATCTGTGCATATAGCATTAGACAAAAAATATACACAATCACATTGCCTTTGTATAAGGGGATCGGAGATATCCTCACTTGGCTTAGTTGTGTTTAAAATTTACGAACTTTTTGAGTCAAGAAATGAGTTGAAACAGATTGGTAATTGGAAACAAGCCAGCATTTTAAATAGTAGTGTTGATTATTAAACATGAAAATAAACATTACATTCAAAGAAGTACTCGGGAAATGTCAGCGCATTCAGCTGACATATATGAACTTGTATTCGTAAAAATTGTTCGTAACTAGTGTTAGATACATAACACCAAATCTTACCTTAAAAAAACATTCAGGCATACCCACAATATCCATACTCACATTTAACACCATTCTTACACTTCTTGTTACACTCTCCACAGTGATTCACATTGTAAAAAGTGTTAGTACATCTTCCATTGCAGCAATGCTGTCCTTCTTGGCACTTTTTCCCACATCCTCCACAGTTGTTCTTATCTGAAAGAACATTACGGCAATGTTTCTTGCAGCAATAGAGAAGGCTCTTCCCTTTGTTTGCCGATACCCCATTACATACATTGTTAGTAATGGGATTACAATGTGTACCTTTCTTTATTACACTTGCTAAGAACCGGCTTCTCGATCTGAGATTAGACAATGGGGAGTCTACTACGTATTCTTCGTAGTCTTCAATGTCATTTGAGAAGGCTGTTAGATATTGCAAAGATAGGAGTAGAGGAATGACAAGGGAGAGAATGGTTGTAAGCTTGAGGAGATTAGTACTGTAACCCATTCTCTCATGAAGTTGCGGATTGCATGCGTTCAAGAGTGTAAGCTAAGGGAGATGGGTTTTATAAGCTGCAAGTTTTTGATAAAATATTCCATGGACTAAGCAATTTTATGATTAAATAATGGCTTGCTAAGTGTTGAAATTTGAATGAGTTTAAGCTTTGATAATTACTTCTAGATTCTCGCCGAACCACATTAAAGTTTAATTTTGACAAATTGGATCGGAAACTTGGCATCTAGCACACCTACTTCTTGTAGCCTGTAGGCTACTGCCACAGCTGTAATTAAGAATAATTATATATGAATCCAATTGCTTTAAATTCAATTTTCAAACTAATAAGAATTTGAAGTACTGTAAGTATGTGTATATATATATACACACACATATCATCATGGTATTTATTTCGGTCAACTCAGATGTTACTTTTGCGAGTTTTCCCGTATACTGTTAATCTCGACATCAACCTATTGTACTCTAATTAAGAACATAATTACATGAACAAACAGATTATATAACTAAGAATTTGATTTGTAAAGAAAGTACTCAAAAGTAATTGTTTCGACCCTGTTGTGCCTCATCTATCTCTCCAAACTGTCAACACCTAATTAACTCTTCAATATTGACTAGTGTTATGACAAAAACAATTGGAACATGAAAATGATGACGCTTTGATTTTCTTTTTCTTTTTTCCTCTTTCCTCTTGCTCTAGGTAAAATAAGGCCTTGAATTCCCTAAAAACTAAGGGCACACTTTTCCAAAACCCAATCAAATTATCGTAAATAATTATAAGGTCTAAATCATCCTAGAGTTTGAGATTATAATTGAAGTAATAATATGATTGATCATGTACACAAACTCAATGTTGTCTTGTATGTGTACGATGCATGTTTTTTCAACAAATTCAACTACGAGTAATGCACAAGTTCAAGGTGACCGTATGATCAGTACAATACATGTCTTTTTATGTCGATGGCAGTGAATTTATATTTAGTTGAACTTGATACTATCTATTGCTCCAAGTCCAAGGACCATCTTCATGGTGAACACAGTGAATTTGCACCAAGGTGGTACTTATATTTACGTTGTAGTAAAAGCTTGAAGTATCAACTTTCAATGGACACCATCATAACAACACCACAAATAAGCTTGACCATGGAGGCATGATAGACGTGTAGGCTAGGATCGATAGTCTTTTTTCCCGGCGAGAAACGCGTCAAAGTCACTGCTGGGTCACGTTACCCAAAGCTAGATCCTGGAAGAGGATCATAATTAAAATGAGATACGTGTGCCCCAATTTCCTTCGTCAATCTCAGAATTTTTAGAGTATGTATAATAAACAAATCTGAAAGGAGGTTGCAAATCACAGTTGACCAATGGCACATATATATGATTATTATCACATGTTTCTCCTTTGAGTCCGTGACGTACCACCGACTTCATTTGCATTACTCTTCCAAGTCCAACCAAGATAAACCCGTGTGTGTTGTGGTTCATTACATCAACATTTATTAATGAGAAATGTTAACCGATGACTAAGGGAATTGATTTATGAACCATTTTTAGAAATATTTTATGAAAAAATGATAAAATAATTAATTTTGTTAGTAGTAATTAATACTTTATATTTTTTATGAAAGTGATGTAAAAAATTTTCTATTATGATTTATTAACAATTGTTTTAATAGTAGATTCCAATTAGCTCCATTTGTAAAGTCTTTAATGGTTGAATAAGATATCTGAAATTCAATCCCGCCTATACCAAAAACCCATATATAGGTTGAAACTCTCTAAAAAAAATTGCCTTAATAACACCCATTAATATGACCATTTATTAATTAAATGATTTGATTATACCTCTTGTTTTGGGTTACCATATATTTTACTCCCTCTGTTCCACTTTTTTTGTCCTCTATTCTATTTTGAGATGTCTCAAAATATTGTCTTGTTTCTAAAAATAAAAGTCATTAATTTACTAATGTTCCTATTATACCCCTATTAATTTACTAATTCAACTTTTTGATAAATTTTTTTAAGGGTAATTTTGGAAACTTATACATTTTTAAAAGGTAGACAAGACAATAAATGATGTTCCCTTAAAAAGTTTAACTTTTCAAACAGGACAAAAAAGTGGAACAGAGGGAGTATCATTTTCATATACCACAACTAGTAAGCTAAATTTTTTAATTCATCCATAAAAAGTAAGCCCTATTTTTTTTTTCCCCTTTTCTTTTCATTTTCTTATTGTTTTTGTTTCCCTTTGTATTTAAATACCATTTGAAATTTTTTTTGTCTTCCCTAAGAAAAATATGAAAAGCAAGTGGAGTGCAACATGCTGATCGCCACCTTCCTCAGTGAGGGCTCAAGAAAAATTCATCTAATTATAGATATTCAAAGGGTCTCTCGTGACTATTAGAAAAATGTTTGTGTCTTAAATTCATTGTATCATATAGTCCATCTTTGCTAAATTTGCTAGTCAGCGATACCATTTCAAAAAATTCAGACAGAGCACATGAACTAATGTTGAGAATGGGACTTCCGGCCAGACTCCTCTCACCTACTAGAAAATTAATGAATTTTTTGTTATGGAAAAATACTGTTTTCCAGTTGTTCCTATCTTCTATTTCACATACATATCTCACAATTGATATGGAAATGTTAACATTTTAAAACATATAAATGAATGTAAAATAGTGGAGATGTGAAAGAATCAAAACCTTTTTGTTATTATTATTATTATTATTATTATTATTTGCACGTAAACATCTTGTAAAAAGATGATGTGCCAGTATATATACAATAACTCTATTAATAAAACTTTTTTTCTTATTACAAATTGTTAAAGTGGTAATTAAAAAAAAAAAAAAGTTTTTTACAATAAAAGTGATTAGCTTATGGCACAAATCATAACTTTATATATTGTACAAGGTGACATGATAATTGAAAGTCGATTAATTCCTTTTGAGGGGGAAAAAGAGTTAATAAAACAGTCAAATATTATTATGTACCCATAATCAAAAAAATTTAAAGCTAGCATTATGATTTAGCTCAAATAGGATATATAAAATCTACAAATTAGTAACATTGTTTAGTAAAATTAATCAACCAAGAATTAAATATAGGAACGTGTTAGGAATACAAAATTTTCACAACTTGTTGAGATGTCAAAATGTGATTGGTGCAATGTTACTTTTCATATGTGTAAATATTTATTAAAAAAAATAACAATTATTGATTTACATTATCAATATAAGATTTACATTATAGACTAGATAAATGTATATAACATTGTACATATTTACAAAAAATGTACAATATTGTATACATTTGCATAAAAATATACAATGTTGTATACAATTGTTCAATTTACCATATCAATCTTACATTGATAAAGTTTTCTCCCCCCCGACCAAAAAAAAACTTACATTGCTAATACAATATAAACTACTAATTTTCCTATCATTATGTCAGTTATGTAGAATCTTTATATGAAATTGAATCCACGATTAGGTTGGTTCCAATTTACCACCCAAAAAAACAAATCGACAATAATAGAGGAAAAAAAAACATTAGTGACATAATGCCCCCCTTTTGTAGGGTCTGAACATGAAGTTCAAATCCTCTCAACCTTGAGTTAGCTAAAGAAAACAAGAAAACAATTATAAAAACATTAAATTTGCTTTTGAATTATGTGAGAAAGTGTGTGTGGAGTGGAGTGGAGATGGAGATGGAGAGGAAAAAGCGGGCAAGCCTCACACTAGCTTACTGTACAACCTGTGTCCACTGTCCCGCTGTTGGAACATACATAAGAATATGCTGCCGACATCAATGCCATTTGGTTAGGAAAAACATGATATATGCCATATGGTGTATATATTATATTCGGGAACATCTTTTTTGCAGTTTGCTAAACTTTCAATACCACGTACAGCCTCATTATTAGTGAAGTTTAGGGCAATTAGATGTTTAGGTTTTTTTTTTTTGGTAAGCAGCTAGTTGCGAAGTCGATCACGCACCACTTCCATTTGCGACTTTGAAGCTTTCAAATGTTGCTTAAAAAAACACAGAAATGGTTGCATTGTGATTTGTAAAATAGCTAGTTGTGTAGTCAATCACAACTTCCACTTATTCGTGTCTTTGAAGCTTTCAAAAGGTACTTGTAAATGGCTGCATCGTAATTTAGATATTGTATGGTAAAGAGGATGGACAAAGTTTTTCTCCAAACTTACTTGGACAAATCTCCCCCAATAAATTATGTGACAATTTGTAAAAATATCAATATGCATCATTTAAACGAGTCATATGACTCATTAAAAAGATTTCTTCAAATTAGTTTGAAGATAAACTTTTTCCATAGATGATTTCAAGAGATTGAAATATAAAGAAGGAAAAGATGGCGTGTGAGAAGAAATTCTCTACAATTTATTAGGAAAGAAATGGAGGGAAACAGGTTGGTAAGATAGATTTATCCTTCTAAGATCCATCTCCCGACATTAGGTTTATATTGTCCCTTATGCTTCTAATTTTCAATGTCACTTTTATTAAGACAAAATTTAGATATAGCACTTTATGTATTATTCTTTAGGTATCCTTTTTAAATTACAGTCACTTGTCTAGTTTAATAACTTAACTGATGTTTGTTAACCCATTCAAATCTATTAGACTCATCACACCATATGGCTATTATTGTGATATTTCTAATCGAAATCCACCAAAGAAGAACCCCAATGCGTACAAAATCAATTTTTCCCTCTCAATAATGCAATGTTCCAAATGACAACAGGACAAAAGAGGGTTAATCTAGATGAGTGTTTGGATCACGTCCACATTTGGACATTTTGCGTTTCAGCCATTTTTTTCTTTTTTTTTGGGACCAGCGCCTAGTGCAGTATTCATGGGACATGAACAGTGCATCAAGGCATATAAACATTGTTTTTTAGTGTGAACAGTAATCATAAATTATTTTTTTATTGTTTTCAGTTTTCAGCAAAATAAGCGATACGCAAATGCACCTTAGGAGTATGGGTTATGCATAGGCTTCTAGCGTCAACACTCAACATCAAACCTTTTTTTTTTTTTTTTTCCTTTTCTAGAATTTAAATTTTCTTGTTTGGTTACTGTCAAATATTCAAACATCAAAAGAAATTGAGGTAGAAAGAAATATAAAATGGAGGAAGAAAGATATCTAGTTACTGTTGAATGTGTGAAAATATGAAGCTATCAGGTTTTCTCACGGGCTAGGGAAAAATAGAAGAAGCTCTAATAATTTAGAAGTAATACCTAGGAAACAACATCTAAGATACTATATCTAAATTTTACCGTTTTTCTTTTTTCAAATTTGGGAAAAAAAATCATGTTTTATTTTTATTATTATTATTATTATTATTATTATTATTATCTATATATCTATATAAAACCGAAACTTTTGAAGTTCCCACAATTTTCCATGTCAGCATTATTTATAAAAATAAATAAAACCCTAAACACCGTAATTATGTCTAACCCAATATCTATTTCTCCCCAAAACAAACCCGATAATCTTCAACTTCTAAACAATACCCAATACAAACGCAAACGCCATACTCTTCTCTCTCTGTCTCTCTCTCCTTCAAACGCAAACTCAGCCTAACAAACACTACAAGACCCATACCCTTCTCTCTCTCTTTCTCTATCTCTCTACCCTTCTCCTTCCCTAAAACCCAAACGCCAATCAGATCTTACAGACTGCCTCTCATGGGACATTGGGACAAATCAAGTTTCAGAGACTAAAACAATTCCGTTGGAGAAAGGCTGCAGTTATTTCTCTTAATGGGTTTTCGCCAGAATCATCTGGCCGTTGGGGGGACGATATGGTATCAAATTCATAAGGAATTTTAAATTCTGATTCTTTGGGATTGTGTATTTGAAATTTTAGTGGAAACAGAGCTATGGGTTTGAATTTTTTATGATTCATATGTCAGATATTGGGATTGGTATTGATGGTGAGATAGGTTTATATACGTTGTTGACTTTTTGTTTTCTTCTTATCGTTTTTCCGTTTTCTCTTTTCTCTTTTCCCTCTGCGAGAAGAAACCCATTGAAGGTTAAGAAGAAAGAACGGAGTAGCATTGCACCATCGGTCTGCTAGTAAAATCACTATGGTAAATTGATTTCTTTTATTGTTCCCTTTCATTGTTTACTATCACACTATTGTTATTGCTCAGTCTCTTCTTCACTAACATTGTAGACTTTTTGTTTTCTTCTTTTCGTTTTTCCGTTTTATGCTTTCTCTTTTCTCTCTGCAAAAAGAAACCCAGCGAAGGTTAAGGAGAAAGAACAGAGTAGCCTTGCACCATCGATTTGCCAACAAAATCACTATAGTAAATTGATTTCTTTCATTGTTCCCTTTCATTGTTTACTGTCACGCTACTGTTATTACTCAATCTCTTCTTCATTGTCACACTACTGTCTTTTTGGTTCCTTCCACTAATTTGATAGAAATATTGTTCTTCCATTGTATGTTTTGATTTAGACAACTTTAGTCAATTTTCCAAATTACACCACATTTGCTTTGGCAATATAAAAACAAATGTTAGACATGTTGGTGAGAAATATAAAAGCCATGGAAGAGTTGGGTTTTTGGCTTTAAATTATTCATGGCAGAATTTGATTAGTTATGTAGTTCCATATATTTAATAGTCCTCAATTTGTTTGTTCTGCCTGTTTGTTGTGTTATTTGTTGCATTACAGGAACTATTCAATTTGGCAATAGGATGTGTATTTCTGTTTTAAATTTATTTTTTTATTTTTTATTTTATTTTTTTTTATATAATAAAAAAAGTTAATAACTACAACATTGAAATTTTGTGCACACCATGTGTTTGACAAAATGCCTTATTTACTCTTGCATTAGTTTATAGCCACTTTATGGTTTGCGACTCTTGGTTTTAGTTGCTATTGGTCATTGACTACTTTTTGTTATGTATCAATCATAAGTCATGATGATACGAAAAATGAGTAGAATTTATTTAATTTGGCAACCTACTTATTTTAAGAAAAGTGTTAATGTAATTTAAAAGTTTCACTTATTAGGCCAAGAGCAGCAGCTTTTGTATTTAAATTTTTTGAGATTAGTGTGGAGCATTTCAGTTAAAAAGAAGCTTGGATCTATCACAAGCCAAAAAATATATTAATACATCAATAAAAAACTTTGGCTAAAAGAAGCTTTTGTGTTTTGATTTTCCTAATTGTAAAAAATGGCTCTATCATAACTAAACAACCACATCTTATAACAAATTGATGACATTTACTTGAATCTTCTTTGTTCATGAAGGTAGTAAATAATGAACTTTCTCTGTGATCATTATAAAATGCAAAAAAAGGTGAATGTGCAATGCATGATATTGCTCCAATATTAAGATTGTCTAATATTCATTCTTTTGATATTTTGGTGTTAATGAACAATTAGATTCTTGGACTGCAAAAGATGCAGCTATTGTTAATGATACACCATATACTGAATATTTGCTTTCTACAAACACTGTAGTCTGTGAGATCATATTAACTGCAATTTCATTCTCTAATTCATTATAAACTGTGTATTTGAATGTGAGGTCATACCTTGGAAATTTTTATTGATTTTTTTGACCATTGGTTATGAGATTGATATTGAACTTGGACTTGGTTCTATCCATTTGGTATATAATTTTAGAAGATAATTTCAAGCTTTGTGAATGAGGGGTTGGGAAACTGTGAAGTGGATCTGATTTGATTATGATTTATTTCATGGCGTGATTATGAATTTTAGTGTGATTTAAAGGTGACTTGGTGTTTTTCAATATATTATTGGAAATGAATTGTGAGTCTACAATTGTAAAGTCTCATTACATTAGAGTTTTGCTTATTTGATAGGGCATTTTGTGGTGGCGTTGGTATTGAACATTGAATTTGGATATTCTTCTTTTGAGTTTTAATTTCGTGTTCTTTTTGAGTATTTTTAGTTTAGTTGGATTTGAAGTTTCATAGGAAGGATTTTGTCTAGGTTTCAACAAAAAATGATTTCATGATAGTGGGACCAATAATTTTTTTTTTTTGGAAGAACAGTGGGCCCTTTTTTATTTAATTTTATTAAATTTGCTTGAATTATTTGAACATTTACCCCAAAAAAAGCTCTTTAATTTTGCCTCTTCCTCATTTAATTTACATAGACAATTGTTTTTCTTGGGCTGAATGAATTGTTTACTTTATTAAGGTTACAACTGAGACATTATATAGCACTTACATCCATTCAAACAAACACGTAAAGCTGTACATTGAGGTCTATACAAATAAGACAATGACAAACGATCACGTCAATTAACATCAATCACTCACACATGAACCATTCTTCTTTTTTCCTTGCTTTACCCTCTTTTTCTATTTGCTAAGATAGAGTAAATTTGTGGTTTGGTAAGAGTACTTGCAGCACACAAATGAGAATTACTATAGTTCACAATCGAATGAGTTTTACTATAGCTCACAAATGAGTGTTTTTTGAAACATGCAACTCCTATTGCCAACGGTTTGAAGCCATGTCATATCTGTAATGCAGTAAAGATAAAAAGCAAATGAGTGTTCCCAAGTAGATCAAAGATGACTTTTGTTAATCATGTGGAACTAACAAAAATGTGAAAACCATAAATGCAGAGTTCTAAACTAATCATTAACATATCAAAGGGAACAGCAATAGTTAAGGCCACCATATGCCAGTCAAGTCTTCATAGTTTTGCTTTTGTTGGAGGATTATTAGCAAGTCCACAAAATCAGGTAAAGGTAAAGGCAAAGGAATAGAAGTGAGCACACCAAATGAACATGCATGGATTTGGGTGTACATGGCTTATGATTTAAGAAATTGTATATTAATTGCATACATAATGCTACCTTCAGCAAAATTAATCAAATAATGTAGTATGAAGTCCCATAAAATTGTGCCACTTCTTTTCTTAGGTTATTACAAGCAAGATTCCAACCATTGCCATTGCATAATTTTTATTTTATTAATCAATCAGATGCAAGACCCTAATTGATAGTTTAAATTTTAAAATTAAAACAAAAGAATATATTTAGTGACTATTATGAAGCAACAAAGGAAGAAGATACAAAAAACACTTTAAAGTTTTTTTTCTCAATTTATTCGAAATATTGATTAAGTAGTTCTTTAAATTTGTGTTTCATACATTTTATGGATAGTTGAGGATATTAAAGATTTAATTCTTCATTTTATTTTAAACTTAAATTTGTGTTTCATACATTTCTATTTCATTAAATTTATACACAATAGCTTTCCCGTGCATCGTACGGGTTAGCGACTAGTTATTATTAAAATCGAAACCTTTGAAGCTCTCATAATTTTCCACGTCAGCATAATATTTAAATTAAATTTTCATTTTATTTAAATAATATTATTTTTGCTTAGTCTAAACTTAACAAGGAGTGAAACTATATCTCTCTAACAAGTCCAACTTAAACTCAAAATAAACATTGATAATTTATCTCCAAATTTGTGAGGTTAATCATGAACACTATAAAAGTAAAGCAAACCCCAATATATATATATTTTTTAAAGCCGAGTAGAGGTATGAGCTCTTCTTATGTTATTTTCTTCTCCTCTACATTGTTAAGAAAAAAAAAATTATTTTATGGTTTTTCGTGTATTTTTAAAAAGTAATTTTCATACATGAACTACCAAACTCTCTTTAACCGTTTTTTACAAGATAAAAAAGTTTGCAATAATTAAAATTATTATTTCGAATGTAACCCATCTTTCTCTTATATTTCTCTATTGTTTAGTCATATATATTTTGTTTTGTTTCAATAATTTCTAAGCAGTGAATTATCTGATTCTTTAATATTTTTTGGTCCTTCAGAAGTTTTAATATCTGATTTTTTGAGTTATTTTTTTTGCAGTATTTGAAACTGTCTGACAAATTTTTTGTAAGTCATTGCATATCCAAGCAATGACTTCTTCATCAAATTGTAACACAAATTGAAGTCATACAAGAGCAAATCATGTAATGGTGTAGTTTATTAAATTTTTTATAAAATTATTTTAGTCTACGTCACAAATAGGTAGGTTCCCGTGCATAGCATAGGTTAACGACTAGTTATTATTATTATTATTATTATTATTATTATATGAAAATGTTAAGTGGGATAAAGAAAATAAAACTATATATATATATTACATTAAACTACAATGACACCATAATTAATTTGCAACTTTTTTCTTTTTTGAGAATGGCTTCATGAAACTTGATATTATACTATTAATGTACTAAAGAAAATAAAATTTTCATTTTTATTGTTTTTTATTTAATAAGGGTATTATAGTAAATTAAGATAAATAAGATTTTGTTAGAAATTTGTTGCTTTCTAATGGGGATGGATGAGAAGTGTATAAAAATATATGGGAATTGCATGGATTTCGACTAAATTTGAGGTAATCACCCTAAAAAAATGGTTAAGATTGTATTAAGAGAAATGAATGCACCACACAACAATTGGGTTATTTTTCGTTCAATACCTAATGTAGGTTATCAAACGGAACAATGGGACACTAGACTATAAATAAAAGTGATATATGGGGTTTCTATCCAAAGTGGGAGAAATTATACAGTTTTCATGGTGGACCACGTCATTTGTCTACCATTCCATTAAAAAACTCCTACCTATTTAAAATTGCTAAGTCAATATTCAGTTTTTATTTAAAACTCCACAATTTTAAATAAGTGGGAGCAGGGACGGACCCAGGCAGAGGGCAAAGGGGGCCCGGGCCCCCCTGGGTCCAAAAATTTTTTTTTTTTAGTATATAAAATTTTCATAAAAAAAGCTTGGGCCCCTTGGTTTTTAGCTTGGGCCCCCCTCACCTCACCCATCCCTGTCCCAGCTAGCCAGCCCAGGAGTTTTCAAGAGCCCATGAAAACCTTAAAAATATATATATATATATATATATATATATATATATATATATATATATATATAATATATATATATATATATATATATATATATATGTGTAAAAAAGAAAAAAGAAAAAAGAAAAAAAAAAAAGAAAACCTAGCAGTCAGTAAGACCCCAAAACCAAATAGAAAAGCCAGAAATGAAGGAAAAAAAGAAAAATATAAAAGAAAAGAAAGGGAGAGGCGAGAGTGAGACAGAGAAAGTGAGAGATCCATCACGCCGTGACGCTGTGACGGAGAAAGTGAGAGAGTAGAGTTTGTAAAGACTAGAAAATATATTAGAAAATTTATAATTAAATGCATCATGCATATTAGCTAGATTCTAGTATTTGTCTTTAGTTAGTAACAACAACTGTTTGTGAGATAATATATATGATTCTTATTTTATTTGTAAATTATGAAAAAATCAACTACAATGTTTGATTTTTTCAAAAGAAAATATTCAAATTCTTTCGAAGTCAACGTGGGATTGCCAACAACTAATGTTGCTATTCCAATTCCAAAAAATGTGGATGTTGCAATTCTAGAAAATATTCATTCCCTAATTCCGGAAAATGTCGATGTTCCAATCCTAAGAAATATTTATTCCCCAATTCCAGAAAATGCCAATATCCCAATTCCGGAAAATAACCATATCTCTCAAACACAATTTCAAAAAGTTGATCTTGATATATTATGAAACAATGATTTTTGGGTATTTGTCTTGGTCGATAGTTTATTAATACTATATGGATGCGTATTTGAAAAAAAAAAAATTCGCTTATCTCCGGCCCCCCCCAGCTTGAAATCCTGGGTCCGTCCCTGAGTGGGAGTCTTTTATTGAAATGGTATACCACATCACTTGTCCACTATGAGGATCTTATAATTTCTCCCAAAGTGGGGTACATTATTAATAAGTGGCTGCCATATGCCACTAGACTTTGAACATGTTGGTTTATGTTAATAAAATAAATAAATATATAATACCCATTGACTCATATTATTGTGCTTACTACCACTCTTGAAAGTGTACGTAGAGAGCCTTATAAGCGCACATAAAAAAATGTAAGTAATAATTAAAATTTAAAAAAAAAAAAAAAAGTGTGTATAGAGTGTTATTTTTATAGATTATTTTGTGAGCAAAGAAGAGTGTTTCTTTGATGGAGCTTTCAGTTCAATCACTTGCGCAGAGTTGGCATGAGCTATATGACCATTCGGTCGGGCTGTTATATCCTAAAGGGGCCAAGATACGAATTAAAGTTTTGTTGCACTAGTTTGTGGAATTTGCCAACCACAAAGGGTTTGAATCTCCTTAAAGAGAGTGCAATTTTTGTGTTTTAGTCTGATTAGTTTCATTCTATTTCATCATTACCATATCTCTAATTGAATTCATTCCTATTTTGAATTATTTGTAATTTTGAATTATATGTATAATTTTTATCACTAATAGAATGAAATTTGATAAATAAAAACATAAAAACAAACAAGAAAGAATCAGGGAATAAGGTTGCATCATACCAACATACACCACTATATTATAGTTGCCACAGCGGTGTATGCCGGTTATAATAGGCGTACACAACTTTGGGCTGAAAACCTTAACCTCGCAAAATCCAAAGAAAATCACACAAACAAGCATGAGATTGACATGTTATCACGAAAATATCAAAATGAAATAAACTAGAGCATGTGAATCGTAATACATCTTTTCTTCTAAACTTGAAGTGAACTATTGACCAATCTCTCAGTTGAATTGATTAATTGCAGCTATGTCAATCAAAATAAGGTGGGTGAAATGACCTAACAAAACTTAAATCAAAGGATCAGTAACTTCAAGAGAGAATTTTATTATTACTATTATTTTGCGTTGACCTCTTTTAATTCATGACTAAATTTGATTATAAATATTTATTTAAAAAAAAAAAAAAGAGTTGTAGATATTAAATTGTTTCCACTCAATAGTATAACATCATTTGTACCAATTAATTGAGTTAGATGTTTGTTGCAATCAAGATTTATCATCATCCTTATTAGTTTCGATACTTTTCATACTAAATTGAACAACATCCTCGTCAATTCTTTATAATTATATATTATGACAATTTTTGGAAATTATGTTCTAAAAAATTTTGTGTTGTTTGAATTGATAAGTTATGATCAAATTTGAAGGTTTTTTTTTTTTTTTTGGTGAAGGATAGGTATATGTTCTTGAACCATCAGATATGTGTAGGTGTTAGATTTAATTAAATTTTCATGGTTTTACATTGATTTGATTTTGCTTTGCCTCCATAATATTGTGAATGTTGTGATAGTGTACTTTTATTTTGAATTATTTAATTAGGATTAATTTGCATGCATGAAATTAAAATATTTTCAGCGACAGAAATCTCCCCTCTCTAGTTATAACTATGAATTATTTAAAAAAAAAAAAAATTTGACCACAAATCTCATCCAAACAACTAAAATAACAAACCTCATTTTCTCTCCTATTTCTTTTCTTTCATTTTCCATTCTTCTTATTTTCACTCCAAACAAACGTAGCTTTGGTAGGAAAAAATTAAAAATTTGAAACTTACCCCAAAGTAAGAGCATTCACATCAGCTCTTGTATAAATGTGTAAAATACACATTTTGGTCACTTTTACACATTTTGAACCAAAAAACTCTTCACATCAGTTCGTTTAAAAAGGTGTAAAATCTTCTAAATTTTTCAACGAGCTATAGTACCGGTGTAAATTTACACGGGCACTGTAGCATGTGTATTTAGTTTTTTTATTAATTTCCATTCGCACCAATTTTTCTCTTTCTTCTCTGTGCACAACAACCTCAGCTCCTCATCTTCTTTTTCTCAGATGCACACAAACACAAACACAAACACACCCACACACACACATCCACACAAATAAATCAACACACAAACAAACCCACACTGACAAACCAACAGAGAGATAGATCGGTGCTTGCTTGTAGATCGGTGCTTGCTAGAGATCGGTGCTTGTAGTATGGTTCTTGCTAGAGATCGATGTGCAATGGTGTGTGGTGGCTGTTGAGATCAGTGTGCGTCAGCTTTTGGGTTTTAGTGTTTGAGATCAGTGGCTGTTGAGATCGGTGTTTGGGTTTCGGTGTTTGGTGTTTGGTGGGTTTTAGCTATTGAGATCGAAGATTTTTGGTGGGTTTTGGGGATGTGGGTTACTGGATTTCAAGGGTCGTTTGGTGGAGATGGTGGTGGTGGTGGTGGTGGTGGTGGTGGGTCATTTTGCTAGTGGTGGGTTGTGAGAGTGGGTGACGGTTGCGGTGGGTAGTGGCTGTGCGGCTGAGATTTGGTGGTGGATCGGATTTGGTGGGTCAGGGTGAGTGTGTGGTTGAGATTTGGTGGTGGCTGAGATTTTGTGATGATGGTGGAAGAGGAAAGTGGATGGGTTTTGTGATTTGGAAGAGGAAGGCCAGAGGTGATGGCTGGTGGAGCAGTGGCCAGAGAGATGGGTGTAGAGAGAGAGCCACAAATCAAAAAAATTGGTAGAAAGAGAGAGAGAGCGCGTATGTAAAGAGAGGTGATTGAGAGAAATAATAAAAAAATAAAGAAGAGTGAATATTTTATTGAAATATCTTGTAAAATAGATAAACTGATGCGGATGTTTTGTAAAAGTGATAGTGTAAAATAGAAAAAATAGGTTTTTTCGTGTAAAATAAACAGAAAATTTAGAAGAACTGATGTGGATGCTCTAAGGGTGTTATTTGTAATTTAGATATAATTATAAATAAAAAAATTAAAATGAAAAACCCTCCCTCGCTCCCTCCCAACGGCTTTCATTTTCATATGAACGAAATTCAAATTCAAATTCAAAAAGAAATCCCCCATTCCCCAACCCCAACCCCTCTCAGCGTCTCTCTCTCTCTCTCTCTCTCTCTCTCCAATGGCCACCAATCCCAACAGCTTCATGGCTACACCCACCAAGACCCCATCGGACAAGTCGGCCTCTGCCTCATCCATGTCTCGCAGGCACCACCAGCAGTCTCAGTCACAGCACAACTCTGCCCGTTTCGAGGCGTACAACCGGCTGCAAGCGGCGGCAGTGGCTTTCGGAGAGAAAGTACCGATCCCAGAGATCGTGGCCCTCGGTGGACAGTCCGACGGCAAGAGCTCACTGTTAGAAGCGCTGCTAGGGTTCCGGTTCAACGTCCGTGAAGTCGAGATGGGGACCCGCCGACCCCTCATTCTCCAGATGGTCCACGACCCCTCCGCCCCCGACCCCCGCTGCCGCTTTCAGGTCCTCCTTCTCTCTTTCGCTTTCCATTTCAGAAATTGATTTTCTTGTTTCCAGGAAAAATATAAGAAACTACTAGCAAACCTAAAATATAAGAAATATTTTATGTTGGTATTTCATTGTGTTTAGCTCTATTATCTCCATCTGAAAGTTGAGAATTGAAAACAGGAAGAGGATTCTGAAGAATATGGAAGCCCTGTTGTTTTGGCATCTGCAATAGCAGATATCATAAAGTCCAGAACTGAAGCACTTTTGAAGAAGACTAAAACTGCAGTTTCTTCTAAGCCAATTGTGATGAGAGCCGAATACGCACACTGTCCTAATCTCACTATTATAGATACCCCAGGCTTTGTTCTTAAGGTGGCTTCTCCATCCTTAATGTATTTGGGCAAGTGAATGCTTGAAATTATTATCTTCTTATATGAAACTTTGTTTGGCAGGCCAAGAAGGGAGAACCAGAAACCACGCCAGAGGAAATTCTTGACATGGTGAAGTCATTGGCTACTCCTCCCCATCGCATTCTGTTGTTCCTTCAACAGAGTAGTGTGGAGTGGTGCTCGTCGTTGTGGTTGGATTCTATTCGTGAAATTGATCCTACATTCAGACGGACAATAATTGTTGTCTCCAAATTTGATAATCGTCTCAAGGTATGAACTTATGCCTTTTATTGAGTTCATCTCCAATAAGCAAGTTTAAGCATTTTAGAAAAGAGAAAATTAATTAATAATATAGATATCAGTGGGTGTTTTTATTAGTGTTCAGTAAATAATGATAGTTGAATTAGTTTAGATTATGATGAGTTATGATTTGTTTTGTTGGTAAATCCTATGAAGTTCGAGTTTGTCTTCATCTTATTGAAGTACACAATTAATAAAAATTTTCATGATTTTCCAATTAACAAATTGTTAGCTAGAATAACTTGAAGGTTAAGGTTTACCTCGAAGTAAATCTTATTCTTCTTATTTATCTAAACCAAAATTGAGAATATTAAGAAGATAATGGTTCATGAAATTAATCCACCATTGGCAAATGCTTCCAATGCTCAATCTGTTACTTAAGCTCGTAACAGTGGGTGCTTCCATCATCTATGTTCTCAATGGATTCCAAATGAGTCAATGTTTGCCTTCTTTGCTGTTGAGGTTTGCTTTAGTGATGTACAAATAACAAAAGAATCTTGTTTTCATCGAGTGGTGGAAGTGAATGGTTTCTCTTGAAGTAATTATATAAACTTCTGAATACTAATTTTAAGGTTCATTTTTGCTAAATGGTATTTTCTTTAAAAAAATATATATATATTTGGCAAAATAGCAATGTTTAATAGTTATTTTGAGAAATAGCCTTTTTTGAATCTCACCTCTTGGAGAGATGAGTTCCAGCACTGAACTCGAGTTCTGTGTTTTAGTGAAATTCTTCTTTTTCCATGTTTTCAGTGGAGTACTCAACTCATCTCTCCAAGTGGCAAGATTCAAATAAGGCTATATCCAAAAATAACTTTAAAACAATCCCAATTAACAAAATAATTTTTAAAATAGTATTATTAAGAAAAAATGGCCCTAATTATAAGAGATGTATATAAATATGCAGGAGTTCAGTGATCGGTGGGAGGTGGACCGATATTTGAGTGCAAGTGGTTACTTGGGAGATAACACACGCCCATTTTTTGTGGCCCTACCAAAGGACAAGAGCACCATTTCAAATGATGAATTCCGCCGGCAAATATCTCAGATGGACTTGGAAGTTCTGCGTCACTTGCGTGATGGTATTAAGGGTGGATTCGATGAGGAAAAGTCAGGCCTCATATTGGTTTTGGCTGTCTGAGAGATTATTTGGAGTCCGAGCTTCATAAGAGATATAAAGAAGCTGCGCCAGCAACTCTAGCTTTGCTTGAGCAGCGCTGCAGTGAAGTTACTACTGAATTGGGGAAAATGGAATCTAAAATTCAGGCCACTTCTGATATTGCTCATCTTAGAAGATCTGCAATGTTGTATGCGGCTTCTATCAGCAATCATGTGGTGAGTAATCACTCTGACACACACGAAAACTAAAAAAGAAAACAATTTTTTTTCGGAAAAGAAAGTTTGAATAATTTATCAATCATCCATACCTCTGCAAATATCACCCAATTACTTTGTACTTATTATGTAAGAAGTAATCCAGGAAGTATCATATAAGATTCATTTTCTTAAATTTGTTTAAGTCTTGGATATTTGATTAAAAAATTTATCTACATGTCTATCATAAAGGGAGCTTTAATTGATGGAGCAGCAGATCCTGCACCAGAGCAATGGGGGAAGACAACAATGGAGGAGCAGTCACAAAGTGGTCTTGGGGGATGGCCTGGAGTTACTGCAGATATAAAGCCACCCAATGCTACTCTTCGGCTCTATGGAGGAGCTGCTTTTGAAAGGGTGATGCATGAATTTCGGTGTGCTGCTTATTCCATTGAATGCCCCCCAGTGTCAAGGGAGAAGGTGTGTATCCTAGAAATGCAATTTACCTGGGGATTGATGGGTTTTGATTCTATGAACTAAATTATTTTGTCCCTTGGCAGGTGGCAAATATATTACTTGCCCATGCTGGCCGAGGTGGGGGTAGAGGAGTAACTGAAGCTGCTGCAGAAATTGCCCGTGCTGCTGCCAGATCATGGCTTGCTCCTCTTCTTGACACTGCTTGTGATCGGCTTGCTTTTGTTTTGGGGAATCTCTATGATCTTGCTCTAGAAAGAAATCACAGTCGTGATTCAGAATGTAAGAAGCTATTTAATTCTTTGTTCACATTTCTTTCGTGGTTAGTTAATTTTACTTTATCACCAACCCAAAGACTTGATTTGATGGATTCAGCGTAGTTTCTTTTTCTTTATTTATGTAAACTCAGAGTGATTTTCTTATTCTTGTTCAGCATATGGTATTTTAATAGGGAACAAGAAATATGCATAAATGTATTAGTTATGTAAATATATTATATTTGTGGGAGTTCAGGTTTTGTAATCTGATGTCTGAGTTACATCAACTATTTTATGTTTTTCTTACCTTGTCTATGCATAGATCCTGAAATGAATATAGGACACCAACCTTCAATTTCCAAGTGAAAGGAAAAAGGTCCATCTTGGGGAGGGAGTGTGTCTGAATTTTAAGTTCCTAGAACTGATCATAAAACCATTGGAATTTGTTTTTCATGCAGATGGGAGGAAATCAGAAAAAATGGATGGCTATGTTGGTTTTCATGCTGCTCTAAGGCATGCTTACAATCACTTTATGAAGGACCTGGCCAAACAATGCAAGCAACTAGTTCGGCACCACCTTGATTCAGTTACAAGCCCATACTCGCAGGTCTGTTATGAGAACGAATTTCAACGTGGTTTTGGCTCAAGTGCAACCTCTTTTTACAAGTCAGCTGGTCCGTTTTGTGTTGAGCTAACTGATGGAGGATCAGCAGCTCATGATGAAATTATGAGAGATCAAGAGAACATACCTCCGCAAAGGAACGGACAGCAAACCACACCAGGAAAAGGTACAGAAGCTAGAGAAGCTCTCCGAGATAGCCAAATGACTGTGCCTGAGACCCCCTCGCCTGATCAGCCATGTGATGCAATACTTGCAGGGGCCAAGAAAGACTTTGGAAATGGCATTGATGTTGGAGTGAGAAAACGGGTTTCAAGATTGACAGGGAATAGCAGAAATGCTGATCACATGAGAGTTCAAAATGGTGGTGGTCTTTTATTTGGAACTGGTGATGGCGGTTTAAGATCAGGCTCAGCTTACTCAGAAATCTGTTCAACAGCTGCACATCATTTTGCACGGATACGTGAAGTTCTTGTTGAGCGAAGTGTGGCTTCCACATTGAATTCTGGGTTCTTGACCCCTTGGTAAGCATGTTTATCTTTCGACAATAACTTTGCATCCATAAATATATTTATGGAAATACCAGAACACATGTTCTAAATTTGTGGCTTGAAGGGATCAGGAATTTATCTTTACAGGTTACCTAAAAGTTCTCAAGTTCTTTAGACCATCATAGGCTTGAGGGGATCAAGCTTTCTTAAGGCTTGGTTTTATTTGTTTGGTCAGTTTTATGTTACACATATTTCAGATGACACTACTTTGTGCAAACCATTTCTTTAAATTTGCTAAACTTCTGTTCTCAAATTGCATGCATATCTCATAGATTCACTTGATTTATGTCTGAGGTACACTAGCTCATTTTATATTAATTTCTATTTCACTTTGCTAGTTTGCTCCTTCAATAATGAGAGATTTCTGGTTTTTAATTGAATGGAACATTCTTTTACAGTTTTACTATAGTTTGTTGTTCTACTTCTTGTGCCTTTGTCCCTAGCAAAATTCCTGTTTTTAGACTTTAAACGTCTCTGAATTTTTCAGAATCATTTTCTGTTCTCTTATATAAGGAACTGATCATAACAACCCGTTATCTGTTCTGCAATGTGCAGCCGGGATAGGCTTGTGTTGGCACTTGGATTGGATTTGTTTGCTGTGAATGATGAGAGATTCATGGACATGTTTGTTGCTCCCGGCGCGATTGATGTACTACAGAACGAACGACAGTCTCTTCAGAAGCGTCAAAAGATACTCCAATCTTGCTTGAATGAGTTCAAAAGTGTTGCTCGGGCACTATGATGGAAAATTGTCAAAACCCATTTATTAATGAAACAGTATTATGGCTGGAAGTTCAGAGGTATTCACATCTAGTGAACACACAAAATTCTTATTCAATGACCACCCCCCCACTTATTGTCTGTAACAACCATTTTCACTTATTTTAGTTGTGAGCTTGTGATTGGAGGGTTGATTCTTTTAAATGTTGCATGTAAACATACTATGTCCTGTACTTCTCGATTAGTCAAGAGTTGAGGCAAATATGGTTTGTTTTCATTGAGAAAAAATACAAGAAAATTTCTATCTTTTTGCCAATAATCTTTAAATCAAAGAGCATCTATAAAGAAACGATTCAAGGTGAGATTTCATGAATTCAACCTCAGAAAAGAAAAAAGAAGTGGTAGGCGCATATAGGTGTTAGGCGCATATATGAATTCTGTAATCTGTAGTGCTTTTCTTTGACTTCATGAAGCAGCTACTTTCAATCAATGTGTTTTCTTCGGCTTATTCTTTTTTCCTTACAAAATAAAACATTTTTTTAAAGTACATAGTTAGAGAGATGGTTTGACACGTTTAGCAGCAACTAGCAAGTGGGGATGCTCAACTCTGCTCTGCCAAGTTCAGAGAAGAATATATCAAACATTGCCAGCAGGATTCACCTATCCTAATCCAGTTGCATTTGCCACAGCCGACACATCCCATCATGCTAAAAACAATCAATCTATGTAGGGACACACCCAAAAAAAAAAAAAAAAAAAATTCTTAATTTAGATGAGGTCTAGACCAGGGCCGAGGGCTCAACACATTTGGAGTGGAAAACGATCACTTTAAATATGTCTTTTTATATTTAAATATTACTTAAATAATTTGAAATTGTGTTAAAATATACTCATACTTAAAAAAAATTTAAGAAGTAAAAAAATTGGAAAAAAAATAAAGTTTTAAAAAGCTGTACATAAAAGTTTAAAACTTAAAATTGATGTCAAACTCACCCTTAATATTGATCAAGTTAGAAAAACTTGCAAATGATGTAACAATGAATGTAATCAGTGGCACTTTAAGAAAATAATAAATAAATATTTGAATGAATGATGTTAGGAATACCACAAATTTTACCCTTACAAATATGTATCATCAGTTACAAAAAGTAATTCAAATATGCATTTAATAAATTGTTGTAGTCTACCAATAATATTCATTGTCACATTAATTTGTAAAAGTTTACGTTGTAAAATTTATAGTGTCTATAGCATTTTTTTATATAAATCATTTTTTTTGTGATTGGGGACACATCTAATTATAAATCATATGTATTTAAATTTGTATTATCTCTAACATTTCTAAATTTTTTTAGCCTTTCTTAAATTTAGTGAAACAATTTACAACGATCATATATATAAAATAAAAAATAAAAAAAAGCATATAAAGATATTCTTACATCAATCATAACTTACCAAATCATTTGTGTTTGGGAGGGGAAAGAGTGAAATATTGGTGTGCTTGTACAAAAAAAGGTAAAAGCAGAATGAATAGTGGGAGTTGGGTGGGTTTTGGTTGGGTTTGATTTCGTTGCAAGAACTCAAACTTTCTCATCATATTCTCTGATTGGCATTGATGATAATAACTTTTTTGACTTTAAAGACAACAGAGAGGAAACATAAAATAAAGACAAAGACAGCTATAGTAATATCACACTTGTGTCTGAAATATTCATTGATTCATGAACCTTGTAACATGGACCTCAAGTCTCAGTGGTCCCCCAAACCCTCCCATACTCAATGTCCCTAATACAAGTGACTTAGTCCAACAAGATCAAAATATTTACAATAACTATGTTTTTTCTTTTCTTTTTTTACCATAAATTATTGGTCATCAGAATATTCGTCTCCGCCGCATATATTTTTTAGCAAACCTCCAACTAGCTAGTTTCTAAGTCAAGGCTCTTTAGCCATCGTGATGTTATTGTTGCTTCTAGAAAAAATTTGAAGTTTTATATGTAATTTATAACGTGTTATTGTTTTCTCACATACAGTAATACACAAGATACGATAAAAAATGTGAACTGGAAGTTGCAACTTTATTTCGTTAAATTCCGGAAGGAGTAGTTTTATGTTGACCTTAGTTATAATGGGTTTTATAGACTTGAAAGTTGAAATGCTTTTGGAAGCTTCGTGCTACTAACTTATAACTTGTAAGTAACGTTTGAATATTTAAGACTTATATATATATATATATATATATATATATATATATATATATATATATATATATATATATTCGGTAGTTATAATGAGAATGACCAATTTGAACCTTGAACTACTCTGTTAGGAACATTGGAAAGCACCACTGCACATCTTTGATGCGAGAATCACTCTACAAGTATAAATGTTTGTGGGGTGTGGAGGGCAAGGATCGGGGTTCAAATCTCCAGGAGCGAGTTTCATACACATATGTACTTAGTTTAGACTAGAGTCAAATTTTTATCTTATATCAAAAACAAAAAAGAGGAACATTGGAAAGCACCAATTAAGTTACAAAATTATTGTTTTTCAAAAAAAGTTACAAAATTATTAATAATGTTTGTGTACTTAAGAATTCATACAAAAATGTGGTATAGCTCTCCTTTATTAGAAGAACTATGGTTCAAACCCCCCCCCCCCCCTCCTTCCCATAGGTTTCAATTAGCTCAATTAGTAAATTTGAACCTTACATCAAAAATCAATTAGTGTCATTGCCTAATGATAAAGAGCAATTATTATGAATTATACACCATAGATTTAAAATTCGATTACATCTACTAGCCTCATCACACGCACTTCGCGCATGCAATGAGGCTTTTTTTTTTAGCCAAAAAAAAAACTCTATGTCTTTATATTTTATATATATAATTTTTATTTTGAAAATCTAATTCATAATTGGATAAAACAATTTGAAAATTAACAGGAGAGTAACCGTATTTTTTAGGCAATATTTTAGTGGGAGTTGTTGAGGGTTTTTTTTTTTTTTGTGAAACCTAAATGTAAGAAAGGAAGCCCAACCTAACAACACAGAGAAGTTGGCAAAAGACAAAGAACAAAAACCATTAAGTCCAAGCGGCAGAAATAATAGATCATAGGTCCATGAAATAAGTAAATTGACCTTGAGAAAGCAAATTGGCTCAAAAGAGCCCGAAAAGAGAGAAATAGTGAGTAGCGAACCCATGGGCAGTGTGTGATGTGAAAAAAGTAAGAATGGGCTGCGGCAGGCCCAAAGCAATGCAAGTAAAGAGAGTAAGGGATTGATGACAGGCCCATAAACCCTAAGGATGAGTATGAAGTAATTGGGCTGGGAAAGCCCAATGAAATCAGTAAAAGCCCATGGGAATACAAAGTTAGTAAAAGGGCCGAGAAAGCCCAAGGCAAGCAAATGGGCCAAGGATGCCCAAGGGAAAACAAAAGGGACACAGGAGCCCATAGGTAAGAAAGCCCATGGTCGTGTTAAGCCATTGGGGAAAGAATACACAGTAGGCCCAAAAGGACCCGACAGGATCAAGTCATTACAGCAGGAATGACAGGGTAATATGGTAGGACATGATGGCAATCAAGAAATGGGCTGGAAGAAATGTAAAGCCCAGTATCAAAGGGAGCCCAGCCTCTAAGGTAAACAGAGAATTATAAAACAGCCCACATAAAAAGACGAAGAAAAGCCGCAGACCGTGCAAGCAAGCCTCCAGGCCGCGGCAAACGCATAAGCGGCAGGCAGATCTTGGACATATATGAAGGGAAATCACGTGTGAAACCCAGGCACTACCAGCTTGTACCTAGCCAATATAGGACATGGTGGGGTCATGGGTCAAAGGTAAGGGTGTATGGTTTGGTGGGGAGGAGAGGGGAAAAAACCTATTTTGTGGCTCCTGCCCAAGCTCTTTTGGGAGGTACGTCCTGCTGGGATAATAGACCACCCAAAAGAGGCAAGGTTGAGGGAGGAACTGTTAGATGCATGCCATGAGGGATAGAGAGAGAAAACGCCTACACCGTGGCAGGAAAGGGCGCCACAGCAGACCAATAAATAAAACAGCTTTTCTTTGTCTGGAGCTGGGCAGGGTGATGCAGACGAACCAATGGTGGTCGGCAAGTACACCTAGACCAAACAAAGATGGTTAAAGGGCAAAACAGTAAAATCTGGTCATGGTAGGCGCTATAAGAAGACCTCCACTGTGCCCAGAACAGGGGTAAAAAAAAACAAGGGAAGAACATGAAAGGAAAAATACAATAGAAAGAAAGTAGGAAAGCAAGGAAAAAAGAAAAAGATAAGAAAGAAAACAAAAAAACAAAAGAAAGATAATACGGTAGGCATGCACCAGTAGGTCGATTTCCCTCTCTCCCCTTCAAAATCTTACTCTCTTCTAAAAAGAAAAAAAAAGTTTTTCTATCGGGGCATTGACTATTCAGGTCTGATTCCCTCAAAGCCAGTAATCCCCACGACAGGATCTTTTTCCTGGGAGATTAACTGCATTGAGAGGAAACGTTCTTCCTCTTTGGTTTCTTCTCTACTCCTGCGGACCAAATTTGACTTGTTTTATATTTTCTTCTTGACTAACTCTTACTACTACTACTTACCCTTCTATCTTCCTTGTAAAAGTCATCATCATTATTGTAATTATATTTCATAAGTAGGGATTATTCGGTCATTTTCTATTAAAAAAAACGGAGGACTCTATTTTTTGTTATTATTATGTTTGCCTGCCATAACTTCTCTGAAACAGCTTGTGCATAAGCCAACCCAAGTTGAGCTGTAGCTGGACTAGTCTCAACTCCCTTACCCAGAATACTCGGGCCCATTACCGCAGAAGGCAGCCCAGCCCAATGCACAATATACAAAAAAGGCCCCTACAGGAGTTAGAGTTGTATTTTTACCGAATTGTCCTTTAGTTTTATCTCTACATAAACATAGGGGTGTAGGGATATTTTCGAATTAAAAAAATGAGGATCCCAAACAGGGGAAGCCCCTTAAATAATAGTATAGATTAAAAAAAAATTGTACTATTGAATCATTAAAAAAGTATTTGGTATGATAATGATTAACAAAGAAATACTCTCTCAATCCTATAATATATAATTACCTTAACTTTTTCAATGTGTAAATTAATTTTAAACCATATATTTCAAGGCTAGATTCAAATTAAACCTTATAGCTTGATAGTTTCAAATCAAACTCTAGAATTTTAGAATGGTCTAAACTTTAATTTTGAGGTGACATTTTATTTTCAGGTTTAATTGAAAGTTTAAATTGACACTATTAAAAATCTAGGGTTTGATTTGGTTTCTATAAATAGGGTTATAATGTAAATTACCTTTTTCCTTTACATTATGCTATC
The DNA here is from genome assembly GCA_030820535.1 of Quercus parvula. Classification (NCBI taxonomy): domain Eukaryota; kingdom Viridiplantae; phylum Streptophyta; class Magnoliopsida; order Fagales; family Fagaceae; genus Quercus; species Quercus parvula. The sequence continues at coordinate 21,861,587 of JAUAME010000004.1, forward strand.
TCTTAATCTATATCCACTACAAAATAAAAGCATTACTTTTCTATAATATCCTTTTTTGTTGTAAAGAATGCATGTTTTCTTATTAATAACTAAAATCAAATAAATTTATAAATTCTAGTAACTTTTTGAAATGTTCACTTTTCTCTAAAATTTGTGTATTTGGCAATTAACTAATAATGGAGCAACTGAGCATGATTTCCCCCTTGTTCGGCTAAGTTCATTTATAATAATAATAATAATAATAATAACTAGTCGCTAACCCGTGCGATGCACGGGAAAGTTTTGCAAAATATATATATATATATATATTATATTATGATACATATTTAAATTATATGCAATTACAATAATCTCCTTTCTCATGTTCAAACCCATGCAATAATAAAAACACTAAATAAGAAATGTTGTATTAAATAAAAATGACAAAAACCACAAAACCAAAACCAAAAATACAAACTCACTTTTAAGGAAGTCAACTCTTTGAAAAACCGGAACAATTAGGACATGTGGCATATGAAGAAACTTTCACTTGTCAAACTATTGAATTCCATTAAGCAAAAACATATTAAGCAAAGAAGTTAACACTACCAAAACCCAAAATCCAAACCCACTTTTGAGATGTTAATTTGGCAGTGAAGACCCTTTCCGCATTTGATGTTACAAAGATTGCATCTTAATTTATTAAGAGCCATGAGGTTTTTGTTTATGTGCACAAATAATGAATTATCTTCTCATAATTATATTAATGTTACAAAGATTGCATCTTAATTTATTAAGAGCTATGGTGTTTTTGTTTCTTTGCTTCATATGTTTTTGCTTAATGGAATTTATAGTCATGAAATTAATTGAAAACTCAAAAACCTTAGGCCCCATTTGGTAGAATTGTTAAACAACTCATTCTCAGTTTTTAAACAACATTACACACATTTCCATACACTTTTTTACCAACACGTATTTCAAAAAACTACAAATAACACTACTCAAATTCCTTTACCAAACGGGCCCTTAGTATGTAGGGTCTGTTTGAGATCTACTTATTTTGCTGAAACTGAAAACTTTTTACTGAAAGTACTGTAGATAAAAGTAAAAGTTAACTGAAATTGTACAGTAAAACCCATGAATAATATAAAAAAGTGCAGTGGGGTCCATAAATAGTAGCAAAAATAAGTGGAATAGTAAAATAAGTTGACAAAAATAAGTGTTACCAAATGCACACGTAGCAAACATACCCACAAAGTGAGCCTTATATCAAAACTAAAAACCTATACATGAAATCTACCTCAATTTTGGACCCCTAAATTTACCAATAAATAAAGAAGGAAAAAAAAAAAAAACAAATGTAATGCAAGAATAAATGAATGAAATAAGAATTTATAGCATTTTAATATTTTTAGTGTACTTCCAAATACATGTGACCAAATATAATTCACCCCTAATGAAAATAAAAGTAGAGAAGTGTTGCAGTTTCTTTTTTGTTGACCGTAAATTCTAGATATTTCTAATTTAGAAAGATATATGTTTTAAACAATGCTTATCTAGAATTCATGGTAAATGCTAAATGGCCTACTATTAAAAACAACATCTTCCTCTTTGCCTTAATCAAAACTAAAAATTTAATTTGAAACCAAAGCTTGTCAATAAAAGAACTACAATTACAAAGAATTAATGTTTTCAAGCAAATCCGTCAATCGCACTTTATATGATCTACCTTTTCAATTTCTTTTTCCCTTCTAATAATACCATGACCAACTCTCACATGTTGTTGAAAGCTAATCAATTAATTGTTAACATACACCAACTATTAGAACAATTAGTCCAATCATAACACAACCAAATATCGAAAGATGGTATCAAAAGTTTATTGTAAAAACAATTAGAAAGACACAATCAATATCAATTAGTCAAGTTCCACAGCCATGTATATGTGGTCATGTGTTGATAATGGATCATTAGAATGAAGGAAATTGCATTTTAAATTATAATTAGCCATGAATGAGTGAGTTCTACGACAATGTTAAAAATATATTTTGTTTTTTGCAACTTATGAAGTGCAATTCATGAACTTAAGGTTTTGACCTTTGCAATGAGTTAGATCAAGACAACCCCATGCACTATCTTGAAGAAACGGACCAACACCCAAAATCGCATTCTGCAGCTAGACATTTAATTTACATCCAGTAACCCCATATCCACCATTTCTTTATGTTCTCTGTGGGAGGACACAATCAAATAAGAAGTAATAGAAAAGATTTTGCACAATTATAAAAGAAAAGCCATTTATTAAATTATACCTCTTGACAGGACAAAGCCACCCAAAGCAAACCGCATGACTAGTGCAAATGATCAAATGTGTTGGCAAGAATCAGGTCCCCCCTACCAATTGTCCCAATGAAGCAAAATAATGCAGAAGCCATCTGGTTAAAATAAAAACAGAAGGTACTGCCTAAAAAACCTGCAATATGAACATGAGAAAATATATAATTTGAAATAGAAAAAGAAAAAGTGAAACATATCTTTGTATTCTATCTTTCAACTTCCAGCACTTGGATCAAAGCCAATGACATAGTAAGTGATGAATACCCATACAACAACTTCTACAAACGTGATTGGAATCTTGATGATCCATGCAGGGAGAGAATATGCCCATAAAACCATAAAAGAGCCAACAATAACAAAAGCAAATCTTGAACGAAAAAATAAAAAATTAAACACATAATAGATCTAATAACACAAATATACATCAAAATTAAATCTCACATCAAACATTCACATTTCAAATTCAGTATAATCTCTTACTTCAGTATAAAATGAATTTCATCGAACATGTGTCATGCAACACCAAAAGAAGACCTAAAAAATTAGTTAATTCAAAGCAACCCAAAAAGATGATTCAAGGAAAAACACTTACCGTTTCATCCCTTCAAGCAATCTAGTTCCCAACGGATAAACCCATGAGTACAGTATGTTGACCAACAACTTTGATGACCCTGAAACTGAAATTTTGCATTTTGATTGAACAAAGAGAAAAACACTATGAGACCACGATAAAAAATTAAATTAAAAAAAAATAATTTCATCGAATATCAGAGAGTGAAACCATCACTTTAGAACCAAATACAGTCCTAAACAATAAAAAAATAAATATATGAGATGAATATTATCTGAAAATAAAATTGAGTTAAAATACAGTAAAAACAAATTGTTCAAACTCAAAACTAATGATAATAACTTTACAATGCAACATAGAAGTAGCTATGACACTTATGAATGTCATATTTCACAAACGATATGCCACGATCTCGCACAGCATTAATCTGTGCCTTCTAATATTCCTAATTCTTATGAGTAGTTTGTCTCCATTTGATATTATTTTATTTCATTATGCTGTAATTTTCTTCCACTTATAGTTCTCACTGTTTTAAATATCATAAATTATTCCATGTTTTCAGATTATACCTGTTACATTAGCCACTCCATGAGTCCATGATCCACAAACTGACTTTGCAAGTTACAATGCCTTAACTCTTACTACGACACCTTTGCCTTGCTCTCCCTTATTCATTGTCAAAAAAAAATTTCCCCTATATCAATATTCATAAACTAAAAAAAAAAAAAAAAAAAAAAATCAGTTTGAAGTTTAAATGACATCCCAAAGCATTAATTGTTAACACATGAAACAAATCAAACAAAACACACCAAAAAATTTATTTGAATTTCCTCAAAAACGACCCTAGAAACCCAATCTTTACTGCCAATCTCTTCAACCAACAATAATTCCCACAATCACAATTCAAATAAGAAATACATACCCACTTAGACAACCATTGGTTTCTGCTTAGAGAATTTTGTAGGGGGATTTTTGGAACTATGACAAATCAATCAGAAGGGCAAAAACTTAGTACTTGATCCTGAAATCAATGGCAAAAAAAAAAAAAAAAAAAAAAAAAATCAGTGAAAAAGGAAAGACGAAAAGAAGACTGCTTAACAGGTTTTCTGAATCGCAAGGTAACAGGGTGGTGAGACCGTTCTCTCATCTTCCTCCTCCTCCTCCTTCTGCTTCTTCTTCTACACCTTCTCTAGAGGATGATTGATACAGTTTTCTGAATTGGCTGGGGCGTAGCCTTCGTCTATTTAGGTTTTTACCATATCTTAAAGGTAGTGCCCTCAGATTTCTCATTCTTTCCCAGGATCCAAAACCCTTTTTTCCCTTTTCTTTTCCCTCAATTTCTCACCAAAAAAATACAATCATAAGAAAATTGCAAAATAAAAATAAAAAGTATTGGACTTACGGTGAACCTTTGTACTTGGTTTGGAGCTTTGCTGCTCAAAAACTGATCCTAAGTAATCGTTGTTGTTCATTGGATTCCGAAGGAACTACTTCGTTAGGATTGAGGAATTGCTGCTATTCCAAAACCCTTTTTTCCCTTTTCTTTTCCCTCAATTTCTCACCGAACAAATACAATCATAAGAAAATTGCAAAATAAAAATAAAAAGTATTGGACTTACGGTGAACCTTTGTACTTGGTTTGGAGCTTTGCTGCTCAAAAACTGATCCTAAGTAATCGTTGTTGTTCATTGGATTCCGGAGGAACTACTTCGTTAGGATTGAGGAATTGCTGCGATTCCAAAACCCTTTTTTCCCTTTTCTTTTCCCTCAATTTCTCACCAAACAAATACAATCATAAGAAAATTGCAAAATAAAAATAAAAAGTATTGGACTTACGGTGAACCTTTGTACTTGGTTTGGAACTTTGCTGCTCAAAAATTGTGAAGTCTTGCTTTGAGTGCTTTTGCAGATAGGACAAAATTTATATATAGGGAAGTACAGAGAAAGGGTGCGAGAGAGGAAGAAGAGTAGATAGGATTTTATCGGGTTTTAGAAAACGTTTTTCTTCGCTTATTATTATTATTTTTTCGTTTATGTTTTTTTTTTTTATACTGTGCTGACGTGGAAAATTGTGGGAGCTTCAAAAGCTTCGGTTTTATATATTATATATATATATATATATATATAGATAATAATAATAATAAGTAAAGATATATCTTATAAATGAAGGCAACTGCCGGGGGGAGGGGAGTCCATCACCAGAGCCTAGGGAAGAGATCCGATCAAGAAGAGATATATCTAACTATCTAAGGACCCGTCCCACTTAAAGTGAGCAGCCTAGCAAGCAAGGTTGTGAGCTAACCAATTAATGTTCTTGTTTACAAAACAAAAATCCCAACAAGATAGTAAGTTTAGGGAAGCATATAAAATAGGCAAAAAAAAAAAAAAAAAAAAAAAAAATACAGAGGATTGACTGAAGGATTCTAGAGATCTTCAATCACACTAATAAGGAGTGAGCAGCCTAGCGAGCAAAATTGTGGGTTAACTGATTAATGTTCTTGTTCACAAAACAAAAATCCCAACAGGATAGTGAGTTTAGGGAAGCATATACAATAGGCAAAAAAGAATAATAAAACATGGAGGATTGAGTAAAGGATTCTGGAAATCTTCAATCATATTGATTGAGTCTCCTTCAAAAACAATAAAAAGTGAGATGATAATGATGGATTGCGAATTTGAGGGCAGCATGGACTTCAACAAATTAAAGAGGGTTCAATTTCTTGGAAGAGCTATCTCTCTGTATGGAAACATTATTTAAAGAAGCATTGTGGTGCAAATTTTTACGTAGATCATGTGATTGCAACCTTTCTTCCATCACCCCCAAAGAAATGTTAATAAAAAAAAAAAAATCACTCAATATTCCAAGTAGTACTGATGTCATTGTTGATACTTTGATAGTTACTGCCTTCTACCTAATGCGCGGTTCAAACTATGTCAATGTCGACATTAAAAAAACTTCATATTTGTACTGTGGTACTTCTTCTTCTAAAGGAACCTATTATTAATAAAACTACATCAGGATTGAGAGGTGCAAATGCTTAAAATAAAAAGATTTATTAAAAGCGTGAGGCCTTGAGGGTTGTTGAAGATTGTTTAGTTTTAGTTTGTAAATTAATTTTGTATTTGTGTAGTTGTAAAGATCGTCCTGTAGCTTAGTGTGTTTTATATTTTAGTCAGCTGCCACGTGTATAGAAGTTGGTATATTTTGTGGTTAGTATTGTACAGTTAGTTTTCTGTTACAGCTTTACCCCTCTGTATCTAGTATATAAAGAACAGAGTTGATTAATGAAATACAACAGAAATTCATTCTCGCACTTCAGACTTCTTGCTCTGCATTTTATTTCTCTGCATGTTGAGCAATCATTCATTACAGAAGTTTGGGATTGTGGAAGAATTTCAACATGGTATCAGAGCTCAGAGAATCAATTCCCTCTGGTATTCTCTGAATTTTCTCGTTCATTTTTTTTCTTTAGTGCTTTCTCGCGAATCAAGCAAATTTCATCTGTGTTCTTTCTTGATTCTTGCACTTTATTTCTCTTCTAAATCTTGATCTAGGGTTTTCGATTGTTTAATTGAAAATTCCATATTTGGTCTCTGAGATTTAGGGTTCTTCAATTGTTCAATTGCCTTCTTTGATTTCTAGGGTTGGTTGACCGGTATTGTTCCAAGATTGATTTTTTTTATCAAGAAGGTTCTTGATTGACGTGGTTGAGGCTATTGTGTTTGGATTTCATTGTTTTGACTTTCTTTGTGTTGAAAATGGGTGATACTGCTTCTAGTACCTCTGTACCTATTACTCACCGCCATGTTCAACCATGGGAAAATCCCTCTAGTCCGTATTTCTTGACTAGCAGTGATAACCCTGGTGTATCCCTTGTTGTGGAACGTCTTACAGAAGAAAACTATAATACCTGGAGTAGGGCTGTACTGATTTCATTGGATGCCAAAACTAAAATTGGGTTTGTAGATGGTTCAATACCAAAACCTCAATCACCTGATCATCCATGCTATACAGCTTGGTGTAAATGTAATAGCACGGTCTTAGCTTGGCTATTCAATTCAATCTCCAAGGATTTACAACCTAGTGTAGTTTATTTCAAGACAGCAAGGGAGGTCTGGGTTGATCTGGAATTTAGGTTTTCTCAAGGTAATGGACCTAGGATTTTTGAGTTGAGAAAAGAAGTTAGTTCTTTGGTTCAAGAAGATATGTCTATCAATGCCTATTACACCAAATTCAAGGGTATTTGGGATGAATTCACTGCCTACAGAAATTGTACTTGTGGTCATCAAGTGGAAGATTGTACAATGTCCTTTCTAATGGGGTTGAATGATACCTACTCTGCTGTAAGGGGACAGATTCTACTCATGGATCCTATTCCTCCTTTGAGCAAGGTTTTCTCTCTATTGCTTCAAGATGAACGGCAAAGAAAGGTTGGAGCGGGAAAGAAATTTCAAGTTGACACAGCTGCAGTCTTGGCAGCCTTAGGAAACAAGTACAATGCCAGGAACTTTAACAAAAACAAGGCTGGGAGACCTCAGTGTACTCACTGTGGTGCCATGGGACATGTGGTGGATAAATGTTACAAACTCCATGGCTACCCACCTGGCTATAAGTTCAAGAATAAGGCTGGTTCAACCACTTTTGCCAACAATGTCATTGCTGTTGACCAAGGTTCAAATGAAGGAGTGTCTCTGACCAAAGCAGAATACCAACAGTTGATAGGATTGTTGAATTCACAGTGTCATTTTGGTACTCAAACTCCCCTTGAAACTGTTGTAGAGACTCCTCAGGTTGCTAACATCATTGCACAGCCTTCCATTGGACTTCAAGGTCATGAGCTATCAGGTATTTGGTCTTCCCCTTCTTTAGAGTATTCAGTTTTTTCTTCTACCATTGATATTTCTCACCTTGATCCTACTGATTGGATTCTTGATAGTGGGGCCACAGATCACATGGTCCATTCTATCTCTTTCTTTAAAACCATTACTTCTACTGTTCAAATTTCAGTTAGGTTGCCTAATGGAGACATGGCTAGGGTTACTCACATAGGAACTGTGCAAGTTTCAGCTTCTTTGATTCTTGAAAATGTCCTTTGCATTCCATCCTTTTCTTTTAACCTTGTTTCTATCAGTAAACTGACTCAAAATCCTTCCTGTTGTTGCATCTTTCTTTCCCATTACTGTTTTATACAGGACTTACAGCTTTGGAGGATGATTGGGTTGGGTAAGAAGCAAGGTGGACTTTACATTTTGCAGACCTCTACACAGATTGCATTGCCAAAGTCTGTTTCTGATGTTTTGTCCAAACTGTCCTCCCATGTTTCTGTAAACAATGTCCATTCTTGTACTTCTATTTCTTCAAATAATGTTTTTAGGCTATGGCATTGTCGGTTAGGCCATCCTTCTTCACAAAGATTAGCTTTGATGAAATCCATTGTACCTAACTACAATTCTTGCAATGATAATAAAGCTTTTGAATGCAATGTGTGTCCTTTGGCTAAACAAAAGAGACTTCCTTTTCCTCATTCTATAACTGCATCTCTATCTTGTTTTGATTTAGTTCATGCTGACATTTGGGGACCTTATTCTACTCCCACTTTGTCTGGTTCTAAGTATTTCCTTACCTTAGTAGATGATTACAGCAGGTGCACTTGGGTTTACTTAATGAAACATAAGTCTGATGCATCCTTGCTGATTCAGTCCTTTTTTAACATGATCTTGACTCAATTTAAAACTTCTATCAAGGTTTTAAGAACTGACAATGGTCCCGAGTTTGCCATTGATTTTTTTTATGCTTCTAGAGGTGTTGTACACCAATTATCTTGTGTTGAGTCACCACAGCAGAATGCAGTGGTTGAAAGAAAACACCAACATTTGTTGAATGTAGCTAGAGCTTTAAGGTTTCAAGCAAACTTACCATTGAAATTTTGGGGGGATTGTGTTTTGACTGCTACTTACCTTATCAATAGAATACCTAGTCCTTTTCTTTCTGGTTTAACACCTTATGAGAAGTTGCTAGGTCATCCTCCTACTTATGATCATCTTAAGGTTTTTGGGTGTTTATGCTTTGCTTCTACCTTGCATAGGAATAGAACAAAATTTGACCCTAGAGCTAAAGCTTGCATTTTTCTTGGCTATCCCTTTGGTTCTAAAGGTTACAAATTATATGATTTGTCCACTAAATCTTGTTTCATTTCTAGAGATGTAGTTTTTAGAGAATCTGTTTTTCCCTTTAAGCATTGGACAGCAAAATCTGGGTCTTCCCATCTTCCTATCAATCATTGTATGTTTCCTTCTCAACCTTTTGTTCCTGACAATTTCCAAGTTCAAGTTCCTTTAGTTTCAGCAGAATTCTCCCCTCCTTTGTCTTCGGTTGATGTTGCTGTTCCACCTGATGAATTTCCAGATTTGGTTAGTCATGATCAGGTTGATTCTGCCCTTAATCCTTCCCCTGATCATCTTATTTCTTCTCCTAACCTTCTTTCTGATATTCCTACTATTACATCTGACCTTCCTGCCCTCAATACTACTGTTCCTGCTCCTATTAGAAGGTCCCATAGATCTCATAATCCACCTTCTTACCTCCATGACTACCATTGTAATCTTGTTTCTGCACATGTATTGGCTTCCGCTTCTCTAACTCAATCACATGAATCCACTGCTGCTTGCACCTCAGGTATACCTTATCCACTCTCTTCCACTCTTTCATATAGTAAACTGTCAACTCCACATAGAATATTTTCTGTTACCTTGTCTATTACTAAGGAACCCGATACCTATGCTCAAGCCTTGAAAGATCCTCTGTGGAGAGCTGCAATGCAAGCTGAAATTGATGCACTTGTAGCTAATCATACCTGGGTGATGACTCCATTACCTCCTGGTAAAGTTCCTATCGGATGTAAGTGGGTATATAAGGTGAAACTCAAAGCAGATGGTTCTCTTGAGAGGTACAAGGCAAGGTTGGTTGCTAAAGGCTTCACGCAAACTGAAGGGGTTGATTTTTCTGAAACCTTCTCACCTGTTGTGAAGTTTGTGACAGTCAGAACCTTATTAGCCTTAGCTGCTGTTTATGGTTGGCATCTCACTCAATTGGATGTCAACAACGCCTTTCTCCATGGGGATTTGGATGAAGAAGTATACATGCTTCCTCCACCAGGTTTTGGCAGCAAGGGGGAGGTGTGTAGGTTAACAAAGTCCTTATATGGACTTAAGCAAGCCAGCAGGCAATGGTTTGCCAAATTGTCATCCACTATCATTGATCTTGGTTTTCTTCAATCTAAATCAGATTACTCTGTGTTTACTAGGGTCAATAAAGGTTCAATCATCATTCTTTTGATCTATGTGGATGATATATTGATTGCTAGTAATGATGTAGATGCAGTCAATCTCTTCAAGCAATTCCTAGACAATAAGTTCAAACTCAAGGACTTAGGTACTTTGAAGTACTTTCTAGGTCTTGAGGTTGCTAGAACCACCAAAGGACTGTCATTATGTCAGAGAAAGTATACTTTAGAACTTCTATCTGAGACTGGTTTATTGGCAAGCAAGTCTGCCAACATTCCAATGGAGCAATCTGCGAAATTCAGCAATTCTATTGGTGAAGATGTTCCTGATCCAGCTCTTTATAGAAGATTAATAGGAAAGCTACTGTACTTGACTCTCACACGGCCTGATATTTGCTATGCAGTACACAAATTAAGTCAATTCATGGCTGCCCCTAAAGTGCCTCATTTGCAAGCTGCTTACAGAATTCTTAAGTATTTGAAAAGGAGTCCAGGCCAAGGTTTATTTCTGTCTGCAGAATCAGAATTGAAGCTTAAATCATACTGTGATGCTGACTGGGCAGCATGCCCTGACACTAGGAGATCTGTTTCTGGTTTTTGCATTTTCCTTGGTGATTCTTTAATCTCTTGGAAGTGTAAAAAACAGCAGGTAGTGTCTAGATCTTCTGCAGAATCCGAATATAGGGCCATGGCCACAGTAACAAGTGAGATAGTTTGGCTCATCTCCTTGCTCAAGACCTTTGGATTAGATCATAACCAGGCAGCTTCCCTCTACTGTGACAGCAGGGCAGCTCTATACATAGCAGCTAATCCAGTGTATCATGAACGCACAAAGCATATAGAAGTCGATTGCCATTTTATTCGAGAGAAGATACAAGCTGGTACAATAAAAACCTTTCATATTCCCTCCAGACATCAAGTTGCTGACTTCTTTACTAAAGCACTTGGGTACAAACAGTTTCATTATTTGTTGTCCAAGATGAATCTAATAAACATATATAGTTCATCTTGAGGGGGAGTGTTGAAGATTGTTTAGTTTTAGTTTGTAAATTAATTTTGTATTTGTGTAGTTGTAAAGATCGTCCTGTAGCTTAGTGTGTTTTATATTTTAGTCAGCTGCCACGTGTATAGAAGCTGGTATATTTTGTGGTTAGTATTGTACAGTTAGTTTTCTGTTACAGCTTTACCCCTCTGTATCTAGTATATAAAGAACAGAGTTGATTAATGAAATACAACAGAAATTCATTCTCGCACTTCAGACTTCTTGCTCTGCATTTTATTTCTCTGCATGTTGAGCAATCATTCATTACAGAAGTTTGGGATTGTGGAAGAATTTCAACAAGTACAATCCCTTTTGGCCATTCACAACTCACTTTGCACAGCATGATTACTGTTTTAATTAAGGATATAACATATTAACACAATTTCCTGATAGGGGGGTTTATTATATTCGGAACAGAATCAATTTTTTTCAGAGCAAATTTAAGTGAGGGAAACACATTTATAGTTGGCAGAAGTTTCAATTTTCATGGGAGTGAAGCATTTAGTTGCACACTTTCATGCAAGATTTCTCAAAACAATATAATATTTTCTTCACAGTAATATTATACAAATATATAATTGTTGATATCACTTATTGTGATTCGAGTTTTATTATTTTTATTAGGGTTTTCCACATGACATATATTATGCACTAATCATGATAAACCATGGAAGATGCCATGTCCCTTTACTTGTTTTTGTGATGGTCATTGTTGAGAGCAACTAAAGGAAGCAAGGGTAGGGCCATCCAGCTTTGTCTATAAGAAACAATAATTTATCCAAGTCTAAATACACAATTTTCCCTCGCTCACAGATAAATCAAAGATTTCGGCTCTTCTACCCAAGAGGGACACCAAGTCAAGGTCTTCAATCTTTCTCTATCAGAATGTTCGAGTCAGGACAACTGACTCACCCACCAAGAAACTGTCTACATTGCTTGTGTGTTTGTATTGTGTCTTTGAAGGGCTCAATATATCCCTAATTCTGTAGATCCTGTTACGATGCATCATCATGATTCTTTGAGATTTCCATGATGGAAAATCAAACCAAATCCCGCTTCCCTGCTGCAGTAATGCTCAGTGGTTGCTCTAGGATATATTTTTAGGGGGGTCAGTAAGAAGATGTATTTTTGGTATAAAAAAAAAGTGAATCTTGCGGTCTACATGATTTTTTTATTATAAAAATTTTCATAATACGTACTAGCAAAAGAATAAAAAATGAGAAGTGCTACATCTAAAACATTTTCACAATACTTTTTTAATAAATTTTGTGTTATAAGTTGTTATTAGTTCTAATTTAAACTCACTACTGAAATTACTTTTTTTCTTATTAGTAACAACTAGTAACAATTTGTCAATTAGACTTTATTACGAGCGTATTATGAACATAGCGTTCATCATATAGGATAAACTATAAGTTCATAGCATATTGTTTATTAATATAATGAAGATAATAATTATTGTTACTAAGATTAAATCTTAGAAATCATCTATTGTTTTTAAATACAATCAACATATGAATTATTGTTGTTAAGTGAACTCCAAGTGAGATCTAAATACAATAAACTTTTATGTATTAGTTTATTTCAAATTTGTTAAGATGTAAATGATTTTTTTTAGATTTAAGATTAAAAAATTATACTTTTGTTGTTAGGCTTACTATTCCTCCCCCCCCAATATTTTAGATCATATTGGTTTGTTATTGAGGTTTTTTTGTTTTTTTTTTTTGTTTTTGTTTAAAAGACCAGATATTGTTAAGATAATCATATTCAAATTCATTTAAGCTAGGTGTGGGGGCCTTTTCTGGCAGGATTGGGCTGCCTCCTGCGGTAATGGGCTGGGCTGCCTCCTGCGATGATGGGCCCTAGTGTTTCTGAGTAAGGGAGCTGGGGCCGGTCCAATTGTAACTCAACTTGGGCCGGTTTGTGCACAAACTTATGCCACGCCTGCTAGGAGCAAGTTTTCAGCAAGCAGAATTGTAGCAGACAAGCTGTGACAGGCTAGACTGTTGTAGACAAGTTATGGCAGGCTAGACTGTTGCAGACAAGTTATGGCAGGCAGATAATATAATGACTAAAAAAACAGAGGATTCCGTCTACTTAAACAGGTTACTTATGTAACTAAGAAAAAATAAAGAAAGTAACACTGATTAATTTGAATAAGCAGAAAATTAGGTTATAAGCTTCGTCTGCCGTAGAAAATCCAAAGAGGGGAGAACGCCTCTTCTCAATGCGAATAATCCCCCAGGAAGAATCCTGTTATGGGAATTAATGGCTTTGAGGGAGTCGGCCCTGAATGGTTATAGTCTCACTGGGAAAGTTCTCGTTTGCGTTCTTTGGAGAAAGGTGAGATTTTTGAAGGGGGAGAGAGGGGAGCCGATCTATTGGTGCATGCTCTTTCGAACTAACTCTCTCCTTTCTTTCTTAGTTTTCTTTCCTTTTCTCTCTGTTTTCGTTCTAATCTTTTTTCTTCTCCTCTTACTCTGTTTCTCTTTTCACGTTGTGAAAAATCCTCTGTTTTTCGATCCCTTTTACAGGGCACGGCAAGGGCCTCTTTATAGTGCCTGCCGTGACTAGTGTTTTACTGTTTTGCCCCTTAACCGTCTTTGTCTGTACTTGCCGACCATACTGTGCGACACAAAACCCCTGCCAGACAGAGGCAGACTCGTTTTTGTCCCTCTGTGCGTCGCGGCCTTTCCTGCCACGATGTTAATCTCTTCTCTCCTCACACTCAGAGCATGCACTCAACGATTCCCTCTCAAATTGCCTCTTTTGGGTGGTCTATCATCCCAGCAGGACGTACCTCCCAAAAGAGGCTTGAGCAGGGGCCGAAAATAGATTTTTTTTCCCCTCTCCCCACCACCAAACCACACCCCCCTTTACCTCTTACCTCTGGCCCATGGCCCCACCATGTCCTATATTGGCTGGGTACAGGCTGGTGGTGCCTGGGCCTTGCGCGTGCTTCCCTTTCAAATTTGTCCAAGAGTCTGCCTGCTGCTCATGTGTCTGCCGTAACCTGGAGACTCTCCGTCTGCGTTTCCTGGCCTTTCATGCGGGCTTTCTTTTGGTCCTTCGCTCCAATCAGAAGCTGGGCTTCGTATGATGATGGGCTTTATATTTCTTTGGCCCACTTTTGGTTTTTTTTGCTGCCTGCCGCGTTGGCTTGTAATTCCTGCCGTAATGACTCAATCCTGCTGGGCCCCTTTTGGGCCGGCCATTTTATTCCTTTTCTCAGTGGCCTATCATAGGCACTGTTTTGTTTCTTTTTTACTCATGGGCTCCTACGTCCCTTTGTTTTCTTCTTTTGGGCATCCACGGCCCGTTTGCTAATTCTTTTGGGCTTCCTCGGCCTGTTTGCTAATTCCACACTCCCATTGGCTTTGTTACTAACTTCATTGGGCTTCCCCGGCCCAATAACCTTATCCTTATCTTTGGGTTTTATGGGCCTGCCATAAATCCCTTACTTTCTTAGTTTACATTACCTTGGGCCTGCAGCGACCCTTTCTCACTTTTCTAACTCATATTCTGCCCATGGGATGCTATATCTTTCTTTCCTGGCTTCTTTGAGCCCGTTTGCCTTTTCAAGGCCAGTATACATTGCTGGGCTAGTGACCCATTATTCCTGCCGCTTGGGCCTAATGGTCTTTTTTAACTATTCATACAGTCAATTTCTTGTGGCCCTCATCATTGGGCTTTTCTTTCCACTGGGCTTCCACAAATGGCCCTCAACACTAGGCTTAAAAAAAATTTAAGTTTAGGGGGTTTAAAATTTATTTTAGGAGAATCAAATTAAAAAAAATAATATACAAATTTTTTTTTGTTCCAGCTTAGGGGGTTCATTTGAACCCCCTGGGCTGCACCTAGAGCCGCCCATGGTAATGCTTTGCTATGGACCAAATAAATCCTTTAAGTATATTGACATTAAGTGTGTGTGTTTAACCGTTAGTTTATTTCTAAAAAAAAAAAAAAAAAATCAGCAAATTTATATATGACACACGCATTTATGCTTGAGCATACATACGTGGTATTATAGATAAATTTGAAAAATATGGTCTGACGTAGTTTGTCCAAAGAACTTAGGGTCTCAACTAGTTTAGTGCCCTTGAGCTTCACAAAATGCCTTTAGATCAATTAATTGATGATTGCAATTTTGGGTCTCACCTGTTGGAGTATACTAGAAGGGACATGGCCAAATGGTTGGTCAACTCTTACTGTAACCCGACCCCCTCCTCACATAGGGGTAGAACCCACCCTTACATGATATATATCCGTTGCACCATATACCTTCTTCCCCACACCACCCCAATTCCTAAAAAAACATACAAATACAAATAATTATAAGAGAAAAAATGGTACAATTAATATATGCACTACAAGTGACTACCTTACATTATTAAGGGTTTTTTTTTTTTTTTTTTCTCAAGACATAAAATCATATTAGGCTATGGGGTGGTCCTCCTTCTTGCCCTAAACCGCTAGAATCCCAATACAAGATTAGGGGTAGCTTGACGCATTTGGTGGTCTTACACAAAAACTAAATTGAGACTTTTTATATATTTAAATATGACTGTTTAAATTTTTTTTTTAAAGTTACTTAAATTCTATTTTCTTGTTTTAGATGCAAAATTACTAATTAATCAAGTAGTTTTTTTTTTTTTTTTAGAAAGTTGATAGATACAAAAAAATTTGACAAAACTTTTCATACCTGTCGATGTGATCGATTGATGCTAGTAAGTAAATATATGATGTTAGTGGTGGACATCAATGAGAACTAATAAAAATTTTCCAACATAACTATTGTGAAATATGTTGTTAATTTTTTTTTAGATTGCTTTTTTTTTTTTTTAAGAAAGTTGATAGATACAAAAAAAATTTACAAAACTTTTCATACCTGTCGATGTGATCGATTGATGCTAGTAAGTAAATATATGATGTTAGTGGTGGACATCAATGAGAACTAATAAAAATTTTCCAACTTAATTATTGTGAAAAATGTTGTGAATTTTTTTTTAGATTGTTTTTTTTTTTTTAGAAGTGCTACATTCACAATATTTTCATAACAAATTCTAGGTGTTAAGTTATTAATAGTTTTAATTTGAACCCACTATTGAAATTACTATTTTGCCCACCAATATCAGCCAATAACAACCTACTACTTAGGATTTATGTATTACTCTTTTTTTATAAGTACTACATTTACAATATTTTTTTAAAAATAAAATAAAATCCTAGGTGTTAAGTTGTTACTAGTTCTAATTTAAATCCACCACTAAAATTACTTTTTTTTTTCCTACCAATAACAGTCAATAACAACTTACCACTTAAAATTTGTTGTGAAAAATGTTGTGAATATAGCATCTCTCTCTCATTTTTCATTTGATAAAAAAATATTATTTTATTTATTGGCTAATATTTGGGTTTAATAAATACTATTACAATTAAAGAAATAACTCTATCGGTTAAAATTTAAAAGTCTTTTTTCTAAGTAGGGGTTTAGGTGACCGCCTCATTCACTTATATTATTGAGTCGCCTTGAAGATAGTAGATGCACTAATTTAAATTAAATCACATGTGACATAGATCGGTCATGTTAAACTGCATTTTCCAAATCATCTCTATGGCCCAAAAATATAAAATAAAATCTTATGAAGGATTAAGTGAACAAGGTCTGAAAAATCTATCCCATTGTCATACTTGAAATTGATATCTTTTTTTTTTTTTTTTTCTTTAAAAGTGAGAATTTGAATTTAGATTCTCTCCACAAGGAGAATCAGACAATTTGACAATCTTCCTAAGTCACAAAGCTCTTGAACTACTTTCAATCAATTGATCCAACTATTAATTCCTTAAATTATAGCAATTAAGAACGTATAATTTTCCCATTAATAACTCTCTTAAATAAAAGTTAGAAGTTAGAACCCTCCCCTATAATTAGACCTACAATAAGTTGAAATTGTTGAGACTCTTTTATTATTTGGGTTAGAAATTTAAGTGCGTGGCCCTCATAGAGTAATATACTAATATGTACTTGTTTTCCCTTTTTTTTTTTGAAGAGTACTTGTTTTCCCATTAATATCTCTCAAGTTAGAACCGTCCCCTATAATTAGACCTACAATAAATTGAAATTTTTTTGAGATATTTTTTAAAGTCAATGAATTTGGCCCAATTAATGTTAAATTGATTACTCAATTATGTTATTACTGCGTCATATATAGGATATAAATAACCATTCACAAGTGAATTTTATTTTAGCCTTTAAAAAAAAAATAGAAAAACGTATTTTGGAATTAAGAATTGGCCGGATTTGTAGAAAACACGTGCCTAACATAAGCTTAGTCCTGCTGTGACGGTGAGATAATAATAAAACTAAGGTTGGCAGACCCTACAAAGTCAACAAAATCAAACTAAGATTCTTACACAAAAATGGTCACCCATCTACAGCATATAAATAAAATAAAAACCTACCAAAAAAAAAAAAAAAGGCACCTCATATTTGCATTTGTTTAAGACTTTAGTCAAGCTAGCCGGCCAACCTGAGAGACTAACTACTTTTATTATTGTTTCTATCATTAACTACTATTATCTACGTTCCTATGCTTTACTATCGGATTATTGATCATAGTGTGTCGACCAATTGACACGAATGCCATACCATGTCTTTGGAATTCAAGCATTTTTTTGTAAGCACATATGGGATTTGCTCTTGGGATAATTCTTTCGATAGTTTAGCAAACGAGATTTGAATACGGCATGTTTTCGTTGAAAGCATTTGATGAAGCGGGAAGTTGACCTCGTCAGTGTCGATGGACGAGCTCTGGTACCTGCTGTCAAGAAAAGAAAGGCAAATGAGGTTTTCACAGACGTGGTGCCAGTAGAGAATGCTCCGATACTAAAGTCAGCTCAACAGTTCTCAAATAATTTTCTTACAAGTGTCTCTCAAGTTTTTCGTGTCTTTTTACCTGAGTTCTATTTGAGGTGTAACGGATAACTATTGGGCCATCATTGCTCTTGTAACTATTCCGGTGCACTCATTGCCTGTTAGCTGTCCTGGGGGCATTTATTTATGCCTTCAATGAATGCTGGCCTACTTCGTCTATAAGGACGACATATGACGACGGGGTCTTGCCCTTACTCTCGTTCCTGATTCAAATGTGGCTAAGGTCGTCTTTAACCTAGACAATCTCCACTTGATGCTTGTCAACGTTAAAATTTGTTAGTCATTTAAATCTGGAATGTTTTCGTTTAAAGCATTAAAATGTGTTAATAGACTCTTTGTGGCTTTTTCTTGCTCTATGTTAGATAAAGTTTGTGGCAGCCATTAATGTAACTTTTTCTTGTTTACTAGTTAACTTAACAGGCGTGAATATATATAATAAAGCATGGTGCCCAAAGCTTTATTAAGTGCAAATTTATTTAACTAGTAGCTCCCATCCCGAGGAAAATGAAATATCATGTTACCCTAAAAGCAAATCACGACCTTATTTAAGCAATTTTTTATACCAAGAAAAGAGTATAAAAAAAGTTATTGCACAATGTTGATCTAATTGAAGTGGAGTTTTAGAAGTAATGACTTCGATATGATCCTATCCTGTTGTGTTTTGGGATGAACAATTGCTTTTATGACTCAAATGTGCACATTTGCGCTTTGACAATGGACCAGATGAGATTAGAAGGGCCATTATCCAGTCTCATTTAGTTTGGATTATGGGAAAAGTTACTTGGACTAGACTAGGTCGTATTTATTATTTTTCAACAATTTTTTTTTTCTTTTTGTCCTTTTCTTTTTCCTTCTTTATTTTTAATGATAACATTTTTAAAGGAAATTTTAATAATAACGTTTTGACAATTTCTTTATCCTGCTTTCTCGAGACCCAAAAAGGGGATAAAAAACAAAAGAAATGTGGAAAAGGAAAATCATGAAGTTCAATCGCCAAGATTTTGCTAGTAATTGCATGATCATGATCCTGTGGCCTTGTTGGCCTTGTTGATTAAGCTTAATTTCGTCCCCCTTTTTTAAATGATCACCATTTTCATCTTTGTATTATTGTACAACAAAATTAAATAAGTTAATGAAATTGAGTTCATCAAATTATCCAAACACAATTTTTTTTTTTCAATTTTTTGAGCTTATTTAGTATTATATGGATTTTTAAAGCTTCAAATTTTTTGATACAATTGCACCTTAATCATATTCTACAAATAAACATTTTCAGCAAATACTCTGCATGCCCAAATTGATTAGTTAGTTCATTTGGCTTGAGAATAAATTTTTTTTAAGAAGAGTTAAATAGTTTAATTTATAGCGTTCGCTTTATGATGGTTGCTCTTTATTATTGAGCTAAAATATTAATTAGTTTTTGGCATAAGTGGGTTTCGTACCCTAAATTTCTTATTTGATAACAAGTAACTTTATCTATCTAATTTGAACTCAAAATTTTTTTTCTCAAATATAATTTAATTATTTTCAGTCAATTTATAAAACAATATAATAAACTTATTTATCTAAACACAGACTAATATCCAAGACGAAAACACAACAAATTTGACAGAGAGATTAACAAAACAACCATAGGGCATAGGCCGCCTATGTAACAACGAAAGGATATCAAGGTTCCTTTCAGCCAAAAAAAATAAAATAAAACAGATTGGGATAAACAAGGTTCCAGTAAAAGGAAAAAGACAATTAATGAGGGTTTGACATTGGGACATTAAAGTCTGGAGCCAAGGAGGAGAGAATAAACCAGAGAGAGAAAGAGAGATAGTCATCTTCTCATGCAATTGCGTCAATGATATGTAATGTAACATAAGACTAGTGTATTGCTGTCATGTGCTCATTGCTACCCATCTTTTCACAAACCTACTCATTCCCCACTTTGATTTTTCCATTTTGCTTTTTTCTGATTTAGCTAATTTCTTGTCCTAAATTATCATGCTGATTGAATATGAGTTCAATGATAATTTTTCTTAAGATGCTCTTTGTCACCCAAAACCCAATGATTGAGAAAAAAAAAAAAAAAACCCAAATTTTCTTTGCATATTCTTTTTTATAGGACAACTTTTATTTACTGCTAACTTATTTATTTAAATTCTCTCTATTTAATTTTTTTTTTTTTTTAAACTTATTTTGCTTAGAAGGTGAATTAAAAAGTGGCTTTAATTCTATATAAAAAAAATGGCTTTAAACAAATAAAGTAACTTATTTCCTTAAATATACTTTTTGTTCGTTTATTTCTCCTTTTTAAGCCTCAATTCCATGGTCATACTTAATTACTCATGTGCAAAGTTTTGGCTCTTGTTAAAAAGAGAGTGATAGTACTTGATTATCCAACTTTCTTAATTTACTTCATAAGAGTTTTATAACTCAACTAAAATATTTTGATATTTTAATAGAAACGTTTAAAATTTAAATCTCAGTCCTTCATTATTATACCTATTAAATAACTTTTTATTTTTTTTTATTTTTATTTTTTTTGAGAGAGGGGTTTGATAAGGGTAAATAAGAAGGATCAAACCCCACAAAGGAGGCAGTGTGCAAACAGACCAGAAGCTCATTAATTGTACCTCTTTTTGAGTTTCTTACTTGCTCATAAATTCAATAGTACGACTTAAGCTAATAAAACCATCGTTTACATGGTTGGAGTATGTTAGGGACTCCACAATGCAAACAATAATGATTATGGTTAGGACTCATTGCATTTGGTCCACCACCCTTCTCTCTCTCCAATAGAAATAAGAATTTGATTCTCTTTCCTTTATTGCTTTTTTCTGAAAATATAAGTGTGATCAAAATTAAGAACCACTCACTATATAATATGGATACGGAACAACATATTAAGAAATGTATTAGAGAATGCGAATTAGAATCTGACTACTGCTCTTGCTGGTAGTATAACACTACTTTGGAACCGAACTTATTCACATATAAATGATTAGCATAAAAAATACTAATTATCTAGTGGCTAATGCATTAACTCACTATGAAATTATTTATATTTTCTTATGCCATTTCTCATGCTTCTAATTCTAACATCACAAATGGAATCACTGAAGTGATGTTTTAAAGTTTTATTATACGCAAAAAGAAGGTACTTTAATCACAAAACTCCAATTCTCTCTCTCTCTCTCTCTCTCTCTCTCATTTATGGTTATTTATCTTATCTGCCCACAAAATGATACCTTCTTGATAATCCTACTCTTTGAAATTTGAATTGTTGTAAAAAAAAAAATTGATGATGATGGGAAGCATTATATGAAGGTGTTTTAGAATTGAGCGGGTAAAAAGAAAATTGGTGTCACTTCACGTATAAATTTTCTGTAAAGTTGTGTTACATGACAGTTTAAGAAAAATATTTTTTTAAAAAAATCATTCCCTAAACCACAATTAAGGAATAAAAAAGGAAAATTAGTGGTACAAACAAATCACTAACAAAAACGGAAGCTTAAAGTTTGCTTCTTGATGGGTCTGCTGCCCACTATAGATTTGACCAAATTTTACATGATGAATCTTGACTTTTATTAATGATCATAATATTAGTGAGGTAGTAAGGTTCTCTCTTTCTTCCTATCACTGTACTTGGTCACACTCCAATACAAATGGAAGCAACTTCTCAACCACTTTGATCCTCATCTTATTTGTGAGTGAAACACACGCGCACAAAAATGCACAAAATTCATAAATGGATGGGTGTTGTGTATCAAAATCAAAAGCTATTTTCATCATCTTCAATCCCATCACACACACATACATATTACTCTTAAAAACACACAAGAGTCTCTTCATTCAGGGCCCTGAAGTCAATGCTAGTTGTGACTGTGTGTGTATATACTCACACATAAAAAGAGACGTATTATTTGACAAATTTGCCACTGGTGGCACAGATGCTGCTGATGGCCAAAAAATTCCTAATTCAACCAATACCCTCTTTTTTTTTTTTTTTTTTTCTTTTTTTTCTTTTTTATCAAATTCCAAGAAACCGTTGGGCATTTTCTTTCTGACCAATCAACTCCAACACCCACCTAAAAAGACAATGTAATTTCAAGAGAGAGAAAGACTACATAGAAACTAATAAGTCCGCTTAAAGACTCTAGAAAGACAAACAAAAGCACGTCAAAACAAAAACATAGCACATAAGCAATCCCTTCCTCCATCAAACCTTGTTTTTCACTCTTTCATCTCTTGTTCTCCACCCAAATTAATCACTCTCTCTCTCTCTCTCTCTCTCTCTCTTTCTCTCTTGGTGGTGTTGGAGACAGAAAGACCCATCAATGGAAAACACCTCAAAACCCCAAGATAGAGAGAACCCATCTCCCACAAACTCTCCAACTAGCAATGTAAGCAATGGGTTCCAAAATCAAAATCCCACACCACCTCTCACACCTAAACCTATCCCCAGATCTGACTCTAACCCTTACCCAACAACCTTTGTACAAGCTGACACATCAAACTTCAAACAAGTTGTCCAAATGCTCACAGGCTCATCAGATACCACCTCAACCAAACAGTCTTCAAAAGATCCACCACCACAATCATCATCATCAAAAAACCACCATCACCACCATAGCATACCACCCATCAGAACTCCACAAAAGAAACAACAAGGCTTCAAACTCTATGAGAGAAGGAACAACCTCAAAAACAGTCTCATGATCAACACTTTGATACCTAATTTTGCTCATCAGACAGCTGGGTTCTCGCCACGTAATAAGCCTGAGATTCTGTCTCCAAGTCTGCTTGACTTTCCTTCACTTGCTCTTAGCCCTGTTACCCCATTAAATGGTGAAGACCCTTTTGACAAATCCTCCTCACCTTCTCTTGGGAGCTCGTCAGAGGAAGAGAAAGCCATCGCTGAGAAAAAGTTTTACTTGCATCCATCACCGATCACAACTCCAAGAGACGCTGAGCCACAGCTTTTGCCTTTGTTTCCTCTTACTTCACCAAGAGTTTCAGGGTCTTCTTCCTGAAGAAAGTTCATTTTCTTGTATTAATTGATGGGTTTTGGAATTGAATGCGTGGTTCTCAATCACAACTAGACATCTTGCTTTTTAATTGTACAATTTGATCTCTCTTCCATAGAAAGGTAAAGATGCTTCTTTTTTTTTTTTTTTTTTTTGGAAATTTTATGGCTATATTATCATAATTAAGAACCATCAACATGAGATAGATTTTGCTCGGGTCAATTGCCTTTTTTTGGTTTAAGTCTTCTCTCTCTCTCTTCATATAATTCCATGGATGAGTTTCGAATCTGCCTTTTTCTTTTTTTTTCTTTTTTTGGTGAAGAACTACATAATATTTATTTTTTTTATTTGATAATTCAATAATTGTGGAATCTAGTTAGAAATATCATGAAGTGTCAATTGAGTTGAGCTATAAAGAAGTTAACAAAAAACTTTTACAAACAATTACAAAGTTGCAATTCATGTATATTTTCTACTTTGGTTATGTTCAGTCAACAGCAAGTCATTTATCTGCTAAAGAGGTATAGCTGTTCCGAAGTTGAACCTTTGTATACATATGAACAGTAAATATGAATTCCATTTTTCCCACTACCATTATTTTAACACTTAAAAATTTAAAATTGTTTTCAGAATGTTTATGTGAGGACTTGTTCTAAGTTAGAAGATAATAGGGGGTGGAGAAATTGGAAAGTTCATGTGACATTTACTGGCAAAGGCAAAGACTGTTTAAGAAAGAAGGATATACCATGAAATTTTTGTATGTACTGAAAGTTTGGTGCTTTGAATATTGTAGTCAACTTGTGAAGGGGTTATGGCCCTTCTGGGTCCCTTTCACTCGAGCTATTATCACCAAAGGCAAATTTGAATGTTCTACTTGATGACACAGTCATACCATGCATTAGATCCTTTCCAATTTTCGCGTTATGCAAAACACTGGTCCTAATAACTCAACCAATTAGTCCATTTCTACCTAAAGGTGTTCTTAGAGTTCCCCAAGAAAGATTTTCTGTTTGAAAATGACTTTATCCTTTTATATAATTATGTAAAGACTCAAATTTATCAGGCCAACAAAATACTAGTGGTGGCTTTTTAAACTTCTTTAATTCTTGGGCATGGCAAAATAAAATCCTCTTCCTTTTGAATGGAGGGGTTTTAGACTTTTTTAGTGGCCAACAATGACGGGTTGTATAGACAATTCAGCATAACTTGACCACTGATCTTACAAATCAAGGTGTCTATAGGTTGAGACAGATGAGGAAGAAAAGGAGCATGCTAGATTGAAGCAGATACATGCATCTATAAACTTGAACATTTTTCTCATGTAGATACAAAAGATTCTTCTATCAATTGCTGTATTAAAAAAATTATAATTAAACTCGTGCAAATTCTTTTTCCTTTTTACAAATATTTTTTGTAAAAGAAAATTGTTATTTTTAGTCTCTTTGTAGTTTGTATTCATTGGAGACCAGCTAAAGTAAATGGGAACACAATAAAGGTTAAAAACAAAGGGAGGAGAAAGTTGGACTTTGTGACTATGATGATTGAAAAAGAAGAAAAGGAGAGAGTATTATCAAGTTGAAAAAAATAAAAGCGGAGAAACTGTGGAGACTTTTTCTTTTCCTTCGTATTAATCTCAAATTTTCTTTGTATCTGGACACACAGACCAATAATTAGTGGGGCCAAAAGTAACTGCCAAGATATATACTTATTTAAGCAAGTTGTATGTTTAATGTTTTATTTGACAACTTCTAAGCCAAATGCTTGCCTTCTACTTCTACATACTCTCAATCTTGGAATTTATGTGGAAATTGTCCCAACTCTCTCTCCTATTTACCTTTTAAAAAAAATATATACAATCTGTTATGACTGTGCAATATTAATTCTGATGAGCATTGGACTAAGTATTAGTTACCAATGATCTCTAGAGATCATGAGACGTTGTTGAAGAGTTGCCTCAACGGTTACAAACGTGGGACAAATGGCAAAATAAAGAAGACAGAAAAAGGACATGTGGTGGTAGAGATAGAAATAACTGCCCGGTTCTGGGATATAAATAAAAAGGCCTTGCTCAACAAAGAAGGACGCCACAAACCTCACGAACAAATCAGAGAACTTATTTCTGAGCACATAACAACGACCATAGTATAGGATACGTAAGTTTATGTCTTGATACTCATATTTGTGAATATTTTTAAGTTTGATGTGATATGCACATGTTTGTGGCAATTTGATCAGTATGAACTTCCATTTCGATGCAATTTAGTGTTTTAGGATTGAATCAACTGAATTCCTATGATATGACTTTATTCAGGATTATTTGCCTTAGTTTTAGTTCAATCCAGATGATTTACTTCGAGCTCTTTGATTTCAAGATGTTGTAAACTGCTTAAGTCAATTAAGTAACTTATGGCCTGTTTGGATTGAGGGGGGAAGGAGAGGGAGTAGAGTAGAGTTGGCTAAAAATAAGCTAATTTTGTACTAAATCTACTTTACTTTACTCTACTCCCCCTCCTTCTCCTTCAATCCAAACGAACCATTAGTCATTTAAATATTTCTCATTCCCTTTAATTGTTAATTTGTGTGTATTTCAAAAGTACTATTAAGTTAGGCATTTTTAGACCCTAGACTCTAGTCTTTGAGGTCAAATAACACTTCGAGCTTGTAATAATATCTTGAGAACCATCTCAAGGTAATAACAATCTGTCCACAATCATTTCGAGTAACCTAAAAAGGTAATTAACAAACCAAGATTAATCGAAAATTGGTTTTAGTTTAAACAGTCTTTACCTTAGATTTTCCAAGTAAATTTCAACCATTTAATTGTATTAACCAATTCAACACAAAAAAATATTATTTTCTTCAAAGCTAATTAAATTCAACTATATGACTCATTGATCAATTCAATTACATGGTTAAATTTAATTGAAAACTTTTTATATTAAAAAAAAAAAAAAAAAGTGGTTAAAACCCGTATCTAAGCTTTGTCCAAAACATAATAGAAGTTTAAAACCCATTCTTACTATCAATTCATAATCTGATACCCATAGATTTTTATCTACAATTGAAGCAGCTTGAAGGGTTCATTTTCAAAGTTGAGATCGTTTTCAAACAACAGTAGTAACCCCTCTCTCAAATTGGAATTTGATGCACGTTTTAAAGGCAGAGTGACTATATTAACTAATTAACTTTGTGTTAGTTTTCTTCTTTACCCTGAATCTCTGATGTAAGGCTTTTAGTTTAGTGATCAAGAAATTAATTGTACTGTTATTAGTCATTTCTTCACGGGCTTAAGGAATACTAAACAGATAGTTGTCATTCAATTGACAGTAAATCATGAGGTCGAGTAACATTGATAATTTTGCACAATGAAAGGCATCTGCCCCTTTTGGTTTTAAGGAATTGAAAATTTTATTTTGACACTGACAATCAAATGACCTCGATTTGTGCTGATCAACCTCCTCCACTAAATATGAATTACATGCTCACTGTGGTTTTTGAGGACCTATTTTCTTCACAACTATTATTGGTTTTGAGTAAAACCGGAATAGATGAACACGATAGCAATATTGCATGCATTCAACTTTGTAGATGATATTAAGTAATGAAAGTGGGGGAAGAAAAAAAGAAAAAGAAAAACGTAAAAAATTATCTATGCCTGCTTTCACATCAATGATTTTTTCTCTCTCTCTTTGGAATAAACAATAAGATTTTTATTATTATTTTTTGAGAGGAAACAATAAGATTTAAAGTTTAAACCATCCCATCCACTCTATAATAATTTCATCGTACTACCAAGGAACCATAACACCCGTATATATACATCATTCTTCAACATTACAATTTGAGGATACTATGGACTTACCAACGCAAATTTTCAGTTTTTTCCTCTTTTTTTTTTTTTAATAATTTGATGGTATAACAAGAGAAAACGGGAATTTAAATCATGATTCTCCTAATAAAATAGAATTTTTATCATTTACTATCCAAGCGCAAGCGCAAGTTCAAGCTCAAATTTAAAATTTATTTATTTATTTAAATTTGATAGTACAATGGAGAAGGGAAATTAAATCGCGATTCTCCTAATAAAAAAGAGAAGGTTATGCCACCAACAACATGTTTTTTTTTTTTTTTTTTAAATTATACCTAGATAGTTGGATGGGGGGATTTGGACTCTAAATATCTAGGTTGGAAACACTAAAAAGTAGAGGTACAAGGTAAGCCACAAAACTCTTGGCGACCACACGATCTCTTAATTGAGAATGTATCTTGTATATCAAATATATGCATCTTCTGTCACACAAGCTCACTACTATGCGAGACTCACGTAGTGTGTAAGAGAGGATACATATTATCTAATACATAAGATAATTATTGCTCTTAATTCTCAACACAATTATCATATTAATGGATCCTGAGTTATTCCTATTGTGCTTAACAAAAACATACAACTGAAGAACTTTCAATCCTTATATGTAATTACAAGTTGTTGATAAGTGAAAAACACTTTTCATTAGGAGTGGCAAAATTGGACACAACTCACGAATCCAACACGACACGACACAAAATTAGTAGGTTATGAGTTGACGTTTAATGGGTTCATGTCATATTCAGGTTGACACAACTAACCCGTTTAATAAACGGATTGGGTTAGTGTCCATCACATGAAACCTGTTTGACCCGTTTAATTAAATGACATTTTACCAATATATCCTTAAAACTCTAGATTTATAAACTTATTAGTTGTTGTGGTTTATTTTCTTTGACATATTATGATTGATTATTTGTGATATTGAGATATGCTTTAATTTTGAATGGTTATTAGTGATGTAGTTACTCGTTGGTTTTGAATTTTATGTTAAAAATATTTATTTGTTTGGTTTTTCATAATTCATATCAATTTGGTTAATACTAAAATTAGTTTTTTTTTTTTTTTCATTTTGATAAAATCTAATAAACAGGTCAACATGACTAACCTATTTAATAAATGGTTTGTGTTAGAGTTGGGGAATCCTAACCCGTTTAATAAACATGTCGGTTTAGGGTTGACCCATATAGTTGAATACTCATAAGTCGGCACAACACAAATCCGACACGTGAACACAAATTGACACCCCTACTTTTCATGGTGTTGTAAATAAAAATTTTGAATTCAAAATAACACTTAAAGAGTGATTTTAAAATATTAATTTGCATTAATGAATAAGTAGAATTCAGTGTGTTTAAATATTTAAAAAGAACGAAATCTTGTCGTCGAATAAGGGATCTAGGATCCGCCTACACTAAGAACCAATTGATGTTTTGGCCTAATAATAAAGATCAATCATCATGGAGTAGAACCATAGGTTTGAAATATTATTGTATTGATAAAAATAAATAAATAAAAAGAGAATGAAATCTTCTAATTTGCTGTCTTTGAAGTGTCTTTGACTCAATAGTTATTGTTTGGGATCTTTTGTTGATGTGCCATGTATCTGAATTTGATTGGGCTACTTTGTTGACTTGGGTTTTGCCGAATCCGCTGCTCACATATACACAAATAATGAAGAAGGCTAACGGTGCTTCATGGCATCCGTTTATTTTGCTAAAACTAAAATCTTTTTGCTGAAAATACTGTAGATAAAAGTAAAGTTAACTAAAATAGTATAGTGATACCAAAGAATAGTACCAAAAAGTGAAGTGAGACCCATGAATAGTTGTAAAAATAAGCTAAATAGTAAAATAAGTTGACAAAATTAATCATGCCAAACACACTTTTAATTTTGAAGGAAAGGATAATTAATCGAAGTTGTCATGAAAGAGAAGAGACACTCCTGTTTGTGCACTCAATTGCTCATAAAGACCCGTTTTCTATCTACTTGAATTTTAAGTAGCTTGAAGGGTTCATTTAGAAAGTTGAGATTGTATTCAATTCTTGTTGGGACAAGAATAGTAGTCTCTCTCAAATTGAAATTTGAAACACATTTTGAAGATGGAGTAAGTATATTAATTAATGATTTTTTTTTTTTTTGGGTTAGTTTTCACCCTTTACTCTGAGGTAAGGTTTTTATTATGAATTGAATACGAAAAGTTATAAACATGGTGTTGTAATTAAAAATTTTGAATTCGAAATCAAACCATTAAAAAGTGAATTAAAAATATTAATTTGTATTAATGAAGGAATAGAATTCTCTATATTTAAATATTTACAAAAGAACGAAATTTTGTCGTTGAATAAAAGATTTAGAGTTCAATTCTTACTTACACCAAAAATCAATACATTGGCTTGACGATAAAGAGCAATCATCATGAAATTAAAATCATATATTTGAAATATTATCGAATCTATAAAAAAAAAAATTAATAATAAAAAAAAAAAAAAACATAGAAATCTTTTAATTTACTCTCATTGTAAATGTCTTTGACTCAATAGTATTATTTGGGGTTTTTTGTTGATGTGCCTTGTATCTAAATTTGATTTTTCTTTGCTGACTTGGGTTTAGTTCGAAGAGCTGAATCTGCTACTCACATCTACGCAGATAATGAAGAAGGCTACAGTACTTCTTGAGGCTATACAGCACATAGCAAACCTTCAAAAGAGGGGAAGGAACTTGCAACCAAGTCAAATAGCTTGTGAAAAATCACATTTTAACTTCGAAGGAAAAGGTAATTAAGAGTAGTAGTGAAGAAGGAGAAAGAGACTCCTATTTGTGCACTAAATCTCTCATAAAGAGGTGTTTTCTATCTACTTGAATGTTAAGCAGCTTGAAGGGTTCATTTACAAAGATGAGATTGTATTCAATTCTTGTTGGAACAACAATAATAGACTCTCTCAAATTGGATTTTGATACACATTTTGAAGCAAGTATATTAAATAATTAATTTGTTGTTACTCTGATGGAAGGTTTTTAATTAGTTGAGTGATCAAGAAACTAATTGTACTGTTCTTAGTCATTTCTCTCCAATGGATTTAAGGAATATCAAACAGATAGTTGTCATTCAATTGACAGTAGTCAGGTCGAGTAACATTGATAATTTTGCGCAATGAAAGGCACTGCCCTTTTGGTGTATGGAATTGAAAATTTTTATTTTGACATTGACAATCAATTAAATGACCTTGATTTGTGCTGAAATCTCCTCCACTAAATATGACTTACGGGCTCTCTGTGGCTTTTGAGGACCTATTCTTCACATATATTATTGGTTTTGCGTAAAACGGAAATAGAAGAATGATTGCATGCATTACACTTTGTGGATGATATTAAAGAAAGAGAGTGGAGAAGAAAAACAAAAAACGTATTAAATTATCAAATGCTTCTTTCACATCAATGAATTTTTTTTTTCTTTGGAATTAATGTCATCGTACTACCAAGGGACCATAACACCCGTTATACATCATTGCGACTTCGAAATTACAATTTAAGGATACATATGATATGGACTTCCCAAGAAAAATAAAATTTGCATGGCAATTTTTTTTGAGAATATACTGCAAATTGTACATTAATTCTTTTTAAGATATCGGTATTTCTCTCATGTTATTCTCAATAAGATTTTAATAATTTTTTTCAGTTAAGAAAAATTTTCAATAATTTTCTGCCAATAGAACTCCGCATTTGTCACAATTAAAAAACTACAATGAAATTCTATGAACACTGCAACCAATTAAGGATTTTTATAATTCCCAATCCAAGAATAGACATGGCAAAATTGACCCAAACCCAATGACCCACTCCAAATCTAAATTTTTTTTACCTAGAGTAAAAGTAATTTGAACCATGATCCGACCAATTTTTTTTATTTTTTTTTATTTAAAAAAAAGACCATATAAGTTAGCAAATCATCCAAATGTTAAACTATGTAAAGGTAACATAACATCAACTGGGGATGACAATTTTGCCCATCCCCGCTTCTCTCCACGCGGGTTTTCTCCGCCCCGCAAAGGTGGTGGGGCTGGGATGGGGCGAGATTTTAGCCCTGCCCCACTCCGCCTCACCCCATCCCCGTCCCACATTGATAAGGATTAAATTGTAAATTTTTTCTACCCTAAACCCCTTCTATTTAAACAAACATATCATCAGCTTATTTTATTCTACCCAACAAGGCTTTTTTCCTCTTTTTTTCTCTATTAAGGTTGGAAATAAGGTACTAATTCTAACATTTTCTTTTGTCTTATTATAAACAAATTTATATACTATTGAATCATTGATTTTGTATTATGAGATTTTTTTTGTGATATAGTTTTGTTAAACAATTTAATAAAATTATTCAATTTTTGCTAAAAATTAATTTGATTTGATGCGATAAATTTATTTGTAATTTCAAGTATATACTTATTAATGAAAAAGGTTTTATTAAAAAAAATTGTAATAGTTGTGGGCAAATTAACAAGAAGTGGAGTTTTACGGGGTCGAGTGGGGATTCGCAGGGCCCCAAATGGGGGGGATGGGGCAAGAAAATTTTCCCTATCATGCAGGGCGAGGCGGGGATGGGGTAAGAAAAAATCTTGCGGGGTGGGGGCGAAGACCCCATCCTTCGGACCCACCCCGCCCCATTGCCATCCTTAACATCAACCATTCAAAGGTAATGATTGAATCAATTTTTTTTCTATTTTTAAATCTATAATTTGAAAATACAATAGGAAAAAACATTATTCTCCTAATAAAAAAGAGGAGGTTATGCCACTAAGCTATTGTTGAGGTCCAAAATATTACAAATATTGTGTTGAGACCCAAAACATCACAAATATTGAAATCTAAAACCCAAGGGGGCCCTAAAAAATGGCAAGGCCCAATCCGCCAACTAAGGCACACTTAAAATAAGCAAGAGGAGGCCTAAACCTATGAATGGGCAAGTTTTAGGCCTTAGAAAAGAAAGGAAAAGGAAAAAGGAAGCTCAGCCCAGCCTTTGTGAGGAAAATTTCCTAGGGAGCCCAAAAAGGGACTGGACCAGGATACCTTGGGACTCCTAGAAAGCTGGGATCCTTGAGAAATGCAGAAAAGGATCAGCTGAGATTGGGACAGCTCAAGGGAGCATGCTAATGCACACAAGGAACGAAGATAGGCATGTCCCATCAGTCGCCCATGGTTCAGAAAAAGGTTGATGATTTAGGAATCAACACTTCATGAAAAGAAGTTTGGTACCTCGGGGAACGCAGGAAGGTGGACCATGAAGGAAGGTGGCTGAGGATCTTTCAGCCTGACATGGAGGAATCTACCTATTTAGAGAAAATGATAAAAGGTGAAGCAGCCAGAAAGGTAGGTTTGAAAAGGAGCATCTAGAAGCTTTGGGAAGAGAAGATTGAAAATCAACTCTTAGGACCTCCCAAAAAAGGAAGGTCAGTTGGGGTCTTTTGGGGGTAGGGGGGGGGAACCTCAAAAGGGGAAAATAGTGAGAAAATAAGGTAGGGACTAGCCACCAATGTTGTCGATACAACATTGGTTCTAGTACCCAGGGCAGCAAATGGAGGGAATCAGTGATACACCAAAAACCCTAGGAATGTACTATAAAAGGGGATGAAGCCATTAGCAAAAACTAGTCAGCAATAGAGAATCAGAGCAAAAAGATCCTTTGAAAAACTTCTTTAGAATTCAAAAAATGAGAAAAGAGGGAAAACACTATGAGGGATCTTGAGACAGGCACTAGAGTATACACTTGGTTTCAAAGGGATTTAAATCTCATAAGTCTTAAAAGCTTACAAAGAGTTATCTAATTCTGTGATTTTTGAACTTATTTGGACCTTGTGACATATCCCAGTGGAGAAAGGACGCAATGTACTAAAACTCAAGAAAATAATGAAATACTCTTTTCGTCCCTACATTTTGGGGTCATTTCTATTTTGATCCCTATATTTATATTTTACCACTTTTAGTCTCTAATCCAATTAACGCTTGTTATTTTAGTCCTTTCCGTCAACCAACAGACGGAAATGGCTGACGTGGCTAACAGACTGATTAAAATATTAATAAAAATCCACCGTGGCTCTTGTTCACCCATGCCACCTAGGTTTCCCGCCCCTTTATTGGCACGTGACCTTCACGTGACCCTCACTACCCCCCAAATCAGTACCAGAAACCCAAAATCCCCAAAATTGGTCCTTCTTCTCCCAAACCAAATCAGTCCACCTTCGCTTCCAATTTGAGATAGCCATCAAACCACCATAGCAAACAAACAAACCACCATCGCAGACAAACAAACCCAGAAATATATATACCTAAACCCATTTTTCTTGGAATAGCAGAGAAAAGAAAAGCAAAGAAACACGCAATTGCAGTGAGATCTCTATATCTGTGAGATAGAGACCAAACACACAGGTATTAGCTCTCTCTCTGTGTATGTCCTTACATATAGCTAGTTCTATATTATGCGTAGGGGCCACCATGTTGCTTTTGTATACATTGTTTGGGTTTTGACTTTATTATGTTTGTTTAGTTACTTTTGACTGTCTGTTGGTCCTTGTCTGGGTATATGTTTCTTTGTGGCTTCCAATGTGTTTCTTAGTGGGACAAAATGCTTATGACATTGTTGTTTAATATGTGTTTGTTTGTGCTTTCCAACATGGTCCCTTTACTCCCCTGTTTTTCTTTGTAAATGCTTATGACAAAGTGCTTTTGACTATTTGTGCTTTCTATTTTGTTTGTGCTTTCTATTATGTTTGTGCTGTTTAATATGACGAAATGCTTATGACATTGTTGTTTAGTATTATTTAACTAATAACTAATGAGTGTTGTTTTGTTAACTAATGGTTTATATGTGTTTTGCATGCAGCATGAGTGAGCTATTTAGTTTGTCTATGCATCATGGTGGGTATTTTACTGATAACCCTCGAAAATATGTGGGAGGAAAGTGGATATAGTGGACAATTATGACCCTGATAGGTGGTCCAAGACAGAGATTGAAGGTATATGTAGGGAGTTTAGGTACACCTCTATGAGCAAGATTTGGTATAAAATGCCTGGTGGTGATCTAGAAAGAGCTAATTTCCATTTGATAGTTGATGATGATGAAGTCATGTTTATGATAGATTTAGTGATTAGTCATGAAGAAATTCATGTGTTTTTAGAGCACCCTGTGGATAATCCTATACTAGTGGATGAAGGTGAGCATGTTAGGGCAGATGTGCAGCCATTGGCAATGGAGCAAAACCCTTTAGGATGTGGCAGCAATGATGATGGCAGTAATGATGATGAAGGTAGTGACAATAGTAATTCTGGTAGTGAAGATTATTACAATAATATTGAGGATAATAATGAGGATCACATTGAGGTAGATGCTGAACAAGCCTACTCTAGGAGAGAAAGTAACACACCAATGGCTGAGGAGGTTGATAATGATGATGTTGTTGAGGTTGATGCTGCAGAGGTGTATTCTAGGAGAGCAGGTAAGGAACCTATGACTCAACACCCATCTAAGGACAAGGATGTAACTGATAGCAGTGACAGTGGAGGAGGTGATGGTGAAAGAAGTGGCCTAGAGGATGAAGATGTAGTGAATCATACTGAGAGGGAGTTTGTGGAGGACAGTAGTGATAGTTGGGATGGTTCTGATGAAGATGTTACCGAACCAATACAAATGGGTGTTGGTGTAATAAACTCTGATTATGAGAGTGAGGAGTTGCACAGTCTTGAGGAATCATCATCTAATGATGATTTTGGGGATGATACTGATGATGGCTTTGAAGATGAACTGAAAACACCTGTGGGAAAGGGAAGGGGACAAAAGAAGACCTTCCTAGTGTTTAAGCCAGTTGCTAAGGCTGAACATATTAGATTTGAGAAAGATATGTTATTCTCAACACCTAAGCAATTCAAAGAAGCTGTAACTGATTATACTGTTCATGGTGGCTGGGGGATTAGGTTTGTAAAAAATGATTTGCAGAGGGTAAGAGCAGTTTGCTAGGAAAACTGCAAGTTTATGGCATACCTAGCAAAGCTGCCAAGAGAGAAAAGCTACCAATTAAGAATATTGAACCTGGAACACACATGCACTAGGAGTTATAAGAATCCAAGGTGCACTTCTTCATATATTGGGAGGAAGTTGATGAAAAGGGTGAGAAGACAACCTAACATGAAACTAAAAGACATCCAAGATGTTGTACATGAGAAGTTTACACTAAACATAACTCCTGGAAAAGCCAGCAGGGCTAGGGAGAAGGGAAGAGAATATGTTGATGGGGCTCACACACAGCAGTACAATCAACTTTGGGAGTATTGTGAAGAGTTGAGGAGGGCTAGCCTTGGCAGTACCATACTTATGAAGGTATACACTTTCAATGAAGGTGATTTGGCTGCTGAGATGGACTTGATCTATGGGGTTCCATATTTTGAGAGGTTGTACATATGCCTGGATGGTTGCAAGAAAGGGTTTATGACTAGCTGCAGGCCAATAATTGGTTTGGATGCCTGCCACTTAAAGACTAAGTCAGGTGGGCAGTTAATCACAACAGTTGCCAGAGACCCTAATGAAGAGTACTTCCCACTTGCGTATGCTGTAGTGGAGGCTGAAACTAAAGACTCCTGGACATGGTTCATAAATTTGCTACTTGCAGACATAGGTCAAAACACAAGATGGACATTTATATCAGACCAGCAGAAGGTATGTATGTTTATTACCATATCTATATGCATTACCATATTGGATGTATAGAGTTACTAACACCACAATTATTGTTGTACTCACAGGGGTTGGTGCAGACCTTCATTGATAATTGGCCACAAAATGAGCATAGGATCTGCTGCAGACACCTCTACAATAATCTCAGGAAGAACCATCCTAGTGTTCTGATCAGAGAGTTGTTTTGGAAAGCAGCCAAAGCTACTTATAAAGCTAAGTTTGATAGGCTGATGGATGAACTAAAGGGAATTGATGAGGATGCATACAGTTGGTTGCAAGATCATTCAACCATCATATGGGCCAGACATATGTTCAGTGAGGATGGGTTGAGTGATACAGTACTGAACAACATGTGTGAGAGTTTTAACAGCAGGATTCTGAAGTTTAGATCTAAGCCTATAATTACTATGGTATGAATCTAAGCCTTTGAGTAACAGTTAGTTAGATACATTGTTTGATTTACATCTTGTGTGTGATTGCAGCTGGAGTCCATCAAGTTATATCTTATGACCAAGTTTCAAGATAACAAACAAAAGATCATGAGAGTGGAATCAAAGATATGCCCTAAAGTGCTTAAGATTTTGCATAGGGAAAAGACTGCAAGCAGTAAGTGGCTTGCTTGTTGGGCAGGTCATACATAGTTTGAGGTTAAAAGTGGACTACAAAGCTTCACTGTGGACATGGAAAAAAGACATTGTAGTTGCAGGAAATGGGATACGATTGGCATACCATGTGCCCATGCAATTTCTTGCATATTCTTCAATAGGTAAGAAGCTGAGCAATATGTGCATAGGTGTTTTCATGTCTCCACATATAAGGCCTGTTATGAGCCAGTAATTGCACCTATCAATAGGCAGAATATGTGGAGACCCAGTGGTGTCCAACCTGTTCAACCTCCTATCAAAAGAAGACCACCTGGCAGGCCCAAAAAGAAGAGGACAAGGGAGGCTGGTGAATCAACAGGTAGGAGAGCTGGTATCTCTAAACAGTGTAGGAACTGTGGTCAAATATGATACAATAAAAGAAGTTACAAGGGTTAGATTAGAGGAAACTCTTCCCTACCAGGCACCACAAACAAAACCACAGCAGCCAAAAAGGTAACATTCTACCATATATGTCAAGTAAATGTGTGAGTTTTTACATATTACATGTCAATAAATGTGGATTTCTTGTTTGTAGACCAGCAGATGCAGAAACTATTCCAACATCAATCAGCCAACAGGATAAGCTCAAGCTTAACCAAGCTCAGCCACCCCATTTGCACCACCTCAGCCATCTGTATCATCCCAGTCCACCATGCACACCTTCACTCCTGGTGCACCACCTTAGCCATTCCCATCATTCCAGTCCAACATGCACACCTTCACTCCTTATGCATTTCCTCAGCCATTCCCATCATTCCAGACCAGCATGCACTTCTCATCTAGCCCAAGTGAACCATACCAGTACAGCATGCACAGCACTGCCACACCTTTTCCACCACCCCAGTCCAGCATGCACAGCTCCAATCCAAGTGCACAACAGACCCCCACAGGATCATCCAATCCAATTGCACCACCCAACTTAGGCATCAATCCAATTCCAAGACTGAGGAGGAAAAGGATGGTCATATCAGAGACCCTGAATGCTTCCAAGAATGCATCTAGATACATGGGGGCTATCAAGTTTGCTGGGAGTCAGTCATCAACGCATGCTCCAAGAAGAAATGAATAACTTGTTGTTTTATATCTTTTGATGAATGGCTTGTGTTTAGTATAATTATAGCCAAGCCCTTATTTTGTATAATTGGTATTAGTTAAACAATGCTTTGCTGTTTGGGTTAAGATTGGCAGTTGAACAATGCCCTGTTGTTTAGGTTAAGATTGACAGTTGAACAATGCCCTGCTGTTATTTAAACATACTTTTGCTTTTTTTAATGATAACTATGTTTGGGTTAAGTTTGGCAGTATGTTAATTACGATGTTTGGATTTCAAGATTGAGTTTGTTGTTTCCTTTTGTCTTGTTTTATATGTGTAGTATAGTGCTTTCTTGGAATATGTTATCTGTTAATACCAGTTTATTTGTTGTATGCACTTGGAAATCTGCTACTTGGTTCAATAGGAACATTTCCAATCCACACATCCACACATTGAATTGAATGAGAAAGGTATTCATTTATTTCTCAACAAAAAGAGTACAAAATAAGCAGCAGATGTGTTATTGCTAATAACTAATCCTACCAAAATAGAGCACACTGCCAACCCTCTATACATAAACACTACAACCCTCCATACATAAACACTGCAACCCTACATGCACTACCAAGCACAGCAACCCACACAAGTTATTTCCACCCCTACCTAAGCAAACATAGAACTGCAAATATCACCACTAACAATGCCATAACTACAACTAAAAACTTCTCCTTCTTCTTGCAGTCTGCAAGCTCAGCCTCAAGTTTGATGATCATTTGCCTTTGCTGTGGGATAAGCACCTTACCACGTTCACATATCTCATCATCATGCCATTGGAAGAACCTACATTTTCGCCCCACCTAAAACACAGATAATGCTCTGAAAAATGAAAAATGGAAATCCATAAACTATTGTAGCAACAATTTGAAACAACATACTCAAATTAACTAAAACCCACTCAAAAAATTTACTGAAATTGACATACCTAGTAGTTTGGACAACCATAGAACCTTCTGCCAGGGTTGTCTTCAGTCCACGCCACAACTAGGACAAGTTTTTGATTACAGTAGCACGTCATTGGTGCTCTCCTCCTCACACTGGAACTTGTTGAACAGCTTGCTTCCATTGGGCTTCGAAGATTGTTTGTTTTGATCGTGGTTTTGGGAGATGAGGATTAGCTATGTGGGTGGAGGTCGAAGCTTGAATTTTGGGAGTCTAGGGTTTCCAGTACCAATTTGGGGGATTTTGGGTTTCTGGTACTGATTTAAGGGGTAGTGAGGGTCACATGCGAATAAAGGGGCGGGAAACCCAAGTGGCATAAGTGAACAAGAGCCACGGTGGATTTTTATTAATATTTTAATCAGTCTGTTAGCCACGTCAGCCATTTCTGTCTGTTGGCTTATGAAAAGAACTAAAATAACAAGCGTTAATTGGATTAGGGACTAAAAGTGGTAAAATATAAATGTAGGGACCAAAATAGAAATGATCCCAAAATGTAGGGACGAAAAGAGCATTTACGCCTATTATTTATCATTCTGAGGATCTCTAACATTTTATTTACCTTTTTATTATTCCTTTATTGTTTCCTTATTGTACAGTACGTATATATTTTGTATGCATAAATGTGTATGTGTTGTAGGAATCATGTTTTGTGCACAACTTGGTTAGTAATCAGCTCAACACAATTGAGGTGAATCAAGCCCAGTCCACCAAACCACAAGTATAAGGCCTAGGATCCTTGTTTCTACCTAAGCCTAGGTACTGTAAAAAATAAGAACCCACATTTTAAGGCGACTTTACTGGGGATTGGGCAAAGAAGAAAGAAAAAGCAGTCCCTTCGCAAAGCATGGCTCCAAGGCCAAGGAACAGCAAGGGTGCTAACATGCCACCCGCGGCATCAGAGCTCGTGGGAGAAAATGAAGTGGTTTCCAGGCAAAGGAATGAGGTACCCCTGGTAGAACACGAGGTTGTCTCAGGGCAAAGGCACGAGATGCGAGAGCCAGATCCTATGGTCCAAATGGCAGAAATGATGAAGGACCTCCAGCAGGAGATCTGTCTCCTCAAAGAAGCAAGAACTCAAGAGATTAAAGACAATGCTCCTCTTCTAGTCAACCAGGAAAGAGTCCAGTCAAAAGGAAGGTCGACAGTAAAAGGGGGAGCCAATCCCCAATATCTCACTTTAGCAGATGTGAATGCCCTTCTTGAACAAGAAATGGAGAAGCGCTCGAAGGTCCCCAAGTAATTTTCTCGGGATCCCCCATTTCCACCGAAGCTCCTCAGTAAGCTTTACCCTAAAGAATATGAACCCCCAAAATTCCTCTCATTTGATAGAAGGAATAAGAGTGCTGTAGAGCATGTGAGTAGATTTATTCACACTATAGGTCCCTATTCAAGGGATAAAGAACTATGTTTGAGAGAATTCGCTAAATCCCTAATGGACAAAGCATATACATGGTACACCACCTTAAGGCTTGGGTCCATCAAGACTTGGGATGATATGATGGAAAGATTTTATGCAAAGTACTACCCAAGCGAGGATAAAGTCACTTTCCAAAGCCTTCAGATGGTAAAGCAGAGGCCTGGGGAGGATCCCGTCCAGTTTATCAAGAGATTTAAAGATGTCTCCCTAAACTGTTATAGAGACCATGAAGAAAAGGAGCTTGAGGAGACCTATATATCCAACATACTCTTTGACTACAGACTTAATCTGGAGAACTTATGCATAACCCAGTTTGTCGACTTACTACAAAGAACCAAAAAGACAACATTAACCATAAAAACAAAGAAGGTACCAGTTTCCCAAGCCATGACAGCTTTGGTAGGAGAAAAGAGGAAGAGGCCTGAAGGAAAAGTGACCAAGGAACCACCTGTGTTCCCATGTACTGTGGAGGAGATGAACCATGTCCTAGACAAATGGATTGGGGATGGGGTTGTTAGACCATTCACCGTGTCTAGGCCACCCACTGAAGAAGAAAGGAAGAACCCCCTGTTTTGTAGAATTCACAACTATGTCAAGCATTCCACCAAAGATTGCTGGACCCTCCGAAGGCTTTTTCACAAGAAACTCAAGGAGGGGACCCTGGAGCTTACTCAACGGGAACCAGTGGTGCAAAGGAACCCTTTGCCCAATCACAAAGGAAAGGGGGTGGTGGTTGTGGTAACTCATGGGAACCTAGCTGACGCGGAGGCAGAAGAGTCGGAAGGATCCTTCCATCCAAACACAGTCAAGACCCTTCAAAAGAACACTAAGTTCAAGTCACTATTCAACCAATTGGGATTTGGACTAGAAGTAAGGAGGATTGCGATAGAGTCCCTCATGAGCATAGCAGCAGACTCAAGGGTGGAATGTTTCACGGCAGAATCTCACGCTAATCGAGCTTTCTTGGAAACAACTAATGCAATAACTTTCACGGATGAAGATATGGAAGTTGAGTACTCGGATCATCGACAGCCCCTTTATTTGACAGTCATCATAAATGGTGTTCAAATCAGGAAAGTGTTGATAGACACAGGGGCTTCACTTAACCTCATTGCCCTAAGTACCCTGGAGACTATTGGTATGATTGGCAAAAGGATCCTAGGGACTCCTGTAGAGATAACAAGATTTGGAGGGGCCGCAGAATCCACTGAAAGGTACATGCAATTGGCCTTAAGGGTAGGGCCTAATAGTAGTTCTAACTCGGTTTCATGTGATCAACTTAGAAGTCTCTTATCATATTTTTTTGGGATAACCCTAGCTTCATAAGTGCCGCCTCATTCCCTCAACGTACCACTAGTGTGTCAAAGGGAGACTGAATGAAAGGCCCATAAGGATCCCTACCAACCCGAATCCCTTCAGTCAAGGAGAAGTGAACTTCATAAAGACAATGTTTTATGATGAGTTAGCACCAGATGACAAGTGTTCTGCACCAAATGACAAGTGTCCTACACCAGGGACCCTAGGCACACCTGTTTTGGAAGAAAAAGAAGGAGGGGGTACCTACGACCTAAAGGATCTCTTGGACAGAAAAGGACAAAAAAAGGAAGCCAGCTCCTTAGGATCTTGGGAATGTGTGGTAGTCTGGGAACACTGGGGCAGGTTGATATATCGCTTATGAAGGTGCATAGGACCTGAATGCGCTTTGCAAGAGGGTCCCAAGCCACCAGGTTGCATGATGGCTCAAGACGAGATCTTGGAGGATCTGAAGAAAGAAGCACAGATTTAGCCCAAAGAAGAGTTGGAAGAAGTAAACATGGGGGCTAGTCCAGGACCCCCAAAACCCGTTTTTATCTGCAGCCAGCTGTCAACTCAAAAAAAAGAGCAATTAGTGGAATTATTAAAAAGATATGTGGATGTGTTTGCATGGACATATGATGAGATGCCTGGCCTGGATCTCGGGCCGGTGGTCCACTCTCTCAATGTAGATCCAGGAACCAAGCTAGTAATCCAACTAGTTAGGGTCTTCCACACTAAGATAAAGGCTCAAATCACTCAAGAAATCAAGAAGTTGCAGACAGCAGGGTTCATTAACCCTATCCAGCACCCTAAATGGCTCTCTAATATAGTTCCCGTGAAGAAAAAGAATGTCAAATCCGATGTTACGTGGATTTTCACAACTTAAACAAAACATGCCCAAAAGATGAATTTTCTTTACCTAACATTGATCTCCTCATAGACTTAGCTGTGGGAAGTTGCATATTCTCATTTATAGATGGGTAATATTGGATATAATCAAATTTGTATGGCTGCCAAGAATGCAGAAAAGACAGCGTTCAGGACCCCGATAGGGAACTTCTATTACACAGTGATGCCTTTTGGCCTTAAAACCGCAAGAGCCATGTACCAACGCACCATGACGGCCATCTTCCATGATATAATGCATAAGAAAATGGAAGATTATATGGATGATATTGTGGTGAAATCAAAGACTAGGGCAAGATGATTCCAAGTACTTGAACAAGTCTTTGAAAGATGCAGGATGTACAAGCTGCGCATAATCCCCTTGAAGTGTGCCTTCGGGGTATCTGCTGGGAAGTTCCTTGGATTCTTAGTACATCACAGAAGCGTAAGTGTGAATCCAGCCAAGGCCACTACCATCGCAACCATGAAAAAGCCTACAACAGTCAGAGAGCTCAAAAATTTCTTAGGAAGGGTCTCTTACATTAGAAGGTTTGTGCCAGGTCTGGCTTCAGTCACAAATGAGCTATCCAAACTGTTGAAAAAGGAAGCTGAGTTCACCTGGGGACCTGAATAGCAGGGAGCCTTCCAAAGGATCCAACAGATCATGAACCATTTACCCACCCTACAAGCGCCAATATGTGGGTGGCCTCTGTTGCTATATTTAGCATCTAATTCTTAGGCTATCGGGGCATTACTAGCCCAAGAAGATGACGAAAGAAATGAGCAGCCTATTTATTATGTGAGCAGAGCCTTGAAAGATATAGAAATCAGGTATCCCAAGATTGAGAGAGCATGCTTGGTGGTTATTTACGCGTCCCAAAGGCTGAAACATTACTTTTCAACCCACCAAATCCTCCTAGTGACCAAGTCTTATCTTATAAAGGCACTCCTCCATCAGCCCTTATTGACCAAAAGGGCAGCGCAGTGACTAATATTGCTCTTCCAATATGACATTGGCCTAAGGACCCCTAAGGCCGTCAAGAGCCAGGCTATAGCAGATTTGCTAGCCCAATTTCCTGAAAAAGAAGAGTGTTCATTGAGGGAGGATATTCCAGGAGAAGAGGCAGTGGTAGAAATCCCAGGGAGGAAGTGGACCATGAGATTTGATG
This sequence comes from Quercus parvula, assembly GCA_030820535.1. Lineage (NCBI taxonomy): Eukaryota > Viridiplantae > Streptophyta > Magnoliopsida > Fagales > Fagaceae > Quercus > Quercus parvula. Next base: position 21,904,782 of record JAUAME010000004.1, read on the forward strand.
GGTCAACAACAGCAGCCTCAAATGGCCTAAAGGTCATGCTGAGCTACAAAAATGGGGATATCATACCATTATCCTTCAAACTCGAGTTCCCATGTTCAAATAACACTACTGAGTACAAGGCGTACTTGACTAGACTGGTTATAGCACTTAGAATGAGGATCAAGCACATGAAGGTAGTGGGAGATTCCAATCTTGTAGTCTCCTTAGTCGAAGGAGACTTTTCATTGAAGGAGTAGAGCTTGGCATCCTATCGAACTTAGGCACAAAAAGTAGAAGGGAAATTTCAGACCTTTAGTGTGGAGTACGCCCAAAGAAGTGAAACCGGTTCGCTGACGCACTGGCCACCTTGGAATCCCAGATACCTTTTAAGGAAGAAAGCACATTGATAAAGGTAAGCAAGTAGCAGAACTCTATTGTAGAGACCCTTCAAATGATGTTTCCAGAGGAACCAAATGAAAAAGATTGGAGGAGTTAGATAAAGAGAGAAATGGGAAAGCTAGAGCATGGGGGGAGTATTAAAGAATTGAAAGATTACACCTTGATAGAGAGGGAGCTATACAGAAGGTTGCCCGGAGGGATCCTGTCCAAATGTATTAGCGAGAAAGAAGGAAAGTTGAAGCTAAAGAAATTACACAACCAAATATGTAGGGTCGTAGAAAAAATCAATCTGTACATGAGGATATAGCTTATGGTGTACTATTAGCCCAACATGAATAAAGAAACTGCAACTGTACAAGAAAAGTGTCAAAATTGCCAACTCTCGGCGGAAAAAGAGGAAAGTTATGTTGTATTTGTTGCAAAAGATTTGAGGACTCCGTTTGTAGGATACTTGACTCAGGGGATCCTACCAGCTGACAAGAAATTAGCTTACCAGCTTAAGAAGCTAGTTGTCCGATATTTTCTGCAAAATGGGATTTTGTTCAAAAGAGGATATAACGAGGATCCTTTGAGATGCCTGGGGCCCAAGGAGGCCAGGGAAGCAGCAAAGGAAGTTCATTCGGAGGAATGTGGAAGTCACCCGGGGAAGAGAAGGCTCTATAGGCAACTATTGCAATCGGAATATTATTGGCCCACCATGAAGAAAGACCCTAAGGAGCTAGTTAAGGCATGTCATGCATGCCAAGTACTAGGGCATGCAATACAAACTCACCCAAACACGCTACAAGATATGATTACCCATGGCCTTTCCACACTTAGGGGCTTGACCTCATAGCCCATAAATCCACCTTCCAAGCCACATATGGATCTTAGCAGCCACCGAGCACTTTACAAAATGGGTAGAGGCCATCCCTTTAAAGAAGGCCACCAGAATAGTAGTTTCAAACTTCATTCATGAGCACATCATCACGCGGTTTGGGATCCCTAGGAGGTTGATCAGTGACAATGGTACCCCGTTCGTAACAAGGTTGTGAGGAGCCTGTTAAAGGCATACCATGTTAAACACAGGAGATCCATGCCTTATTATCCACAAGGAAATGGCTACTAATAGGGTGATACTGAAAATTTTGAAGAAAATAAAGCATGAGTACGAGGGAAAGTGGAGCTCCTACCTGACAGATATACTCTGGGCATGCAGGAGCTCCTTGAAAACAACTACAGGATTTTCACCATTCTCCCTTGTTTATGCAAATGACATACACACCAACGAAAGGCTGGTAGACCTAGAAGGACTAGAAGAAAAACGAGAAGTTACGAGGAAAAGTCAGAGGTAACTGTAGAAAATGGCTAGGGCATATAAGCAGGCAATACACCCAAGGATCTTCGCAGAGGGGTAGCTAGTACTAAGGGCAGCTGAACACGTAAGGAAAAACACCCTAGGAGCCTCCAAGTTCGCTCTAAAGTGGGAAGGCCTCTACGTTGTTATGGAAGCCCACGATAGCTGGTATTATTACCTTGCAAAAGTGGATGGGACCTCCTTGGCAGATCCCATACATGAAAAATGGTTGAAGCAGTACTATGCCTAAAGATTTCGGGTACACTAGGGACCCTTTTGTCATCCTTCATGTCACTAAGTGTTTCATTACCCTTTATGTTCTTAGGCATTATCTTTTGTCATATGCTTGTTTTACCAAGTACTTTATTTTGCAACTTTTTTTGCTTTACAATCCATGTGAAAAGGGCCCCCTTATGGCAAGCTCATTTCCATCTTATGTCTTTAAGTTATTATGAGGAATTTCAATAAAATCTTCCTTCAAAAATTTGAGTAGACCATACAATTATGCTTAAATAGTGCTACATATAACACAGCCTGATTTTGGCCAAGATCATGGTTGAATACCTAGGTCAACACTTAATTCAAAAAAAGGGAAGAAAAAGTCTTTTTCTAATACATGACCCAAGACCTACACCAGAATCGATCCAAGTACATGACCCAGGACTTGGGTGGAAAAATAAGCCTCCTAAGTACCTGGCCTAGTACTTGTCATAAAAGGGCCCACCTGGTCCATAACCTAAGACTTGGATGAGGATAAATATCAAAAGTACCTAGCCCAGGAGCACAATCACTAAAGTACCTAGCCTAGGACCTGCCACAAAGTGAATCCCCATAAACCATGGCCTAGGACTTAGTTTTCAAAAGAAAAAAAAAAAAAAAAAAAAAAAAAAAAAAAGGAAGAAAACAAAGGAAAAAGGGAAAAGACAGCATATGAAAGGAAAAGGAAGTACATGTTACTATAAGCAAGAAGTTACCGAAGTTCACATATCAAAAAGAAAAATAAATAAATAAAATCCTTAATAGCTCAAAGTACCTAGAAGAAAGGAAAGCAACTTATACAATCTGAACTTCTTTTCTTTTTTTTTCTTTTTAAACAAAAAAAAAAAGCCAAGGTATAAGATCAGCCAGCAAAGAACCCTCTCAAGGAACTGCAGAAGTAGAGGAAGTAGCTAGAGAAGAAAAGGTCTACCGCTTTCTGATCTTCAAGTCTTGCAGCACCTTGTGAGCACGGGCCAAAGCCTCCTCAATAACAGCAATCTCAACATCAAGGTCCCTAGAGACTTTCCTCTGAAAAAGTGCATGAGCCAAAGACCGAAGGTACTCCAACAAAAAAGAAAGATTGAGTCTTGCCTCCATGAGGTCCTGCACCACCCCTCTTCACTCTAAGAGTCTCCCTTCAGATAAGGAATCAAAAGACATATCCTTCAGGGAAACCAACATGGCACAGAGGAGCTCCATCAAAATATTCCCCAAGAACACACCTCCCTTGAACCCACTAGTGAAGTCCCTATGGACTCTAAGCAATCCCTCTAAGAGCGGCAAGCCCTTAGTAGGCATAGAGAATCGTAAGAAGTTGACAAAGGGTGGCCCAAAGTGATGAAAGTGACTTGCAAGATGGTTATTGAACTCTAGGGAGTCAAAAAGGTAGGAAGGCCTAAGCTGGGATCTGAAATAGCCGTCTCTGGGGCTTCCTCTATCATTGCATCTTTTTCCTCAGAAAGTGAAAGACCCTCAAGCCTTGGCGTGGTCTAGGAGATCCCTAGCTGAGCCTCAACAGTTTGGGTAGCGAGGAAGGGTCTTTTGGCTTCCTTAGTAGTCACAAGCTTGGATTCCTTGGTGCCCATATCAACATCTGCAAAATCAATAGGGTCATGAAGTAAGGAGAGGCATAGGAAAGAGGAAGGAGAGAAAAAGGAAAGGGTAAAAAGCAAGTACCAGTCTCTCGTGGTGAGACTTCCTCCTGAATTTGAGTCACTACCTCGGCTATCGTGGGGGATTCGCCCGGCCTTTCTGACTTTTCAAGGGACTCTATAGAAGAACACATTGCACGTTGAAAGAAAGGAGAGGAAATTTTGGCGAAATTACTAAAGCAATGGAAGGGCATAGAGGGTTGACTTATGATTGAAGCAAAAAAAAAAAAAAAAAAAAAAAAAAAAAAAAAGAGATTGATAAAAAAAATAATTAAAAACAAAAACAAAAACAACGCACACCTTCATAGGCCTCTGTCTCTGAGGTGGGATCAACTTCAAGGGCAATCTAGGTACTGGTTTGGCCTGAGAAAAGGGAAGCAGTGTCTTTAAAAATGAAGGAAATAGGAAAGATGAATAACACAAATGCTAATATATTCAGAAAAGAATGAAGGATGAGATAAGGCTTACCTGTTCATGTAGATGAAGTTGTGGCCCCAAAGGATTCCTTAGCTACCACGAGTTCAATAGTTTGCTTAGCAATCACAATTTTAGATGGGCTAGGGGTCTGCCCAGACTTGAGATCTTTAGGGACAGGGGCTGAGTAGCTTCAGGATCTTGAACAACTGAAGAGATAGGAGCTTGCACAGACTCGGCATCCTTGACTACCTACTTGGCTTCCCTAGACACTTCACCACTAAGGAGTCCCTCATCCACACCAAAAACAGTTGGGGGCTAAGTTACCACCACTCCCTCCAACGAGGTACTACCAGTTACAGGGGAAGGCACCTCCACCTGCAGAAGAAAGGAAAGAAAAGGGGGTTAATTGGCAACTCAACAGCAGGAATGGACAAGCCCAAAAGGAAAGACAAGTAGAGAAATAAGTGAGGAGGGATGGAAAGTATCATACCACATCATCACTAGAGGAAGGGCTTTTTGCTCCTTTGGGGTCGGATTTGCGTTTAGACTACAAAAACAAAAACCAATCATCAATAAAAGAAAAGAAAAAGAGAAACACAACAAAGCAACAAACCACAAAATAAGATAAGAAGGCAACGAGCAACTAAGGAAGAAATGACGAAAGAAGAAGGAATAAGGTCTTACCCTTCTCTCTCTCTCTCTCTCTCTCTCTCTCTCTCTCTCTCTCTCTCTCTTACAGGTCCTTCAGCAGTCTTCTACTTACTACGGGTATGCCCAGAAGGTCCCTAGGGAGATCGAGGAATGATGCAGGGGACCCTAAAGAATCTTGGACTGCAGAAGTAACAACTACAGAAGAAGTTTCTTTAAGGAAACCCATAGGGATCTGAAGGATAGAAGACTCTACCTTAGTCGTCACTCTGATCTTTGGGATAGGAGGATGGTTAACCTCCTTTCCAATAGCAGAAGGGTCCACTTCCCCAGGGTCCTCAAAAATAGTAAGCTGCTTACAAGCTGAAGCAGTCTTTCTCCTTTTGGTACCTTGGTCAGCCTCAGTACCCTCAGCACTCTCCTCAACTTCAGATTTCTTGCTAGTTTCCTTTTTTATCTTTTTCTCCTTACCCTTACCCACAGGAGTTGCAATACCAATTTCCTCAATTACCCTTTTTTTATAAGTACACCGGAGGAAAAGTCCACAATCAGGTCACACCCTGACCAAAAAGCAGGGAAATCATTAGCATAGGATACCCAGCCACCCCTAGCAATGTGCCACTCCACAAAGCCAATTTTATTGCTTATTGCAACAGACACAACACTAACAATAGGAAAAGCTAAACGCTTGTTGTAAGAGGGAGCAAAGAAGAGATCAAGGTCAGGGACCCTTCCAATTGTACCTAAACCAACAAAGTCTAAAAAGGACTTCTAAACCCTCCTCCAATAACCAGTAAAGCCACTCAAAGCAAAGACTGCCCATTGATAATTTGGCACCACAAACTGAGGGCTCCTCTATGACCAATAAGAAAAGGCTTGAAGCCTGAGGAATGGATCCAGAGATGGGAGAGAAGGCACCACCTCTTTAAACATCGGCGAGATATCCTGATCGAAGCCAAACTGCCTACACACCCGGTGCGCAGAATAATTAGTGTACTTAGGGCCACTCATTAAAGGAACTGGAAGCCATGAAGGGCTGGTGCAAGCTAAGTACGCTAAGCTGCTTTCATCTCTTCAGCGTAGATCAAAAGTGTGCCCTGAAGAGTTTAAGAAGGAAGACAAGACAGAATCACAAGCAAATCCAGGACTAAACTCCCGTGGTGGACTCCAACTCAAATGCCCCTTCTGGTCAAACAGCTCCATAAGATTAACATTACCACCTTCAGGTTAGATCAACGAAAAATGATAGGGTGGCCATCAGTAGAACTACCACATAAGCCCTTGATGACATCTGGGGATCCTTGGAACTTATCCTTCACGTACTTTAGATTCCTACACTTCGCCAAAATGACAAAGGAACGATCCCACACAAACACTTGGAGAATGGCGTAGTGCAAAGACGAAGTTATGGCATAGCAAGAATTACATTCAATTTCATCACCATGGAACAAGTCTAACTGGGAATAAACATGACCTAAGAACATGGGAGCCAGAGGATATCCGGTACCCTGGGCCAACTTGATGGCTAAAAGGAAGAATGTAGACTTGATTCCATAGCCAGGAAATTCACTAAAGATAAATTTACTCAACCACAATGCTAGGAACCCAGCTTGCTTAACAGTTTTGTAATTTTCTTGAGAAATGGTCGCTATCCATTTACCCATCTTGGTTGGTTTACCTCCAGAAGAAGAGGTACGCCCACCAAAAATGCTTGAAGAGTCGCTCCTCAACCTTGAGATCCTAAACGAAGAGCTAGATGTCGAAAGGATTCTCATCACCAAACACAGGGATGAGGAAATTATTAACCACATCCTCCAGAGTAATGGTGAGTTTGCCAACAGAAAAGAAAAATGTATGAAGAGAAAGAGACTAACAGGGCACCAAATGTCTCAGACCTTTGGCATCCTAAAAGCCTTCTAAGTTCCTGGAAATTTCCACTGACTTCGGGATCCCAACGCGCTTAAAGAAATTGGCAAAGCCCCCATCAGATAGCTCCTCATCCACCCAATTAGACCAACCAGTGATCTTCCCTAGAACGAAATCAAAGAAAATGGGAACCACCTCGCGAGATCCTCGCCTGATTTGAAGGTCTAGGATTTCCCTTGGGTCTGGAACTTGGGCAAAATTGGCAAACCTGGGCTAACCAGAAAACACCCAGGCATGTGGAGAAGGAGGAGCATCATCGTGAGTAACTTATGGGAAGAACAAACTGGGAGTATACCAAGGGTCTCGTAAGGGAAAGGCTGGACGATCTGAGACTTCCTACACCTCACCTTGTGCTGACCCTGCAAGGAGCCCTCACCTTCAGAAGGAGTAGGTGAACGCTCCTTCCTTTTTCATGAAGAAAAGGAGGAAGCCATGAAAGAACAATGTAGTAGAAAACAAAAAGGGTTTGAAGCAAAAGAAGACAGGGGAAGGAGGAAGTAAAGGGGAAATAGTGTACTAGGAAAGATTTTTTGAAAAAGTGAAAAGGTGCTTGGAGGAAAGGATTGAGGTGATGGCAATAATGGTGTGAAGAAAAATTGAAGAGGATGAAACATAGAAAAACGAGCCAGTTGCCAAAATTCAATTTTATAGGAAGGTTATTTGTCAGTTATTAATGAGAGTTATGGGAAACGTAAAAAGAGGAGGAAGAGGTTTACCCAGACACTTAATCCTCAACTATCACGTTCCTTGAAAAGAAGGGAAGTTACAAAAGAAGTGGGATACGTGGAATCAAGACACCAGAGGACAACGTGAGAGGCCAGGATCCTACAATAAGAAGGAAAAAGGACCCCAAAGGAAATAAAAGTACCAACTACAGAGCCTTAGGGAGGCCAAAATCTTGTTTGCTCACGCATGGGCTGCAGGCAACCCATAAGCTCGAGGGGCTAAATGTTGAGGTCCAAAACATCACAAGTATTGTGTTAAGGCCAAAACATCACAAATATTGAAATCTAAAACCCAAGGGGGCCCTCAAGGAAAGGCAAGGCCCAATCCACCAACCAAGGCCCACTTAAAATAAGCAAGAGGAGGCCCAAACCCATGAATGGGCAAGCTTTAGGCCTTAGAAAATAAAGAAAAATGAAAAAGGAAGCTCAGCCCAGCCTTTGTGAGGAAAATTTCCTGGGGAGCGTAGAAAGGGACTGGACCAGGATACCTTGGGACTCCCAAAAAGCTGGGATCCTCGAGAAATGCAGAAAAGGATCAGCTGGGATTGGGACAGCTCAAGGGAGCATGCTCATGGACACAAGAAACAAAGATAGGCATGTCCCATCAACCACCCATGGTTCAGAAAAAGGTCAATGACTTACCTCGAGGAACGCAGGAAGATGGACCATGAAGGGAGGTGGTTGGGGATCTTTCAGCCTGACAGGGAGGAATCTGCCTATTTAGAAAATGACAAAAAGTGAAGCAGCCAAAAATCTAGGTTTGAAAAGGAGCATCTAGAAGTTGTGGAAAGAGAAGATTGAAAATCAACTTTTAGGACCTCCCAAAAGAGGAAGGTCAGTTGGGAACTTTTTGGGGGGAAACCTTAAAAGGGGAAAATAATGAGGAAATAAGGAAGGGACCAACCACCAATGTTGATAACACAACACTGGTTTTGGTACCCAGGGCAACAAACGAAGGGAATCAGTGGTACACCAAAAACCTTAGGATGGTACTAAAAAAGGGGTGAAGCCATCAACAAAAACCAATCAGCAATAGAGAATCAGAGCGAAAAGATCCTTTGAAAAACTTCTTTAGAATTCAAAAAATGAGAAAAGATGGAGAACACTGTAAGGGATCCTGAGACAGGCACTAGAGGATACACTTAGATTCAAAGATATTCAAATCTCACAAGTCTTAGAAGCCTACAAAAAGCTATCTAAATTTGTGACTTTTGAACTTATTTGAACCTTTTGACATATCCCAGTGGAGAAAGGACCCAATGTACTAAAACTCAAGAAAATAATTAAATATTATTTATCATTCTGAGGATTCTTGATGTCTTATTTACCTTTTTATTATTCTTTTACTATTTCCTTACTGTACAATACATATATATTTTGTATGTATAAATATGTATGTGTTGTAGGAATCATGTTTTGTGCACAACTTAGTTCGTAATCGACCCAACACAGCTGCGGTGAACCAAGCCTAGTCCACCAAACCGCAAGTATAAGGCTTAGGATCCTCGTTTCTACCTAATTCTGGGTACTGTCAAAAATAAGAACCCACAGCTATAAGACTATTGGTGATAGTATGCTCACTTAATTGAGAATGTATCTTGTGCATTGGATACATGCATTTTCTCTCTCACAACTCCACATGCATTTCCTCTCTCACAACTCCAATACGTGAGATAGCTATTGCTCTCATTTCTCAACACAGTCATTATTTTAACCGATCTTAAGTTATTCCTATTGCTACCTTCATTCACTTTCTCTTGTGTGTGTGTTTTAAAAAATATATATATAAAATTTAGAAAAAAAAAAAAAAAAGAGTTATTCCTATTGCTAGGAAAGTGCTTAACAAAAACATAATACTAAAGAACTTTCAATCGTCATATGCAACTACAAGTTGCTAATTAGTTAAGAACACTCATCATGGTTATTGTTGGGGGGTCTTTTGTTGATGTACCATGTATCTAAATTTGAGTGGGCTTCTTTGCTGACTTGAGTTTAGTTCGAAGACTGATAATGAAGAAGGCTAGTGGTGCTTCTTGAGGTTGGACGACACTTGGCACACCTTTAAAAGGGAGGAAAGACCTTGCAACCAGCTTACATAACTTGTGAAAAATCACATTTTTAACTTTAAAGGAAAGGATAATTAAGAGTAGTTGTAATGAAGAAAGAAAGAGACAGTCTTGTTTTTGGGCTCAATCACTCGTAAAGAGTTGTTTTCTATCTACTTAATGTGAAGAAAATTTGTTATATTTGCTGGACATTAGCAACAATTAGCATTGATTAGTAATTCTCTTAAAAAGATTGGTTGATCTGACTTTTCTCCTAAAGGGAAATGCTACTTGGAGAGCAAGCAATGGTGATTGATTCTCATTTATATAATAAACTGGCTTTGTATTGGCTATGGATATTTATTCAACAGATATAGGAATTGTTTTGCATTACACGTTGCACACATTAAGGGCTCATAGGTCTCATTGGTGTTCCAAGCCCAATTGAAAGAGCAATCTACTTTACCAAATTTTTCCTTGTTGGATGGTCCATTTTTCATGCGTGGGCTTGATCCACACGGTAAAGGAGAATTAGGTAGCTTGGATTTAGGCCCAGTCGAGGACCTTCTTGTGTTTGACTTTCTGGGCCCGTCTAGCTTATTTTGTGGGATGACAAAACTTTTGTCAATTTTATGGGCTAAAATAATGGACTTCATGCTTTGTCATTTTTTTTTTTTTAAAGATAAAAGTATTTTCATAGGCCCAAAGATGTGCAAAATGTGTCATCAACGGTTATGACTGCTTGATTTTTACTCAAATGCAAAACCTATCTTGCTTCCTGGAATACTTCGATATAATAAGGGCAATAATACCGTATTCTTAAATTGATTGGATTTAAGGATTCTTTGTTCTTCATGATCCCCATGTTTTTAAACATTCTTCGGATTCGAAAAATTTTAGTGTAAAAAGTTCTTTAGAACTTTAAGGTTTGAGTTCAAAAAAAATTCCGTGTTCGGAATTTTGAAGTTCTTGCATGCTTAGGGCTTGATTTTAACAAAACTTCAATACTTCAAAGAACATTCTTAATAAGGCTCAAGAATGCATCTATTTCTACGACTCTCATAGGGGTTTAACGATCAATGATAATTTTAAATATAACCTTTCATAATTTTATTGAATGGATTTTATTTCTTTTTCTCCGAAAGACATATGACATCATCTTTTACTTGACAAGTTTGTGTTTGCCCTCTGAACATTAATTATGAAATCTACTATATAGCTGATGAAAACTTTATAGTTACCAATTTAAACACAGATAAGGCTTCTCTCTAAAGAAAGAGATTCTTTAAACTTTTCGTATATCTTTTTTATTGGATGTGAATTTTGAAAATATATATTCTTAACACACATGTCAAATTTCGTTTAAATCGAATGTTATTTACTATTCAATTAATAAACTTATTTTTTGTACATAATTTTAGTCCCAAAAAACTTGAAATTAAATATTTGATTGATAACATAGTTATTGATTTTTTATCTTCATAAAATTTTGCAAGCATAGAGAATATAATAAAACCATACAATCCAAAAATTAGATTTTCAAATTTCATATTCTAAATGGACCTAATAGTATAAGATGACAATCTGTGACGAGTTCAAATTTTTCAATGGTCTAAGATCAATCTAAGATCAATCACATAAGAACACAATCTGTGATTAGTTCTAAACTCCCCCCTCTACAAGCGTGTTTTGATATCTAGATTTCTTTAAGACAGATTATTGGTCTAGGGGACTATCTGTCATTACTTCATCGGGGTACAATTTATCAATGGTTATGACTTGGAGATAATAAAGATGTAGGATGTTCCAAATGCAATATTTACAGAATAATTCTAGTGCCACACATTTTACCACAATTGTTTTATGTAACAAACTATGATTGACTTTCTTTCACCATCACATGAACCCACCATTTTTTCTCCACCACTTGCAATCTACCACATAGGATAATTGATACAACGAATGGTACTAAAAAGTATTCATATTTCCACGCACAAGACTTTTCGGAAGAGTATGTGCAAGTGATTTAGGAAAAGAGCAAAAATCTTGATTTAAAAGAATTTCAGGCAAAGCATTAATTAGCACAGACCAAGAGAGGACAGAAGCAGAGCACAAACCACATTGTTTTCAAAACGAGATTGTAAATTATATATTTATTCATGATAATTGTCACATTTCATATGATTACAGAAGAACATCTAAGCTTTCAGATTTCCAAGAACGATTTGATTGTCTTGAACCCATGATTGTCTGGAAGGGGTGCATTTCCCGGCCGGATAGAAATTATCACCTCCAAACCTATAACATGGATTAGTGTTAAATACAATTTAATAATAAGAAGAAGAAATAAGTTTGGCATTCCCATCCTAACATTGGGGGTAGAACTGTCAACTGTGTACTAAATTTGCTAAGCTAAGATAAAGTTCAATCAGTCCAGTTATGAAGACACGAATAGAACCGATCTATTTGACAGGTTCCCCAGTTCCAACAGGATGTTCAGAATCCCAATAAGAATATGAACACAAATTACCTGCTGCCTTTGCAGCTACAGCTTCTTGATAAACATCCGTCACAAATAAAATTTCTGATGGCTTATCAACTCCAAGAGATTCTGAGATTTCAACATAACTCTGCACTTCTCTTTTATTCCTGAGAGAGAGAGAGAGGAGTCAAACTAGGTACCCTTGTGAGTACTAAAAGCAGAGAAGCATTATGGAACTTATACAACTTACCCCACTGTGGTGTCAAAAAATCCAGACAGATATTTTCTTAGATCCCCATAGTTTGTATTTCCAAATATAAGCCTTTGTGCCAACCTGCTACCACTAGAGTATATATACACCTGTTGCACAAGATAGAACTAAATAAACTTCCAAAGAAAATGTATGTCTTCTAACATCAAATATATGAAGGTATTACATCTAATTATTACTGAAGTAGTGATGTCTTCCAAGGAAAATGATAATTGCTTCAACGCCGATTAATTGTTGTGCAATGAAGACCATTTGTCTAAAGGTAGTCTAGAGTTTGAGCCTATGAAGACACTCATTCACATAAAGGTAGCATCTCTTTCTTCTTCTTCTTTTTTTTTTTTTTGGGGGGGGGGGGGGGGGGGGGGGGGGGGGGGGTAAGTAAAGGCTATCAAGTATTGACATTTAATAAATGAAGACAAAGTATTAGATCCGACAAAAAGGGGCTAACTAAAAGAAAGGAGTCATAATTTTGACTGGGTAACACGCTTTGAATTTGTATTCAGATTTCAGAGTCAAGACATAAGACACATCTCTGGGAGGCTTCTAAAAATGCCTTTCCCTCTCCAAGGAGAAGTAATCACACCAAAAATGGGATAATTGGAATAGCTGCAGTCAATTCCTTTTCAAAATGTTCTTAATTTTAACAGACATCCAGTTGAGCGGTCATATTTATAAAACAATGGAAGTCAAATTATACTCCATAAAAAGCTAGACAACTTGCATTTATGGGTTCTCTCTCACATGTTTGTATCACAAATGCATGAGTACTGGTGGGAATTCAAGTAGACATAAATATGACAAGATTCTGTACAATTGCTACAAAGAAAACACTGAAGCACACACAGAATTTGAGATGACAAAAAAACAGAAATCATAAATTCAAAGACATGAAAGGGAAGAAGAGATGGAAGGGGGGAGGAAGGATGTAAAAGACCTTTGTGCCTAAAGCATGCCACTTCTCCAAAGCTTCTGGTACATCCTCAAAAACTACTCCCTCCAATTCATCATTCTCATATCCAGTTTGCCATATATGACCCTGCATATATACAAGTCAGCTACAACCAAAAGATAGGATCCATAAGCAGTCATATATCTTCAATCCAGTTTTGCTTACTTGTAATTGTTTCAAGGCAGTGATCTTCCTATCAGCTCTTATCATTGCTTCCACATTAGCAACCAAAGCAGCAATCACATCCTCCTTCCCTGCATCATCAGAGGGAATGGGCACAGCACCCACAACACCTTGTTTCAGGTCATCTTGAACCTGCATTAAGAATGAAGAATAATTTTATAGTTCACAAATAAATTTTCGAGCAGTCAATTCAGACTTCTTTAACTGCAAGATATAGGCTGAAATGAAATTGACAGCAAATGTGAACTTTACATGCCAACCAAAAAAAAAATTAGGAATAAAAATGATAATTGATTAAAACTTAGAGGGTATAATTTGGATTCTAGCCAAATATATATTATTTATGTCCATTGTAAAAAATATGAACATAACACAAGACAATTACAAATTATTTTTAAAGACAATTTAAAGAATATTAATGTCAAAGGAGTTATTTTTGTATAATTTAAACTATACAGGGTACTTTTATAATAATATTTTTTTTATAGTTACTTATATAATAAATATAGAATATTCAACGTCCAAGACCTCTCCCTATCACTACCCACCACCTCCCCCCCACCTCCCCGGTTCACAAGGGATGAAATCAATCCCGCTGTCACCAGTTTTTGAGTAATCCTCACCCCACATGGGCTAGGGCAGGCCTAATCCCTGCCTAATGGTCCTAATTGACATCGCTGCCACTGAAGAAGATATAAGAAAATTTTTGAAGTTAAATAAACTCTGAACATCTTTTGACAGTAACAAGGATAATAAAGATGAGTGATATTAGAAAAGGTCAGAATCCTTTTCTTTTTTTTAATGCTTCTTATCAAACATATATTGTAATATACTTATTAATCAAGCAATCAATATTTTGATGTCACTAGTACCCCCAGTAAAATATCTAAACCTCACACAAACGGGCATAATATTCCACAAGCACCATTATCAAATCAAAACACCTGAACAAAATTCTTACTTGGGAGCGCAGCAACTTAATATCATCTTGAGTTTCTGCAGTGTCATATGTTGCATATAGATGCTTCCCTACATTCCCACGTGCATATGGAAAGAGAACCTCAGTAACAAATGAGATCGGAGTAGTAGTCCCTTCAATGTCAAGAACAATGCAACGCTGCAACCCAAATAAAAGAATCATTTTGATTCTATAAAGCATAATAACTTTAAAAAGTCGAACAGAAACCTAATGGTAAATAATATCAATAATGGGTCTAGAATCCCAAGATTTTTCAATAAAAGGGAGAACATTTTCATAAACTTACTCTCAATGGCTCAATTTCATGATTTGAATCTGCCCCTGCCTTCACAGACGTGCTTACATGACCACCACAGCCCAAAACTCCTTTAACATTTCGGATGGGGCCATGGTCTGGAGTAGAGCATTCCAGACCCAGTTGGTGAAGCTTGATGGCAGCATCAAAAAGATAGTGATAACATTCAGCCTGAAAGGAAAGACACCAATTGAAGAGTAAGTAATAGAATAATCTCTGAGACCCATAAATTGCTCCATCTTTCTTATAGGAATGTTGTTACATTAAAGGAAGTCAACCATATAGAAAAAAGATGATGTGGAGCAAATTGTTCTTAGGCATTGTTACACATACAGCTGGGTTTATGTGGTTACACACGTATACACACTGGTTTTGTTGGGGATTATGCGGTAAAAACAATGAAAAGGACGAAAAAAATTGTATGGCTTAGAGACACGAATGAACCACTGTCTTTAAACCAAAAAAAAAAAATCACCCCACTAAAACAGTTTGCTAATGGGTTGCAGACAAATTTGTCTCCAGGATACAACTAAGGTAGAATACTTCAAGTAAAAAATTTGGAGAATTATGTGAATTTTTATCTAATGGTGTAAAAATCATTTTAAAAAATTGAATATGGAACTCATATTAAAAAACAATGTAGGGTTGCCTTTGAAAAGGCACTAAAGAACAAAAAAAAAAAATTGTATGGCTTAGAGGCACAAATGAACCAGTCTTTAAGAAAAAGATCACCCCCACTCAAAGAGTTTGCTAACAGGTTGCAGACAAATTTGTTTCCACCATACAACTAAGCCAGAATTCTTCAAGTAAAAAATTTGGAGAATTATGTGACTTTTTATCTAATGGTGTGTAAAAAAAATTATAAAAAATTAATAATAATGATAATATAAAAAAAATTTAAAACCTGAATATGGAACCCATATAAAAAACAATATAGGGTTGCCTTCGAAAAGGAACTAATGAATGGTCACTTTGGTTGATACATGCCCTCCAAAACGTTTCTTGTCTGTTACTAGTTGTTAAAGACTGACAAAGTCTCATTACCCTCATTTTTCTGCAGAAACAGGACATTCTGTAATTTTCTTGCTTGAGCGAGACTGACCTCACTCAAGCAAGCTTCATGTTCTTGCTTAAGTGGACTTTAAGTGACCATAAAGCGAGCCCTTGCCCAAGCTTGCTCTTACCCGACTGTACCTTCACCTATTCCTCACTCAAGCAGGCTCACTGAAGTCCTGATAGCACTATTCTGTTTGCCGATCTGTGTACTCGGTTTCCCAATCACACTTGCATTACACTATGGCCTTGCTTGAGTTGTCCTAAAACTTTTTTTTCTAATTTCTTTTTTCTTAATTATTTTCCTTCCAATTTAAGATCATCTATATATTGCAACATACACTTGTGTGTACTTATATACAACAATCACCCACTAAGTTGTAATACCCATATCCAATTTGATTGAAATTTTATCATGCATAAAGGAAAGTGTCTTTCAACTTAAACCTCCCCTTAGTGTCATAATCCCAAGACTCCAAGAAGTTAAGGTGGCCTAAACTTAAAGAAAATCTCTTTGCCTTGGGGCAGGAGAAAACACACACAAAAGTGTCCTAAACACCTTAAATCCACATTTTGTTAGCACCATCCCTTAGAGTAATGAGCATTTACAACACCAATCCACAATAGTAATCTACTATTTTATAAGAATAACTGCTATGAGAATTTTCCCCAACGTTGTTGTCGAGACAAATTTTTACTTCCATAGGTACCTTCACAAATTGTATAGGTTGAAAGAGTTGACTGAGCTATAGTCAGAACAAAGGCTATACATATGCTAGAAAAGAATTGCAGGAAAACATGAAGGCAGAAACTCAAAGCACAAAGAGCAACAAGCTAACAACTTTCAACAGGAAACAATAACACTGCCAAGATTACAAAAATCCCAAATGAATGGATCAACACATACAAGGTATTTAAAGATGATAATAATTCTTGTATCAGTCAAATGACTGTGAACAACTCACTGCTACTCCATGACTCAAAAGCAAGTCTATATGGTTCAGGAAGCAAAATGCTAACATTTAATAGAAGGATACCAGCAGAGTTGGGGATCATACTAGTTTCCAAAAGCACCCATGAAAATGCCATGATTTGTCACCAACAATTTATATTTACAAGATGCAATGAACCAATTTGATTCACATCTTACATAGGTAACACAAACCTGAGTTTTTGCGCTGATCCAAGAGTCTCCCCATATATATATGCCATGGTTACGAACAAGAACAGCTGTTGTTTTTGGGTAGGCTTCAATCTACAGTACGTGAAGGCATTTTTAATTAGTCTAAAACATTATAGAGAAATTTCCATCATAACAGTTCAGAAGGTTGCCAGAGTAAGCATCCATCAAGAAAGATAATGAAATTAAGTTATAGAGGAAAATATGTACATAGTTTTCTAATAAATGAACTTATGTACTTACATGCTTGTATTATAAGGTTGTACTCCGTAGTAATATTAATCATTTTTTGTTTCTCAAAAAGCACCAGGAAAACAAAAGGCACAATGTGCCATCCACAAATTGATATTATAAGGCAATCAGATCATCATGCAAAATGAAATGTATAACAAAACATACAGCTTTAGCAAGAGATTCTGTCAGCTCAAATTCATAAGCAGTGTTCTCTATTATGGGGACCACAAGTTCATCATAATAACCATGTCCTTTGATTCCCTTTATCATTTCCATGTGAGTGATCTGCAAATTTGCCAACAAGCATGACCAAGTCAAAGAAAGAAATAAAGGGGGGGAAAAAGCCGTGGGTAAAACTAGCTGTAGAAAGGCTAACCACTTTAAAACATTATCAACTAGATAAAATTTATTACTGCTTAAACACACCAATAATCAAAAACTTACTCGAAATTCTTTTGATAATGGATTTAGCATTGTTACAAGACAAGATTCGATTCCATGACTGTGGATAACAGCCCCAGCATTACACATGTCATATGCCTGCCAAAAAAAAAGGGTCATCTAGGCATCAATTGTGACTTTATTAAAGAAAAACACAAGATCAAAACAGGGAATTTTAAAATAAAAATAAAATAAAACAGAAGTCGCCCTAACAAAGATCTAATGACTAATGATCATTCCAATTAAAATTCATAACCAGATCTTCATTCCCAAAAGTATTTGAAAGAAGAGAGACATAGACTACAGCATTAATCAACAGTTAGGTGAGGCATCTATAATTGATGCAACATGCTTTCACATGCACAACTAAAGTTGATGAAAACTTCTTATTACAGGATTGTCAAGGACCAGTCTCCAGAAAACACTTTACAACTCCAGGATCATGCAACAAACAAGGTAACTAAAAATGCCAAATATCCGCAATAAAAGCTGTAGAAGTCAAGATTCAAAAGCAACATGCTTCATTTGCGTCAACAAAGTTAGTACCTCAAACTAAAACAGAATATAGTAATGGAAAAAACCTCTTCTGAAAATGTTAAACAAAAGTTTTTCCCTCGCATCTTGGTCACTTTTACTTTTTTGTTTCAAGCTCCTGTTCTTATCATAAATATCCTACAAATATACATGAGCTCAACTTTAATACAGAAAACTACACAACACATAACCCAATCTGGATTCATATAGAATTCAGAGTAGCTTGATCTCCGGATTGATTAAGCAATATCCAAACAAAAAGAATCTCACAGTTAGCTGATATTAATTATTTAAGAAGCAAGATTATTGATACCTTCAAGAAAAGAGGACCACAATCAGAGCATTTAGGAGGCTTATGTGGAAATGGTTTAGGAGAGGGCTCCCACAAGAAAGACCCTTCTGGAGATAACACATACATATCCTCTGGCACCATTCTCTCCTTCTGAACACCTACAGACATTACAAAACACCCAAATTATTTATTTATTTATATTGACAAATACAAAACACCCAGATTATTGAGCTCATATGATCAATACTCAAACATTAAAATACTCATGAGAATACACAGCACACACAGTTAACCTCAATTCATATCCCCAGTGCTCAAATAACAGAGGAATCCACAACATAGATAATTGGCCAAGGAATCAACCGGCATGGAAGGATGCACAAAACAAAACTGAGCACAAATAACAAATTCCCAGAAATCAAACAGCATAGAAGAGCACAAATACACATTTGAGCTTGAAAAAACAAATTCCCAGACTAATCATAAATTACCAACACCCAGAAATGAAACAACCAAAAGAACAAGTTGAAAACTTGAATTACACATCATTACCGGATGAGCATGGATAATCTATACCCAGAAACCAAATGGTTTAGAAGAACACCAAGTGTGTAACTAGCTTGAACAACACAATCCCAGAAAACCAATCAAAAATTGGAACAAAAGCAGAAAACTTGAATTACACATTATTCCCAGATGAGCATGAACAATCCAGAAGAACCCAAGTGCGCAATTAGCTCGAACAACACAATCCCAGAAAATCAGACAAAAATTGGAACACAAGTTGGCGAGCAAGAATGAAGATTACCCAGAAACCAAGAAAGTAGTAGTAACAAAGATTGAGGAAGAGCAACACACCAGAAGGGGACATGACGATGAGCTGGTGAGGCTTAGGAATGGAGTCATCGTGGACCTTGATGGTGATGCTACCACCAGTCCCAGACACCCAACCAAGATTGTAGAACTGGCGGCAAAGGTCTGAGATCAAAGACTTTGTGTCCTTCACTGCCTTGCTCTCCAGATATGCCGGTGAAGCTGAACCCACCTTCACTCCATTCACTGCAACTGCTGGCACTGCTGCCATTTTTGATTCTACGCACAGCAGAAGAGAGATAGAGAGAGAGACAGTGCGTGCGTGTGGATTTAGCTTATAATGTAGTCTGCGTTCAGTTTGTGTTAGAGAGAGAGAGAGAGAAAATGGGTGTGTGAGATTTTGTGAGATAACATGAGAATATTTGTTAGAGTTAGAGTTTGTGTTACAATTTGGTGACTAAATTGTGGGTTTTGATTGGATGAAAAAGGAAACTTAGTGCCACGTCTTAAGCTGTGCTTGTGAGAATTTAATTTAATTTTCTTTCTTTTTAAGAGTCGTGTGTGAATTTAATTGGTTTGGGTTTTGACTCTCAAAAAGCATAGTTGGTTCGGTTTTGTCTTGGGAATTTTGATCTTAATGTAGGAGGAGTATTTATTATTTTGGGTTTAATGAAGGATTAATGGTCTGCATAAAATCAAAATCTGTTTTGCAATTTGCAATGCTCAAGGTTTTTTGTTTTTAATGCGGTCAAATGGGCTTGCTAACATTTTGAATTAATGGTATTTCCTGTTTCATGCATTTATTTGCAGGCTCTTGGAAATAGAGCAACTACTGTGACGAGTTTGGCCTTCTCGATTTTCACATGTGCTCTTAATAGTTTTTTTTTTTTTGGGAAGAAATAAACACACGCACAAAAGAGAGGAAAATAAATTTTAACACAAAGATATGTCACAATCCCACTCAAAAATTATGGTAATTTTTAAGAGATAGTGGGGCAAGTTATATTACACACAATACACTTTTATAGACAATAACCTCTTAATAGTTGACACTATCTATCAAAAAAAAAAAAAAAAAACTCTTAATACTACAAGGAAGCATGTTGTGGGTTGTCACGTAAACATTAAATTATGGACAATATTTTATTATAAGAAATCTTTTTTTTTATGACAGAATATTATAAGAAATCTTAGGTGTTGTATCCTATGTTATCCCATTAAATGCAATCATATGACTAATAATTTAATTTTTCTTGAGGAACGGAGAAAATTTATTACCACAATTTTTTTTTTAGAAGTGATAGGTCCACAACATATTTATAACACTTTCATAATAAATTATAGATGGCAAGTTGTTACCGATTTTAATTTGAATTTACAACTTAAATTACTTTTTGCCCGTCATAGCCAATAACAATTGGCCACCTGTGTTTTGTTGTAAAAGTATTGTGAAAATATTATGGACATAACAGCTCTTCTTCTTTTTTACCACAACTTTAATGTGACAGATTATGAATGGTAAAAATAAAATGTCAGACTCATATGAAAGAGACCGGCAACTGCTCACAGTTTGCCACGTCAAAGTTATGGCAAAAAATAATAACGGTCCTACAACCACTCAAAAGGAAAAATAATACATTTTATATTTGATTGTATGACAAAATCTACTATTAGAATTTTTTTATTTACTAATTTTTTTATTTTTTATTTACTTTTCTAAATTTTAGGTTTAGGTTTAGTACTTTCTTGCTTTTTAGGTGCATTTTATATTTTTTAAGTCTTTCTTATCAAAAGAAAAGTTTTTTTTAGTCAAATCAAAGTAAGGCATAAATTTGGATTTATTTTAGAATATATTTTCTTATCAACGAAGTTTATAAACAATTTTTCATATTCAGAATTTAGTTTAATATAAATTTATACTTTTGCTTCATATTTTTCTAGTGGATTCCAAGCTATCTACAAGGAAACCCTGTGGATTTTTTTGAAGTAAACGTATTTTGCTTCTTGTGGCTTCTACACCGCATCAATTGATATCAAAACCTTGACTTATTCTAGTCTTGTGGCTAACGTGCGAGACAATAACAAATCCAATGACAAAAATCATCAAATATCAACGTGACAGCCATCAAGTATTATGATACATACAACAAGCACTCACAATATCTTGTTAGAATAGTGTCTTTAGAGCATGGAAACAATATGGATAAATATAATAATCATGGAGACATTACTCTCGGGCAACCTATTGATAAACAAGATTTTAATAGGCCTTATAAAAAAATAGCAATCTTTAATGGTTGTTTTTATAAAAAAAATAAAATAAAAAATAATAATAATATTTGATTGGTTACTTGATCGAGAAGATTTATTTGACTATATGAATACTCCTGGTGAGAGAAAAGTTACACTTGCTTTGTATAAACTTAGTGGATATGCCTTAAGTTGGTGGGAATACATATAGTTTGATAAAATTCGACAAGGTAAAGACACAATTCATTCATGGCCAAGGATGAAAAAGATGATTTCTATTAAATTTTATCTTGGAATTATGATGAAATATTGTCATGTACAAAACAAGAT
This sequence comes from Quercus parvula, assembly GCA_030820535.1. Taxonomy (NCBI): domain Eukaryota; kingdom Viridiplantae; phylum Streptophyta; class Magnoliopsida; order Fagales; family Fagaceae; genus Quercus; species Quercus parvula. The sequence continues at coordinate 21,926,453 of JAUAME010000004.1, forward strand.
TACTAGCCAAAAAGTTCATATTTGGTAAATTATTTTGAAGAGCCATATTCCAGATTAAGGGAGGAATTGCATGTTGAAGAAAATATAAGGTTTTACAGGGAAATTAATGAAAACCTTATAAAAGAAGATCTTGAAATTGAAATTGTGGAGAAGATTAATGAACATCCTATTATAGAGAAAGATATTAAAGTCGAGATTGTAGAGACTAGGAAGGAAGAAATTGAAGACAAAATTGTCAATGATCTCAGTGAAATCAAATCAAAGCAAGTCTCAAACTCCTATTATTTTGGTGGGAGGCACTAAACTAAAATTTTGATTCAATCACTGACTCTTATTTGGTAAATTTTGCCAATTGCATGAAAACCAAGAAAAAAGGATCTCAAGTTGCTCAGTTGATGACTTTCAAGTTTGGCAAGAAGATAGAAAATGAAGCATTCAAAGTATTTGTTTGATTGGCATGGAAGATTTTAGATCTCGAATATCAACTCAAGGACGAGTTTTTTCCAAGTGTTGGCATCTAATGTTGGACAAAATCTACAATTATACTTTTGTTATTTATTATTATTTTTTAAAATTTTTATGTAATTTTTAGAAATTTAGTCTTAGGATTAGTATGTCCATGATTTTATGTGCATTTAATGCGTTTTAAGTCAAATTAGAGTCCTATTATGGCTAGGTAGCAACTAGGATTTTTTTTTGAATATATTTTCTTATCAAACAAGTTTTCCAAAGCCATTAAATTGACCTCCAAGTTTGTAAAAGTTTATTCGAATTTAGAACTTAGTTTAATAAGATTCAAACTTTTGTCTTTATATTTTCTGGTAGATTCCAGATTATCTCTCTTTGTAGATTCGACAAACTCTCGTGAATTCGAGGTTATTTTCTTGAAGTAGATGTGTTCTACTATTGTAGCTTTTGTACTATATCAATATTGCACAAAAAATGTTGTCACATGCTTTAATTTAATTGAAAAACCTAAGCATGATTAAGTATTTTTTGTTATAAAACTCCCTTTTTAAGTATTTTTTTTTTAATTTTAATTTTTTTATGGAAAACATGAGCACAATTTGTGCTTTGTAAATTTACACCACTTTTATTTCAAAAAGGATCAAACCTTGCCTACAACTCATTCGATCGCGATGTAGATCTTTTTATTTCGATTAGAGTCATTGTATATTTGTGTTATATTGTGAGCATAATATTTGCATAATTGGAGCCTTGTGAACTATATATAAATTTTTTATTATATAAGGTTTTAGTATTTTTAAGTTAATTTTTTTTTTATTAATTTAATTATTACTGTGGGGCTAAAGGATCTAGGAACTTCGGCTCATTTCATATCAAGTCCAAGGCCCATGCCGAGGAGGAAGAAGTGCCCGAGGGCGAACGAAAGGAATCCAGACTGCCAGGATATACTGCCGATGACGACCTTGTCCTCGGCAGACCAAAATCACAGAAGGGGAAGGCGCCACGTCGCCAGAGGCAGTCCCCTCGAGGATCCCAAAGGAGATTCCTAACCCAATGGGCCAGCCATAGGAGCATGGTAGAAAAGCACCCCCAGAAGAAGTTGTCACCTCCATATTAAATACCCACAGCTAACAGCCTGACCCCATTTATGTGGACGTGACCCCTAAACAGTGTGATGGGGGCGACAGCAGCTCACAGAGCGCCAGAAAGAGTAGCCGACGGGACGTGAGCTCAAGTATGGGCATGGATGACTAACAAGTGTAGGAGAATGATAAACCAAGGAGAATGATAAACCAAGGAGAAGGATATATATAACATGAGAGATCTCCCAGGAGAAGGGGTGGGAAAAAGGCTCCTGGGAAGCGAGAGGAGCTGGGAATTCACATCCTCGGACGAGGAGTCCTTTCTCCCTGGGACGTAGGGCCATCTGATTCTGTGTTCTTAGCTCCTATTTGATCATCGCCCATTCCCAAACAAACCGTCGCCCCATCAGAGCCCAACTTTTGGACCCACTCTCTACAAATTCATTGTAATGGGTCCGCTGGGCCTAGATCCTGTCCGTCGCTGGGCCCGATCTGAAAACCAAGACCCTACAATTGGCGCCATCTGTGAGAAAGGTTGCTCATGAGATGATAAGTGCAGTGGCTTGTTAAGGCAGGATCAAGTTCCTTAGCGAAGGTTATGGTGGCCAGTCTACTGTACCACAAGGGGAGAATTGCCAGGTGGTTCATAGCTCAACGGGCCTCTGGCACCATATGCGTGGCCCTCGCCCCCACCAAGGGTTAGACCCCCGCGAATCTAGTGGCCAGCCCCGTTGGGCCTCGATTGAGGAAAGTGACGGCCGCGCGAGGCACTTCAAGGGGGCTCCGCAGTGGGACTAGTTCTGGAAGATAGGTATTGGTGTCTTCTGACCCACTGGAGCAGTTGAATAGGGCTTTAGCAATGGCAAGTCCTCGGAAGTGTGAGAGACTACGCCCTCGGCCCGTTTTATGATGTTGGGCCAAACCCACGTGAATGGATGGAGTTGTGTTGTTGCCTCTTAAAATGGAAGTTCGACTAGTTATATTTTCCCCTTTAGATTAAGGGTTTTACAATGGAGTCGCAACTTATTTAATTATTGGAAAAATAAGAAAACCATAATTTAAAAAATTCATCATTTTATTAATTTGAAATTGAATTTACATTGATCATAGGAAAATTACATGGTTTTGATCCTAGATACAATCTAAGATAAAGTACATGGCTTTGTTTCCTAGTTACAATCTAGAAATTGAAAAATTACATGGATAAGCATTTGATCTACTAACCCTTGATCTAAACTCGAAGGCTAGGTTACAAGGTGGGAAGGTGTTAGGCACCCACCTTGCCCGGTGAAACCGGTCTTCTAGACTATGGTGGCCAACATTCATATCATATCATCCAATATGTCAATCAATCTACATGTTGAATTTAATGTGTGTGCATGTGATAAACCCTAATTCAATTTAATAAGTATTGCATTTGGATTGAAAAATAAATTCTAGTGAATGTGTGTGGATGGTGATAACCTAGATTCAAGAATTTGAAAGAATTATTAAACAAACATGTTTTTCATATTTTTGATGTGGATTTAAGATCAAAACTAGTGTTTATGCATGAACATGTGATGAACAACCAAAAACATGTGAAGAACAACTAAGAACATTCAAACATATTCAAAGGAATTTAAATGACTGTTATCATGCTTTAATCTTAAACTCTCATCATGGCAACACCAAACAAGTTAGGAAAAGGATTATACCTTCATGCAAGATCCATATAGTGGAGGAGGAGACTCTTGGTAGAGGTCCTAATGGTGGAGGAAAAGAAGAGTTAGGAGGGAAAGAATGAGTCTCACTCAATACCTTGAGCCTCAAGAAGACCAAGATATGACAAGATTACTCAACTTCCTAGAACTTAAGAGAGGAGAAGATGGGGGGTTTTTGTGTGCTTTGGAATGAAGGAGAGGAGGGGTTTATATAGTAGTGGTGGAGAAAATATGAATGGAAGGCCATTTAATGAGGGTTGACAAAGAATCATAAACCTAGTCCTCATTTTAACCTTGGGGGAAATCTGGTGCATTAAATGGAAAGATTGGTGGGAGTGAGGAGCAAGCCAAGTTCGATTTTCCCGCAACTGCTGTAACAGCTTGTAGAGCTAACTTCGAAAAATCATATCTAACTCAATTTTGATAGGAATTGTCTTATTCTTGTGCTCAAATTGAAGCCCCGGATGTCTAGTTTCTGGGAAAATTAACCTCATTCACAAATTCAAAATATTTTGAGAGATATGGATGAAATGGTGAGCAGAGGTTATTTGTTAGAAAATGGTTTCAGCACAATTAATATTAATAGGTCCTAAATTAGCTCCCAATTAACATTAAATGGCTTCAATCACTCTCATTTCAGACTTAATTGGTTCTAAATTTACTATAATTAAAAGATAATTGCACAAATTACTCATTGAATAATTAATGTTTAATTATCTAATAAATTAGGTGTATGCAACCTCACCATAAAATGTAGTCCCAACCAATCAAATTATGACACATTATTGATCTCAAATTGATTACACTTATAACCAATTGAAATCAATTGTTCATAATCACATATAATCGGACTCAATTTGTAATAGTGCATCTCAGCCATTAAAACTTGATTTGATGATAACTTTCAATCTGGTGGTCCGATTAGGGCTTATGACCAGTCAATTTGATCGTTATGACATCAAGATCATTTTGGTGAAATGAGATTAAGGATCTAATGGCCAGAATCAATATGCATATTCCCAAGGCTAAATTACCCTTTTACCCTCCATGTGAGGTTAAATGCAGGTTGCAAAATGGGGTGTCAACAGAATGCCCCTCATTGGCAGAGCTTGAAAAGCGAATGTCAATGTATGAAAGAGACACCTAACTTTGCAATCAGTATTTAACCGTGGTTAATGTATGATGCATGTAGATAAAAATGCAGATGATCATGTAGTGGATCAAAATGTGGACCAAATCTCGAGGGAGATTGCCTATGTACCTCTTGGAGGGGGGATCAGGTCCAAACGTAGTTCATGCCTGCAATTTTTTTTTTTTTTTTGAATGAGTACAAGATATGCTTACCTGGAAGACGACGGATTCTGATTCATGTTTTTAGAGGACCAAGGATTTTTGGGCTTTGGCTCATGTTTTCAGAGGACCAAAGGTTCTGGATCCTGGATCACGTTTTCAGAGACCTAGGATTTTGGGGCTTTGGCTCATGTTTTTAGAGGACCAAAGGTTCTGGATCCTGGCTCATGTTCTCAGAGACCTAGGATTTAGGGGCTTTGGCTCATGCTTTCAAAGGACCAAAGGTTCTGGATCCTGGCTTATGTTTTCAGAGGCCTAGGATTTTTTGGATCTTGGCTCATGTTTTCAGAGGACCAAGGGTTTTGGGGCTTTGGCTCATGTTTTCAGAGGACCAAAGGTTCTGGATTCTGGCTCATATTTTCAGAGACCTAGGATTTTCGAATCTTAGCTCATGTTTTCAGAAGACCAAGGGTTTTTTGGGCTTTGGCTCATGTTTTCAGAGGCCTAGGATTTTTGGGTCTTGGCTCGTGTTTTCAGAGGACCAAGGGTTTTTTGGGCTTTGGCTCATGTTTTCAAAGGACCAAAAGTTCTGGATCCTGGCTCATGTTTTCAGAGACCTAGGATTTTTGGATCTTGGTTTATGTTTTCAGAGGACCAAGGGTTTTTTGGGCTTTGGCACATGTTTTCAGAGGACTAACGGTTCTGGATCCGGGCTCATGTTTTCAGAGGCCTAGGATTTTTGGATCTTGGCTCATGTTTTCAGAGGACCAAGGGTTTTTTGGGCTTTGGCTCATTTTTCAGAGGACCAAAGGTACCGGATCCCGGCTCATGTTTTCAGTGACCTAGGATTTTTGGATCTTGGCTCATGTTTTCAGAGGACCAAGGGTTTTGGGGCTTTGGCTCATGTTTTCAGAGGACCAAAGGTTTTGGATCCTAGCTCATGTTTTCAGAGACCTAGGATTTTTGGATCTTGGCTCATATTTTCAAAGGACCAAAGGTTCTAGGCTTTGGCTCATGTTTTCAGAGGACCAAAGGTTCTGGATCCTGGATCATGTTTTCAGAGGCCTAGGATTTTGGGGCTTTGGCTCATGTTTTCAGAGGACCAAAAGTTCTGGATCCTGACTCATGTTTTCCGAGGCTTAGGATTTTTGGATCTTGGCTCAAGTTTTCAGAGGACCAAGGGTTTTTTAGGCTTTTGCTCATGTTTTCAGAGGACCAAAGGTTCTTGATCCTGGCTCATGTTTTCAGAGACCTAAGATTTTTGGATCTTGGCTCATGTTTTCAGAGGACCAAGGGTTTTTTGGGGCTTTGGCTCATGTTTTCAGAGGACTAAAGGTTCTGGATCCTGGCTCATGTTTTCAGAGACCTAGGATTTTGGGGCTTTGGCTCATGTTTTCATAGGACCAAAGGTTCTGGATCCTGGTTTATGTTTTCAGAGGCCTAGGATTTTCGGATCTTGGCTCATGTTTTCAGAGGACCAAGGGTTTTTTGGGCTTTGGCTCATGTTTTCAGAGGACCAAAGATTTTGGATCCTGGCTCATGTTTTTAGAGACCTAGGATTTTTGGATCTTGGCTCATGTTTTCAGAGGACCAAAGGTTCTGGGCTTTGGCTCAGGTTTTCAGAGGACTAAAGGTTCTGGATCCTAGCTCATGTTTTCAAAGGCCTAGGATTTTGGGGCTTTGGCTCATGTTTTCAGATGACCAAAAGTTCTGGCTCCTGACTCATGTTTTCAGAGGCCTAGGATTTTTGGATCTTGGCTCATGTTTTCAGAGGACCAAGGGTTTTTTGGGCTTTGGCTCATGTTTTCAGAGGACCAAAGATTTTGGATCCTGGCTCATGTTTTGAGAGACCTAGGATTTTTGGATCTTGGCTCATGTTTTCAGAGGACCAAGGGTTTTTTGGGGCTTTGGCTCATGTTTTCAGAGGACCAAAGGTTTTGGATCCTGGGTCATGTTTTCAGAGGCCTAGGATTTTGGATCTTGGCTCATGGTTTCAGATGACCAAGGGTTTTTTGGGCTTTGACTCATGTTTTCAGAGGACCAAAGGTTCTGAATCCTGGCTCATATTTTCAGAGGCCTAGGATTTTTGGATCTTGGCTCATGTTTTCAGAGGACCAAAGGTTTTGGATCCTGACTCATGTTTTCAGAGGCCTAGGATTTTTGGATCTTGGCTCATGTGTTCAGAGGACCAAGGGTTTTTTGGGCTTCGGCTCATGTTTTCAAAGGACCAAAGATTTTGGATCCTGGCTCATGTTTTTAGAGACCTAGGATTTTCCTATCTTGGCTCATGTTTTTAGAGGACCAAGCGCTTTGGGGCTTTGGCTCATGTTTTCAGAGGACCAAATGTTTTGAATCCTAGCTCATGTTTTCAGAGACCTAGGATTTTTTGATCTTGGCTCATGTTTTCAGAGGACCAAGGGTTTTTTGGGGCTTTGGCTCATGTTTTCAGAGGACCAAAGGTTTTGGATCCTGGGTCATGTTTTCAGAGGCCTAGGATTTTGGATCTTGGCTCATGGTTTCAGATGACCAAGGGTTTTTTGGGCTTTGACTCATGTTTTCAGAGGACCAAAGGTTCTGGATCCTGGTTTATGTTTTCAGAGGCCTAGGATTTTCGGATCTTGGCTCATGTTTTCAGAGGACCAAGGGTTTTTTGGGCTTTGGCTCATGTTTTCAGAGGACCAAAGATTTTGGATCCTGGCTCATGTTTTTAGAGACCTAGGATTTTTGGATCTTGGCTCATGTTTTCAGAGGACCAAAGGTTCTGGGCTTTGGCTCATGTTTTCAGAGGACTAAAGGTTCTGGATCCTAGCTCATGTTTTCAAAGGCCTAGGATTTTGGGGCTTTGGCTCATGTTTTCAGATGACCAAAAGTTCTGGCTCCTGACTCATGTATTCAGAGGCCTAGGATTTTTGGATCTTGGCTCATGTTTTCAGAGGACCAAGGGTTTTTTGGGCTTTGGCTCATGTTTTCAGAGGACCAAAGATTTTGGATCCTGGCTCATGTTTTGAGAGACCTAGGATTTTTGGATCTTGGCTCATGTTTTCAGAGGACCAAGGGTTTTTTGGGGCTTTGGCTCATGTTTTCAGAGGACCAAAGGTTTTGGATCCTGGGTCATGTTTTCAGAGGCCTAGGATTTTGGATCTTGGCTCATGGTTTCAGATGACCAAGGGTTTTTTGGGCTTTGACTCATGTTTTCAGAGGACCAAAGGTTCTGAATCCTGGCTCATATTTTCAGAGCCCTAGGATTTTTGGATCTTGGCTCATGTTTTCAGAGGACCAAAGGTTTTGGATCCTGACTCATGTTTTCAGAGGCCTAGGATTTTTGGATCTTGGCTCATGTGTTCAGAGGACCAAGGGTTTTTTGGGCTTTGGCTCATGTTTTCAAAGGACCAAAGCTTTTGGATCCTGGCTCATGTTTTTAGAGACCTAGGATTTTCCTATCTTGGCTCATGTTTTCAGAGGACCAAGCGCTTTGGGGCTTTGGCTCATGTTTTCAGAGGACCAAATGTTTTGAATCCTAGCTCATGTTTTCAGAGACCTAGGATTTTTGGATCTTGGCTCATGTTTTCAGAGGACCAAAGGTTCTGGGCTTTGGCTCATGTTTTCAGAGGACCAAAGGTTCTAGATCCTGGCTCATGTTTTCAAAGGCCTAGGATTTTGGGGCTTTGGCTCATGTTTTCAGATGACCAAAAGTTCTGGCTCCTGACTCATGTTTTCAGACGCCTAGGATTTTTGGATCTTGGCTCATGCGTTCAGAGGACCAAGGGTTTTTTGGGCTTTGGCTCATGTTTTCAAAGGAGCAAAGATTTTGGATCCTGGCTAATGTTTTCAGAGACCTAGGATTTTTGGATCTTGGCTCATGTTTTCAGAGGACCAAGGGTTTTTTGGTCTTTGGCTCATGTTTTCAGAGGACCAAAGGTTCTGGATCCTGGCTCATATTTTCAGAGGCCTAGGATTTTTGGATCTTGGCTCATGTTTTCAAAGGACCAAAGGTTTTGGATCCTGGCTCACGTTTTCAGAGGCCTAGGATTTTTGGATCTTGGCTCATGTTTTTAGAGGACCAAAGGTTTTTTGGGGCTTTGGCTCATGTTTTCAGTGGACCAAAGGTTCTGGATCCTGGCTCATGTTTTTAGAGGCCTACGATTTTGGGGCTTTGGCTCATGTTTTTAGAGAACCAAAGGTTCTGGATCATGGCTCATGTTTTCAGAGGCCTAGGATTTTCGGATCTTGGCTCATATTTTCAGAGGACCAAGGGTTTTTTGGGCTTTAGCTCATGTTTTCAGAGGACCAAAGATTTTGGATCCTGGCTTATGTTTTCAGAGACCTTGGATTTTGGGATCTTGGCTCATGTTTTTAGAGGACCAAAGGTTACGGGCTTTGGCTCATGTTTTCAGAGGACCAAAGGTTCTGGATCCTGGCTCATGTTTTTAGAGGCCTAGGATTTTGGGGCTTTGGCTCATGTTTTCAGAGGACCAAAACTTCTGCATCCTGACTCATGTTTTCAGAGGCCTAGGATTTTTTGATCTTGGCTCATGTTTACAGAGGACCGAGGGATTTTTGGGCTTTGGCTCATGTTTTCAGAGGACCAAAGATTTTGAATCCTGGCTCATATTTTCAGAGGCCTAGGATTTTTGGATCTTGGCTCATATTTTTAGAGGACTAAAGGTTTTTTGGGGCTTTGGCTCATGTTTTAAGAGGACCAAAGGTTCTGGATCCTGCCTCATGTTTTCAGAGGCCTAGGATTTTGGGGCTTTGGCTCATGTTTTTAGAGGACCAAAGGTTCTGGATCCTGGCTCATGTTTTCAGAGACCTAGGATTTAGGGGCTTTGGCTCATGCTTTCAGAGGACCAAAGGTTTTGGATCCTGGCTTATGTTTTCAGAGGCCTAGGATTTTTTGGATCTTGGCTCATGTTTTCAGAGGACCAAGGGTTTTGGGGCTTTGGCTCATGTTTTCAGAGGACCAAAGTTTCTGGATCCTGGCTCATATTTTCAGAGACCTAGAATTTTCGAATCTTAGCTCATGTTTTCAGAAGACCAAGAGTTTTTTGGGCTTTGGCTCATGTTTTCAGAGGACCAAAGATTTTGGATCCTGGCTCATGTTTTCAGAGACCTAGGATTTTTGGATCTTGGCTCATGTTTTCAGATGACCAAGGGTTTTTTGGGGCTTTGGCTCATGTTTTCAGAGGACCAAAGGTTTTGGATCCTGGGTCATGTTTTCAGAGGCCTAGGATTTTGGATCTTGGCTCATGGTTTCAGAGGACCAAGGGTTTTTTGGGCTTTGACTCATGTTTTAAGAGGACCAAAGGTTCTGATTCCTGGCTCATGTTTTCAGAAGCCTAGGATTTTTGGATCTTGGCTCATGTTTTCAGAGGACCAAAGGTTTTGGATCCTGACTCATGTTTTCAGAGGCCTAGGATTTTTGGATCTTGGCTCATGTGTTCAGAGGGCCAAGCGTTTTTTGGGCTTTGGCTCATGTTTTCAAAGGACCAAAGATTTTGAATCCTGGCTCATGTTTTTAGAGACCTAGGATTTTTCTATCTTGGCTCATGTTTTCAGAGGACCAAGCGCTTTGGGGCTTTGGCTCATGTTTTCAGAGGACTAAAGGTTTTGGATCCTAGCTCATGTTTTCAGGGACCTAGGATTTTTGGATCTTGGCTCATGTTTTCAGAGGACCAAAGGTTCTGGGCTTTGGCTCAAGTTTTCAGAGGACCAAAGGTTCTAGATCCTGGCTCATGTTTTCAAAGGCCTAGGATTTCGGGGCTTTGGCTCATGTTTTCAGATGACCAAAAGTTCTGGCTCCTGACTCATGTTTTCAGACGCCTAGGATTTTTGGATCTTGGCTCATGTGTTCAGAGGACCAAGGGTTTTTTGGGCTTTGGCTCATGTTTTCAAAGGACCAAAGCTTTTGGATCCTGGCTCATGTTTTTAGAGACCTAGGATTTTCCTATCTTGGCTCATGTTTTCAGAGGACCAAGCGCTTTGGGGCTTTGGCTCATGTTTTCAGAGGACCAAATGTTTTGAATCCCAGCTCATGTTTTCAGAGACCTAGGATTTTTGGATCTTGGCTCATGTTTTCAGAGGACCAAAGGTTCTGGGCTTTGGCTCATGTTTTCAGAGGACCAAAGGTTCTAGATCCTGGCTCATGTTTTCAAAGGCCTAGGATTTTGGGGCTTTGGCTCATGTTTTCAGATGACCAAAAGTTCTGGCTCCTGACTCATGTTTTCAGACGCCTAGGATTTTTGGATCTTGGCTCATGCGTTCAGAGGACCAAGGGTTTTTTGGGCTTTGGCTCATGTTTTCAAAGGAGCAAAGATTTTGGATCCTGGCTCATGTTTTCAGAGACCTAGGATTTTTGGATCTTGGCTCATGTTTTCAGAGGACCAAGGGTTTTTTGGGGCTTTGGCTCATGTTTTCAGAGGACCAAAGGTTTTGGATCCTGGCTCATGTTGTCAGAGGCCTAGGATTATGGATCTTGGCTCATGTTTTCAGAGGACCAAAGGTTCTGGATCCTGGCTCATATTTTCAGAGGCCTAGGATTTTTGGATCTTGGCTCATGTTTTCAAAGGTCCAAAGGTTTTGGATCCTGGCTCATGTTTTCAGAGGCCTAGGATTTTTGGATCCTGGCTCATGTTTTTAGAGGACCAAGGGTTTTTTAGCGCTTTGGCTTATGTTTTCAGTGGACCAAAGGTTCTGGATCCTGGCTCATGTTTTTAGAGGCCTACGATTTTGGGGCTTTGGCTCATGTTTTTAGAGAACCAAAGGTTCTGGATCATGGCTCATGTTTTCAGAGGCCTAGGATTTTCGGATCTTGGCTCATATTTTCAGAGGACCAAGGGTTTTTTGGGCTTTAGCTCATGTTTTCAGAGGACCAAAGGTTTTGGATCCTGGCTTATGTTTTCAGAGACCTTGGATTTTGGGATCTTGGCTCATGTTTTTAGAGGACCAAAGGTTCCGGGCTTTGGCTCATGTTTTCAGAGGACCAAAGGTTCTGGATCCTGGCTCATATTTTCAGAGGCATAGGATTTTTGGATCTTGGCTCATGTTTTCAGAGGACCAAAGATTTTGGATCCTGGCTCATGTTTTCAGAGACCTAGGATTTTTGGATCTTGGCTCATGTTTTCATAGGACCAAGGGTTTTTTGGGGCTTTGGCTCATGTTTTCAGAGGACCAAAGGTTTTGGATCCTGGGTCATGTTTTCAGAGGCCTAGGATTTTGGATCTTGGCTCATGGTTTCAGATGACCAAGGGTTTTTTGGGCTTTGACTCATGTTTTCAGAGGAACAAAGGTTCTGAATCCTGGCTCATGTTTTCAGAGGCCTAGGATTTTTGGATCTTGGCTCATGTTTTCAGAGGACCAAAGGTTTTGGATCCTGAATCATGTTTTCAGAGGCCTAGGATTTTTGGATCTTGGCTCATGTGTTCAGAGGACCAAGGGTTTTTTGGGCTTTGGCTCATGTTTTCAAAGGACCAAAGATTTTGGATCCTGGCTCATGTTTTTAGAGACCTATGATTTTTCTATCTTGGCTCATGTTTTCAAAGGACCAAGCGCTTTGGGGCTTTGGCTCATGTTTTCAGAGGACCAAAGGTTTTGAATCCTAGCTCATGTTTTCAGAGACCTAGGATTTTTGGATCTTGGCTCATGTTTTCAGAGGACCAAAGGTTCTGGGCTTTGGCTCATGTTTTCAGAGGACCAAAGGTTCTAGATCCTGGCTCATGTTTTCAAAGGCCTAGGATTTTGGGGCTTTGGCTCATGTTTTCAGATGACCAAAAGTTCTGGCTCCTGACTCATGTTTTCAGAGGCCTAGGATTTTTGGATCTTGGCTCATGTGTTCAGAGGACCAAGGGTTTTTTGGGCTTTGGCTCATGTTTTTAAAGGTGCAAAGATTTTGGATCCTGGCTCATGTTTTCAGAGACCTAGGATTTTTGTATCTTGGCTCATGTTTTCAGAGGACCAAGGGTTTTTTGGGGCTTTGGCTCATGGTTTCAGAGGACCAAAGGTTTTGGATCCTGGCTCATGTTGTCAGAGGCCTAGGATTTTGGATCTTGGCTAATGTTTTCAGAGGACCAAGGGTTTTTTGGTCTTTGGCTCATGTTTTCAGAGGACCAAAGGTTCTGGATCCGGGCTCATATTTTCAGAGGCCTAGGATTTTTGGATCTTGGCTCATGTTTTCAAAGGACCAAAGGTTTTGGATCCTGGCTCACGTTTTCAGAGGCCTAGGATTTTTGGATCTTGGCTCATGTTTTTAGAGGACCAAAGGTTTTTTGGGGCTTTGGCTCATGTTTTCAGTGGACCAAAGGTTCTGGATCCTGGCTCATGTTTTTAGAGGCCTACGATTTTGGGGCTTTGGCTCATGTTTTTAGAGAACCAAAGGTTCTGGATCATGGCTCATGTTTTCAGAGGCCTAGGATTTTCGGATCTTGGCTCATATTTTCAGAGGACCAAGGGTTTTTTGGGCTTTAGCTCATGTTTTCAGAGGACCAAAGATTTTGGATCCTGGCTTATGTTTTCAGAGACCTTGGATTTTGGGATCTTGGCTCATGTTTTTAGAGGACCAAAGGTTACGGGCTTTGGCTCATGTTTTCAGAGGACCAAAGGTTCTGGATCCTGGCTCATGTTTTTAGAGGCCTAGGATTTTGGGGCTTTGGCTCATGTTTTCAGAGGACCAAAACTTCTGCATCCTGACTCATGTTTTCAGAGGCCTAGGATTTTTTGATCTTGGCTCATGTTTTCAGAGGACCGAGGGATTTTTGGGCTTTGGCTCATGTTTTCAGAGGACCAAAGATTTTGAATCCTGGCTCATATTTTCAGAGGCCTAGGATTTTTGGATCTTGGCTCATATTTTCAGAGGACTAAAGGTTTTTTGGGGCTTTGGCTCATGTTTTAAGAGGACCAAAGGTTCTGGATCCTGCCTCATGTTTTCAGAGGCCTAGGATTTTGGGGCTTTGGCTCATGTTTTTAGAGGACCAAAGGTTCTGGATCCTGGCTCATGTTTTCAGAGACCTAGGATTTAGGGGCTTTGGCTCATGCTTTCAGAGGACCAAAGGTTTTGGATCCTGGCTTATGTTTTCAGAGGCCTAGGATTTTTTGGATCTTGGCTCATGTTTTCAGAGGACCAAGGGTTTTGGGGCTTTGGCTCATGTTTTCAGAGGACCAAAGTTTCTGGATCCTGGCTCATATTTTCAGAGACCTAGAATTTTCGAATCTTAGCTCATGTTTTCAGAAGACCAAGAGTTTTTTGGGCTTTGGCTCATGTTTTCAGAGGACCAAAGATTTTGGATCCTGGCTCATGTTTTCAGAGACCTAGGATTTTTGGATCTTGGCTCATGTTTTCAGATGACCAAGGGTTTTTTGGGGCTTTGGCTCATGTTTTCAGAGGACCAAAGGTTTTGGATCCTGGGTCATGTTTTCAGAGGCCTAGGATTTTGGATCTTGGCTCATGGTTTCAGAGGACCAAGGGTTTTTTGGGCTTTGACTCATGTTTTAAGAGGACCAAAGGTTCTGATTCCTGGCTCATGTTTTCAGAAGCCTAGGATTTTTGGATCTTGGCTCATGTTTTCAGAGGACCAAAGGTTTTGGATCCTGACTCATGTTTTCAGAGGCCTAGGATTTTTGGATCTTGGCTCATGTGTTCAGAGGGCCAAGCGTTTTTTGGGCTTTGGCTCATGTTTTCAAAGGACCAAAGATTTTGAATCCTGGCTCATGTTTTTAGAGACCTAGGATTTTTCTATCTTGGCTCATGTTTTCAGAGGACCAAGCGCTTTGGGGCTTTGGCTCATGTTTTCAGAGGACTAAAGGTTTTGGATCCTAGCTCATGTTTTCAGGGACCTAGGATTTTTGGATCTTGGCTCATGTTTTCAGAGGACCAAAGGTTCTGGGCTTTGGCTCAAGTTTTCAGAGGACCAAAGGTTCTAGATCCTGGCTCATGTTTTCAAGGGCCTAGGATTTCGGGGCTTTGGCTCATGTTTTCAGATGACCAAAAGTTCTGGCTCCTGACTCATGTTTTCAGACGCCTAGGATTTTTGGATCTTGGCTCATGTGTTCAGAGGACCAAGGGTTTTTTGGGCTTTGGCTCATGTTTTCAAAGGACCAAAGATTTTGGATCCTGGCTCATGTTTTCAGAGACCTAGGATTTTTGGATCTTGGCTCATGTTTTCAGAGGACCAAGGGTTTTTTGGGGCTTTAGCTCATGTTTTCAGAGGACCAAAGGTTTTGGATCCTGGCTCATGTTGTCAGAGGCCTAGGATTTTGGATCTTGGCTAATGTTTTCAGAGGACCAAGGGTTTTTTGGGGCTTTGGCACATGTTTTCAGAGGACCAAAGGTTTTGGATCCTGGCTCATGTTGTCAGAGGCCTAGGATTTTTGGATCTTGGCTCATGTTTTCAGAGGACCAAGGGTTTTTTGGGGCTTTGGCTCATGTTTTCAGTGGACCAAAGGTTCTTGATCCTGGCTCATGTTTTTAGAGGCCTACGATTTTGGGGCTTTGACTCATGTTTTCAGAGGACCAAGGGTTTTAGATCCTGACTCATGTTTTCAAAGGTCTAGGATTTTGGGGCTTTGGCTCATGTTTTCAGATGACCAAAAGTTCTGGCTCCTGACTCATGTTTTCAGAGGCCTAGGATTTTTGGATCTTGGCTCATGTGTTCAGAGGACCAAGGGTTTTTTTGGCTTTGGCTCATGTTTTCAAAGGACCAAAGATTTTGGATCCTGGCTCATGTTTTCAGAGACCTAGGATTTTTGGATCTTGGCTCATGTTTTCAGAGGACCAAGGGTTTTTTGGGGCTTTGGCTCATGTTTTCAGAGGACCAAAGGTTTTGGATCCTGGGTCATGTTTTCAGAGGCCTAGGATTTTGGATCTTGGCTCATGGTTTCAGATGACCAAGGGTTTTTTGGGCTTTGACTCATGTTTTCAGAGGACCAAAGTTTCTAAATCCTGGCTCATATTTTCAGAGGCCTAGGATTTTTGGATCCTGGCTCATGTTTTTAGAGACCTAGGATTTTTCTATCTTGGCTCATGTTTTCAGAGGAGCAAGCGCTTTGGGGCTTTGGCTCATGTTTTCAGAGGACCAAAGGTTTTGAATCCTAGCTCATGTTTTCAGAGACCTACGATTTTTGGATCTTGGCTCATGTTTTCAGAGGACCAAAGGTTCTGGGCTTTGGCTCATGTTTTCAGAGGACCAAAGGTTCTAGATCCTGGCTCATGTTTTCAAAGGCCTAGGATTTTGGGGCTTTGGCTCATATTTTCAGATGACCAAAAGTTCTGGCTCCTGACTCATGTTTTCAGAGGCCTAGGATTTTTGGATCTTGGCTCATGTGTTCAGAGGACCAAGGGTTTTTTGGGCTTTGGCTCATGTTTTCAAAGGAGCAAAGATTTTGGATCCTGGCTCATGTTTTCAGAGATCTAGGATTTTTGGATCTTGGCTCATGTTTTCAGAGGACCAAGGGTTTTTTGTGGCTTTGGCTCATGTTTTCAGAGGACCAAAGGTTTTGGATCCTGGCTCATGTTGTCAGAGGCCTAGGATTTTGGATCTTGGCCCATGTTTTCAGAGGACCAAAGGTTCTGGATCCTGGCTCATATTTTCAGAGGCCTAGGATTTTTGGATCTTGGCTCATGTTTTCAAAGGACCAAAGGTTTTGGATCCTGGCTCATGTTTTCAGAGGCCTAGGATTTTTGGATCCTGGCTCATGTTTTTAGAGGACCAAGGGTTTTTTAGGGCTTTGGCTCATGTTTTCAGTGGACCAAAGGTTCTGGATCCTGGCTCATGTTTTTAGAGGCCTACGATTTTGGGGCTTTGGCTCATGTTTTTAGAGAACCAAAGGTTCTGGATCATGGCTCATGTTTTCAGAGGCCTAGGATTTTCGGATCTTGGCTCATATTTTCAAAGGACCAAGGGTTTTTTGGGCTTTAGCTCATGTTTTCAGAGGACCAAAGGTTTTGGATCCTGGCTTATGTTTTCAGAGACCTTGGATTTTGGGATCTTGGCTTATGTTTTTAGAGGACCAAAGGTTCCGGGCTTTGGCTCATGTTTTCAGAGGACCAAAGGTTCTGGATCCTGGCTCATATTTTCAGAGGCCTAGGATTTTTGGATCTTGGCTCATGTTTTCAGAGGACCAAAGATTTTGGATCCTGGCTCATGTTTTCAGAGACCTAGGATTTTTGGATCTTGGCTCATGTTTTCAGAGGACCAAGGGTTTTTTGGGGCTTTGGCTCATGTTTTCAGAGGACCAAAGGTTTTGGATCCTGGGTCATGTTTTCACAGGCCTAGGATTTTGGATCTTGGCTCATGGTTTCAGATGACCAAGGGTTTTTTGGGCTTTGACTCATGTTTTCAGAGGACCAAAGGTTCTGAATCCTGGCTCATATTTTCAGAGGCCTAGGATTTTTGGATCTTGGCTCATGTTTTCAGAGGACCAAAGCTTTTGGATCCTGACTCATGTTTTCAGAGGCCTAGGATTTTTGGATCTTGGCTCATGTGTTCAGAGGACCAAGGGTTTTTTGGGCTTTGGCTCATGTTTTCAAAGGACCAAAGATTTTGGATCCTGGCTCATGTTTTTAGAGACCTAGGATTTTTCTATCTTGGCTCATGTTTTCAGAGGACCAAGCGCTTTGGGGCTTTGGCTCATGTTTTCAGAGGACCAAAGGTTTTGAATCCTAGCTCATGTTTTCAGAGACCTAGGATTTTTGGATCTTGGCTCATGTTTTCAGAGGACCAAAGGTTCTGGGCTTTGGCTCATGTTTTCAGAGGACCAAAGGTTCTAGATCCTGGCTCATGTTTTCAAAGGCCTAGGATTTTGGGGCTTTGGCTCATGTTTTCAGATGACCAAAAGTTCTGGCTCCTGACTCATGTTTTCAGAGGCCTAGGATTTTTGGATCTTGGCTCATGTGTTCAGAGGACCAAGGGTTTTTTGGGCTTTGGCTCATGTTTTCAAAGGAGCAAAGATTTTGGATCCTGGCTCATGTTTTCAGAGACCTAGGATTTTTGGATCTTGGCTCATGTTTTCAGAGGACCAAGGGTTTTTTGTGGCTTTGGCTCATGTTTTCAGAGGACCAAAGGTTTTGGATCCTGGCTCATGTTGTCAGAGGCCTAGGATTTTGGATCTTGGCCCATGTTTTCAGAGGACCAAAGGTTCTGGATCCTGGCTCATATTTTCAGAGGCCTAGGATTTTTGGATCTTGGCTCATGTTTTCAAAGGACCAAAGGTTTTGGATCCTGGCTCATGTTTTCAGAGGCCTAGGATTTTTGGATCCTGGCTCATGTTTTTAGAGGACCAAGGGTTTTTTAGGGCTTTGGCTCATGTTTTCAGTGGACCAAAGGTTCTGGATCCTGGCTCATGTTTTTAGAGGCCTACGATTTTGGGGCTTTGGCTCATGTTTTTAGAGAACCAAAGGTTCTGGATCATGGCTCACGTTTTCAGAGGCCTAGGATTTTCGGATCTTGGCTCATATTTTCAAAGGACCAAGGGTTTTTTGGGCTTTAGCTCATGTTTTCAGAGGACCAAAGGTTTTGGATCCTGGCTTATGTTTTAAGAGACCTTGGATTTTGGGATCTTGGCTTATGTTTTTAGAGGACCAAAGGTTCCGGGCTTTGGCTCATGTTTTCAGAGGACCAAAGGTTCTGGATCCTGGCTCATATTTTCAGAGGCCTAGGATTTTTGGATCTTGGCTCATGTTTTCAGAGGACTAAGGGTTTTTTGGGGCTTTGGCTCATGTTTTAAGAGTACCAAAGGTTCTGGATCCTGCCTCATGTTTTCAGAGGCCTAGGATTTTGGGGCTTTGGCTCATGTTTTTAGAGGACCAAAGGTTCTGGATCCTGGCTCATGTTTTCAGAGACCTAGGATTTAGGGGCTTTGGCTCATGCTTTCAGAGGACCAAAGGTTCTGGATCCTGGCTTATGTTTTCAGAGGCCTAGGATTTTTTGGATCTTGGCTCATGTTTTCAGAGGACCAAGGGTTTTGGGGCTTTGGCTCATGTTTTCAGAGGACCAAAGGTTCTGGATCCTGGCTCATATTTTCAGAGACCTAGAATTTTCGAATCTTAGCTCATGTTTTCAGAAGACCAAGGGTTTTTTGGGCTTTGGCTCATGTTTTCAAAGGCCTAGGATTTTTGAGTCTTGGCTCGTGTTTTCAGAGGACCAAGGGTTTTTTGGGCTTTAGCTCATGTTTTCAAAGGACCAAAAGTTCTGGATCCTGGCTCATGTTTTAAGAGGACCAAAGATTTTGGATCCTGGCTCATGTTTTCAGAGACCTAGGATTTTTGGATCTTGGCTCATGTTTTCAGAGGACCAAGGGTTTTTTGGGGCTTTGGCTCATGTTTTCAGAGGACCAAAGGTTTTGGATCCTGGGTCATGTTTTCACAGGCCTAGGATTTTGGATCTTGGCTCATGGTTTCAGATGACCAAGGGTTTTTTGGGCTTTGACTCATGTTTTCAGAGGACCAAAGGTTCTGAATCCTGGCTCATATTTTCAGAGGCCTAGGATTTTTGGATCTTGGCTCATGTTTTCAGAGGACCAAAGGTTTTGGATCCTGACTCATGTTTTCAGAGGCCTAGGATTTTTGGATCTTGGCTCATGTGTTCAGAGGACCAAGGGTTTTTTGGGCTTTGGCTCATGTTTTCAAAGGACCAAAGATTTTGGATCCTGGCTCATGTTTTTAGAGACCTAGGATTTTTCTATCTTGGCTCATGTTTTCAGAGGACCAAGCGCTTTGGGGCTTTGGCTCATGTTTTCAGAGGACCAAAGGTTTTGAATCCTAGCTCATGTTTTCAGAGACCTAGGATTTTTGGATCTTGGCTCATGTTTTCAGAGGACCAAAGGTTCTGGGCTTTGGCTCATGTTTTCAGAGGACCAAAGGTTCTAGATCCTGGCTCATGTTTTCAAAGGCCTAGGATTTTGGGGCTTTGGCTCATGTTTTCAGATGACCAAAAGTTCTGGCTCCTGACTCATGTTTTCAGAGGCCTAGGATTTTTGGATCTTGGCTCATGTGTTCATAGGACCAAGGGTTTTTTGGGCTTTGGCTCATGTTTTCAAAGGTGCAAAGATTTTGGATCCTGGCTCATGTTTTCAAAGACCTAGGATTTTTGGATCTTGGCTCATGTTTTCAGAGAACCAAGGGTTTTTTGGAGCTTTGGCTCATGTTTTCAGAGGACCAAAGGTTTTGGATCCTGGCTCATGTTGTTAGAGGCCTAGGATTTTGGATCTTGGCTCATGTTTTCAGAGGACCAAGGGTTTTTTGGGCTTTGGCTCATGTTTTCAGAGGACCAAAGGTTCTGGATCCTGGCTCATATTTTCAGAGGACTAGGATTTTTGGATCTTGGCTCATGTTTTCAAAGGACCAAAGGTTTTTGATCCTGGCTCATGTTTTCAGAGGCCTAGGATTTTTGGATCTTGGCTCATGTTTTTAGAGGACCAAGGGTTTTTTGGGGCTTTGGCTCATGTTTTCAATGGACCAAAGGTTCTGGATCCTGGCTCATGTTTTTAGAGGCCTACGATTTTGGGGCTTTGGCTCATGTTTTTAGAGAACCAAAGGTTCTGGATCATGGCTCATGTTTTCAGAGGCCTAGGATTTTCGGATCTTGGCTCATATTTTCAGAGGACCAAGGGTTTTTTAGGCTTTAGCTCATATTTTCAGAGGACCAAAGATTTTGGATCCTGGCTTATGTTTTCAGAGACCTTGGATTTTGGGATCTTGGCTCATGTTTTTAGAGGACCAAAGGTTCCGGGCTTTGGCTCATGTTTTTAGAGGACCAAAGGTTCTGGATCCTGGCTCGTGTTTTCAGAGGCCTAGGATTTTCGATCTTGGCTCATGGTTTCAGAGGACCAAGGCATTTTTGGGCTTTGGCTTATGTTTTCAGAGGACCAAAGATTTTGAATCCTGGCTCATATTTTCAGAGGCCTAGGATTTTTGGATCTTGGCTCATGTTTTCAGAGGACTAAAGGTTTTTTGGGGCTTTGGCTCATGTTTTAAGAGGACCAAAGGTTCTGGATCCTGCCTCATGTTTTCAGAGGCCTAGGATTTTGGGGCTTTGGCTCATGTTTTTAGAGGACCAAAGGTTCTGGATCCTGGCTCATGTTTTCAGAGACCTAGGATTTAGGGGCTTTGGCTCATGCTTTCAGAGGACCAAAGGTTCTGGATCCTGGCTTATGTTTTCAGAGGCCTAGGATTTTTTGGATCTTGGCTCATGTTTTCAGAGGACCAAGGGTTTTGGGGCTTTGGCTCATGTTTTCAGAGGACCAAAGGTTCTGGATCCTGGCTCATATTTTCAGAGACCTAGAATTTTCGAATCTTAGCTCATGTTTTCAGAAGACCAAGGGTTTTTTTGGCTTTGGCTCATGTTTTCAGAGGACCAAAGATTTTGGATCCTGGCTCATGTTTTCAGAGACCTAGGATTTTTGGATCTTGGCTCATGTTTTCAGATGACCAAGGGTTTTTTGGGGCTTTGGCTCATGTTTTCAGAGGACCAAAGGTTTTGGATCCTGGGTCATGTTTTCAGAGGCCTAGGATTTTGGATCTTGGCTCATGGTTTCAGAGGACCAAGGGTTTTTTGGGCTTTGACTCATGTTTTAAGAGGACCAAAGGTTCTGATTCCTGGCTCATGTTTTCAGAAGCCTAGGATTTTTGGATCTTGGCTCATGTTTTCAGAGGACCAAAGGTTTTGGATCCTGACTCATGTTTTCAGACGCCTAGGATTTTTGGATCTTGGCTCATGTGTTCAGAGGGCCAAGGGTTTTTTGGGCTTTGGCTCATGTTTTCAAAGGACCAAAGATTTCGAATCCTGGCTCATGTTTTTAGAGACCTAGGATTTTTCTATCTTGGCTCATGTTTTCAGAGGACCAAGCGCTTTGGGGCTTTGGCTCATATTTTCAGAGGACTAAAGGTTTTGGATCCTAGCTCATGTTTTCAGGGACCTAGGATTTTTGGATCTTGGCTCATGTTTTCAGAGGACCAAAGGTTCTGGGCTTTGGCTCAAGTTTTCAGAGGACCAAAGGTTCTAGATCCTGGCTCATGTTTTCAAAGGCCTAGGATTTCGGGGCTTTGGCTCATGTTTTCAGATGACCAAAAGTTCTGGCTCCAGACTCATGTTTTCAGACGCCTAGGATTTTTTGATCTTGGCTCTTGTGTTCAGAGGACCTAGGGTTTTTTGGGCTTTGGCTCATGTTTTCAAAGGAGCAAAGATTTTGGATCCTGGCTCATGTTTTCAGAGACCTAGGATTTTTGGATCTTGGCTCATGTTTTCAGAGGACCAAGGGTTTTTTGGGGCTTTAGCTCATGTTTTTAGAGGACCAAAGGTTTTGTATCCTGGCTCATGTTGTCAGAGGCCTAGAATTTTGGATCTTGGCTCGTGTTTTCAGAGGACCAAGGGTTTTTTGGGGCTTTGGCACATGTTTTCAGCGGACCAAAGGTTATGGATCCTGGCTCATGTTGTCAGAGGCCTAGGATTTTGGATCTTGGCTCATGTTTTCAGAGGACCAAAGGTTCTGGATCCTGACCCATGTTTTTAGAGGCCTAGGATTTTTGGATCTTGGCTCATGTGTTCAGAGGGCCAAGGGTTTTTTGGGCTTTGGCTCATGTTTTCAAAGGACCAAAGATTTTGAATCCTGGCTCATGTTTTTAGAGACCTAGGATTTTTCTATCTTGGCTCATGTTTTCAGAGGACCAAGCGTTTTGGGGCTTTGGCTCATGTTTTCAGAGGACTAAAGGTTTTGGATCCTAGCTCATGTTTTCAGGGACCTAGGATTTTTGGATCTTGGCTCATGTTTTCAGAGGACCAAAGGTTCTGGGCTTTGGCTCAAGTTTTCAGAGGACCAAAGGTTCTAGATCCTGGCTCATGTTTTCAAAGGCCTGGGATTTCGGGGCTTTGGCTCATGTTTTCAGATGACCAAAAGTTCTGGCTCCTGACTCATGTTTTCAGACGCCTAGGATTTTTGGATCTTGGCCCATGTGTTCAGAGGACCAAGGGTTTTTTGGGCTTTGGCTCATGTTTTCAAAGGACCAAAGATTTTGGATCCTGGCTCATGTTTTGAGAGACCTAGGATTTTTGGATCTTGGCTCATGTTTTCAGAGGACCAAGGGTTTTTTGGGGCTTTAGCTCATGTTTTCAGAGGACCAAAGGTTTTGGATCCTGGCTCATGTTGTCAGAGGCCTAGAATTTTGGATCTTGGCTCATGTTTTCAGAGGACCAAGGGTTTTTTGGGGCTTTGGCACATGTTTTCAGAGGACCAAAGGTTTTGGATCCTGGCTCATGTTGTCAGAGGCCTAGGATTTTGGATCTTGGCTCATGTTTTCAGAGGACCAAAGGTTCTGGATCCTGGCTCATGTTTTCAGAGGCCTTGGATTTTTGGATCTTGGCTCATGTTTTCAAAGGACCAAAGGTTTTGGATCCTGGCTCATGTTTTAAGAGGCCTAGGATTTTTGGATCTTGGCTCATGTTTTTAGAGGACCAAGGGTTTTTTGGGGCTTTGGCTCATGTTTTCAGTGGACCAAAGGTTCTTGATCCTGGCTCATGTTTTTAGAGGCCTACAATTTTGGGGCTTTGGCTCATGTTTTTAGAGAAACAAAGGTTCTGGATCATGGCTCATGTTTTCAGATGACCAAAAGTTCTGGCTCCTGACTCATGTTTTCAGAGGCCTAGGATTTTTGGATCCTGGCTCATGTTTTCAGAGACCTAGGATTTTTGGATCTTGGCTCATGTTTTCAGAGGACCAAGGGTTTTTTGGGGCTTTGGCTCATGTTTTCAGAGGACCAAAGGTTTTGGATCCAAGCTCATGTTGTCAGAGGCCTAGGATTTTGGATCTTGGCTCATGTTTTCAAAGGACCAAGGGTTTTTTGGGCTTTGGCTCATGTTTTCAGAGGACCAAAGGTTCTAGATCATGGCTCATGTTTTCAGAGGCCTAGGATTTTTGGATCTTGGCTCATGTTTTCAGAGGACTAAGGGTTTTTTGGGGCTTTGGCTCATGTTTTAAGAGTACCAAAGGTTCTGGATCCTGCCTCATGTTTTCAGAGGCCTAGGATTTTGGGGCTTTGGCTCATGTTTTTAGAGGACCAAAGGTTCTGGATCCTGGCTCATGTTTTCAGAGACCTAGGATTTAGGGGCTTTGGCTCATGCTTTCAGAGGACCAAAGGTTCTGGATCCTGGCTTATGTTTTCAGAGGCCTAGGATTTTTTGGATCTTGGCTCATGTTTTCAGAGGACCAAGGGTTTTGGGGCTTTGGCTCATGTTTTCAGAGGACCAAAGGTTCTGGATCCTGGCTCATATTTTCAGAGACCTAGAATTTTCGAATCTTAGCTCATGTTTTCAGAAGACCAAGGGTTTTTTGGGCTTTGGCTCATGTTTTCAAAGGCCTAGGATTTTTGAGTCTTGGCTCGTGTTTTCAGAGGACCAAGGGTTTTTTGGGCTTTAGCTCATGTTTTCAAAGGACCAAAAGTTCTGGATCCTGGCTCATGTTTTCAGAGGACCAAAGATTTTGAATCCTGGCTCATATTTTCAGAGGCCTAGGATTTTTGGATCTTGGCTCATGTTTTCAGAGGACTAACGGTTTTTTGGGGCTTTGGCTCATGTTTTAAGAGGACCAAAGGTTCTGGATCCTGCCTCATGTTTTCAGAGGCCTAGGATTTTGGGGCTTTGGCTCATGTTTTTAGAGGACCAAAGGTTCTGGACCCTGGCTCATGTTTTCAGAGACCTAGGATTTAGGGGCTTTGGCTCATGGTTTCAGAGGACCAAAGATTTTGGATCCTGGCTCATGTTTTCAGAGACCTAGGATTTTTGGATCTTGGCTCATGTTTTCAGAGGACCAAGGGTTTTTTGGGGCTTTGGCTCATGTTTTCAGAGGACCAAAGGTTTTGGATCCTAGCTCATGTTGTCAGAGGCCTAGGATTTTGGATCTTGGCTCATGTTTTCAAAGGACCAAGGGTTTTTTGGGCTTTGGCTCATGTTTTCAGAGGACCAAAGGTTCTAGATCATGGCTCATGTTTTCAGAGGCCTAGGATTTTTGGATCTTGGCTCATGTTTTCAGAGGACTATGGGTTTTTTGGGGCTTTGGCTCATGTTTTAAGAGGACCAAAGGTTCTGGATCCTGCCTCATGTTTTCAGAGGCCTAGGATTTTGGGGCTTTGGCTCATGTTTTTAGAGGACCAAAGGTTCTGGATCCTGGCTCATGTTTTCAGAGACCTAGGATTTAGGGGCTTTGGCTCATGCTTTCAGAGGACCAAAGGTTCTGGATCCTGGCTTATGTTTTCAAAGGCCTAGGATTTTTTGGATCTTGGCTCATGTTTTCAGAGGACCAAGGGTTTTGGGGCTTTGGCTCATGTTTTCAAAGGACCAAAGGTTCTGGATCCTGGCTCATATTTTCAGAGACCTAGAATTTTCGAATCTTAGCTCATGTTTTCAGAAGACCAAGGGTTTTTTGGGCTTTGGCTCATGTTTTCAAAGGCCTAGGATTTTTGAGTCTTGGCTCGTGTTTTCAGAGGACCAAGGGTTTTTTGGGCTTTAGCTCATGTTTTCAAAGGACCAAAAGTTCTGGATCCTGGCTCATGTTTTCAGAGGACCAAAGATTTTGAATCCTGGCTCATATTTTCAGAGGCCTAGGATTTTTGGATCTTGGCTCATGTTTTCAGAGGACTAACGGTTTTTTGGGGCTTTGGCTCATGTTTTAAGAGGACCAAAGGTTCTGGATCCTGCCTCATGTTTTCAGAGGCCTAGGATTTTGGGGCTTTGGCTCATGTTTTTAGAGGACCAAAGGTTCTGGACCCTGGCTCATGTTTTCAGAGACCTAGGATTTAGGGGCTTTGGCTCATGCTTTCAGAGGACCAAAGGTTCTGGATCCTCGCTTATGTTTTCAGAGGCCTAGGATTTTTTGGATCTTGGCTCATGTTTTCAGAGGACCAAGGGTTTTGGGGCTTTGGCTCATGTTTTCAGAGGACCAAAGGTTCTCGATCCTGGCTCATATTTTCAGAGACCTAGAATTTTCGAATCTTAGCTCATGTTTTCAGAAGACCAAGGGTTTTTTAGGCTTTGGCTCATGTTTTCAGAGGACCAAAGATTTTGGATCCTGGCTCATGTTTTCAGAGACCTAGGATTTTTGGATCTTGGCTCATGTTTTCAGATGACTAAGGGTTTTTTGGGGCTTTGGCTCATGTTTTCAGAGGACCAAAGGTTTTGGATCCTGGGTCATGTTTTCAGAGGCCTAGGATTTTGGATCTTGGCTCATGGTTTCAGAGGACCAAGGGTTTTTTAGGCTTTGACTCATGTTTTCAGAGGACCAAAGGTTCTGATTCCTGGCTCATGTTTTCAGAAGCCTAGGATTTTTGGATCTTGGCTCATGTTTTCAGAGGACCAAAGGTTTTGGATCCTGACTCATGTTTTCAGAGGCCTAGGATTTTTGGATCTTGGCTCATGTGTTCAGAGGGCCAAGGGTTTTTTGGGCTTTGGCTCATGTTTTCAAAGGACCAAAGATTTTGAATCCTGGCTCATGTTTTTAGAGACATAGGATTTTTCTATCTTGGCTCATGTTTTTAGAGGACCAAGCGCTTTGGGGCTTTGGCTCATGTTTTCAGAGGACTAATGGTTTTGGATCCTAGCTCATGTTTTCAGGGACCTAGGATTTTTGGATCTTGGCTCATGTTTTCAGAGGACCAAAGGTTCTGGGCTTTGGCTCAAGTTTTCAGAGGACCAAAGGTTCTAGATCCTGGCTCATGTTTTCAAAGGCCTAGGATTTCGGGGCTTTGGCTCATGTTTTCAGATGACCAAAAGTTCTGGCTCCTGACTCATGTTTTCAGACGCCTAGGATTTTTGGATCTTGGCTCATGTGTTCAGAGGACCAAGGGTTTTTTGGGCTTTGGCTCATGTTTTCAAAGGACCAAAGATTTTGGATCCTGGCTCATGTTTTCAGAGACCTAGGATTTTTGGATCTTGGCTCATGTTTTCAGAGGACCAAGGGTTTTTTGGGGCTTTAGCTCATGTTTTCAGAGGACCAAAGGTTTTGGATCCTGGCTCATGTTGTCAGAGGCCTAGAATTTTGGATCTTGGCTCATGTTTTCAGAGGACCAAGGGTTTTTTGGGGCTTTGGCACATGTTTTCAGAGGACCAAAGGTTTTGGATCCTGGCTCATGTTGTCAGAGGCCTAGGATTTTGGATCTTGGCTCATGTTTTCAGAGGACCAAAGGTTCTGGATCCTGGCTCATGTTTTCAGAGGCCTAGGATTTTTGGATCTTGGCTCATGTTTTCAAAGGACCAAAGGTTTTGGATCCTGGCTCATGTTTTAAGAGGCCTAGGATTTTTGGATCTTGGCTCATGTTTTTAGAGGACCAAGGGTTTTTTGGGGCTTTGGCTCATGTTTTCAGTGGACCAAAGGTTCTTGATCCTGGCTCATGTTTTTAGAGGCCTAGGATTTTGGGGCTTTGGCTCATGTTTTTAGAGAAACAAAGGTTCTGGATCATGGCTCATGTTTTCAGAGGCCTAGGATTTTCGGATCTTGGCTCATGTTTTCAGAGGACCAAGGGTTTTAGATCCTGACTCTTGTTTTCAAAGGCCTAGGATTTTGGGGCTTTGGCTCATGTTTTCAGATGACCAAAAGTTCTGGCTCCTGACTCATGTTTTCAGAGGCCTAGGATTTTTGGATCTTGGCTCATGTGTTCAGAGGACCAAGGGTTTTTTGGGCTTTGGCTCATGTTTTCAAAGGACCAAAGATTTTGGATCCTGGCTCATGTTTTCCGAGACCTAGGATTTTTGGATCTTGGCTCATGTTTTCAGAGGACCAAGGGTTTTTTGGGGCTTTGGCTCATGTTTTCAGAGGACCAAAGGTTTTGGATCCTAGCTAATGTTGTCAGAGGCCTAGGATTTTGGATCTTGGCTCATGTTTTCAAAGGACCAAGGGTTTTTTGGGCTTTGGCTCATGTTTTCAGAGGACCAAAGGTTCTAGATCCTGGCTCATGTTTTCAGAGGCCTAGGATTTTTGGATCTTGGCTCATGTTTTCAGAGGACTAAGGGTTTTTTGGGGCTTTGGCTCATGTTTTAAGAGGACCAAAGGTTCTGGATCCTGCCTCATGTTTTCAGAGGCCTAGGATTTTGGGGCTTTGGCTCATGTTTTTAGAGGACCAAAGGTTCTGGATCCTGGCTCATGTTTTCAGAGACCTAGGATTTAGGGGCATTGGCTCGTGCTTTCAGAGGACCAAAGGTTCTGGATCCTGGCTTATGTTTTCAGAGGCCTAGGATTTTTTGGATCTTGGCTCATGTTTTCAGAGGACCAAGGGTTTTGGGGCTTTGGCTCATGTTTTCAGAGCACCAATGGTTCTGGATCCTGGCTCATATTTTCAGAGACCTAGAATTTTCGAATCTTAGCTCATGTTTTCAGAAGACCAAGGGTTTTTTGGGCTTTGGCTCATGTTTTCAAAGGCCTAGGATTTTTGGGTCTTGGCTCGTGTTTTCAGAGGACCAAGGGTTTTTTGGGCTTTAGCTCATGTTTTCAAAGGACCAAAAGTTCTGGATCCTTGCTCTTGTTTTCAGAGACCTAGGATTTTTGGATCTTGGTTATGTTTTCAGAGGACCAAGGGTTTTTTGGGCTTTGGCTCATGTTTTCAGAGGACGAAAGGTTCTGGATCCGGGCTCATGTTTTCAGAGGCCTAGGATTTTTGGATCTTGGCTCATGTTTTCAGTGGACCTAGGGTTTTTTGGGCTTTGGCACATTTTTCAGAGGACCAAATGTACCGGATCCCGGCACATGTTTTCAATGACCTAGGATTTTTGGATCTTGGCTCATGTTTTCAGAGGACCAAGGGTTTTGGGGCTTTGGCTCATGTTTTCAGAGGACCAAAGGTTTTGGATCCTAGCTCATGTTTTCAGAGACCTAGGATTTTTGGATCATGGCTCATATTTTCAAAGGACTAAAGGTTCTAGGCTTTGGCTCATGTTTTCAGAGGACCAAAGGTTCTGGATCCTGGCTCATGTTTTCCGAGGCCTAGGATTTTTGGATCTTGGCTCATGATTTCAGAGGACCAAGTGTTTTTTGGGCTTTGGCTAATGTTTTCAGAGGACCAAAGGTTGTGGATCCTGGCTCATGTTTTCAAAGGCCTAGGATTTTTGGATCTTAGCTCATGTTTTCAGAGGACCAAAGGTTTTGGATCCTGGCTCATGTTTTCAGATTCCTAGGATTTTTGGATCTTGGCTCATGTTTTTAGAGGACCAAGGGTTTTTTGGGGCTTTGGCTCATGTTTTCAGTGGACCAAAGGTTCTAGATCCTGGCTCATGTTTTCATAGGCCTAGGATTTTGGGGCTTTGGCTCATGTTTTTAGAGGACCAAAGGTTCTGGATCCTGGCTCATGTTTTCAGAGGCCTAGGATTTTTGGATCTTGGCTCATGTTTTCAGAGGACCAAAGATTTTGGATCCTGGCTTATGTTTTCAGAGACCTAGGATTTTGGGATCTTGGCTCATGTTTTTAGAGGACCAAAGGTTCTGGGCTTTGGCTCATGTTTTCAAAGGACCAAAGGTTCTGGATCCTGGCTCATGTTTTTAGAGGCCTAGGATTTTGGGGCTTTGGCTCATGTTTTCATAGGACCAAAAGTTCTGGATCCTGACTCATGTTTTCAGAGGCCTAGGATTTTTGGATCTTGGCTCATGTTTTCAGAGGACCAAGGGTTTTTTGGGCTTTGGCTCATGTTTTCAGAGGACCAAAGATTTTGGATCCTGGCTCATGTTTTCAGAGGCCTAGGATTTTTGGATCTTGGCTCATGTTTTCAGAGGACTAAGGGTTTTTTGGGGCTTTGGCTCATATTTTTAGAGGACCAAAGGTTCTGGATCCTGGCTCATGTTTTCAGAGGCCTAGGATTTTGGGGCTTTGGCTCATGTTTTTAGAGGACCAAAGGTTCTGGATCCTGGCTCATGTTTTCAGAGACCTAGGATTTAGGGGCTTCGGCTCATGCTTTCAGAGGACCAAAGGTTCTGGATCCTGGCTTATATTTTCAGAGGCCTAGGATTTTTTGGGTCTTGGCTCATATTTTCAGAGGACCAAGGGTTTTGGGGCTTTGGCTCATGTTTTCAGAGGACCAAAGGTTTAGGATCCTAGCTCACGTTTTCAGAGACCTAGGATTTTTGGATTATGGCTCATATTTTCAAAGGACCAAAGGTTCTAGGCTTTGGCTCATGTTTTCAGAGGACCAAAGGTTCTAGATCCTGGCTCATGTTTTCAGAGGCATAGGATTTTGGGGCATTGGCTCATGTTTTCAGAGGACCAAAAGTTCTGGATCCTGACTCATGTTTTCCGAGGCCTAGGATTTTTGGATCTTGGCTCATGTTTTCAGAGGACCAAGGGTTTTTTGGGCTTTGGCTCATGTTTTCAGAGGACCAAAGGTTCTGGATCCTGGCTCATGTTTTCAGAGGCCTAGGATTTTTGGATCTTAGCTCATGTTTTCAAAGGACCAAAGGTTTTGGATCCTGGCTCATGTTTTCAGAGGCCTAGGATTTTTGGATCTTGGCTCATGTTTTTAGAGGACCAAGGGTTTTTTGGGGCTTTGGCTCATGTTTTCAGTGGACCAAAGGTTCTAGATCCTGGCTCATGTTTTCAGAGGCCTAGGATTTTGGGGCTTTTGCTCATGTTTTTAGAGGACCAAAGGTTCTGGATCCTGGCTCATGTTTTCAGAGGCCTAGGATTTTCGGGTCTTGGCTCATGTTTTCAGAGGACCAAAGATTTTGGATCCTGGCTTATGTTTTCAGAGACCTAGGATTTTGGGATTTTGGCTGATGTTTTTGGAGGACCAAAGCTTCTGGGCTTTGGCTCATGTTTTCAGTGGACCAAAGGTTCTGGATCCTAGCTAATGTTTTTAGAGGCCTAGGATTTTGGGGCTTTGGCTCATGTTTTCAGAGGACCAAAAGTTCTGGATCCTAACTCATGTTTTCAGAGGCCTAGGATTTTTGGATCTTGGCTCATGTTTTCAGAGGACCAAGGGTTTTTTGGGCTTTGGCTCATGTTTTCAGAGGACCAAAGATTTTGGATCCTGGCTCATGTTTTCAGAGGCCTAGGATTTTTGGATCTTGACTCATGTTTTCAGAGGACTAAGGGTTTTTTGGGGCTTTGGCTCATATTTTTAGAGGACCAAAGGTTCTGGATCCTGGCTCATGTTTTCAGAGGCCTAGGATTTTGGGGCTTTGGCTCATGTTTTTAGAGGACCAAAGGTTCTGGATCCTGGCTCATGTTTTCAGAGACCTAGGATTTAGGGGCTTTGGCTCATGCTTTCAGAGGAGCAAAGGTTCTGGATCCTTGCTTATATTTTCAGAGGCCTAGGAATTTTTTGATCTTGGCTCATGTTTTCAGAGGACCAAGGGTTTTGGGGCTTTGGCTCATGTTTTCAGAGGACCAAAGGTTCTGGATCCTGGCTCATATTTTCAGAGACCCAGGATTTTCGAATCTTAGCTCATGTTTTCAGAGGACCAAGGGTTTTTTGGGCTTTGGCTCATATTTTCAGAGACTTAGGATTTTTGGGTCTTGGCTCGTGTTTTCAGAGGACCAAGGGTTTTTTGGGCTTTAGCTCATGTTTTCAAAGGACCAAAAGTTCTGGATCCTGGCTCTTGTTTTCAGAGACCTAGGATTTTTGGATCTTGGTTTATGTTTTCAGAGGACCAAGGGTTTTTTGGGCTTTGGCTCATGTTTTCAGGGGACTAAAGGTTCTGGATCCGGGCTCATGTTTTCAGAGGCCTAGGATTTTTGTATCTTGGCTCATGTTTTCAGAGGACCAAGGGTTTTTTGGGCTTTGGCTCATTTTTCAGAGGACCAAAGGTACCGGATCCCGGCTCATGTTTTCAGTGACCTAGGATTTATGGATCTTGGCTCATGTTTTCAGAGGACCAAGGGTTTTGGGGCTTTGGCTCATGTTTTTAGAGAAACAAAGGTTCTGGATCATGGCTAAAGTTTTCAGAGGCCTAGGATTTTCGGATCTTGGCTCATGTTTTCAGAGGACCAAGGGTTTTAGATCCTGACTCATGTTTTCAAAGGCCTAGGATTTTGGGGCTTTGGCTCATGTTTTCAGATGACCAAAAGTTCTGGCTCCTAACTCATGTTTTCAGAGGCCTATGATTTTTGGATCTTGGCTCATGTTTTTAGAGGACCAAGGGTTTTTTTGTTCTTTGGCTCATGTTTTCAGTGGACCAAAGGTTCTAGATCCTGTCTCATGTTTTCATAGGCCTAGGATTTTGGGGCTTTGGCTCATGTTTTTAGAGGACCAAAGGTTGTGGATCCTGGCTCATGTTTTCAGAGGCCTAGGATTTTTGGATCTTGGCTCATGTTTTCAGAGGACCAAAGGTTTTGGATCCTGGCTCATGTTTTCAGATTCCTACGATTTTTGGATCTTGGCTCATGTTTTTAGAGGACCAAGGGTTTTTTGGGGCTTTGGCTCATGTTTTCAGTGGACCAAAGGTTCTAGATCCTGGCTCATGTTTTCATAGGCCTAGGATTTTGGGGCTTTGGCTCTTGTTTTTAGAGGACCAAAGGTTCTGGATCCTGGCTCATGTTTTCAGAGGCCTAGGATTTTTGGATCTTGGCTCATGTTTTCAGAGGACCAAAGATTTTGGATCCTGGCTTATGTTTTCAGAGACCTAGGATTTTGGGATCTTGGCTCATGTTTTTAGAGGACCAAAGGTTCTGGGCTTTGGCTCATGTTTTCAAAGGACCAAAGGTTCTGGATCCTGGCTCATGTTTTTAGAGGCCTAGGATTTTGGGGCTTTGGCTCATGTTTTCAGAGGACCAAAAGTTCTGGATCCTGACTCATGTTTTCAGAGGCCTAGGATTTTTGGATCTTGGCTCATGTTTTCAGAGGACCAAGGGTTTTTTGGGCTTTGGCTCATGTTTTCAGAGGACCAAAGATTTTGGATCCTGGCTCATGTTTTCAGAGGCCTAGGATTTTTGTATCTTGGCTCATGTTTTCAGAGGACTACGGGTTTTTTGGGGCTTTGGCTCATATTTTTAGAGGACCAATGGTTCTGGATCCTGGCTCATGTTTTCAGAGGCCTAGGATTTTGGGGCTTTGGCTCATGTTTTTAGAGGACCAAAGGTTCCGGATCCTGGCTCATGTTTTCAGAGACCTAGGATTTAGGGGCTTCGGCTCATGCTTTCATAGGACTAAAGGTTCTGGATCCTGACTCATGTTTTCAGGGGACCAAAGGTTTTGGATCCTAGCTCATGTTTTCAGAGACCTAGGATTTTTGGATTATGGCTCATATTTTCAAAGGACCAATGGTTCTAGGCTTTGGCTCATATTTTCAGAGGACCAAAGGTTCTGGATCCTGGCTCATGTTTTCAGAGGCCTAGGATTTTGGGGCATTGGCTCATGTTTTCAGAGGACCAAAAGTTCTGGATCCTGACTCATATTTTTCGAGGCCTAGGATTTTTGGATCTTGGCTCATGTTTTCAGAGGACCAAGGGTTTTTTGGGCTTTGGCTCATGTTTTCAGAGGACCAAAGGTTCTGGATCCTGGCTCATCTTTTCAGAGGCCTAGGATTTTTGGTTCTTAGCTCATGTTTTCAAAGGACCAAAGGTTTTGGATCCTGGCTCATGTTTTCAGAGGCCTAGGATTTTTGGATCTTGGCTCATGTTTTTAGAGGACCAAGGGTTTTTTGGGGCTTTGGCTCATATTTTCAGTGGACCAAAGGTTCTAGATCCTGGCTCATGTTTTCAGAGGCCTAGGATTTTGGGGCTTTGGCTCATGTTTTTAGAGGACCAAAGGTTCTGGATCCTGGCTCATGTTTTCAGAGGCCTAGGATTTTCGGATCTTGGCTCATGTTTTCAGAGGACCAAAGATTTTGGATCCTGGCTTATGTTTTCAGAGACCTAGGATTTTGGGATCTTGGCACTGTTTTTAGAGGACCAAAGGTTCTTGGTTTTGGCTCATTATTTCAGAGGACCAAAGGTTCTGGATCCTGGCTCATGTTTTTAGAGGCCTAGGATTTTGGGGCTTTGGCTCATGTTTTCAGAGGACCAAAAGTTCTGGATCCTGACTCATGTTTTCAGAGGCCTAGGATTTTCGGATCTTGGCTCATGTTTTCAGAGGACCAATGGTTTTTTGGGCTTTGGCTCATGTTTTCAGAGGACCAAAGATTTTGGATCCTGGCTCTTGTTTTCAGAGGCCTAGGATTTTTGGATCTTGGCTCATGTTTTCATAGGACTAAGGGTTTTTTGGGGCTTTGGCTCATATTTTTAGAGGACCAAAGGTTCTGGATCCTGGCTCATGTTTTCAGAGGCCTAGGATTTTGGGGCTTTGGCTCATGTTTTTAGAGGACCAAAGGTTCTGGATCCTGGCTCATGTTTTCAGAGACCTAGGATTTAGGGGCTTTGGCTCATGCTTTCAGAGGACCAAAGGTTCTGGATCCTTGCTTATATTTTCAGAGGCCTAGGATTTTTTGGATCTTGGCTCATGTTTTCAGAGGACCAAGGGTTTTGGGGCTTTGGCTCATGTTTTCAGAGGACCAAAGGTTCTGGATCCTGGCTCATATTTTCAGAGACCCAGGATTTTCGAATCTTAGCTCATGTTTCAGAAGACCAAGGGTTTTTTGGGCTTTGGCTCATGTTTTCAGAGGCCTAGGATTTTTGCCTCTTGGCTCGTGTTTTCAGAGGACCAAGGGTTTTTTGGGCTTTAGCTCATGTTTTCAAAGGACCAAAATTTCTGGATCCTGGCTCTTGTTTTCAGAGACCTAGGAGTTTTGGATCTTGGTTTATGTTTTCAGAGGACCAAGGGTTTTTTGGGCTTTGGCTCATGTTTTCAGAGGACTAAAGGTTCTGGATCCGGGCTCATGTTTTCAGAGGCCTAGGATTTTTGGATCTTGGCTCATGTTTTCAGAGGACCAAGGGTTTTTTGGGCTTTGGCTCATTTTTCAGAGGACCAAAGGTACCGGATCCCGGCTCATGTTTTCAGTGACCTAGGATTTATGGATCTTGGCTCATGTTTTCAAAGGACCAAGGGTTTTGGGGCTTTGGCTCATGTTTTTAGAGAAACAAAGGTTCTGGATCATGGCTCATGTTTTCAGAGGCCTAGGATTTTCGGATCTTGGCTCATGTTTTCAGAGGACCAAGGGTTTTAGATCCTGACTCATGTTTTCAAAGGCCTAGGATTTTGGGGCTTTGGCTCATGTTTTCAGATGACCAAAAGTTCTGGCTCCTGACTCATGTTTTCAGAGGCCTAGGATTTTTGGATCTTGGCTCATGTGTTCAGAGGACCAAGGGTTTTTTGGGCTTTGGCTCATGTTTTCATAGGACCAAAGATTTTGGATCCTGGCTCATGTTTTCAGAGACCTAGGATTTTTGGATCTTGGCTCATGTTTTCAGAGGACCAAGGGTTTTTTGGCGCTTTGGCTCATGTTTTCAGAGGACCAAAGGTTTTGGATCCTAGCTCATGTTGTCAGAGGCCTAGGATTTTGGATCTTGGCTCATGTTTTCAGAGGACCAAGGGTTTTTTTGGCTTTGGCTCATGTTTTCAGAGGACCAAAGGTTCTAGATCCTGGCTCATGTTTTCAGAGGCCTAGGATTTTTGGATCTTGGCTCATGTTTTCATAGGACCAAGGGTTTTGGATCCTGGCTCATGTTTTCAAAGTCCTCGGATTTTTGGATCTTGGCTCATGTTTTTAGAGGTCCAAGGGTTTTTTGGGGCTTTGGCTCATGTTTTTAGAGGACCAAAGGTTCTGGATCCTGGCTCATGTTTTCAGAGGCCTAGGATTTTGGGGCTTTGGCTCATGTTTTTAGAGGACCAAAGGTTCTGGATCCTGGCTCATGTTTTCAGAGACCTAGGATTTAGGGGCTTTGGCTCATGCTTTCAGAGGACCAAAGGTTCTGGATCCTTGCTTATATTTTCAGAGGCCTAGGAATTTTTTGATCTTGGCTCATGTTTTCAGAGGACCAAGGGTTTTGGGGCTTTGGCTCATGTTTTCAGAGGACCAAAGGTTCTGGAACCTGGCTCATATTTTCAAAGACCCAGGATTTTCGAATCTTAGCTCATGTTTTCAGAGGACCAAGGGTTTTTTGGGCTTTGGCTCATATTTTCAGAGGCTTAGGATTTTTGGGTCTTCGCTCGTGTTTTCAGAGGACCAAGGGTTTTTTGGGCTTTAGCTCATGTTTTCAAAGGACCAAAAGTTCTGGATCCTGGCTCTTGTTTTCAGAGACCTAGGATTTTTGGATCTTGGTTTATGTTTTCAGAGGACCAAGGGTTTTTTGGGCTTTGGCTCATGTTTTCAGGGGACTAAAGGTTCTGGATCCGGGCTCATGTTTTCAGAGGCCTAGGATTTTTGTATCTTGGCTCATGTTTTCAGAGGACCAAGGGTTTTTTGGGCTTTGGCTCATTTTTCAGAGGACCAAAGATACCGGATCCCGGCTCATGTTTTCAGTGACCTAGGATTTATGGATCTTGGCTCATGTTTTCAGAGGGCCAAGGGTTTTGGGGCTTTGGCTCATGTTTTTAGAGAAACAAAGGTTCTGGATCATGGCTCAAGTTTTCAGAGGCCTAGGATTTTCGGATCTTGGCTCATGTTTTCAGAGGACCAAGGGTTTTAGATCCTGACTCATGTTTTCATAGGCCTAGGATTTTGGGGCTTTGGCTCATGTTTTCAGATGACCAAAAGTTCTGGCTCCTGACTCATGTTTTCAGAGGCCTAGGATTTTTGTATCTTGGCTCATGTTTTTAGAGGACCAAGGGTTTTTTTGGGCTTTGGCTCATGTTTTCAGTGGACCAAAGGTTCTAGATCCTGTCTCATGTTTTCATAGGCCTAGGATTTTGGTTCTTTGGCTCATGTTTTTAGAGGACCAAAGGTTGTGGATCCTGGCTCATGTTTTCAGAGGCCTAGGATTTTTGGATCTTGGCTCATGTTTTCAGAGGACCAAAGGTTTTGGATCCTGGCTCATGTTTTCAGATTCCTAGGATTTTTGGATCTTGGCTCATGTTTTTAGAGGACCAAGGGTTTTTTGGGGCTTTGGCTCATGTTTTCAGTGGACCAAAGGTTCTAGATCCTGGCTCATGTTTTCATAGGCCTAGGATTTTGGGGCTTTGGCTCATGTTTTTAGAGGACCAAAGGTTCTGGATCCTGGCTCATGTTTTCAGAGGCCTAGGATTTTTGGATCTTGGCTCATGTTTTCAGAGGACCAAAGATTTTGGATCTTGGCTTATGTTTTCAGAGACCTAGGATTTTGGGATCTTGGCTCATGTTTTTAGAGGACCAAAGGTTCTGGGCTTTGGCTCATGTTTTCAAAGGACCAAAGGTTCTGGATCCTGGCTCATGTTTTTCGAGGCATAGGATTTTGGGGCTTTGGCTCATGTTTTCAGAGGACCAAAAGTTCTGGATCCTGACTCATGTTTTCAAAGGCCTAGGATTTTTGGATCTTGGCTCATGTTTTCAGAGGACCAAGGGTTTTTTGGGCTTTGGCTCATGTTTTCAGAGGACCAAAGATTTTGGATCCTGGCTCATGTTTTCAGAGGCCTAGGATTTTTGGATCTTGGCTCATGTTTTCAGAGGACTAAGGGTTTTTTGGGGCTTTGGCTCATATTTTTAGAGGACCAATGGTTCTGGATCCTGGCTCATGTTTTCAGAGGCCTAGGATTTTGGGGCTTTGGCTCATGTTTTTAGAGGACCAAAGGTTCTGGATCCTGGCTCATGTTTTCAGAGACCTAGGATTTAGGGGCTTCGGCTCATGCTTTCAGAGGACTAAAGGTTCTGGATCCTGGCTTATATTTTCAGAGGCCTAGGATTTTTTGGGTCTTGGCTCATGTTTTCAGAGGACCAAGGGTTTTGGGGCTTTGGCTCATGTTTTCAGGGGACCAAAGGTTTTGGATCCTAGCTCATGTTT
Organism: Quercus parvula; assembly: GCA_030820535.1. Classification (NCBI taxonomy): domain Eukaryota; kingdom Viridiplantae; phylum Streptophyta; class Magnoliopsida; order Fagales; family Fagaceae; genus Quercus; species Quercus parvula. Next base: position 21,963,796 of record JAUAME010000004.1, read on the forward strand.
TCAGAGACCTAGGATTTTTGGATTATGGCTCATATTTTCAAAGGACCAATGGTTCTAGGCTTTGGCTCATGTTTTCAGAGGAACAAAGGTTCTGGATCCTGGCTCATGTTTTCAGAGGCCTAGGATTTTAGGGCATTGGCTCATGTTTTCAGAGGACCAAAAGTTCTGGATCCTGACTCATGTTTTCCGAGGCCTAGGATTTTTGGATCTTGGCTCATGTTTTCAGAGGACCAAGGGTTTTTTGGGCTTTGGCTCATGTTTTCAGAGGACCAAAGGTTCTGGATCCTGGCTCATCTTTTCAGAGGCCTAGGATTTTTGGTTCTTAGCTCATGTTTTCAAAGGACCAAAGGTTTTGGATCCTGGCTCATGTTTTCAGAGGCCTAGGATTTTTGGATCTTGGCTCATGTTTTTAGAGGACCAAGGGTTTTTTGGGGCTTTGGCCCATGTTTTCAGTGGACCAAAGGTTCTAGATCCTGGCTCATGTTTTCAGAGGCCTAGGATTTTGGGGCATTGGCTCATGTTTTCAGAGGACCAAAAGTTCTGGATCCTGACTCATGTTTTCCGAGGCCTAGGATTTTTGGATCTTGGCTCATGTTTTCAGAGGACCAAGGGTTTTTTGGGCTTTGGCTCATGTTTTCAGAGGACCAAAGGTTCTGGATCCTGGCTCATCTTTTCAGAGGCCTAGGATTTTTGGTTCTTAGCTCATGTTTTCAAAGGACCAAAGGTTTTGGATCCTGGCTCATGTTTTCAGAGGCCTAGGATTTTTGGATCTTGGCTCATGTTTTTAGAGGACCAAGGGTTTTTTGGGGCTTTGGCTCATGTTTTCAGTGGACCAAAGGTTCTAGATCCTGGCTCATGTTTTCAGAGGCCTAGGATTTTGGGGCTTTGGCTCATGTTTTTAGAGGACCAAAGGTTCTGGATCCTGGCTCATGTTTTCAGAGGCCTAGGATTTTCGGATCTTGGCTCATGTTTTCAGTGGACCAAAGATTTTGGATCCTGGCTTATGTTTTCAGAGACCTAGGATTTTGGGATCTTGGCACTGTTTTTAGAGGACCAAAGGTTCTGGGCTTTGGCTCATGTTTTCAGAGGACCAAAGGTTCTGGATCCTGGCTCATGTTTTTAGAGGCCTAGGATTTTGGGGCTTTGGCTCATGTTTTCAGAGGACCAAAAGTTCTGGATCCTGACTCATGTTTTTAGAGGCCTAGGATTTTCGGATCTTGGCTCATGTTTTCAGAGGACCAAGGGTTTTTTGGGCTTTGGCTCATGTTTTCAGAGGACCAAAGATTTTGGATCCTGGCTCTTGTTTTCAGAGGCCTAGGATTTTTGGATCTTGGCTCATGTTTTCATAGGACTAAGGGTTTTTTGGGGCTTTGGCTCATATTTTTAGAGGACCAAAGGTTCTGGATCCTGGCTCATGTTTTCAGAGGCCTAGGATTTTGGGGCTTTGGCTCATGTTTTTAGAGGACCAAAGGTTCTGGATCCTGGCTCATGTTTTCAGAGACCTAGGATTTAGGGGCTTTGGCTCATGCTTTCAGAGGACCAAAGGTTCTGGATCCTTGCTTATATTTTCAGAGGCCTAGGATTTTTTGGATCTTGGCTCATGTTTTCAGAGGACCAAGGGTTTTGGGGCTTTGGCTCATGTTTTCAGAGGACCAAAGGTTCTGGATCCTGGCTCATATTTTCAGAGACCCAGGATTTTCGAATCTTAGCTCATGTTTTCAGAAGACCAAGGGTTTTTTGGGCTTTGGCTCATGTTTTCAGAGGCCTAGGATTTTTGGGTCTTGGCTCGTGTTTTCAGAGGACCAAGGGTTTTTTGGGCTTTAGCTCATGTTTTCAAAGGACCAAAAGTTCTGGATCCTGGCTTTTGTGTTCAGAGACCTAGGATTTTTAAATCTTGGTTTATGTTTTCAGAGGACCAAGGGTTTTTTGGGCTTTGGCTCATGTTTTCAGAGGACTAAAGGTTCTGGATCCGGGCTCATGTTTTCAGAGGCCTAGGATTTTTGGATCTTGGCTCATGTTTTCAGAGGACCAAGGGTTTTTTGGGCTTTGGCTCATTTTTCAGAGGACCAAAGGTACCGGATCCCGGCTCATGTTTTCAGTGACCTAGGATTTATGGATCTTGGCTCATGTTTTCAAAGGACTAAGGGTTTTGGGGCTTTGGCTCATGTTTTTAGAGAAACAAAGGTTCTGGATCATGGCTCATGTTTTCAGAGGCCTAGGATTTTCGGATCTTGGCTCATGTTTTCAGAGGACCAAGGGTTTTAGATCCTGACTCATGTTTTCAAAGGCCTAGGATTTTGGGGCTTTGGCTCATGTTTTCAGATGACCAAAAGTTCTGGCTCCTGACTCATGTTTTCAGAGGCCTAGGATTTTTGGATCTTGGCTCATGTGTTCAGAGGACCAAGGGTTTTTTGGGCTTTGGCTCATGTTTTCATAGGACCAAAGATTTTGGATCCTGGCTCATGTTTTCAGAGACCTAAGATTTTTGGATCTTGGCTCATGTTTTCAGAGGACCAAGGGTTTTTTGGCGCTTTGGCTCATGTTTTCAGAGGACCAAAGGTTCTAGATCCTGGCTCATGTTTTCAGAGGCCTAGGATTTTTGGATCTTGGCTCATGTTTTCAGAGGACCAAAGGTTTTGGATCCTGGCTCATGTTTTCAGAGTCCTAGGATTTTTGGATCTTGGCTCATGTTTTTAGAGGTCCAAGGGTTTTTTGGGGCTTTGGCTCATGTTTTTAGAGGACCAAAGGTTCTAGATCCTGGCTCATGTTTTCAGAGGCCTAGGATTTTGGGGCTTTGGCTCATGTTTTTAGAGGACCAAAGGTTCTGGATCCTGGCTCATGTTTTCAGAGGCCTAGGATTTTCGGATCTTGGCTCATGTTTTCAGAGGACCAAGGGTTTTTTGGGCTTTAGCTCATGTTTTCAGAGGACCAAAGATTTTGGATCCTGGCTTATGTTTTCAGAGACCTAGGATTTTTGGATCTTGGCTCATGTTTTTAGAGGACCAAAGGTTCTGGGCTTTGGCTCATGTTTTTAGAGGACCAAAGGTTCTGGATCCTAGCTCATGTTTTTAGAGGCCTAGGATTTTGGGGCTTTGGCTCATGTTTTCAGAGGACCAAAAGTTCTAGATCCTGACTCATGTTTTCAGAGGCCTAGGATTTTTGGATCTTGGCTCATGTTTTCAGAGGACCAAGGGTTTTTTGGGCTTTGGCTCATGTTTTCAGAGGACCAAGGATTTTGGATCCTGGCTCATGTTTTCAGAGGCCTAGGATTTTTGGATCTTGGCTTATGTTTTCAGAGGACTAAGGGTTTTTTGGGGCTTTGGCTCATGTTTTTAGAGGACCAAAGGTTCTGGATCCTGGCTCATGTTTTCAGAGGTCTAGAATTTTTGGGCTTTGGCTCATGTTTTCAAAGGACCAAGTGTTTTTTGGGCTTTGACTCATGTTTTCAGAGGACCAAAGGTTCTGGATCCTGGCTCATGTTTTCAAAGGCCTAGGATTTTTGGATCTTGGCTCATGTTTTTAGAGGACCAAAGGTTCTGGATCCTGACTTATGTTTTCAGAGGCCTAGGATTTTTGGATCTTGGCTCATGTTTTCAGAGGACCAAGGGTTTTTTGGGCTTTGGCTCATGTTTTTAGAGGACCAAAGGTTCTGGATCTTGACTCATGTTTTCAGAGACCTAGGATTTTTGGATCTTGGCTCATGTTTTCAGAGGACTAAGGGTTTTTTGGGGCTTTGGCTTATGTTTTTGGAGGACCAAAGGTTCTGGATCTTGGCTCATGTTTTCAGAGGCCTAGGATTTTTTTTTTTTGTTTTTTTTTTTTTTTTTTTGGCTTCAGCTCACGCCAATGTGTGTGGGCTTTTTACCCTAGTACCTGCAAAATAAATAGTTTCTCTTAGTAACAGAGTTATTCATTGAAAAGAATTTAGCATACCTGGCGAATGCCCCTAGTTTGGGACACACTCCATGCTTCGAAGAATGTTGATGATGGGCAATTGATTTGATGTTGCACCACTGGAAAATATGGAAGAGGATCATAGCTCTCTATTCCTGAAGAAGAATTTAATGAAGATTTTTTTTTTTTTTTTTTAATTTGGAAATCTTGAATTTTTTTCATAGAATTGAAAATTTTGATTGATTTTTTTTTTTTGAAAAATTTGGAAATCTTGAATTTTTTCCTGGAATTGAAAATTTTTATTTTTTTTCTTTTTTTTTTGAAAAATTTGGAAATCTTGAATTTTTTAATGGAATTGAAAATTTTGATTGATTTTTTTTTTTTTTTTTGGGAAAAATTTGGAAATCTTGAATTTTTTCATGGAATTGAAAATTTTGATTTTGATTTTGATTTTTTTTGAAAGCAACCTAAGAAGTACGAGCATAATGCCCCTTGTCCCAAGGCCCTTTTGGAAAATTTCCTTCTTTTTTTTTTTTGAAAGATTTAGAACGAATTGATTTTTTTTTTTTTTTTTTTTTTTGAAATATGAAGATTTGTTCATTATCAAAAAGTGAAGAAGATGAAGATGAAGATGGAGTAAAAGTGATGAAGATTTATTTATGATGATTTTTTTTTTCTTGAAAAACCTATCCTTTGAATGAGAATAACTTTGGCTGGAAGTTGATGCGGATTGCTGGATAAGTCTTTGCTCAATTCCTGCAAAAATATAATTTCAATTAGCAATGGATTTATTCATTTAAATGAATTGGAAGTACTTACCCAATGCCCCTAGTTTGGGGCATATCCCATGCTTAGATTGAACCTGAGTTCATTTGATGTTGCGACCATTAGGGAACATGAAAGAAGATCATAGTCCACAATCATTAGTTCCTGCAAAATAGCTTTCTTTCTCTAGCTTGTTAGAAACCAATTATCAAGAAAACATTTTTGGCCAATGCCCCTAGTGTGGACATGCTTGCCAAAAAAATGGATTGGTGCCTAAAATGAAAACATGCTTTCATGCGAGAAGAACATATTTGCGCACAATATAAATAGGCTAATGCCCCAAGTTTAAGCACGCTTGATGCAAAACAAATGAGCTTAGCCTAACTTGCACCCAAACAATTTTGTCACATTGTTTTGACTTTATTCTCCAAGGTTATTTTGGTGATTGGGACCGGGCCTTTGAAAGGCTACCTATGTACCTCTTTCATAGAAGATCAGGTCAAGACGTAGTTCAAGAGAACTGGATTTTGAAAAAGAATGATTTTTTTTTTTTTTTTGAAATGAGATTTCTCTTCTTTTTTTTTTTCTCTTTTTTTGGAAAAAAAAAAAAAAAAATTTCCTTTTTTTTATTTTTTTGGAACAAGATGTGATCCTTTGAACAACCATTTTGGAAAATCATAGTGTTTAAGAATCAAACAAATCTCTTTGATTATGAAGGATCAAGATCATTAAACTCATGTAATCAAAATTTGCTTCTTTCTTTTGAACATTGTCAGATTAAGTCTCCAAAGGCAATCAAGAGATGAAATGTGATAATATTTAGGAAACACATTGTTGGGTGAAAACAAGGAGAGTACTCCAAGTTTGAAATTTCTTTTGAGTCATTTGAGGATTTGAGAATTTGAGAAATTTTGTCCTCAGACAAATCATCCTATAGGGTTTGACAATTTTAGGCATTTTTCCTTTTTAATTCAAGAGAAAATATTATTAGAGTTTAAGATGCGTTTACAATTAGCAAGACTTCAAGGAAGTCTTATTCATAGGTTGTAATATAGGCCAAGTTTGAGTTATGAAATGAAAGATATAAAAGGCTCAAAATTCCCTATGATGTTTCCCCCAATTATGCATTACTCAAAAATCAAGTATTGGATGAGTTTTCCTATTTCTTCTTTGTCATCTTCTCACTAGTCTTCATTGGTCACTTGTATCAACAATTGTTTTTATGCTCATTCCTCTTGAACCATACCTCTAGATTTTCATCTTGTAAAATTATTCTCTTTTTAGGTTGCATCTTCAAGTTTCCAACTTGGTAGGATCTTCCAATTTTTTTTTTCTTCTTCTTCTTCTTTTTCTTTTCTTTTGCCCTAACTTTTGCCTAGACCGCCCTTTTGGGTTCTCAGCCTAGCGGGTTTCCTTTTTTTTTTTTTTTTTTGGTCTTTCATCTCTTGATTGAATGAACTTTTGCCCTCCTTGTATTTCGCAACTTAATGATTTTTAGTCATTTTGATGCACTCTCTAGACTTCTTTCTTGCCTCAATATGCTTGCATATTTTTATGCTTGATGAATTTTTTCCTTTTTCGATGAACTCTCTTTTGAATGAACCTTGTATTCCTTTTGGAATGATGAATTTTAGATTCTTCAAACTTGATGCACATTTTTCTTTCTCTCACATTGATGGAATTTCATTTCTTTTTCCTTGATTGAGTGAAAACTCATCTTTCTTTGATGATCTCTTATCTTTAGCTTAATGAATTCTCTACTTGTCTTTCATGTCTTCTAGGAGAGTTTTATCAATTAGCTTCAAAGGTACAAGGTCGACTCCTCCTTAACATGAGATTTGAGCATGCATACTTTGAATTTTCCCACCCTAGGTTTAGATTTTAGTGGGTTCATGCAAAAAAGAGGCTAAGTGTTTAAAGGCTCAAATGGCCTAGCAATGGATAATGATCATTCTAGGTATTAAGGTATAATCTTGTTTTACCAAAGACGGCCTCCTATCCCTAGCAATGCTTGCTTGTAGGCATAGTGACTTGAGCTCTTTTAATAAATTCATCTTAAAAGAAAAAGTATGAATGCTCTATTAGAGACAAAAGTTTCCAGAAATTTGGAATGAATGCATAAGATTTTTGAATTTTCTGATGGATAAATTTTCTTTGATTGCCTTGTAAGACCATCTCCTCTTTTAGTCAAAGTAATTTAGCAAAAGTGTTTACATGGATCAAATGAAATTAATCATTTCTCAATACAAGTTGATTGTTCAAGTCTTTAAACACCACAATTTAGAAAAAGTATTGTCCAAGGGATCCTTATGTACCATTTTGAAAAGAAGACTTTAAAGAATCTTGAAATCTTTGAAAGAAAAAAATGGGTCTTTTTTGAAAAAGTCACTAGGAAGTCCAATGCTCCTAGTTCAAAGAAATTTTTTTTTTTTTACTTAAGGGCTCAATGCCCCTAGTCCAAAGACCTTTTTATTTTATTTTTTGAAAAAATTTCTCTTTTTTGGGAAAGATTTGGAAATCTTGAAATTTTTTTTTTGTATCTTTTTAAAATATATATATATATATATATATGAACAAAGTACATCAAATGCTACATGGATTTTTAGAATTCAAAGAAACATAGAAACACGAAATAAACAAACAAACTTTAAACTTAACCATGATGTTGCAAACCAAATGTGGAGTGAGGCAAAGTTGGGCCACTTGCTTCTTCTTATTCATTTAGGATGCTTGAGCCTTGGTATGCTTGAACCTTGATTATGATAAAATGGCTTGGGCTTGCACTTGGAAGGCTTGAACCTTGATTATAATCTTTTGGTATTTGCTTGAAATGGCTTGGGGCTTGCACTTGGAAGGCTTGAACCTTGCTTATGGTCTTTTGGTATTTGCTTGAAATGGCTTGGGCTTACACTTGGAAGGCATGCATCTTGTGAGTTTTTTGCCTTTGATGTTGCTCATGCGTATACACCTTTGATGGGCTCAAGTGTTGGGCTTAGAATGATTCAAGAAACAATTTTGGGCTTCCATACCAAGTAGAGTTCAATCTATGCTTTTGGGCTTGAGTTCATTCATAGCATACAAGGTTCAAACAATTATGATGGGCTCAAGCGTTGGACTTGAGTCATCATGGTTCAAACAACGGCCAAACAAATGCATAATGAAATGCAATTTACATGGATCGACCTAAAGGTAGGTTCTATGGGTCATTACAACATGGGTAGAAGGTAGGCTAAAGGTCCTTACAAGCTAGGACGTCGTACCTCCCAACTTGTGACGCCAGGAGCGCCGCGTTGGTCCGAACGGTACAGTTTGTCCCTATGAACCACCATGGCATAACCATGATGATCCTTGTCACGGTGGGTGGTAGGTTCACCGCTTGGTATGTGAGTCTCAGGAAGACCACAATCCACGGCTAATACTACCGGGCTTCCGGGCTAGCACACAAATAAAATAAATTTCATTCAAGCAAATGATGCATGACATGCAAAATAATGACGTATTAGACATATTATATACAAAAAGCAATAAAAAAATAATGACATGGTTGGCCACCATAACCTAATTGAAGTTTAGCCTTCAATATCCCCAGTGGAGTCGCCACTGTGAGAGACTGCGCCCCCGGCCCGTTTTATGATGTTGGGCCAAACCCACGTGAATGGGTGGAGTTGTGTTGTTGCCTCTCAAAATGGAGATTCGACTAGTTATATTTTCCCCTTTAGATTAAGGGTTTTACAATGGAGTCACCACTTATTTAATTATTGGAAAAATAAGAAAACCATAATTTAAAAAATTCATCATTTTATTAATTTGAAATTAAATTTACATTGATCATAGGAAAATTACATGGCTTTGGTCCTAGATACAATCTAAGACTACTCAACTTCCTAGAACTCAAGAGAGGAGAAGATGGGGGTTTTTGTGTGCTTTGGAATGAAAGAGAGGGGGAGTTTATATAGTAGTAGTGGAGAAAGTATGAATGGAAGGTTATTTAATGAGGGTTGACAAAGAATCATGAACCTAGTCCTCATTTTAGCCTTGGGGGAAATCTGGTGCATTAAATGGAAAGATTGGTGGGAGTGAGGAGCAAGCCAAGTTCGGTTTTCCCGCAACTGCTGTAACAGCTTGTAGAACTAACTTCGAAAAATTATATCTAACTCAATTCTGGTCGGAATTGTCTCATTCTTGTGCTCAAATTGAAGCCCCGGATGTCTAGTTTCTGGGAAAATTAACCTCATTCACAAATTCAAAATATTTTGAAAGATATGGATGAAATGGTGAGTAGAGGTTATTTATTAGAAAATGGTTTCAGCACAATTAGTATTAATAGGTCCTAAATTAGCTCCCAATTAACATTAAATGGCTTCAATCACTCTCATTTCAGACTTAATTGGTTCTAAATTTACTCTAATTAAAAGATAATTGCACAAATTATTCATTGAATAATTAATGTTTAATTATCTAATTAATTAGGTGTATGCAACCTCACCATAAAATGTAGTCCCAACCAATCAAATTATGACACATTATTGATCTCAAATTGATTACACTTATAACCAATTGAAATTAATTGTTCATAATCACATATAGTCGGACTCAATTTGTGATAGTGCATCTCAGCCATTAAAATTTGATTTGATGATAACTTTCAATCTGGTGGTCCGATTAGGGCTTATGACCAATCAATTTGATCGTTATGACATCAAGATCATTTTGGTGAAATGAGATTAAGGATCTAATGGCCAGAATCAAGATACATATTCCCAAGGTAAAATTACCCTTTTACCCTCAATGTGAGGTTAAATGCAGGTTGCAAAATGGGGTGTCAACAGGAAGGCAGAACCAAGGTCTTGCACAGTCCTCAGACACAAGCCTATGGGAAAACTAATAACTCTTGACAAGTATCTAAGTGTTAGATTGAACCAAGGTCTTGCATGATCCTTGAACTCAAGCCTATGGGATAACTAATAACTCTTGACAAGTATCTAAGTGTTAGATAGAACCAAGGTCTTGCATGGTCCTCAGACTCAAACTTATGGGAAAACTAATAACTTGTGACAACTATCTGGGTGTTAGATAGAACCAATGTCTTGCATGGTCCTCGGACTCAAACCTATGGGAAAATTAATAACTTGTGACAACTATCTGGGTGTTAGACAGAACCAAGGTCTTGCATGGTCCTCGGACTCAAACCTATGGGAAAACTAATAACTTGTGACAACTATCTGGGTATTAGACAGAACCAAAGTCTATTCCTGTTAAGCATTAAGTAAAGCCATGGCTGCGCCTGGGTCCTCGGACCAGACGACTAGGAGAAATAGACGCTCTGGCATCCCTATGAGTGTTAGACAGAACCATGGCGCACCATGGCCTCCTTAGATCATTTGTTTTAAAACTAGCATTTTCTAAATGGTCGCATGGTTTGCAACATGAAGCGCATCGTTGTATGCTTGGCTGTTCTAGGAGAGGTAGAGGCAATGCAAAAAAAAAAAAAAAATTCACCAAGTAAAAGTCACAAGTCCTTTTTTATTAAATAAAATAATGGCAACATCAACTACAGAACAGCCGAGGAAGACTCGTTCTACATCAACTACAAGATAGCCAAGGAAGGCTTGTTTTACAACTAACTACAGAACAGCCGAGGCAGGCTTGCGGCAAAGCTAGCTAATAAAAGGGAGAAGGCTGGTGGTGATGGTGGATTCACAATCTCACTCCAGCAGCCACCAAGCCTGTGTGCTTGGCACAGGCGGTGAGGAGGAAAAAGAGGCGGAAGCGCTTGAATTGGTTTCCACCTGCTGAGGCTGCCCTGAAGCGAACTCTGATCAGAATATAATATTAGTACTCCTAAGAAGTCGCCCTCCAGGGGTCTCGCCAGCTGTCTGCAATGGCAGAGACGGCCCCCTATGATATCTCAATTGCTCCCTTTAACTTCGCTTCACTTTCTTCCCCTTCCTCTTTAGCCAACTCCTGCACATTCTTGGTTGACGTTTGGAGGATAATCAAGGACCTGGCACGATCTGCACTAGCTACGGTTCCTGGTCGAAGGAAAAGAGTACTCTTTCTTGTCTTGTTGAAGAATAGGAGGATCTTTAGCCTCCGCTTTCTTTGCCTCAGCTTTCTTTGCCTCAACTGCAATGCCCATAATTCAGGCGACATTTTTTGTTCAAGAAAGTGAAAAAACTTGGAACTCTTGCAGGATTCCAAGGCTAGTAGATGTGGAAAATAGTCCTCCCAGGGCGCCTTATATAGAGGACGAAATCTGGGGAAGTTCACCGCGCATAAAGCTCAAAGAGGGAATGTCAAGCGAAATAAATTTCGCTTGATTCCCAAGGGAACCCTCAACCGCCAAATCCGCGCCGCTTCATAAAGGCACCATTGAATACACATTTCGTATACCGAAGCGATCTGCGTCATCCCATAAAAGCATTAATGACAATGCACCTCGCACGCCGAAACGCCAGGAGCATGCCTTGGGTAGGTAAAGAGGCCCTGGCGCCCATAGGGGAACAAGACTCAACCGGCCATGATATAGGCCCGAGAACATCAAAATCCTCCTCCTCGTCCGAGAAGCCGGGCAGCATGATTTTGAGGGGCTATTGTGGGGTCAAAGGATCTAGGGACCCCGGCCCATTTCATATTAAGCCCAAGGCCCATGCCGAGGAGGAAGAAGTGTCCGAAGACGAACGAAGGGAATCCAGACTGTCAGGATATACTGCCGAGGACGACCCTGTCCTCGGCAGACCAAAATCACAGAAGGGGAAGGCGCCACGTTGCCAGAATCAGTCTCTTCGAGTATCCCAAAGGAGATTTTGAACCCAATGGGCCAGCCATAGGAGCATGGTAGAAAAGCACCCCTAGGAGAAGCTGTAACCTTCGTATTAAATACCCACAACTATCACCCTGACCCCATTTATGTGGACGTGACCCCTGAACAGTGCGATGGGGGCCACAACAGCTCACAAAGCGCTAGAAAGAGTAATCGACAGGACGTGCACTTAAGTATGGGCATGGATGACTAACAAGTGTAGGAGGAGGATAAACCAAGGAGAGGGGTATATATAACATGAGAGATCTCCCAGGAGAGGGGGTGGGAAAAAAGGCTCCTGGGAAGCAAGAGGAGCTGGGAATTCACATCCTTGGACGAGGAGTCCTTTTTCCCTGGGACGTAGGGCCGTCTGATTCTGTGTTCTTAGCTCCTATTTGATCATCACTCATTCCCAAACAAGCCGTCGCCCCATCAGAGCCCAACTTTTGGACCCACTCTCTACAAATTCATTATAATAGGTCCGCTAGGCCTAGATCCCGTCCGTCGCTGGGCCCGGTCCGAAAACCGAGACCCTACAATTACATTTTTAACTTTCTACTTATTCGATTTTTAGCTAATTATTTATTAATTTAATGTCTTCAACACTAAACTGCTTTCATCTAAGTTCTTTAAGACCATTTATAATGTGATAGCTCTTTAACTTCCGATTACCTATTGTTGGAATTTTTTGGCTAATAATTATCCTATGAAATTCTAATTTATGGTTTGGATTAGGAGATGTACACTTTGTATTTATAACTTGGATTTATAGACTTACTATATAATTATTTATGCCTTTTAATTGAGAGTAGGAATTGAACTTCAAAAACTGATTTGTTGAATATTGCCGCTTGATGTGTTTTTGAGAGCTTAAGTTGTAGTTGTCTCACATGATAAACTAGGGGAATCCAGCTAACTAATTTAATTTATCTAACTATCTAGTTATTTAGTCACAGTTAGAAACGTTTTAAATTTCTAGCATCTCGAGCCTCTGAGGCTCGATTTTAAGGTTATAAACCGAGCCTCAAAGGCTCGGTTTTAGTATACTTACACTTCCTCCGTGGCATCCAATGTGGCTGCTGTACACATGGAAATCGAGTCTTATAGACTCGATTTTTATAAACGAGTCTAATAAGCTCGATATTGGAGCCACGTGGATGCCACTCCGAAATCGAGTCTCAGAGACTCGGTTTGCTTAAAAGAAAAACGAGTCTCTGAGACTCGATTTTGAAGAAGTGGTGACCAATTCTCCACGTGGCACACCAATCACGTCTGGGCCCCTAATAGCATCAGATCTATATTTTTCTTTTCTAGGTCATGCGTTGAATACAGCATTTAGACTTTGACTCCAGACTTCATACAACTCTTATCTCTCAGTGAACATCTCATCTTTCACTCCTCTCTCATTCATATAATCTCAGCAGTTTACATCCAAAATGTCAGGTAAGTCTGTTGATTTTTTAGTGTATTTGCTAGTGTTGGTGTATATATTTGTAGGATATATTTGTGTATCATGAGTTTTGTTGCTTGATTTTGATATTTCTCTTTTGTTGTTGTTATTGTTTTTGTTTTTGTTTTGTGCAATATGGAGTAACATAATAAATTTGTAAAAGGTTGTAGTTTGTAAGTTGGACCAATTGAGAAAACTAAAACAGTGTTGATCTGAATGAATGTGTGGATGGCTGTTTACTAAGCATGGTAAATGGAAAATATTTTAGTAAATACAAAAAACATTGCTGCCTGAAAATTAGAAAGATAAAATAGTAACTACATATACTTTCTTTTTGTTCTTTATTTTTATTTATTTTATTTATAATCATACTTTCTCTTTGTGTTTGGTAAGGAAATATGAAAGGTTTGATAATTTAATTTGAATTATATATATACCCCTATTTTATAAGAATGGATTTTTTTTTTTTTTTCCAAATCATCCATAAAAAATTGTATTAAATTAATATTAAGATAGAAACAAACAATTCATTGTGGGATAATTATATATATATTTCTTTACCAAAAATCTTAATAGAGAACGATATCTTCATTAAGAAAAAAAATTAAAGTTATTTTCACAATGCTTATTTAAAGAATAGAGAACGATAAATTATTACTAAAGAACGACAAATCTAACTTATGATTTCATATATATAACTGTGAGTGTAATTAGCATACCTTTTATATTTTGATGAACAAATCTAACTTATGATTTTGTTAGTTTGGCATTTGCACATCCTCATGACTTTTGTTGTTTGGTTTGATATTTTTATTTATATTTTTGTTAGAGCCGAGTTGGAATTTTGTAATGGGGGTAAGTTTTGTCTTTAGTTTTTTTATTTGTTTGAGTACGAAATGATAATGTTTGAGTGTGTTTGTATGTGATGTGGGGTAAGTATATGTAATTGTGGGGTGAGAAGTTGTAATTTTTGTAAAAGGTGTAGGTAGAAAAGGTTTTGTAATTGATGTTAAATGAAAGAGATAAAATATGTCAGTAACATATTATACTTGACTCTCTAATAGGTTCACAATCTTTGAAGAATATTAATGTAAATGTATACTACGGTGGTCCCCTTGAGAATCCTGGACAGATTGACGGATTCCCATTTAAAGGGCCGGGTATTGAATGCTACTACATGATGATACGTCGTAAGTTGAAGACGTTGAATGATCTGAAGAAGAAAATAATGGATGAATTAAATTTGAACCCTGCTTGGTATGACATCAAGATTATCTATCGTTACCCACAAGAAGTTCTTCATGACCGGATAAATTATAGGTATATGGCGATCAAAGAAGATAAACATGTAAAGATGATGTTCAATAGTATCCAGAAAATGCCCCAAGTAAATGCTGCTGAGTTGTACGTAAGTTCGGAACCGGTTGCAGAAGTTGATACTGAGATGGTGCAACAAACAACTATGTCTGTACAATGTACAGCCATAGATGATGGATGTACTACAATGGGAGGGTATGCAATGGGAGGTTATACGCTCCCATCTGAAGATTATGTTGTCAATACTGGTGAAACCTTCCATCCTGAAGAGACGCATTTAGAGGAGGAAGTCGAAGATCAAGACGAAGACGAAGATGATGCTGCAAATGATGGTGAAAATAATGATGATGTGGATGAGTATGAAGAGAGGATTGAGCGAGGTGACTTTGAGAATGATGTGGATGACCATGAAGTCATTCCTAATTTTGAAGAGGAAAATATGGGAATGGATGATGAAGGTGATGCAGACAATGATATTGGCGTCCAGCATGATACAAATACGAGCACTGGCTACAGACCTCCTTCCGACTCATTCTACGCAAATACTTGGGATAATATGGTTGATCCTTCATGTCTTCAGATACCATTGGTTTCTACTTGGCAAGATGGGATGCATTTTTGTAAAGGGTTGACTTTTCCAAATAAACAGGCGGTGAGACGTGCATTGATAATATACGCAGCAACTGATAATAGAAATTTTACAATCCGGAGGTCGACCACGACTAAATTGTGTGCCGCATGCGTTGACGACAACTGCAAGTGGTATGTTGGGGCATTTATGAAGTCTAAACTTAATGGTTTGTGGATGGTCACATCTTATATCGGTCCACACACTTGTATACCCTTTGGCCTGCGAAGAGACGGTAAAATGATGGATTCTAATTTTGTTGCATCAGAAATTGTGGGAAGATTGCGACAAAATCACACTGCTCGTACTGATGAGCTCTGGGAGATCATACGTACTAAATATAAGCACGAGGTTTCTTACTATAAAGTATGGGACGCAAAAAAAAAGGCAATTGCTAAGATATTTGGGGATTGGGAGGAGTCTTACCAAAGGTTGCGAAAGTTGTTGTTGGCATACTTGGATCAGGATTCGGGTACCCAGTACAGTTATCACACCATACCTAGGCCATTAGAAGGTACTGCGTTACTGCGCTATGTATATTGGGCATTCGCTCCATGCATTGCTGCATTCCAATATTGCAGACCAGTGATCAGTATTGATGGAACTCATTTATATGGTAAATACAAAGGGGTATTGATGATTGCAATGGCAACCGATGCTAACCAAAAGATTTTGCCTATCGCCTTTGCTATTGTGGATAAGGAGTCAGGGCCTAGTTGGGGGTGGTTTTTAGAGTGTCTAAGGACTTTGATAGAGCGTGTTATACCTAACTCGGGCATTTGCATTATTTCTGACCGACATAAAGGTATCAAATGCGCCATTCGAGAGTGGCCTAGAGGTGAGGACGGAAGAGAACGGGTATATCATCGATATTGCCTTCGACATGTTGCTAGCAACTTCAACAGACACTTTGATGACCCGACTCTAAAGGCATTGGCCTTGAAAGCTGGATATGCAACTCATGAAGCTAAATTTGATTCCATAATGCAAACCATTAAGGAGGTTGAAATTAATTTACTGAGGGGTGTAGACCCTACTAATCACCAGATTGCACGTTATATGCCATACACATATCTAGTGAGTCTGGATTTGGACAAATGGACGCAGGCACATGATGGTGGAAGACGTTACGGGGCAATGACAACCAATATCTCTGAGTGCTTTAATGGGGTACTTAAAGGTGCCCGCGGTTTGCCCATTGCTGCAATGGTTGAGTTCATTTG
The DNA here is from genome assembly GCA_030820535.1 of Quercus parvula. NCBI lineage: Eukaryota > Viridiplantae > Streptophyta > Magnoliopsida > Fagales > Fagaceae > Quercus > Quercus parvula. The sequence goes on from JAUAME010000004.1 coordinate 21,979,875, forward strand.
GTGCAAACTTGTTGCATATTTCCACGATCGACATAAACAAATTACTTCTGATCTCTCTCGAGGTAAGGTGTGGAGTGATTATGCAATGGAGATCTATAACAAAAATGAGCAGAAAACCGCAGGACACACTCTAAGACATTTTAATCATGCAGATGGTATATATCAAGTGGTTACCCCGTATAATGACCATAGAGGTGGAGGGGGAAACCACAGTCATATAGTGCGCGTATTTGATAGAACATGTGGTTGCGGAAAGTGGCAAAACTTGAAGATCCCTTGTTCACATGCAATTAAAGTTCTTCAGGGTCTACACCTCGATGCGACCAGCTATATTGACCCATGTTACAGTTTGAACAATGCAATTCACACATATTCACATCATTTTGTGGTGCCAAGTTCAGAGGACTTGTGGAGGGACGTTCGCGGACCACGATGGGTGCCTGACCCAGAGCTGTTGCGTGGCAAAGGTCGTCCTGTGAAATCAAGAATAAGGAATGAAATGGATGGGGTACGGCGAGAACGGGGAAGCTGGAGGGAAGATCCGGAGTTGAGGGAGATTCAACCGAGGCAGCGATGCACAGTGTATCATCAAGAGGGGCATAACCGCAGAAGTTGTCCCAATTCCCATGGGGCTTCAACAAGTGGTAGTGCTACACACTAGGCAAGTGCCCTCTATGTTTTTATATAATATACGCATAATTTCATTTGGTTTTTGTTCTTCGCATTTCGAATCTAATAACCGTAATTTAACACTCAGCTTTTTGGGTCTCTATTCAGGTGATGCTATTTGATGCAAGCAGAAAACTAGTAGATAGCAAGTTCCTTAAGAAAGATGAGTTTGACGATCTGGTGAATCAGTAGCACCCATGGTGATTTGGTTGAAGTTGGAGAAGTTGATGGAGACCATAAACCTCTCATGGATTTGAATGTCCGTCGTAAACAATGTCAATGTTGTTAAGAAAAATTGGATGATGCATGGACAAGAGAACTGTATTAACCTCAATGAACCTCTTGGCGAAGCTTGGTTCTCCCATATTTATCAACATTAATTCGTCAAATTTTTTGGAACATTATTTTGTTTAATGTATTATACCTCCTCAGCCACTTTAAAGTATTTTCACCTTTTGTTTTTTCTCTCCCTTACTGTTCTATGCCTTTACAATTGATATATTGCTTTAGTTTTGGGATTTGGAAGCATTTGCATACTTTTGTGTTTGAAATATTGGTGCTCCAAGTGCCTTCCAGCCCCCCCTTTCTTTTGTCTTGTTTTGGGAGTTGATGACAATTTTTTCCCTGACATATGATTGCTAGCATGATACTTCATCCTCATAATGTTATTGATTTCATTTCAGAGTTGAAGAAGACTGAACTACACAAGTATGGAGCACCGAAGAGTATTCAGCATACACAAAATACTAGTTTAACAGGTCAGTTTGTGAGTTTTCTACTGCATTCATATTTAATACCATTTCGTGACCCTTATCAGCTCACAAAGAATCTGTTTTGGTCCTAAAAATGGTTGAGAAACTCAAATGTCATTGCTACATTGTCAACCGTACCTTCGATCAGGTTGTAAAGGGAATTGTGGGATGAGCCTTAAGTTCAAATCTTATTAGTAACTACTAAGCAGTTAAAATAAAATAAATATGCTAACCTAGCACGTCCCTATATGTATTTCAAATTGTATGTTAGGTATATATTTCCATCCTGAATGTTAACCTCACAGAATAAAAGATTGCTATGTAATCGACCTATTGATTTTCATCAAATGCATATATAAATTTTATTTATAAGGCCATTTGAATTTCAAATGTAGTGATATGCTTGAAGCTTATAGCTGTTTCTATGCTGTCATGTATGAAGACCATATTCTGCTTCAAGCATAATTGTGAACAACTTCAATTGGCATTTTTTTATGTCAAAGATTGATATGAATGAGAATAATGCACATGCTCTGACATTTCTAGAGTCTCCATGTTTATCTTGTCAAAAGCAACTCATGTCCATTTACAGAAACAGCTATAAGCGTAATTGGCATTTGTGCAGTTCAACAGTCAACAAAGTCAAACAAAGAAATACAAATGACAAACAAATGAAATAAGTCATGCTTTTCATTTCTTCATTTCAAATTACAACGTACTGTTTCATCTTTTGATAAGCCTGCTCTAAAAGTCTCACAAACACATGTTAGCTAAGTTTGGCTTCTCATTTCTTCATTTCAAATGAGAACCTACTGTTTCATCAATGAATTTACATCCCAGATAAATACAAAACTCCCATTGTATCCCTAATCCATAATACATCAATTGACAGGAGAATAAAAATAGATTGAAGAGCATTTGATTGTTTGAAAGTTCATCAACCCCTCAACGAGTACTTTTTCCCAGAAATCAATGGAACTTTGGCTCATCGCTCTTTCATTTCCTGCTCTTGTTTAGTCTCGTTCGCAGGTTCCTGCAACATTAAGTACAACATATAGTTCAGCAGCTTTTATAGTTCAACAGCTGTTATCATTTTATTTTAAATACATTCCAAATTAGAGATATCTCACCTGTGTCCTATTTATCCCCCCACACCCTCCCTGAAATAAAAAAACAGGTCCATAGCCATGAGTTTTCTCTCTTCAACTATCTTGCTCATTTCTGTGACCAATGTCACCTGCTTTGAAACATTTCCATGCATTTTTCTGTACTCAGGGTACTTGTCAACAAATTTGGCCATGTCTTGTGCAGAAATTCAAAATGTTGGAATCATGGAATGTTATACCTCAACCCACCATGCTAATTTAGTAACATAATATCTCATAAATCTGAATTTATCAAGCCCCATACAAACCTATTGTCTGGATGCTTTGGTTACTCTTTGAAATCTGCTGAAATTCATCTACCAATCGCTTGATATTCATCCCAATATCTCCAAAATTCTCATACATGTTAGCTTTGAAAAATGCATCTTGTTCTGATGACAACACAACCTCCTGCGAATGTGAATTGAACAAAGATCATTTTCTTAGCAACGCAAAACAAAAAAATAAATATGCGCACTATAACAGGAAATGCAATGCAACCTGTTGATCCTTTGGAAGTTTGCCAATGTTTCTCAAATCCACCTTGTTGTCTTGAATACCTATCAATTCATGAACCATTGCCTATGGAACATGATGTGATAAATGAGTTCAATAAATAATAAAACCATCCATGTTATGTCAAAACAAAGTGGCATTTCTCATATAAATGGTAAAATCTGTACTGACAACCCCAAATACCTGATAGGTCCACTGGTTTAGCAAAGGGGTCACAGGATCATCCCTCCTATCAATTACCAGCAACAATGGGGAAACTTCCATTCGCCTAAAATCAAAAAGCCCACTTTCCTGCTGGTACATCAGCTTCTGATACATCCCAAAAAAGTATTAAAGTCAGATTTCTATGAACCTCAAATAGTAAATCTCCAATTGAGAAACTGCATCCAGTAAAATTGACAATGATATGAAATATCATGAATCCACATATCATCAATCAGTTTCTAGGGGAAAAAATATACAGGTGTGTGTGTGTATGAAATTCTGAAAACAGATCTCCTGCTGTGTCTATAACAGCCAGGATTCAAATCCTCCCTCCGCTATTGTAACTATCAAATTATAAAAAATAAAGTACACACAAAAAATAAAAAAAAATAAAAAAATCTTTAAACAGAATGCTTTAAAATTAATATGAAACTCAGTGATACATATATCATGAACAAGTAACATCTACATGTGTGTGAATTAAATTTTGAGAACAGAATGCACAAAATTCATATGAAACTCAGTAATACACATATCATGAACAAGTAATATTTACACTATAGCTTCCAGTGCTTTACTTACAGCTGTTTCCTGTGCAATCCTCTTAGCAATATCAGAATTCCTTTGATATCTAATAATAGGTCTTCTTTTTAAGGCCAAAAAAATGGATGCAATACCATCAACGACTCGTTCACAGAAGTGCTGCGAATTTGAAGGATCTACAACTGCTGGGAGCATATAAATGTGATTTGACGGCATATTCAAAGTGAAATGGTAAGGATCAATTGCTACAAAGTCCGCATAAAATTCCTGCAAGATAGAGATAATAATTATATCTGACTTTACAGTTAATATGAGGTGGCATAAAAACAAGGTCAAATAAGATAACATCTACTCATGCATCAGAACAAGAATTCAGAGTTTCAAACCATGTTTAAGCAACCCCATAAATGCAAGCCTGTGACAATGACATGCACATGATGTGTAGAAACCAATCCTTTTCTTCAATTTTTGATTTACTTGATTTATGTAATTTTTGAAATTGATCTGTACTCCCCTGTATACTCCTTGTGTACTTGGGTGTCTTTTTTTAATATCAATAAATCTTTATTACTTATTAAAAAAATAAAGATTTTTTTGAAGATGTAACAACAGCTTTTTTGATGGAATTGATTGAACTTTCAGCCACCAACATTTGTGGCTTTTCATCTCCCTTCCATTTAGGGATTGAGTTAAGATGTTCTTGCTAATTTGATAGCTCTCTGATTCCCTTCTTAAACTCTATTTTCTCGAATTCATATTCTGAATTGCGTCATAAAGCACTGAGAAGAGTGCTGGGACATGGCCAAAATCCAATGAGGAAAATATAAAGGGGTCACTAAAACAAGCTGCTCAGAATCTCAGGTACCAGGATGTCTTAGTTGCTGTAATCGGTCAAACTGTTTTCTTATGAACTACTAAGATATGTTACACTACAACTGGGAACTTATTTTATAAAGCTTTATACTTGTTTTAATATATCAGTGACTAACGATAGAGCTTAATGACACTATCATTAATGGAAACTAACGACAGAGACAAAAGTAAGAATATGAATTATGTAGTATTATTAAAATAAAATAAAATAAAAAATATGAATTATGTTATATGTAGGCAAAGTGTCATATCAAAAAACAATAAAATAGAAGCCTTTGCTCACTAAGTACAATTTATTAATCATGTCTAAGCTTGCTCAATTACTAAATTATGGGCAATCATATCTGTAGTCAAAATTATAAAAATAAAAATAAAAAATCATATCTGTCACCAGGACAAGGCACAATATTTGGCCGTGTTTTCCACTTTTATATACACGGCAAATATCAACAGTGCTACTGAAAAAGTGGCTATTCATCCAGTTGAACCACTACAGCCACCAAATTCAGTTTTATTATTACTGATTGCATGATGAAGTTTAGACATATGCTGAGAGAGAGAGAGAGAGATGCAAAAAAAAAAAAAAAAAACAAACAAACAAAGAAAACAATTTTGTCCCAAAAAAACTAAATTTTCAAACTCAGAATAATCCTTTCAATGGGAGTAAAAAAACTTACATCACTAGCATTTACACCAGCATAAATGATTTTCACAAGAACATGATGTGGTTTGATGGGCAATCTTAATGGCTTGCTCACAATGCGGGTGGCATTACGAAAATTGTGACTTAAGGTGTGAACAACTCTGAAGAGCAAGAAACAAAAACAATAGTGAGTAACTTTCAAAAGGTAATGAGCAAACCACTGTAGTATATAATAAAAGGAAATATATGTAAAAAAAATTAATTTGAATTAAATAAATAAATATATATATATATATATAAACAATTACCTTTCAAGATTTTCATGACTAATTAATCAATAAGCAAGTTGATTTAAAGGTATAAATGCTGATTGCTTCTATGTTTCATTTATTCGTAAAAGCCAATATATATATATATATATATATAAAAAGGAAGATATGAAGTGGTAATAATAAAATGAAGCATTAGTAAAGAAATTAAATTAATCACATTTAAACAACCAAAATCCCACCTCATAGAAAGTTTTACAAGTTCACACAAACACCAAGTGCCTCACTGTGAATGCACTAAAATAGATTGCTTTTATGTCATAAGAACCACTAATTCTTTCAGCTCCCATGGCTAATTAGCTACTACCATTTACAAACTTCTCCATTCAAATTTGCTAAAGTTCATCTTATATGGTCTCTAATATTCCACTTACCCATGAGCTTTAGCTCAAATGGTACCTCCTCTCCTTTTAAAAAACAAGGAGGGAGAGTGAGATCGTGGGTTCAAGAGCCACTAGGTGCGCATGTAATTACCCATTTAAAAAAAATGATCTCTAATACCCACCCAATCAGCTCTCCTTTTCCCACTCAACATTTTTTTTCCCTTTTACATATAGTTCACTACTGAAATTAGGGTAAGGTCTGCACAAATGAATTAAGAAAGGATCATTTTGAAGAATCTCTAAATTGAAGGACTAAATTACATGAACTAAGCTGGCTATCCTTGGCATAAACTGAGCAGTTCAAAATGCACCCCAATGCCTCTGACGAGCTTTGACTGTAAGCATAAGAGGACTATGGTACACAGAAGTTTCCTAAATAGAAGGTTAGGATGGCCATATGCTTAAGGGAGAATCTTCATATATAAATCGCATCAACAAAAACAATCAAGTTGGAATAAAATTTTATAAATAAAAATTAGTATGGAAACTCTTATATATTACTCCCTCTGTCTATAAATAATAAGCCCCCCTTGAAAATGCACAAGTTTTAAGGACAAGTATAAAAAGATTTCCCATACCTTAGTATATAACTTTCCAATTAAACATCAGTACGGACAACTCTTATATATCACTCCCTCTATCTCTAAATAATAGCCCCACTTGAAAATGCACAAGTTTTAAAGACAAGTATAAAAAGAGTTCACATACCTTAGTATAAAACTTTCCAATACTACCCTTTACATTTAAATAGAAATGTGAAAAAACAATAACATAACATAAAAAAGGGGCTAGCCACAAACTGAACTTAGTTTCTTTTACAGATAAAAAAAGATATAAGTTTGACATAGTTACCCACAGTTTCTCAAAACTATGAGGAAGTTGGAAATTTGATGCAACTTTGAGTGGAAAACTTTTCTTAGATTTTGAAGAATGCAGCAAGTACTTTGCTTCTTCCAGAGGACCGGGCCAATATTCCATGCCCCTGCGATTGGTAATCCACAGGCACGAACCAGCTCTACTTTCATCAGTGATAAGCTCAAAAGTACCTAAAAGGCATAATATCTTGGAATATCATTAAATGATTTGAAAAGTAAAACAATCACTGATATCATAAATTGCATCAAATGTTTCTTCTACGGGGTTGTAATTAAGTCAAAGAAACACATGGTTTCATAATAATATGCCTGAAGTACCTGCCTAAAAAACTAGCACACATATATATGCAAGATAGTAGAAGAATGTGGAAATGCATAGCCAATAGCCTTTCTCAAGGGTTTTCAGTTTGCACCTTTTTACTACATACGGTTGACTCTACATAAAACTGACTTTCAAAGCAAAAAAAGGCAAGATATTTTTCCCATGATCAGCAAAAGAAAAAAAATCCTATATCCATCCCTGTCCCAAGCCCCACCTTAACTTCTCTATGGGCCAAACCACTAAAAATAGCTGAGCTAAGATAACAGAGATATTCAGTGCATTACGAACAAAACACTATAAACATTACCAATGTGTACCAGAAATATTACCTTGCATCTTTCTTATAATAAAAGGAAACATGCAATGGACTTGAGAAAGTTACTAAGCATCTAATACAGCATTATTGAAACTTGAAATGACACATGACCACTTCCAATCAAATTTCATTGAAAGAAAAGGACATAGCCCATACCTTTCACCACCATTTCCATCGGAATAAAGCCCCCCATCTTGGCAACAAATTTAGAATCAATTTTTAAGCCCATCTCAATTTGAACAAACTGCATTCAAATTCACGGGTCATTCAATATGATATGCTATAAAAACCTTAACAGAAAACTCCTGTTGATTATCAATCCACAGTCAGAACTAAGCACAATTGCTATACTAATCCTCCCATAAACAAATTTTTTTTTTTTAAAAATGAAAACAGGAAAAAGGTCATTAGCAATTCCTTAAGATGCTTATTCAGCCAGCCAATTCTGATATTTGCCCATTTTGACAAGAGTTGATCAATATTCCTGTATTCAGCTATCTGTAAATAGTTAAGTAGCCACTGATCCAAAGAGAATCATGGCATAGTTGGTCCAATGTTAGGTTCGACTAAATTTGCTCACAAATTTTCTAAAGGCACTCTTTATGCAGAACATATGAGTGAAAACTTTCAGTTGGACAAATCAAGCACAAACTGCAAGGCAATTTATTTACAATTATACAAAATGAAGTTTGAAATTTGCACATCTGACTGTATTTGCATCATGATATAAAATTCAGAAGGAAACTATGATTGGTAGAAGAATCACTATGAGAAATATGATTGAACATATAGATTGACGTCACAAAAATGAACATTAGTGTCACTCCCAAAGGGAAAAAATAAGCTAATTTTCAGCACTTGCATATCACATGCCTCTTCAATTACAGTTCAAATATGCCGAGAGCCTTGCAGGTCAAAGGCATTGCCTGCTCCAAGAACATCCAGAATCTTACCTCAGGGCAAAGCACATTGACGCGAATCCCTTTACGCTTGTAGGGTGCAAGTGATCTAGTAAACAGAACAACACCACCTACAAAAAAATAGCCAATTATTAAAAATATGTTAAAGAGGCACTAATTAGATATTAAAACACATTTTAGGATTCTTTATGTGCAATCAGGTTCACATTAACAGCATGTCTCCATGAACGAGTGCCATCAGTTTTATCCTGGTAAAATGGAATAGGATTACTAATTCCAGCACAGTTAATACAGATGTCCAATCCTCCATAAGTCGCTAAGTGCTTCTCAAAAGCAGCAGCTGTTTCTCCTGTTCATACCATAAAGATTAAATTTATTATCTGTAGACAAACACATTATATAAATGTGCCTGTCAAAGAAATTACTTGCCTTTATAATTCAAAGATTCAAAAAGTGAGAAAAACTAAAAGAAATATTAAGTCAAATTTTGTGGGTGTGTACATGTGCACAGATGCCTTGCCAATTTATGCAGACAAAAACATGCCTCATGAACAAGTATTTTTCTATCTTTTCTTGAAAGATTTCTCACAAAATTCTGTGACATACATTAGTCTCTCAATAGTTGTTTTTGTGTCATTACTTCGAGTACATGACAACTTATGCTAAACTTATGCTTTGTTTAATGAAGATGCAACGAAGACAAGCAAACCAACAGCATTACAATATGCAATACTTTTGGATACAAATACTCCAAAAACCAAACAGTTTATACTTTCATTTTGAGTGAATATCTAGTCTATAGTGCTAAGCATGAACCAAACACCAATTTCTAGCATGCGGGTGTGTGTGTGTGTAAACGGAAGCTTTGAAAAAATGAGATCATATAGCAGAAACAAATATTTTTCACTTACTCATGTTGCTCACATCGCATTTTACAAAGATAGCAGATGGAAATTCCAAGTTGGAGTGGAACTTGGCACTCTCCTTTTCAGCTAGGGATGCTACTTGCCTTCCATTTTCTTCTGAGAAATCAACCACTGTCACAAATATTCCCTTCTTTGCAAGAGCCAGGCTAAGCGCTTTACCTACATATCAACCACCACCAAATGACCACATCATATAACAATAATCGCCACTAGGAAGCACAAACACAGGTACAACACGATCAATTTTTGAATAATTATAACATGGCACATGGGATAAAACACCAGTAAGACACCCCAAATGAAGTGTCCGTGCTTGTTTGGATGTCCCCCAAATTGTTCAATTTATGTTCTAGTTTTCACAGACTATAAAAAGCCAGATACCAATCATTTTGAATTTATGGTCCCAATTGTGGTGATCAGTTTGCATTAACAAAAATTTCATACATGCTCAAATAGCATGCCAAGTTATGAGCGGTGGATTCGTGAACAAGTTGTGGGCAAAGTTGCAGTGGGAACGAGGGGGGCCAAACGCACCGTTTCAGTGGGAAGACATCAACCAGGCAGGCTTATCAAAATTACGTATAAAATAATTTATCCCTAACTTTTTATAAAAATATAAATAAATAAATCAACATTTTTGGGCCTTCACTTTTAAATTTTTTTTTTTTAATATAAATTTTGCCTCCAAACATATGTGGAGCTAGGCTTGTACAAGAAGCCATAGAGGACAACTTAATCGATATAAAATTTATTATCTTAGCAGATTGGCCGAGTTTAACTATTAAAGTGACGGGTTGCGACCCCTCGGGTTGTCCCTACCCAAAACCTTGGTGACCCAAGTATCACCGGAATGTGTTTTGAGTGGTTTCGGAATGCAAACAGGAGTCTCCCAATGAAAAGTGATCTCTCAACAGTTATAGCAGGTGGAATAGGCCGACCTTCCTTGTTGGCATTTTCCATGGCTGCATATAAATTATCAATCTCACGCTTCAATTGTGTCAATATAGTTGACATAATTTCATAACACTTATTTTGTACATATGCCGCCAGACCCTTTAACCTTAGTGCTGCCTTTGGAGATTCTAAGAAACTCAATACGTCCTGAAGAACACTCTGACAGCGGCTGTCTACTGCATCTCTAATCCCACTACAAATCGCATCAATCAAATACCTCCCATTAATCTTTTTCACAAGCATTTGCCCACCATCTCCCCTCCGCCCCACCTCTCCTCTAGACTCATGATTTTGGGGTTTGGTTCACTCCCACTCCACAACTACAGCTGTTTAGAACACTTAAGAGTCATGGACCAAGTGAAAACGTTAAAAACTCCAATAAATGAGTTATGAGAAGTTGTCACTAACTACCCAACTTAAGTGAACCTAGTTGATGTTGTATTCAGAGGTAACTAAGGTAGCATCAAAAAGTAATTTTCTTAATCTTGAAATCAGAGAAATAAGAAATAAAATATGGCAGCCACATGCACATACTTTTTCCAGAGATTGATTTTTCCAAAACCCATTATCCTGATTTTAACTCATGTTCATTACCATCATTATCAACCTTATACCACTGTTACAGTCAACACAACTATCTGCAAACAGTGTCACCTCTGAAACCCACATCACATAACCAAAAATATTCAAATCGGTAATGGAAATATGGCTGGGAGTTGGGAAAAGCTGGGCCAGGTGGGTTGGACTACATGGGTGCTCAGTCTGCCCTCCATCTCAGACCAATCTAGACAGAAAATTTTATATAATAAGTCAAAAAGTTCTGCTGTGTGTATATATGTGTGTGTGTGTGTGTATTTAGCAAAAACTATGTCTTTAAACAGTAAAACACAATTTTTATAGCACAAATGGGGAACTATCACAAAACTAGAGAATGTTAATTCTCTTCCCCCCTAAACATCATTTGAAAGTTAAAGAGTCTAACCTCATTATCTCAAAGTAGCAACCCAAACACTTGAAAGCTCCAACTCCTTCTCCACCAAAACTTATTGATTGAATACACCTACCCGACTTCTTATGATACACGTCCATTTTCGTGGACCTTTGACGGTAGGGTCTAAGGAAACTGATGAAAAGGTTGATGAGGTTCTAAAGTTGGATATCTTGGATTGTTGGACTCCAGAAAATCATTACAGATGGTCTAAATCTATAAATGTTTAACACTTAGATTCAGTCCATCCATAGTGATTTTCTGGCGTCCAATAATCCAAAGTATCCTACTTTAGAACCTCATGTGTGTGTTCATTAGTTTCCTTGGACCCTACGTACAGAGCAAAGTTGGAAAATAGATACGGTCCTGATAAACAACATAATCATACATGAGAATTTTCAAACAACCCAAACTGGGCCTGAGGCTTAGCCCCTCTAATTGGCCGCAGTTAAAAACATTTTAAAATATTAATACGTTAGAATCATTACCGACCACATCAAAATCGACCTCAAATCAGCCTTCTCCAAGCTTATTGGCATTATTTTGGATATTTGGTGCTACTTTTATTGTGCTGAAGCTGAATTTTATTGCTTCCATCTTATTCTTCATAGCAGCATCATCTTGATCAAAGTAAGAAGTAAACAAACCATAATGAGTAAACAAACCATAATGAACTTGAAACGAAGAATGCTTTTTAAAGGATCATATATTGTAAAATTGCAAATGAAAAGGTAGTTGGTGAGTTACCTTTTTTGGACCTTATGCCGTCTAGTATACTGAGGAGGAGGTTTTGCATGTTCTTCGTCACATGCCTCAGGCCCAGCTTTGTGTCCATGTTTGTGGCCCCCTGTCCCACAAGGAGGTGCCTTTGATATGCGTTTTGGCCGACCTTCTGGTTGAGCAGGTAACCCACCAACCTGCTCAACCTGAACATGGGGTGGGTCAACGGCTGCTGAAGGGCCAATAGACGTACTGTGGGAGGGTGGCTCCTGCTGCATGGTAGGTGGGGTTAGATGAATACCCAGGTCAAAGGATGGAATGGGTGACACCTCAGGACCGAGGGATGGGGTGGGTGGACGAATGTCAGACCTAGGACAAGGAAGTGGAGTGGGTGGCGGGATGGTGGGGCGAGGAGATGAATGTGGGATGGGTGAAGGGATGATGGGCCGAGGAGATGAATGTGGGATGGGTGAAGGGATGATGGGGGTAAAGGATGGATGTGGGATGGGTGAAGGGACGGTAGGGGTAGGGGATGGATGTCGGGTGGATGAAGGGACGGTAGGGGTAGGGGATGGATGTCAGGTGGATGAAGGGACGGTAGGGCTAAGGAATGGATGTGGGGTGGATGGAGAGGGATGGGGGGTAGGGACAACCCGAGGGGTGGCAATAGGCTGAGGAGAGGGAGATCCGGTCGGAGCTGTGCTCGTGCTTGGGCCCTCAGTACTGCTTGGGCCCGCAGGAGTAGGTACCTCCTCGTTCGGGGCCTCAGGGATGGGAGGTTGTACACGGTCAAGGAAGTGCACTGCCGTCAGCACATCAGTAATGTCCGTATGGTCCTCCGTGCCCACTGGGTGATGCCTCAACAAACGGTTGACAAGTGAAACCTGAACATGGAAAACCAACACATATTAGTAATGCCGTTCATCATCAAGAATGCCAATCGATAATAAAAAAAATGTTGGTTATGAATTTCCAGATGCTAGTAATAAAGAGTTGTATAGGGAGAGCAAATGCTACGCAGAAAATCATCATAACATATATCATGTTATGATGACAATGGTTTCATGCACAGAAGTACGGTATGATTTAGAAGGAGGGAGAGAGAACTTACCATCATAGTCAATTTTGCACCGGGCCTATCGATAAACCTCCGAGTTACCCTGTTGAACCAGCCGAAGTACTGATGCTGTGGAGGCATATCACCGAGCACTACTTCAAAACGCCGTTCAAGGCGATTACCCCAGTTGATTATATGCCCCCCATGTTTCCGCATCCAATTAACACCGACCTTCCCCCTCAAATCAATTTTATGAAGGACCTCATCAGTGTCAACATCATCGGGAATTTCTTGGATCATCCCAAATTGACGAACGACGCGATCCGGTGTATGTTTCTCTATTATGTGGAAATATATAAGCGGCACCGTTGCCGTCCACACAGCCCTCCCTGCAACGCACCACGGCGGAAGGTCCTCTAACTCAGCTTCATATGGCTGCCACACCACCTAAAACAGCCAACACAGCACATTAGGCAACAATGTTTAAGTTTCAAAATTGTCCAAACCTATAACATTGTTCGTAAACATGTAAATCAGGGCATTTGCATACCTGGCCTGGCAACATTGAAGCTATTTGCTCGCGATACCTGTCCCTGAAGATGTGGGCGGGCCTATTTTTCTTGTTTGGGACCCACAACCACCTACAACAATGAAGAACAAAGGATCAATATGTAGAACATTATTTTATGGAAGATAATGTTATAATTAAGACTATAATGTAATCACATATAACAACTAATGTTAGTAAGCAATATATTCAGTGTATAAGCTAATGTTTTCTAGGAACTTGAGGAACATAATGGAGGGATCACATGAGGCAGCAAGGTGCGTAGCATCATTACCCATTTTTCTCAATATCCCCCTCTAGGTATACATATTCATCTATCAGATTTCTGTAATATGGTTTAAATTTATACCATTTTTTGTTAATTAATGGTAATGGAAACACTTAAGCTAGCCATTCCTACCATTTATAAATTTACCGCCACATTTGTAACAAGACATTGGAGACCAGTTGTGCAATGTTCTTATAGAATGCCCTATAAAATTGGTACAAAGTTCTCTAAGTTATTAGTTATCACTAAACAAACATTAAAAATACTATTTTTTCACAGCCAAGAACGTATTCACAGCTTCCAAACCTCTTCAAACATTTTTCAATTCATCCAATGATTGCCAAAAAATGCCTTTATTAAAAACAATTAGTTGCCCAGTCCACCAAAAAAGAAAAAGTCACGAAACAATAATAATTAGTTAAAAACAGAGTGGAGTGGGTTTTGGAAGAGAGGAAGTAGTTTGTCCAAAATGAAGAGAGTGGGGATGGGACTCAAGAGAAACTTACTTCAGGGCCAGTGGACCACGCACAGGAGGACCGTAAGCACCCACTGGAGGGCCACGCTCAACTGCCGGGCACAAATACGGGAACCTGGCCCATGCCCAATACTGGACCAATAGTAAACACCCACCGATCTGACTGGTATGCCTATCACTTGCCCTGCATAACTCCCGGTACAACCATGCAAGGCAAGCACTTCCCCAACTGTACTTCTCTGGGTTGTGAAGCTCTTCCAACTGCTGTACCCACATTAAATGCACTCTATCGCCGGATTTGTCCCCGAATATTGTGTCCCCCAATAGCGCTAGGATGTAGCATCTTGCGTACTTATGCAACTCATCCTCTTCAGCATTAGGCGGCAATGGACCAGCAACTTGCTCCAAAAGTCGGCTGATCAGAATCCTCTGGCCAGTGAGTTGCTTATGCGCCTCTTGATTTGTAGGTTGAAACCCAAGGTAGTCCCGGCACACCTCTGTCCAGGTTTTCTGCGTGCTCCCTGTTATGGGGTGACCATCAACAGGAAGCCCAAGAAGGACCTCCACATCCTGCAATGTGATGCTGACCTCACCGTGTGGCATGTGGAAGGTGTGAGTCTCGGGCCGCCATCGCTCCACTAAGGCCGTTATCAGGCCGTGGTCAATCTCTCTACCCGGAACCCAGAGGAGTCCCTCCAAACCAAGTGCCTTAATGATGTTAACGACTCGGTCGTCTACCATCGGCTCTCGATTGGAGAACTCTGAACTACGGCTGCGGCAGGTAAGGGTCCCTGGATCCTGCACAGAAAAGAACCATGGATTAATATATGATAGCTGCATTTAATACATTGTATGAATTAAATGCACGTACATTAGTTAAAGATTTAGTGTTGCATTTTACCTGCCCATTCCAAATAGCTTCGGATCGATGGTTGGGCTGCTGTGTCAGCACCGACGTGTCAATGGGTCCAGGCTCTGCATAGTTAATGTGACCAGCATTTGCAGCAGCCATACTGCACAAAAATGAGAAGCAGTTAGCACGTAATAGATATTATTGAAGACAAAGAGGAAACCACTCTAAGGAAGATTCTCAACGCAACATTCCAACTAATTTCAACGTAACATTGCAGCTAATTATGTTCATTTACATTTGCATTATTTCAGTCCACTTTGGTCTATTATAGACCATTCGGTCTACTTTGGTCTATTTCAGTCCAATGCTCTAAATATCATTTCAAAAGTCGTTCCAGTTTTCCCAATGGAATTTCACATTCCACTATCAGTCTAATTTGAAGGTACCATTTCAAAGTAATTGGTAAAGTTTCTACACCCCCCTTGCTAATTAAGTTTGCATCACACAATACTATATCATATCAAATTATTAATTCGAAGTGCATTGCTGAATGGTTGTGTGGAAAGTCTGGTATATGTTTGGGTAACATTGCAGATTTAGTGGTACCATTTCTTTGTTCACATCTTTATTTCAAACTTTGTGGCATAAGCTAAGAAAGTAGAACACTCCCAAACTAATGGACAAACAAAATGTAATGGTAACTAACTTTGGTACGACCATAAAAGTTACTCTTCGGTCAATGGCAAATCTGGGTCACCTTTAGGAAACATTGCAACTCTATTGTTCTTTACAACACTTTTTATTTTTTAAGAACAATTTGTCATAATTATTTCTTGTGTAATACACTCCTTGCTTGTATAAAGGATAATATGTAAATAACATTCATCTTGTAAATGACCGATGCTTCTAGATGTTTGTATGGTTCAAGGATGCATAATGTTTTTTCCTGCCTTAACATTCTTGTAGGCAATATATAGAGTGGCCATGAAAGGCAAGCTGATAGTGAATTGCCCTCTGCCACCAGAGCGAATACCGAAGTATCAATTGTTATACAAGGATGTATAAAAGATTAAAAGGTGAATTAGCCTTACACTTGGCAATCAGACAATTAGCAATCTTGATATTACTTTCCAATGCCTCTCTTTATCATTCAGCTAGGCATAGAGTCTAACCACGATAGATCTTTCTCACAGCCATTTCACAGGTCAGATTATTTCCAGTCTACTGAAACTGATCAAACTTCAAAGGGGCTGTCTTTTTGTAATTTCTTTTACTGGGTCGAATTTTTTCTGTTATTATTCTGAAGATTTTTTTTTTTTTTTCTGGCTTGAAATTGGTTGGAATTTTCAAGTAATAAAGGGGTTGATGCATCTTTGCTTTATTTCCTATGAGGGTTTGCTTGTGTATATATGTTTGATTAATTTTGATTATGAGCGACATTATTCTTTGGTGAGTTCTTTTGCTGCATCTCATTCTCTAGTTCTTTTGTTTGGCCTACTATATAATCTATAAGGTGGCATAGATAATCCAGGAGTTCTTCAATTTTACATTTTTACTACCTATATTTCAAACTGCTACTTAGTGAAAAAATGAACTGTCTTCTTATAATAATGGGTCATATTATCAAAATCTACTTCCACTTGTTTTTCTTTAGAAAATAACATGGTGATTAAACAATTCACCAGTCACATTGAAGAGTAGAGACCTGGAGCCTTTTAATTTGCTACACAGTAGATCAAAAACCCTCACAAGCATGTGGCCTTATCATAATTGTGGGGAAGAGTGAGATTCATATGGCCTAGTCTCGACAAATTGTCACAAATGTTTTAATTCAACGATTTAACCATTCTTGCTTAGGGATTACTAGAATTTGTGAGTTACTAGATTTGCTTCTGATCTATGATCCTACCCATGGTTAGTTCAACAATCTAGTCCAAGATTTCACACTCTTATGCAGAGTTTGATTAGAACTTTTGAAGCATTGGATTTTCTTTTGAAAGTGAGAATCACATTCTTTTAAAAGTGTTTAGTGGCAGTTGATTAGTACATCCAAAATTCAACTTTGTGTTTCTTTATTATTTGATTGTGTTTCAAAGCTAAACTTTTTATAAACTCTGTCATTACTCATCATTTATTCATAAACTTTTTATAAGAATTCATAAACTTTTTACACTAACAAACATCAGAAACAGAAACCCAAATACCCACATAAAAAAAGAAGCAGAAACCCACCACCCAAAAAACCAATCTATCACACCAAAACAAATTGGACCTCTAAAATCAGCTAAACAAAACAAAACAAAAATGAAAATGAGTACTTCAAAAATATAGGCAATAAAAATCAAAATATTAAATTGAAGGGTTCGAAATTGAATGCTAACCTTAAATCAAACAAAGACAAACACTGGTGAAGACGATGGATGATCGGCGAAGTGATGGAGTAGGAGAAAAGGGTCACTGACGGATGATCGGCGAAGTGATGGATGATCGGCGAAGTGATGGATGATCGGTGATGACGGAGTGGGGTGAGAGAGAGGTGCGCTGAAGCGTGAGAGGGAGAGGGTGATGGTCTGTGTGGCAGAAACAGTGAGTGTGTGGGAGAAACAGTGAGTGAGAGAGAGTTTACTCGTTAATTTTGAAAAATATCCTATTTGAAACCGAGTCGTAGAGACTCGGTTTCCAGATTTGAAACCGAGTCTCAGAGACTCGGTTTCCACGTTTTCAACCAGAGGTCCAGGTGGAAGCCACGTCAAAATCGAGTCTTAAATACTCGATTTTCACATGGCGTCCACCTGGACCTCCTGCCACGTCAGGGTTAATGAAAACATCAAAACCGAGTCTTAAAGACTCGATTTATGGCTTTAAAATCGAGCCTTTAAGACTCGAGATGTTAGTTAGTAGTATTGTTTACAAACTAGACCTACTAACTAAATGGTTAGCAAATTATGGCTAATTAGCCATTTCGTTCGATAAACTATTCTAAACACGTAAGGCAACGATATTGTTTTTTGAAATGAGAAAATAAGCATCAGAAATCTATGAGACAATAAGCATCAGAAATCTATGTGAAAGTGAATTTTTCTTTTGAATTGATTTAAAAATTTTAATACAAATATGAATTTTGTATTGGACAAAATTTGGCTACAAACTTAGTTCTAGCTTGAGCCTAAAACTCCCACTAACAAAATTAACATGACTACATATTTTGAAAATCTAACTATTAAATTGTATATGCTTTAGGTCTCAATACACATGTCAAATGTCCTGTCAATCGAATATTATTTATTATTTGATCCATAAATTTACTTTTTAGGTATAATTTTAGACTATAAAAACTTAAAATTCAAACATTTGATTGATAATATAACTATTGATCTTTGATTTTTTAAAATTTTACAAGCATAGAGGATATAATAAGAAAACGTAATCTTAGTGTAGATTTGTCAAAAATCAAATATAATAAAAAGATATTGAATGGAGTTGTAGCCTTAGGCTATAACCAAGTTTGATACCAAACTTTGTCCATTTTTATTTTAGATTGAACAGTGATATATTACTCTTTGAGTTCCATTTAGAAAACAAATTAAAACACTGAACTAATCAAATAAGGACAAAGTTTGGCAATAAACTTGGTTATAGCATAACGCTACAACTTCACCCAATATCTTTTTATTAGACGTGATTTTGACAAATTTACCGTTGAATTATATTTTCTTTTTATATTCTCCATGTTTGCAAAATTTTCAGAATATTAATTTTTTAAGTGAGTTTGTAGCCTTCGGCTATAATTAAGTTTGTAGCTAAACTTTGTCCATTAAATAATACAAAAACATTTTGTATACAAAAAAAATGGGCACAAACTAAGTGAATCAACATTAAAACTTTATTATTAATTTATTATTATTATTTTTCATTTTATATTTTATAATTAACAATGGGGGAGAGAGATCTCAATCCTAGATGTCATAAAAATACAAGGATATGCCAATTAATTGAGTAATAAGACTTAAGTAACCAGAAATAACATTTCAATCCATATTATTCGCTCCAAGATGATTGTGTTTTACCATTGATCCAAAACATCTATGGTTAACTAATAGTTTTTTTATTAAAATTTGATAAATAATGTATAAACTCTTAATTTGACAAAAGAAAATAGAGATTAGCAACTTTTTCCTTTAAGATTTTCAAGTACATCAAAGAGTACAAATTTAATGTTGACCCTTTATGTAACGGAAAAAGGTCGGCTACAAACTTAGTTATAGCCAATAGTTACAATTTCACTCAATATTTTTTTATTAGATATGAATTTTGACAATAATAAATTATATATAATTGACACGAAATTTGATGTACGTGTTAAGGACATAAAGAACATGTAATCTGATAGTTAGATTTTCAAAATATATAGTCAATTCTAATTTTTTTAGTAGGAGATGTAGTCATTAGTGACAACCAACTTTGTAGCTAAACTTTATCTTAATTTAACACAAGAAAATATTTGACAAGCATATTATTTTGGAAAATGCTTTTTGTAACAAATAAGGAAATTATTATTTAATAACTAAGCATCATATGATGGGAGATTTCAAATGTTAAAGTGACATTAAGGACACGTTTGGTAGATTGTAACAGTAATTACAAGAAATACAAAATGATGTAACGTAATACTTATTACTATTCATTTGTTTGGTGATAACACAATAATAAATAAGAGAAAACATTAGGTCCGGAGTTGGCGTAAAACCAGTGTTTTACGCCAGCCAATCAGACCACACCATGTCAGAAAAAAAAAAAAAAAAAAAAAAAAAAAAAAAAAAAACTCCCAGCCATCCCTCTCTAAACAGCCAAAACAACTCACGCCAGAAAACAAAAAAACCCCAAAGCTCTCACACCATTCCTCTGATCGCCGGAGCAGAACGAAGAAAGAAAACCAGCTCTCATGCCATTCCTCTGCTTCCTTCACGCCTCCACCACCGCCACTAAACAGTACAGCTCGCTTAAACCCCAAATCAGAACCAGAACGAGTTAGGCAAAAATTTCTGGTTTCCTCTGCTTCCTCCCTCTTCCACCCTCTACTTCCTCTTGCCCAAATCTCCACCACACCACACATCGAAGCATACCGCCACACAAGTCACCAGATTCGTTGCTAGAGCTTGTAAACAACTTGCTCGCACACTCACAGCTTCCTTCCAAGCTCCGGCGAACTCTTCTTCTTCGAAATCGTTCTGCTCTGGCGATCTGTGTGGCGGTGGTGGAGGTTCGACATGAAGGAAGTTTTTTGTGAGTGAGAAGGAAGCTGTGAGCGTGCAAGCAAGTTGTTTTTTTTTTAGGTCTATTGTTTCTTTAAGCTCAGGCTCCGGCGATCAGGCTATGGCGATGTTGGAGGTGCGGCGTGAAGGAAGCAGAGGAATGGTGTGAGAGCTTTTGGGGTTTTTCTGTTTTCTACCGTGAGAGGCTTTGGCTGTTTGGAGAGGGATTATTGCTGGGAGCTTTTTTTTTCTGACGTGGCATAGTCTGATTGGCTGGCGTAAAACACTGGTTTTACGCCAGCTCCGGACCTAATGTTTTCTCAATAAATAAACCTTTTAGACAATGGAATGAAAGCATTTTAAATCAAACTTAAGATATATTTTAAGAAATATCTTACTTATTCCTCATTTTAAAGAAATAACTATTCATAAGAAATGACTATTCCATGTAATAAAAACATAATCAAATTACTGAATAGCTAAACTATAAGAATAATTATTACATTATAGTGCCTATTATAGCCTACTAAACATATCCTAAGTTAATTTGAGTTCCGCGGAAAGCAAAGATCATGTTGGTCGGTGACGTTATTTAACTTACATAGACTAGCAGGCCTAATCTACCAAGAGCAGTTACTGCATTGAGGATGGTCTCTATCAAATACGTAGATATCAAACCAACGGAACTCATTTGACCAATGAAGAGTACAGTAGAATATGGTAGTGCCCTTAGCATTTGGTCGAAAGTTGAATTTAAAGAGGACATCTGGATACTTGATTAATTGGACACCAAGATCATCATCAACAGATTTACAATGAATGGTAAGATCCAAGCCCTGCCCTAAATCATTCAAGACTTCTACAAATACTCTCTGCCTTAAAAAGCTAAATCCTCCAACGGTATCAAAACTACTCATAGATAAAATAAGTAATATTAACAACAATACAGTTCTACTGGAAAAGTTCATAGTGTATTTTTGAACACTATGTTTGATGGGTAATTCTACGGTACCCTAAAAAAATGGGCGGTACGGTATCCACTAGTAAGTAACCTGCTATATCATGTTACTTTTTTCTCATATTTGACGATTTCATTCTCACATTATACAGTTCCAACACTATATGTAATAGTTTTTTTCTCACATTTGGTGGTTCCCTTACTTTTTTCTTACATTTGACGATTCCATCCTTACATTGTGCAATTCCAACACTACATGTGACAGTTCTTTTCTCATATTTTGTGGTTTCCTTACTTTTTTCTCACATTTAATAGTTTTATCATCACATTGTGCAGTTCCAACATCACATGTGACAGTTCTTTTCTCACATTTGGTTGTTCCCTTACTTTTTTTCTCACATTTGACGATTTCATCCTCACATTGTGTAGTTCCAACATCACATGTGATAGTTCTTTTCTCACATTTGGTGGTTGACGGTTTCATTCTCACATTGTGCAGTTCCAACACCATGTGGGACAATTCTTTTCTCACATTTGGTGGTTCCCTTACTTTGTTTCTTACAAATGGTTTCATCCTTACATTGTGCGGTTCCACTACCACATGTGATAATTTTTTCTCACATTTGGTGGTTCCCTTACTTTTTTTCATATTTGACGGTTTCATCATCACATTGTGCAGTTCCAACACCACATGTGATAATTTTTTTCTTACATTTGGTGGTTTCCTTACTTTTTTCTCACATTTGACGGTTATATCCTCACATTATGCAGTTTCAGCACCATATATGACAGTTCTTTACTCACATTTGGTGGTTCCCTTACTTTTTTTTTCTTCATATTTGATGGTTCCATCCTCATATTATGTAGTTTCACCATCATATGTGACACATTTTTTCTTACATTTGATGGTTCCATCCTTACATTGTACGATTCCAATACCACATGTGATAATTTTTTCTCACATTTGGTGGTTCCCTTACTTTTTTTTCATATTTGACGGTTCCATCATCACATTGTGCAGTTCCAACACCACATGTGACAATTTTTTTCTCACATTTGGTGGTTTCCTTACTTTTTCTCACATTTGACGGTTATATCCTCACATTATGCAGTTTCAGCACCACATATGACAGTTCTTTACTCACATTTGGTGGTTCCCTTACTTTTTTTTCTTCATATTTGACGGTTCCATTCTCATATTATGTAGTTTTACCATCATATGTGACAGTTCTTTTCTTACATTTGGTGGTTCCCTTACTTTTTTCTCACATTTGACAATTTCATCCTCACATTGTGCAGTTCTAACACCACATGTGAAAGTTTTTTTCTCACATTTGGTGATTCCCTTACTTTTTTCTCACATTTGACGGTTCCATCCTCACATTATGCAGTTTCAGTACCACATATGATAGTTCTTTTCTTCCATTTGGTGGTTCCCTTACTTTTTTCTTACATTTGACGGTTCCATCCTCATATTGTGCAATTTCACCATCACATGTAACAGTTTTTTTCTTACATTCGATGGTTCTCTTACTTTTTTCTCACATTTGACGATTCCTCACATTGTGCAGTTCCAACATCACATGTGACAGTTCTTTTCTCACATTTGATGGTTCTCTTACTTTTTTCTCACATTTGACGGTTCCTCACATTGTGCAGTTCCAACATCACATGTGATAGTTCTTTTCTCACATTTGATGGTTCTCTTACTTTTTTCTCACATTTGACGATTCCATCCTCACATTGTGCAGTTCCAACATCACATGTCACAGTTTTTTTCTCACATTTGATAGTTCTCTTACTTTTTTCTTACATTTGACAGTTCCATCCTCACATTGTGCAGTTCTAATACCACATGTGACAGTTTTTTCTCACATTTGGTGATTCCCTTACTTTTTTCTCACATTTGACGATTTCATCCTCAAATTATGTAGTTCTAGCACTACATATAACAGTTCTTTACTCACATTTGGTGGTTCCCTTACTTTTTTCTCATATTTGACGGTTTCATCCTCATATTGTGCAGTTTTACTATCACATGTGACAGTTCCTTTATCACATTTGGTGGTTCCCTTACTTTTTGCTCACATTTGACGATTCCATTCTCACATTGTGTAGTTCTAACACCACATGTGACAGTTTTTTTCTTACATTCGGTGGTTCTCTTAATTTTTTCTCACATTTGACGGTTCCATCCTCATATTGTGCAGTTCCAGCATCACATATGACAGTTCTTTTCTCACATTTGGTAGTTTCCTTACTTTTTTCTCACATTTGACGGTTCCATCCTCACATTGTACAATTTCACCATCACATGTGATAGTTCTTTTCTCACATTTGGTAGTTCCCTTACTTTTTTTCTCACATTTGACAATTCCATTCTCACATTGTGCAGTTCCAACATTGCATTTGACAGTTCTTTTCTCACATTTGGTGGTTCCCTTACTTTTTCTCACATTTGACGGTTCCATCCTCACATTTTGTAGTTCCAATATCATATGTGACAGTTCTTTTCTCACATTTGGTAGTTCCCTTACTTTTTTCTCACATTTGACGATTCCATCCTCACATTGTGTAGTTTCAACCTCACATTTGACAATTATTTTGTCACATTAGGTGGTTCCCTTATTTTTTTTCTCACATTTGACGGTTCAATTATCACATTGTGCAATTCCAATATCACATTTGACAGTTCTTTTGTCACATATAGTGGTTCTTTTATTTATTTATTTATTTTCAAATTTGATGGTTCCATTATTATGTTAAGCAGTACCAACATCATATTTACTCTATTTTTGTCACATGTGATAGTTCTTTTATCACATTGGGTGGTTCCCTTACTTTTTTCTCACATTTAATGGTTTCATCCTCACATTGTGTAATTTCAACATCACATGTGACGGTTCTTTTCTCACATTCGATGGTTCCCTTATTTTTTTTCTCACATTTGACGGTTTTATCCTCACATTGTGCAGTTCCAACATTACACGTGACAGTTCTTTTCTCACATTTGGTGACAGTTCTTTTCTCACATTTGGTGATTCCCTTACTTTTTTTCTTACATTTGACATTTCCGTTCACTTTATGCAGTTTCAATATCACATTTAACAGTTTTTTTGTTACATTCGGTGGTTCCCTTATTTGTTTCTCACATTTGACGGTTCCATTCTCATATTGTGTAGTTCCAACATCACATTTGACAGTTATTTTGTTATATTTAGTGGTTCCTTTATTTGTGTCTCAAATTTGATGGTTCCATTATCACATAGTACAATTTCAATATCAAATTTGACAGTTCTTTTGTCACATATAGTGGTTCCTTTATTTTTTCTCAAATTTGATAGTTCCATTGTTACATTAAGTAGTACCAACATCGCATCTACTCTATTTTTGTCACATTCAGTGGTACCATATTTTTTATTCTCAAATTTGACAGTTCCATTATTACATTGGGCAGTACCAACATTACTTCTGACCGTACTTTTCCAACATTATAGAGGTCACTTTCTTGATGTTTATATTTTTATTATTTATATATACTATAAAATCGAAGATGTATAACCTTATGTGCTCTCTAATTGTTCTTATGCAACATATGCAACTTAAAAATAGTTGTGTGTTTATTGTGGTGTCTAAGGTTGGAAATAGGGTGACCATATAATTAGCAAGTTATGCAAATAATCCAATCCAAAGATTGTTGACAATTTAAAAATTTTCAATAAACACTTGAATTGAAATTACAGATCCAGTATGAAATAGTCATCAATCAAGGCTAATACACCAGGTTTTATATTTTTTAGGCATTTTCATTAGATCCACGTGTGCGGAGGTGTCCCAAATGTCTGTGTCCGACATGGGTATAACCACCCCAACTAAAGTGTCTATACAATTTTGTTTCATAAAATTATTATTACATTTGGACCCATCTAAAACAAAATAAACATCCCAAAAAATTTCCATAGTAACAAAAATTACCAATAAAAAAACTAAAAACAATTAAGCACAATTGACCAATTTTACCAAAAACGAACAACCCAGTCCTTTGAAAAAAATTATTAAAATAATTTTGTCATTGAGAGTTTAGCATTTTGATCATAATGATACGTGTGAGCCTCATTTGAGTCAACAAAACCTCCACTAGCTATGTCTGAGAGAGCCTCCACTATTTTCTTTTTTACAGGTATGCCTCCCTGGCAGCAGCAATTACCAATAAGTAAAGGAATATAGCAAATCACAAAACCAGGCCGGGCAGCCAAGATCAACATAATTAGTTTTAATTGTTTTTAGTTTGGTAAGTCTTTTGTTCAAAGAACTTATTCAAAGTGGGAACTAAATGCATTCCCATATCTTCAAAGTGGTTCTTTAAAAATCATGCCCTCCAAATTAAATTTTTAAATTTTGGTGCTTTCACATGTGTACAAATTTGACATTTTCACAAGCTGCCTATTAACTAAAACTGGTTTTGATTCTAGACAAACTGGATTAATAGTCTCATTTTCAGTTCAGCTTTTATCAAACTAAACAAGATTTGTAATTTGCCAAACATCCCTAAAAACATTCAGGCAATACAATTACAAATAGAGTGATTTAGAGGTAACCCTACAACCCCAAGTGCATATTCAGTGCCACAATGTAAATTCCTTTTAATTTTTTTTTTAAATGTTAATAATTAAATGACAATGAGCTTTAGAACCACAGCTTGTAATGCAAGGTGAAATGGACAGAGTAAAAGTCCTCTGTCTTACCTCTTACTATGTTCTATTTTATGCTCGACCATTTGTAATCAACCACATGTAGTGGCACTTGGACAGAGTAAAAGTCATAAATTGGATGTATTTGGTCATGCAAACTATTTTGGGTTGAGGATTATTATATTTATTTTATTCTATTGTGGATCTCTCATCATAGGAGATTAAAATTTAGTGGCACTTGGAAAATGAGAAGTCAAAGATATATGCTAAAATAAAATTGACTTATCTACCAAATGTATGCTAGAGTACTTAAGCAAACTGCAAACTCTGAATTTCAATTAACCTCGTCATTGGCAAACAAGAGAGAGAGATGGGGCAACTATAAGTATAAGATCTAGAGATTTTACTATAAAGCCCAACAGTACATCACAAACTTATCCAAATTAAAGTGGTTTCTTCCATCTACAGCACATCATAAAATAAAGATTATTATAGAATTTTGTACATTCACACATTATTTTCATAATTTATTCTTTTGGTTTCATAGTTTATTCTTTTGGTTAAGAAGGGAGAGACTCCTTGGTCTTGGAAATAGGTGCTGTTAGCTCTGCATCTGGTTGATTCTGAAGACCTATTTTTGAACCACTGGCTAGTTCAATCACTGTTGACTCAAAGGGGTTGCCACTAAATAGAGCAGGTCTTTCATCACTGCTACCTTTCAATTCCTCAGCTCTTGATAAATGAGACCTGCATTAGAGACCTATTAAAAACCATGCCACATAAAAAGAAACAACAACATGTGAAAAAGAGATTGAAGAATGTATTACATGGAAGCTAGAGTAGCCAACCTGCTAGTCATCCTTGGTTTTGTTGATTCAAGCATCTCCTCTGCCATTGAATGACATCAAAGTAAATTAGAAGGAAACAATTGCAGCCAGTAAATGTTTAGCTATTTAAGCTTCTATAGTGCAGCACAAGCACATATTTCAAAATACTACATGGTATCTAATCATTCCAAGTATATCACAAATCAAGATAAGTATGCCTAAGAAATTCTATAAAGCCCAACAATATTTTAGAACACATTTCCTAATGTTCCATCAATTCAATAGAGGAGAATTCCGTTGACAAGACAAACTTATCCAAATAAAAGTGGTTTCTTCCCTTTACAGCACATCAGAAAATAAAGATTATAATAGAATTTTGTACATTCACACACTACTTTCATAATTTATTCTTTTGCTCCTTTGAGGTGGGGCAGTTGCCTGACAAAAATTATCCACCAAATTGCCTAAGACTAAGAGACCTGACAAAAGAAAATTTTCTAATCTAGTTGCCTTGTTTACAGAACCTAGAACAGAAAATTCACCTACTGATCGTGAACTATAACAAATAGGACACATGATATTAAAATACAACATAGAACCTTCAGCAGTAAGGGTACAATTACCTGAGAAGATGACAATTCTATAGAAAGACCTATTGATCGGCTAATCACAATACAAGATTGTCTTGAAGCTTCCATTTTCAGTAACAGACCTTTAATATTTGCTTGCATCCTCATCTTCATATCATGGTACTCTCGATGTGCTCTGTCTAGAGCCTGGACTTCTTCGTATTTTTGTTTATGCATTTCTTAAGCCTTAGCCAAAAGCAACTTTGTGAATCGAGGAAATACAACAGGTGCCCTATCCAACTAAGGGGCCTTCTCTGAATAAACAGATTTTAGCCAATTGGGATCTGACTCGTCCCAACAATCCCATTGCTTTCTTTACCTTGTTCATTGCCAGATGAGATTGGTGTCTTGCCTAACTTGGGAGTTTCGACTTCTGCAATAATAGTTAAAGGATGTAAATTATAACCTTGTGGTTCAACTTGAGACCTCAAAAGAATGATATATAGAAAAGAAGAAAACATTGCAGTACATTCATTTGATGGCACTAGGTCTATCACACATATGAACCCATGCAAAAAAATTGACATATCTTCCCCTTCCCCATTCCAAAACCTGATGCAAATATCTCAGAAAAAGAAAAAATAAATTTTCCCCTCTTTAAACCCTTATTGATCTTATAAACATAAAACTGCCATCTAAATAGCAATGAAGCAAATATTGCAGTTCCAAGCCACCGTATTGAATGGTTTACCGGTTTCTTATATCACAAAAGTTAAATGCTAAGAACCACACTCAGCATAACCAAGCAAAACACTAATGCATGATTTCAATACAAAACTACAGAAAGCATATTAGTTTTGGTTGCTTAGCAACATTTTGTGTCTTGGCACATATCCCTTAATATGTCATGCATATATTGTAAATAATGCAGATTATGCAGTGTTCACATTTATGATAGAAGAAACAAAAGGCATAATGATAAATAAGGCAGTTTAGTTGGCATTTTTTCTTCCAAAAAGTACCTTCCCCACACATTAAATTTCACCCAAATAACTTCTAAGAACCAAAAACTATTTGTCTTCCTTGGAAGTCATTAGCTCTCTTTTACTGGTATCCTGTGAATAGCTAAAGTTATCTAAAATCATTTCCTAATGAATGTAATTATAGACCACATAGACAACGAGCAAAAGTTATCCCAAATCATGTCATATTGTAACAAATACATGAAACAGGTAAAGAATCTCAAGTAGATATGTCCATGACAAGTTGCAAAGTTAACAGGATCTCATAATCATACAAGGAAGAAAAAAAATACAGGACCCAATATAAATAACTCATATTACCAACAGAGTTGTAAAGGACTTACCACGAAGGAAAGCCAAGATATGACTGCAAACCTCAGGAAGGTCCATAGAGGGGTAAACCTTGCAGTCAGGGATGTCAGATGCAGTGATCCTTATGTTGTTATCAAAATGGGCAAGCAGGTAAAGAAAGATTTAAGCTATTTTGAACTTACACATAACTGTACTCCTAAGTTAAATACTTGTTGTAGAATTTTCCAGATTCAAACTCAATATTATTTTATAAAAAATATAAACAAAAATGGAAGAAGAAGAAGAAAATAGGGGAAAAAATAAACCAAAATAGATTAATTTGTCAAATATATAAGAACCGAAACTCAAACAAAAAAATAATAGCATAAACCCACAAAGTTTAGAGAAATAATATAAACTCATATCAGCGTTAATCATATGTAAAGAGAGAACCTGAAGCAAAGAGAGAACTTGGGTGGTGCCGCCGATTTAGAATGGAAGAGAAGAAGCGCCGCCGAGTTGGATTGGATATGAGTGCGCTGCCGATTTGAGGATGGATTGGAAGAGAAGAAGCTAGAGAGAGAAGCCGACGAGTTGGATTGGATGAGAAGAAGCGCCGCCGATTTGAGGTTGTGAGTGTGCCGCTGTTTGGTTCTTCTGTGGGTATGGTTTTAGCTGTCTGATTTGAGAGTTTTGTTTAGAAAGTCAAACGTGAGACAGAGCAAGGAGCAAACATGAGACAGAGCAAGCGTGAAGCAAACGTGAGAGAGGAAAAAAGTGTGAATGTTATAATTTTTTTGTTTTTATATGAAACCTGTTTAACCGGTAACCAAAGTCCTTTAAAATTACACGAACGGTCCAGATTAAAACAATATTAAATTAATGGTTTAAATATAAGTGGGTACCTACCCCCTCTTTTTTGGAGGGGGAGGGGTTGTGATAGAATGACCTATGTTTGATGGGTACATTGATATTTTACATATGTATAATTTTATAGGACCAAATATAATCCCACACTCAATGTTATAATCATAAATTTGGCAACATTAGGTTTCCTTGAATATGGTTTGCAATAGAAATATCATATCTTAAGTTGTGTTAATTAACATTGAATGAGGATTTATAATGTTGCCAAATTTAATAAAAAAATTGTCAAACATATCTTAAGTTGTGTTAACATTAAATGTGGATTTATAATGTTGCCACATTTAAGATATGTTTTAAATTTAAGAAATATATGTTGACAAGCATATCTTAAATTTGGCAATATTGTGGGTTCCAAATAACTCAATTGGTAAAGTCTTTGATGGTTGTATAAGAGATTTGTGGTTTAATAGCCGCTTACACCAAAAATGGATTGATGTTTTGATTTGATAATAAAGAGTTATCATTAGGAGTAGACGCTATAAATTGAAACTTTCTAAAAAAAATGTTAATATTATAATCTCACATTCAATTTTATAATCATAATGATTCTTAAAAAAAAAAAAAAAATTATTATAATCATAGAAAATTAAACAAAATTTTTATATTTAAAAAAGTGATTGTTAGAAATCAACATGCAAAAAATTCAGAAAGCAAAAAAGTACTGGCAAAAATCAATGGAATAAACAACAAAATTGCATGAAAATGGGTGACCTAAAGTAAATTATCGCAAGGATCAAATCTCATCATCTTATGACCATGACCTGCATTGCTTTTCGATTAAATTCTTTTGTTTAATCAATTTTTTATTATTATTTATGGTCATTCTTTTTTATATTATAACTCCTCATGAATGTTTTTGGACATCTCTTAGAGTTTGTATGATTTGAGTTTATAATTTTCCCAATTTTCCTTTTTGGTTGTTTTCTTAATTTTGTGCTAAATGTGAATTAAGGTTTTTTAGGGTCTCCTAATCACCTTATAACTTATTTTGGGTGGATTTCCTAACCGCACGAGGATTTCTTTTCCTATTTATATGTATTATAGAATCCAAGACAATTCAAAATTTCATTTATAGAAATTTCATTTTAATTAGATTTTCAATTTTGTGACACATATCCAATCTAATTTTTAATTTTTGTGCTAAATGAATTATTGAGTGTAAAAATTGAAGAGTCCAAATTCAATTAAATTCTAAATTGGATTTTAATTAGAGTAAAATTTTTCGTCAGGTGTCCATCTAATTTTTTAATTTTTATAGCAAGAGAATTATGGGGTGCAAAAATAGAATAGTCTAAATCCAATTAAATTCTAAATTTTATCTATATATATATATATCACATTTAAAAAAAAAAAAAAATTATTTTTAGTATATTGTATAGAATAGATATGATAAAATGGGGAAACTGTGTTTGGTGACAGACATAGATAGCACTAAGCAGCACTACTGATAAGCTTAGCTCGGATAACCCAACCCTTGGTCTGTACACTACAATAACGTTACCCAAAACCAAAAACTCTATCCTCTCAGTTCTTACTTCTCGCTTCTCTCTTCTCACACTCTCTTTGCCATGTCAAGTGGAACACAGCGCATGTTGAAGAACTTGAAGAAGTTCGCAGATGTTAAATACAAGCTCTTCACAGCTCGCTATGGCCAACAAGTCTCTGACATCTTCGACTTCCCCATACACTTCGTTCTCTCCCCATTCACTCTCGCTTTCGACATTGTTGGCTCTGCTCCTCGTGGCTTCGGCGTCCCCGAGCTCATCTCCAAGCTCTCTTACTTTTCTATTTTCGTGAGTTTCTTCTCATAATCACTGTTTTTTTTTTTTTTATAAAAATGATAAGTACAAAAATTTGAGAACTTGGCGGTTGCTTTTGGTGGTGTTTGCCATTTTGTTAAATGGGTTGCTTCAATATTTGTTGTTGGTTTTTTTGAAATTTACATGGTTCAATCAAATTTGAAATCTCAAATCTGTGTTGGTGTGGAAATCATGGGAATTTTTTCGATGTTGCTTTTAGTGTAATTGTTATTTGGATAATTGGGTTGCTTCAGTCTTTGTGAGTTCTTAAAATTCACAAAGTTCAATCTAATGTGAATTTATGTTGGAATGCAAATTCTTGGAATTTAGTGTCTGTTGTGGGTGCTATTTGTCATTTGTTTTAAGTGTAATTGTCATTTGGATAAGTGAGTAACTCAACGTTTGTTCATTTTTTGTTGGGTTTTGTGATGTTTGGGTGTTGTGGGTTGGACTTCATATTGTTTGATTTTACGGGTCATTGAATTATGCTTGTGTTTTGGTCAGTGGGACTTGCGTGATATTCTTGTGGTTAAATCATTTAGATTTATATTTATATGCTTTGTGGGTCGATTGCAGGCTGTTGCTACTCTAGGGACCTATGACATTGCATTGGAGCTTGGAAAGAAAGTGATATGTCAGAGGTACTTGTCAATATCCCTTTGAATTTGGACTAAAGCCTTTGTCCATCAATAGCAGTTCTCTAGTCAAAATCTATAAATTTTCTGCCGTTTAATAGTTTTTGGGTGTGTATGTAAATTATATATTATTCATTTCTTTTGCATGCATTTGAAACTGCACCTCCTTTCCCACTGCTTTACACTCACCACTTCTCTGTGTTATTGTTAGCAAAGCAATCTTGTGATTGTAGAGCTAAATTGGGTTGTTGTATCTCCACCATGGTCATAAAAGTTGATTGTAAGAGTGCTCATGGTTTTTTTTTTTTTTTTTTGGGGGGGGGGGGGGGGTAGGGGGATGTACCTGGGGTTGATAACCTAAAGAGTTTGCCATTTTTCATTTATTTGTCAGTGCAGATATTAAGTTATTTTTTCATTGGTGTAAATTTTTGTAGGCTTTGATATAAGGCTAATGAATGCACCAGATTGGTTTGCTTTTTGAAATGTATATTGTTGTGCTACAAACAACATATATCTGGGTAACTTTGTATGGTGAATTAATGATTGATGCATTCTTACCTGGAAATGGTCTTGATGTGCAGAAACTGTCGTACTTGCAATGGGTGGCAGGCATTGCGGTGTACTAAGTGCAGAGGATCAGGGAGGGTGCATTACCAAGTTAAAAATTACACCTTGAAAGGGTAACCTCTCTCTAATCAGTTTTGATTTCTTAGATTGCAAACCTTGTAACTATATAAGAGATAATGTTTCTGTCCCTCCATGACAAAATTCAAAAGCTTATTGAACCTGCTACAGAGCTGGAATAGCTACCAATATATAGAATATAGCTGTTTGCCTTTCAAATGTCATCGTTATTGTTGTTGGCTGTCTCCATGGAATCAAGCTTTAATCATTGTCCAAAAATTGCATTTCTTGTGTAATATCTCTCTCCCATGAATCCTTCTCCAGTGGAGAGAAGGCAACAGCTGAATGTGTTGCAGATGCCATTGTGGACAATCGGGCAGAGTTGGTGCACCTTCCATCCACCATGGATCTTCATGTCCCCTTGCCAACTAAAGACTGCCCAACTTGCGATGGGACGGTAAGAAATATATTCTCAAGCACATATGGCTTTGTAAGTGATAGTCAAGGCATGTGCTTCTGCATGTAAAGTTTGCTATTTCTTGACATCCATTCAGGCATAAAATTTACTATAATCTTTTAACATCTCAATGTTAGGTTCTGATCTTTGTGTAAAATATACATTGGTATTGCAGGGTGTAATGGGCTGTCCTGAATGCAAACACAAATTACAAGTCAGAATCTCTGCAGATGACGTGAGTTCTCGTCTGATGCTGATTAGATTTTACTTTGAGCATTGTCAAAAGTTATTTAAGACTAGTGTGCGCATGAAATTGCTGCACGTTTTCTGACGCCATAACTTAGCAAATTCACAACTTTTGTTTTCTTCTTGCATATATAGTTTCTTTATCCCGACAAAGATTACTAAATGTTGGGAGTACATTCGGGAGCTTTAGTATCTCATGCACTTCTCCTTCAAAAGGATTTCTGATACAGCAGTGAAGACTGCTTCATGCCATAATCCACTCAAAAGCATTCTAGTAATACTTTTTCATTCTTAGAGCTTCCATCTGATTCTGTAGGTCCTCCAGTCATTGTGAGGCAGTATAAAAAGAAAACCCACTGCCGTACTTGTAGAGCCTCCATCTGGTTCTAGATGTTCTCCATTCACTTTGAGGATTCCTAATCAAGATTGTCTTGTCTGGCTGCTAAGATTATACTAGTCAGAAGGAAGGGGAAAAAGTAGTATTAATTGTATAATCAGAAAGAAGAATTCAAGGGGAACTCCACCCTGCAAGAATTTGATAGGAAAAGAAATGCCATGAACATGAACATTGATGACAGACCATAATTGTCAAGATTGAATCTCAAACTGGTTCTGATAAGGAGTTAGTATTAGCAAAGATGTGTTGAAATTGCATAGGAGATTTCCTTTTAGTTATACATCTCGTACTTTGGCATGTTGTCTCAAAACTACCAGAAAGATCAATGCCCCTAATTGGCCTAGACCAAGCAGTTTGTACATAGCATCCATTTTTTCGGATCAACTGATTACTTTTATCATCTATTAATTTTCTGATGACCATTTGAAATTGCTTCTATATGATTATACTGGGATAATTTTAAGCAAAATACTGGTGTCTATAAGAACTATAAGAGAGGGTTGTTACACTAAGACTTATGTTTAAACTCTCCTGTCTTTTTATCATTTTTGGATAACTCACTTGATCCAGTTACAAATCATAATTTATTCCATGGAAAATTTACGCGGATACAATATGCTTTAAGTTGATGACATCAAACTGTATTGGAATAGAGTGATTGTAAACTGAAGTAAAACTGGGTTCTAGGAGCATGTCATGGAATTTTTTAATCATGTAGATCATTGGAAAATGCCATGAAATATCAAGAATCAAGAAGGTTGGCCATGTTGGTGGACCTTATTGTTCGATCACCTAGACACATTAAACAAGAATAGTATATAACAGATTACGTTGTTGAGAAAAATGATTGATTTGGCAATTTTTTGAGTACAGACCATTTGGCCAAATGTTGGGCAGCATCCTTAGAGGATAAATTATTACTTATAATCTAGGAGTTTGTCTTGTGCATTATTCTAGTGTGCTAAGGGTGGTTCCCTGTGCCGTCTAATACACTATCACTTATGATTTTTGTTTCGTGGCATGCTCCATGATTTTGTTAAAAAGCTTCTATCCTTGGTGAAGATGCTGTTAACTCTCTCAATGCTTGACTGATTTTGCACCAACTTGGAGAAGGTGCTTTGAGTTACATATTGAGTCTGGTTCTGACTTGTGGGAGTGATTCTGCACAAGTCCAATGGTAATTTCCTGAACAGCATCACCTTCCGAGTTTTGAGGCTGTTCATATAAGCTAGAACTTTAGACACTATATGAGCTTTTCATTGTGCTGAGATTTGTACTTTTAAGATGTTTAATAAACCTGGTTTTCATATATTAACAAGTCACACTAGTGTGTTATATCTATTTGCTCTTATTTCATCTGTCCAATTTTAAAATGCTTTAATTATTTTTTTCCTTGTGTCTTTCTTGCAGATCATGGAGCCTCCATGGAAGGCCTATAATGTCTTGAAAAGGATGGACTATCCCTATGAGGTTAGTATTTTACTCTTCATATAATTTCATGATCATGTTATTAATATTAGTGAAGGTGTATTCAGAATTCTTCAGTTTTCATCTAAAATTTAGAGTTCCATGTACCATTTGTCTAAAGGTAAAAGTGCGTGATGTAAAATCCTAGGATGATGATCAATAATCTGCAGCCGTCATGGAAAAGGATGGGCTCAATCCTTTTAAAGCAGCATATTACCTCACTAGCCTCACTTTTCATGGAATGGAAAATGAGGGGTGTGTTTTCCTTATAGAGAAATTAATGAAGATTTTATTAATAATTCTTTTGTAATTATTTTAGGTTATGTTGTGTCATCAGCGTGAGCATGAAATAATATTTTTTATCAATAAAATCTCTTTACTTATAAAAAAAAATGAAGATTTTACTTAACTCAAATAAATAAATAATGATGCTCTCTGGCATGTTCCTTCTTTATAACCTTGACTTGCATTTTGTCTTGACATGCCTCTACAAATATCATTTCTGTTTCTAGTTATGACATAATGATCGTTGTAAGTTGTAACTCTGCCATGCTGCTTAAGAATTCTTTAAATATACTTTACTACAGTTCTGTCTTTGATTTTAACATTGAAATCAAGGGGAAAAATGGATTTGTGTATGATAACAGCACAGTTTCCTGTATGCTAGGAAAAGTGAAGATCAGAGTTACCTGAATGTTCCTGACTTGATTTTTCTGAGCCATGGTAATATCTGAGTGGTTTATGTTAAATTCCTGAAGGGCTTATAGACATATGCTCTTATCACATAAGAAGGCATATGCCTTCCCAAAGGCATCACGGAATATGATGTGCTTGTGTTCTGAATACGTATGCTTGATAATGGATCCACCATGGATGGCCTGTAATCTGTCTGATGAAGAAGTTGATTAACAGAGGATGATAGAATTGGTGCCAGTGCGCCTGATATTAATATAGACATCTTGTTCATATCTAATTCATGGTTTTGTATACTGTTTCAGCATATAGTTCACAGCATGAGGGATCCCAGCATTGCTGCATTTTGGTTGATCACCTTGCCTCAGATTGTGGGTGGATTCGACTATGATGATGATGTCAAGCAGAAAATTTGGTGGCAATACAAGGTTTTGCATGCATCTTGCTTTATTTTTCCCACAGTTACTGAGTCATAGATTTTCAGTTAGGCACCTAGTGTCGTTTCACATACATATTGCTGCTTGCCCATTGAACTGTGCTTTTTCTTGCTTTGATAATTGATTGGTTAAAAAGAGGGCAAAGCTAAATCTAGTCCTACTTGATATATCATATATGTGCTTATACAAATCTCCACTTCTCAAATTTGATCTGAAAATGGTAGACCTGAGTTTTGTTAACATACAAAATTTTATCCCAAGAATTGACTAGATGAAGTTGTTACCAAATTATATTCTACAGCGCATAGACTTGGATGGTAGTTATGCAGAAAAGTTACAGTATGGTTCCCTTTCCTTTTTGACTTATCCAAAAAAAAAAAAGAAAAAAGAAAAAAAAAAAATCCCTTTTCCGTTTGGTTACAAAAGCTATCACAAATTATCATTTTTTTTTTGATAAATAAATTAAGAAATGGTATTAATAAACTCACAAACAACCCAAGAACACTGGAAATGTACTATAGGAGTAATACAATTAAAACCCTAATAGCAGTGGTCTAACAAATCATCACAAAGTTATCATTTATTGAAGGTTAATACATAGATGCAACAACAACAGGGGTTCAAGTGATAGTCCAATGGTAATGACATCTATTGGCGTGCCCATATCTATGGTTCAACCCCCCCTCCCCCAACTATCTACCCATATATATAAAAGATGCGACATCAACAACAATACTAATAGATTGTAGTACCGAAATTCCGGGATCGGCTATGAATCCTCAATGGACTAATCAGGGTTGGCCTGGCTACATGTATTCTTCTTCTCAGCCTTTTTTTAATTAAGTATACTTCTTTGTTGGGTCTGTGACCCTTTGTCCTGACCATCGTTGCACTTGTGTCGCCTAGGGCATAAGGGGCATGATGACTTGGCGGCATCCTCACCTTCCTGCTGCTTATCATTGGAGTTTGCTCTGGGTTCCAAACTCAATGGTTGCAACAAAACACGAGGGTTGCTCTTGTTGCAAGAATCATACTCTGTACTATCTCTTTATTTAACATGTCATTTTCACTATTACTATTGTTATTTTATGTCTTCTTCTACCTCTTTTCATTTGCTTGAATTGAATCCAATCACTTTTCTTCATCGGTGTATCAATTGCTCTCCTTTGCATATTATCAAACCATCTCAAACAACTCTTCTTCTTCTTTACATCAATAGGCACCACCCTTATCTTTAAATGAATTTTTATTTATATATATTTTTTATCCTATCTTTCTTTGTATTTCCACTTATACATATTAACCTTTTCATTTTAGCTACACTCATTAAATCATTTTATGAAAATGTTGCTTCTTGATACATTCAATACCATATAGTATAGCTAGTCTTATAAAACTTTCTCTTTGAACTTATAGATAATTTATGATCACATAATACTCATGATACATTTCTCCACTTCTCCACTTTATATTCTCTGCTTTAGATATATATATATATATATATATACTTTTTTTTTTTTTGGATAAATAATAAGACTTTTATTGAATGAAATGAACATCGTGTTCACGATGATGAACACTTTGGACATGAAATAAATACAAAAAGCTCAAGAGCTAAAGCTAACAGATTATAGGAAAGAAGAAATTGAAATACATTGCATAAAACCCGAAATACTAGCCCATTGAAATAAACTATCAAAAAGAAGAGGTTTTAAAAGATCAAAGGATCTCTCATTATCTTCAAAGATGCGGTTATTACGTTCCTGCCAAACTAACCACGTTAGACAAGTTGGAATCATATTCCAAATAGTTGATAGGTGTTATTCTCCCATGCAAAAAGAAGAGATATAATCATCTTTGGCATTACCCATTGGACCCCAAACACCTGAAAAACTTCACTCCATAAAGCATGAGCATGCTTACAGTGAAGTAAAGTAAAAGATGGTCCATAGATTCCCCATCACACCAACACAGGCAACACCAATTAACTAGGGACTGACCTCTCTTAACAAGATTGTCAATGGTAAGTTTCCCATCCCTAGTTGCTGTCCATAAAAAGAAAGACACCATTTTAGGCACCTTTACACACCAAATGCTCTTCCAAGGAAAAACATTAGTAAGAGTACTAGACAACCAATTATAATAGGAGCGCACATCAAACACACCAGTCAGAGTCAACTTCCAAGATAGCTTATCATCCCCCTCACCTCTTGGCATATAGGAGTAAAGATAAAGAAGCTAAAAAAAGAACTAACACCATCTAGCTCCCAATCATGAAATGCTCTATGGAATTGTGAGTTCCAACTCCTCTCTCCCTTCTGATGCAGAAACAATCAAGTCAGAAATCCAAGCTTTTTTAGACTGAGAACAAGCATACAGATCTGGAAAAAGATCCTTTAGAGGTGTATGTCCACTCCAAGGGTCGTGCCAGAACCGAATATGATGGCCCTCCAGTGCTCCCCCACATCATACACTATTTGTCCAAAGAAGCTTTTTGCTCCTGTGCTAATACTCTTCCACATCCCACACCCATGAGTCCCTCTTACGCCTGTAGTACAGCAACCTCCTCTACTGAGTCTACTCTGCTTTATCTTATGATCTACATTCTTTTCGATCTCTCCATCCTTATGAAATACTCTCTCTGTCCCAAATTGTTTGGCCTAGTTAGAAAAACCCAATTATTTAGGGAAACATCATTAACTGCCTTATCTCTGAAGGGGTTTTTTTTTTTTTTTTAAATAATTTGAATCAAGATGGCTTGTATAGTGGATTTCAAAATTTAGGTTTTTAATTTTTTTTTAAATTAAAAAAATGCTCATACAAATCAATTAAGGGCATAAGGGGAATTTTAATAAATTAATGGTGTTTGACTTTTCAATCAGGACATAATTTTGGGACATCCCAAAATGGAATATATGCCAAACAATTTGGGACGGAGGGAGTATTACCCTAAGATATTTTTTGATAAGTAAGTATTACCCTAAGATATTGAAAACACTAACACTTTCGTATCTCTTACCATCAAGTTTTATACTCCATTGGTGTTTCTCCCTGTACTAAACTTTCACTCCATGTGCTTTGTTTTAAACCTACTTAACCTAAAGCCTTTAGTTTCTAAAACATCCTTCTACATAAAAATATATTTGTTTGGTAAAGTTGATTTATAAACAAATCCATTATAATACTTATAAAAAAAAAAAAAAAAAAAAACACAAATCCATTATTGCTGCATTGTCTTGTCATGATTGTTCCGAATTGGTTTGGTACCCTCTTTCATGTCCTAAGATTAAAGCTAAATAATGTAGAAGCCTTTTGCAATGATATATAGGTTTGAGATGCAATCATTAAAGTTGGGAACCTAAATCTTATGGAAGAAATATCTATGGATAATTATGTTCATTTTTAAAATTCATGATATATGTAAGTTTTTTTCTTACAAAGATTTTTATGCTCTTTTCTGTCTCTCACACCTGTTTTACTCTAAGAATTGAATAGTCTAGAATATCTCCAGTATATTGTCTGATCTTCTGTTATTTTAAATGGTGTTTTACCAAACTCCTCAGTTCTTCAATTATTAAAGGTGCTTTATTTGTATTGTCATAGAAACTGGTAATGACAATATAAATTAATACAGGGGTGTGCTACCTGACATTGGTAGATTTTGTACTATTCCTTCTAGAGTAAAATATTATGACCTTTCAATTTCGTTGTTTTAGGTCACATTTTATGTTGGTGTCTTTATCACATTGATTAATTTGTTAAGCACGATTTTCTTGGTGTCTTCCTGTAATTCTTTATTTATTTTTTGTTGGGTTCAGGACTCCATGCAATATGATCAACTTCGAGATGTGGTGGCAAAGAGAAGACCAGGCTGGGAGCACTTGCAGGAGGTAAGATAATTTTATTCTCAGATGATGGTTCTATTAATTTATTAGAACATTTCACTGTCCTGTAGCTTACTCTTTGTGGGTGCGAATGCTTCAAGTTTTTGGGATTCAATGGGTCATGCCAGGTTCAGTGGAGAGCTTGGTGTTTTGTTGGTATAATTGGTTTGGGAAATTTTCTTCAGATATATGGAATATGGTTCCTGGCTGCCTGATGTGGGTTATTTGGATGGAAAGAAATAGGCGCTCTTTTGAGGATTTAGAAAAATCTCTTGATCAGTTACAAGCCCTCAGCCAAAGTACTCTTTTTGAATGGGCTAGGTGTTGGGGTTCCTCAAACTGTTCTTCTATTCGGGAGTTTCTTACCTCCCTTAGATGTGCCCCTTAAGATTAGTTTCTTTTGCTGTCTTTGTTTGCTGTTTTTTTGTGTTCACCATCATGAACACCTTGTACTTGTTGTTTTCGCATTTTCTTCAAGTTTAATATAATTCTCATTACTTATCCAAAAAAAAAAAAAAAAAAAAAATTATTAAAACAGTAAGAAAACCAATGTGATTTTTTTATGCAATTAAGATTTCTCTAGTTACAGTGGGATGCATTAGTACCTTGGTTGGTGGGGCCATCTAGTGCAGAGGTTTAACTCGTCATGGTGGAAAGTGACTTGTTCCCAGGACTCCACCTTTTTTATTCAGCAAATTAAAAAAGGGGATTTCTCTAGTTACCTTATTGGGGAGAGACAACTGTGACATTTGTGGTTAGAATATGCTCAAGTTTTATTTTGAAAATAGAGATGGTTGATCACAGACTCACAGTCACAGTTGCAAGACATTCATGGTACAATTGTCAAATGTCAATTTTTGACTTGAATGAGAAGAAATTCAATAGTTTGTAAGTGGAAATCCGATCTCAAAAGATACTGAATCTTAGTGCTCTTTCTTTCTCTCTCCACATAAATACAAATATCTTCTCATTTCCTTTCTGATTGTTGTCTTCTTTCCAAGTTTCATACAATGCTGAAAAATGTGTTTTTAGCCAAAATAAATGATTTTAGCCCTTATAAGAAGAAAACTGACTCTTGAACTCCTTTCATGCTCATGTCATGTCAAGGTACTGCAGAAGAAAAAACTGCAAAATCCGATCCAATTTATTGTAATC
Organism: Quercus parvula; assembly: GCA_030820535.1. Taxonomy (NCBI): domain Eukaryota; kingdom Viridiplantae; phylum Streptophyta; class Magnoliopsida; order Fagales; family Fagaceae; genus Quercus; species Quercus parvula. The sequence continues at coordinate 22,021,505 of JAUAME010000004.1, forward strand.
GATTAGTTAACATGTTGGTTAACTATATTCTGAAACACAGAAAAAAAATCATTGGCTTATCAAATTATCTATTGAGCTACGAAAAAGATTCAACAAAAGACAGAAACAAATCCACTATCTGTTTTAAGTCCCTTTATTTTGTCTTCCACGTAAGTCTTATGCCAATTAGGTTGATTTTTTTCTCTTAAATTTATCCTTATTCCGCAATTTTCCTGTTACTCACCTCAATCTCACTTTTTAATAAATCAAAAGTACAAATGATCATACAAACAGGCGTTAAAAATTATTTACAAATTGAATCTCTGCTATTAGTTTATTCTTCTGTATGTGCATTTGCGTAATAGTTACAGAGAGCTTTGTGGTTGTGTAAATAAAAGTCGATCTCTATCAATCAGTTTCAGGCTCTAAAAGAGGCAATACTGAATCTTCATCTTTCCACTATACTCTTTTCCATTTTATTTGAAATATATATTAATAACTGCTTCTAATACATCTAGATTCACAGGGGCTTCTATAGACACTCATATTGTTTCCCATGATTCAACTTTTGCAAAATATTTCTTCTTATAATATTGTTTATGATTCACAGGCCTTGATTTCTATAGATCCTGTCCGTGCTAGGGATGATCCTGTTATAGTGAAAAATATCCCCTACCACAAGGCCAAGAGGGCATTGGAGGCAGAAGTGATGAAGCTTGATCCTCCACCACGGCCACCAAGCTGGGGTGTGCGTATTCTTCGCCTTCATTCTATAGCTCCTAGTTCTTACTTTTCAAAGTTTGTATACTTTTCAATCATATTCTGAATTTTTTATTTTAGCCATTTATTAAAACAAAAAAAAAAAAAAAATCTGAAAAATGAAAAATATTTTGGCATGTTGGTTAGGAATCCGACTTGACTAAAATCAATTCATGGGGTAACTGTTGGGGCTGATGGCACTTGGCTGAATAACTGGGGCTTTTTAGATGGCCAGAACATGATCATACTTATCAGATTTTTCAAAAAGCATAAAAAAAGAAAGAAATTTAACCAGCAGCAGGAACAGGCAACTGTGGTTTTGATTTTTGTAAAGGGGTTTCCATACAAAGCTGACATTTGCTGTTGCACAAATGTTTGTTAGTGTCTCATAACAGCTATCATTGCATAGACTACGACTATCATGTGTATATTTTCGTCTTATATTTTATCTCTTCTTTATGTCTTGCAAAATGTTTAGTAGTCTAAGTATGATAGTGTGAAGCTCTTCAAAATTTTCAGTTGTCTAAATGGTAGTGATTTTGTCTTTTAAGGTTTTATTTATTCCTTTTAAGGGTGGGGGAGGAATTTCCAGTTTTTCACTTTGCAAGGACCTATTGCAGTTTTACATAATATGAAGACCAATTTTGCGGTTGTATTTGAAGTACTGTTTTTCTTTTTTCTTTTTTTAATTTATTATATGGCACCCAGCTTTGTCTAACAATAGATAATAGAACTGAGTATCTAGTAAATGGGGTCTGACTGATATTTGGGTATAAGTATTTCACAGTGTTATGTTTTTTCAGCAGATTAAATTAGAAATTCATATTTAATGTTTCATAAAATTTATTTATCTACTGCTTTTGCATATAATGCATTGAAGTGTGAATTGACATGCTAATGCTTTTATTGATTGAATCTTAGTTAAATATATCCCTTTTTCTCTCGGTCTCTCTCTCGCTCTTGCTTATTTCAATGTTACATGTTCTTTGGATGTGACCATGTGCTGGTGACCACAATTTATATGCTCTCTTTCTGCATGTGACACATTTAATTGTGGTTTGACTTGCTAACTCTGGTTTGGCTTTTACAAATTGGTCCTGAATTTTATAATATTTGCTCTCTCTTGCTGTTGATTGAATATATATTTTTTCTCTTTAGATATAGATTGCATACAAATAGAAGGGCATATGAGTTAGAATATTTTCTGCGTTGCATCAGAGATGAGGAATATACTTTGAATGTTTTGAACTAACTGCAGAGCATTGGCAGGAGCTAGAACTTCCACTTAATGCATCTTCTTGGAGTGAGGAAGATCTCAAAGATCCAGAGAAATTGTATGAGATGACTGTTCTTCTTAATGCACAAAGAGAAATTGCTGATAAAATCAAGGATGTCCAATGGGAAACTAAATGGCGTCAGGAAAAGGTTAGTTCAGACTTTTATGTGGGCTATGAAGGTAATTTTAATGTTTGAAAAATATTTGATATGTTGACAACATTGTGTTTTCTGGAAATCAAGTTTGAAACCTAGGTATTAAAAGATGGTAAACTACATGGGAAAGTGGTTCTTTTGCAACCTGTAAATTACCAAAACTCATAAAGAAAATAATGAGAGCTACAGCTCTATATATTGGGCCTTTTCATTTTCCTGTTATAGTGGCAAGGAACTGTGTGTGAGACATGTACAAGCATGTGTATTGGAGCCACTATACAGTATGCACCCCACCCTAGTAGTGCCCATTTGTCCACCTCTATCACTAATGTACCTTGAATGTATAGTACAGCAATCCCATGCTAACACTGGTTACAGCTTTGACTTACTTTGTCAACTAAGCATATAGAGGAATCAGATTTATTTCCTTGTATTCATTCCCCAGTTAACGGAATAATTGCTATGTGGAGGGAAAATATTATTGTATTTTCATTATTTTTTGTATTTCTAGTGTCACGTTGAACAATATGGATCTCACATTAGTGCCTTTCTAAGTATTTTACTGATAGCCAATTGCCTCTTGTCCTAGTGTTATGAGGTTGGTACTGAGACCTCTGAAGGAAAAGAAAAGAAACCAAGAAGTTGACAAAAATGCATACGTGCACATATCTTAATGGCAGGGAACAAAATCCTCTCAATTTCACTTGAAATGGAGAGAGACCGTTTCGCGGTTTAAGATTTTGTTTCTTGGATCTGAGAATGTATAAAGTGTCACATCATTTAAAATTTTGAATTACGTGCCATGGAATAGACATTTAGATCTGTAATACTCAATCTAAACCATGAAATGAATCAATTTCAAATGGAGAGGTTCCTTGTCTACATGGTGACGCATTAACCTGCTTTTCCCAAGTACTTTCTTGCAATCCATTGAGAATTAATTTGACCAAAAGTGAGTATTTTTTGTATCTTAGATAAATAATTCATAAGGGTGGTGAGATTGAAGAGGATGTAGAACATAAAAGAAGAGCAGGGTGATTGAAGTAGAGAAGCACATTGGGATTATTGTGAGATTGTAGAATACTTATCAAGTTAAAGGGAAAGTTTTACAAGGCTATAAAAAGACTAATCATGATATATGGTACTAAATGTTGGGCTATTAAGGAACATGTTCATAAAATGTACATAATTGAAATGAGAATGGTAAGATGGATAAGTGGAAATAGAAGGAAAGATAGGATATGAAGTAGGGGTGACCTCCATTGATGAAAAGATGAGAGAGAGAGTTGCTTTAGATGGTTTGGTCATCTGTGAAGGGTGAAGGAGAGCCATAAATGCACCAATGAGAAAAGAATGGTTTTTTATGTTTATTTTATTTTTTAAGAATTGAGAAAGAGTGATTTGATTTAAGTTGAGGGAACAAAAATATGTAGAGGTATACGTAAAATAATACTACTAGTAGTAAAAAATGACATCTTAATTAAGGAGGTGACAGAGTATAATTTTGGATAGGATAGAATGGTAAAGAAGAATATAGTGAATGACCTCGATTAGTCTATTGAGGATCCATATTCAACCCCATAGTTTTGGGACAACAACTTTGTTGCTATTGTAACATCTTATGTCAAAGTTATAATAATCATAAACCATCCATTTCTGTACATTGATCCTATATATTATATTATATTTTAATTTTCAGTTAAATGAGATGTTGGAGGAGAAGGTGCAACCATACATTCAAAACATTGACAATGGCATCCTGTCTAAACCTATTGTCTTACAATCACAAAATCAGGAGCATAAGGTTTGTCTTTAGCCTTTCCTTTTCACTTATCATTTACTTATTTTTGGGTTATCTAGAACTTATTTGGAATTTGGAAATTGAAAGACCACCCCCCCCCCCCCCCCCCAAAAACAACAAACAGGAAAGAAAAAAAAAAAAAAAAACTAACTTGAAATCCTTACTCAGAACAAGAAGTCTATTTATGCGTTCCAAATTGGCCACTTAAAATTCCATCTGTCATTTCTTAGATGCTCCATTTGGTGCTTCAAAAATATATGTAGGTAATGGCTATATTTTGTACATGCTAAAGCATGATACAGCTTGTGCAATGGAGCATCTCTGTACAATTACCTTTTAAGACAAAAACTGACTCTTTCAAAACTGGATCATCACCTTTAATTTTCTTTGATCTTCCTGCCTTCATCGTACCACATTTTTGTGATCAACTGTATATGGTGTTTCAAAATTCCTTCCTGATCTGATTGCCAAATGATCTGATTTCCATTTAAACATTAATCCATAGGGCAAAGATTGTCTTAATTTGTAGGATTGAAATCATTGGTGGGGGTATAGGAAAGATTACGCATTAAGTGCTATTCATGTTATATGGATGATCTGTCCTTTTGATTAATGTATACTGAGTTTGGATTCAAGCTTCTCCTTGTATTTGAACTTCGAAACAGGTGACTCTGTTGTGGGATTTTATTTTTTGATAAGCTGCTGTTGTGGGAATTTTATGGTTGAAAATTTGTACTTTGAATGTGTTAGAATAATGTTTAATCTTTCTAGCTTAAGCTTTTGGGATGTGCAGTAATTTATCATGGTAGTAGAGTAGGTGATACCATGTCTACACTAGCTCCCATTTTAAAATTAAATATGCCACGTGTTGGGTCGCACTTATTAAGGGAGATCTTGGGCCTTTATGTGAAGGGGAGTAAATTCCACGTGTTGGGTTTGTGGGTTCCGATGGTGAGATTGGTGGGACAAGGGTTGTGTTTTGTGCGGTGGTTGGGTGCTGTGAGTTGGGTTTTTAAGGGTTGTTTATGGTGGCATTGGGATCGGTGGGCTTGTGGGTTGCAGTGGTTTTCGGTGGTGGTAGGAGGCAGAGTGGCATTTTTAGCCAAGGCCGTGGTGGTAGGAGGCGGAGTTGGGTTTTACACTCGTTGCCCATGTCTTTTTGGAAGAGGATCTTGGCAGTGTTGGCGCGTTTGTGAGGGAAGGAGGAGGAGGAGGAGGAGCAGTGGTAGCTGAGGGAAGGAGGAGGAGAATTGTGACTTGTGTGTATCGTTACTGTTCTGACTGGTCAGACTTATGGGACCCACTATTTTGAGTTAAAGATGAGTATTTTTAGCAGAAAACTAAAGCCAAACACGTTGGGGAGTAAGTTAAGAGAATAAAATATGAGATGTAAGAATGAGTATTGAGTTATGAAAATTGAGATATAAGAAGTGAGATATGAGTGATGTGAGAACCAAACAGGCCCTAAATGATAAATTTACTATTTCCTATAAGTTTTTGGGATAAGCGGTAATTTAACAAAATAGATCTAACAACTACCTTTGCCCAACTTGTGAATACAATTATTATTCTGCATTATGATATCCTTTATAATAACAACTATTTGTCATTAAAAGTTCCTTTTAATGGTTAGAATCTTGAATGGGCATTCATTTTAGGGATAGAGTATTTGATAGATTGGCTTGTAAGATTTTTTTCCCCTTTATTATTTTTATTTCCAACCATGGAAACAACTATACGTGCTTGCAAAATTGGCCATATTATATTTCTGCAATTTATTAATTTTAAGGACTCATGTTGATATGTTGTTGCAGAGGAGCCGGCGCCGGAGATGGTTTTTCTTTTGACAAATATTAAACCACTGTTGTATCTGAGTGCCCACAGCAGTTCATTGATGTTCATTTGTGATGGTGTATTTTTTAGTTTTCCATAGTCTTCCTCATGGTAGATAGTTATGTTTCCCCTTATAAGCCCATCTCTACCCTTTTGAGGCCTCTAGAAATTCTGTTTGATCTAATGAGTCTCTCTACCTCCTTATATACAGAACTGTGTATCTTTTTGCAGAAAATTTTTTCTTCCTTATAACTGCATATATGAATCAGTGGATTCTTTTCTTAACACCCCCCCTCCCTCCTTTTTTTAACTCTGCTGTAGATGAGTGAAGTGTTGGGAGATGATGAACCAATAACATGAGTGTGAATGAGAAGCTTCACCAGTAAATAGATGAAAATCAAGCAACCCAAAAAAGAAAAAGAAAAAAAAAGCAGACTTGCAAATTTTCTTACACTAACAAATTTTGCTTTCCATTTGCTTGTTTGTTTGTTTATTTATTTTTCACTTTAATCTCGACTTGCCTCTCCAGACATAGAATTCCTGTTCTGCCAAGAAGTCCAAAAGGCCAAGACCAGAGTTACACTTATAAGTTATAACAGCTTTATTTACTCTTCTCCTTCTCCTTAATTATTAACAGGAAAAAGAAATTCTCCTTCTCCTTCTTAATTATTAAGAGGAAAAAGAAAAGACAACTAACTGCTAGGTAAGTCGAGGCCATGAATGAGCACTAATGGAGGAATTGAAAAGCAAGCACAAGGATTAAATTCCACATCCTAGGCCTTTCTGGTAGTAGCTTTCAAGTGTTGTTCAAAATTATGTTAAAACTGTGGTTTAAAAAGTGTTGTGAAAATACGTGTTTAAAGTATTAATAGTGCAAAAAATGTGTTTGGTATCATGTTTCAAACAATATATTTTAAAATGTGAAAAAAATATAATTTAATTGTGTGTTTGGTACGTATATGTATTTTTTTTTATTTTTAAAGTGGTAACTTTTATAATTATTTTATTAGAGGAGAGAAGGAACGTGAAAGAGAAGGGTGGAAAAAAAAAGAAAAAAGAATGAAGTTGACACTGGTCAGAGTCTTTGTATGCATTGTTGAATGGGCTTACAAGTGAAGTGGAAAGAAATACCCTCGTTGGAATTTGAAAACCTTTAGTCGACAAGTCTCTATTTTTACGGGTCAAGCCTAGTTTTAGAGTCAATAGACCAAAAAGTTTGGGCTTTTAAAGCCCTCAAACACTTTTGTCGTTTAGTTTTCTTCAATCAAACAAACTAAAGCATATGGTCCCCTCAGGGAGTTGAAAAAACAAAAAACGTGTTTGTTGATCAAGTGAAGAGTGAAGAAGAAATATTCCACGTTTACACCCAAGCAATAAAGACAACAACAATCCAATCCAATCCGATCCAATAATTTTAGAATTTGGATACTTTTTATATAATTAATTTGAGATATTTTGGTAATAGGCTTTAAACCGAAATATGAATTCAAAATCAGGGTTGATATTAATTTATCATATGGTTTTTAATAAGGTTTAAATTCTTAAAATCACTATAAGTTTCTTTTATATATATATATATATATATATATATATATATATTATTTTCAACAAATTGAAGAAAAAAAAGAAAAGAAAAGAAAAGAAAATCCAAACGCCTTGCAATTGACTGAAGTGATAGATCATATAGTTGGGAACTTTGAAGCTAATAAAGTCTATCCTCTTGCCGACGTGTATTAGAGGCAAGGGATCAAATTAAAAACTCACTCATTTCCTCTCGATCACCACTCACATCCATGATCTCTGTTCAACGAAAATGAAAGAAAACGAAAATAGTACACAAATTATTAATTGGTCCAAGCTTCTCATTGGTCGATCGAAGTCAAGTCGCTGTGCCTTTAACCTGGGCCTCCAGAAAGGTAGAAGTTGCTGTGCATTTTCTAGGACAAGTAATATATAGGTGCCACTGCCACTGCCACTGCTACGGCCCACGAGAGAAACGGGTGTGGGAGTGGGACTTCATGTTCCACCTTTTGAATTTGAATTTGAATTTGAACTGGTCCAACTCTTTCTTAATTCTTATTCGGACGTGTAAGATACGTGGAAAAGAAAATTTACTTCTCATTCACAAGCTTCCCACTTTCTCCAATAAGCTACCAAAAAATTTATATATCTATAAAATAATTCAAAAGAATTATGAAAAAATATTGCGTCCTTTACCGTTTTTTGATATTCTGTTTAGTGAATTATTAATGTAATATTTATTAAAAGATATAGTTTTTGATCATTTTTTAATATTAAATATGTGATAAAATGCTACAAATTAATTTATTTTAATTATAATAAAATTTTTAAAAGAATTTTTAGGCAAGAATGAGAAATTCTAGAGACAAAATTTTTGACACTAATTAATGTGATATATTATTAGTGGTATAAAAAAAAATAATGTTAATAACAGTTTCTAATGATAACTATTAATAAGTGAAAACTGGCTAACTCAACTAGTGTAAAAAAAAAGTCATCAAATTTTATTTGCCTGAAAAAGAAGCTATTTTAGCTTTGCAAGCGGTCAATTTTTTTTTTTTTTTTTGGGAGGAAAAGCTTCGCAAGCGGTCAAAGTATATGTCGGTAGAGTAAAGAAAGATAAGCAGATTTGGTAAATTATTAGACTACGAGAGAGGTCTTTTCCTAAGATCAGATTGACTGATATTGGCATAAACTGCCGACTTACCTGACACGTGAGCCCGATTTTGACACATAATAAAGGAATTGAAGAGCTATAAAGTTCGCATGGGACTCACCTTTAAATCTCTGTTCATACAAAAAGTATGTACTTTTTTTTAAAAAAAAATAAAATTTTGACATAATAATTAATAAACTATTACATTTAAAATTATTTGAAATTTTAATTGACCGACAAATTTATTGTAGATGGTTGTTTTATTAGATATAAATTTTGACAAATTTACTATTAGATTATATATATTTTTTTATATCTTTTATACTTGCTAAATCTTTAAAAAATTAAAGATTAATAGCTATGTCATTATTTAAATATTTAATTTTTAAAATTTTAAGTTTTGTAGTTTAAAATTGTTCATAAAAAGAAGTTCATAAATCGAATACTAAATAATATCCTATTAATATAAAATTTGACATATGTGTGTTAAGCACATAAAGAATATGCAATTTAATAGTTAAAATTTTAAAATATATACCATGTTAATTTTTTTTAGTGAGAATTATAACAATTGGCTAGAAAGTAGAAACTAATTTATCAATTTTGTCCAAATTTTAAATTAAAGATATTAGATGGATGGTTAAGTGGTTGTGCTGTTGTTAAAATATATGTCCAGCTCACACATGTTTAGATAGTTACTTGGTTGTCTAAATGATATTGCTAGTAGGATATTTAGGAAGATTATCTTAATATGTATTACTAATATTTTGTCTTAATGCTAGAATGTAAAAAATATAAATGCAGAGTCACTCGTGTGTAAGGGGCCATATCAAAGATATTTGTCTTAATGTGCTTGTTCCTACAGCTTAAAGGATAAATTCTTTTGCTTTAGATAGAAGAAAACAGCCCAATAAAAAGTATAATTAAGCTTGAAACATAAGCACGTACACTTTTGTTAGTGGATAAGGGTCCTCATTACTTGTTAGTGAAGCATTACATTAGAATTATTTCAGAAAAAAAAAGATTTGTCCTTATGCACATTCGAGACATAATTTCATATTCCTCTAAAAAGTGTTAAGAGCAAAAAGAAGAAGTGATGATTTCAATTTTAAAGTACAGGCACTTCTTCTTCTATAATTAAAAAAAAAGAAAAAGAAAAAGTACAGATACTTCCAATCTAGTGAAGAGGTTGTTTCTTAACGTGACAACGCAACAAAATTTGCGGTAGCTAAAGCACACCATTTTTTGCAGCTTAACTTTCTAGCAGCTTCAGGGGCCGATGTGAAATGGAACACCGTTTATTGCAGTTTTTCAATGAAGATTATGAGAGCTGAGAGTGAGAGGGACCGGCCTCAATTAATTTACTTGTTCAGACAAGTCTATTTCCAGAATAACTAAGGTGATATTAATATCCCCCTGTCATTTTTTATTTATTTATTTTATTTTATCAGCAACGTGAGTCACACGGGAAGATTTTACAGTTTATAACTTAGATTTTAATCTTTACGTACAACTTTTTAAAATTCACTTACACTTTCAAATAAAAAATAAAACTAAATAAGTAATTTTCAAAAGGTACTAAAATAAAATATAAAGTTTGTCTACAAACTTGATTGTAGTTAATGGATTGACTATAATTCACATTAAAAAAATTAGTACAGAAACGTATTATTAGAGATTATATGTACTCTATGTTTTTAACATGTACGTTAAATTTTGTGTCAATTAATCAGATGTTATTTACTATTTTATTCATAAGCTTATTTTTTATACACAATTTAATACTATAAAACTTAAACTTTAAACATTTTAATTGATAATATAGCTATTGAGTTTTGATTTTTTAAAAATTTTATAAGTATAAAGGATATTTAAAAAAAAAAAAAATCCAATGGTGAATTTGTAAAAAATTCAAAATTTACGTCTAATAAAAAAAATCCAACATACTAAGTTTGAAGCTAAATTTGTAAAAAATAAAAATAAAACAATAAAAATATAATAATTTTAGGAAAGAGTTTGGCTACAACTCTATTCAATATCTTTTTATTGAATATAAGTAGCCATTGGCTATAGTCTAAGTTTGTAACCAAATTTTTTCACAGGAAAAAAAAATTCAATTTTTTTTGAAAAAGACATATGATACCCCTAATAAAAATGTATGTATGACATTTTTTCTTTTGAAAAATTCTTAATTTACATTGTACTAACAATGTAAGATTTATATTGTAGACAGTATAATATTTATTTAGTCTTTTATCATCATTTTTTATATCTAAAATCTCTTTATCAATTAAGTTATTAAGCTGACATAATTTTACTGGTAAAGCTTCTTATAAACAAAGTTAGAAACTATTTCTATAAAAAAAAAAAAACATAACTTTACATTATTTATTATTATAGTTTATCATGCACATAATAATAATAATAATAATAATAATAATAATTATTATTATTATTATTATTCTTTTTCGTTAAAGCACCATCACCAAAATTAAGTCTATAACCCTGCTATACGGCAATCACAAACGGACACTTATCATCGCAACGCAACAAAGTCGACACTTCTTGATTCTTGACTTCTTAGTTCTTAAGCATTTACTTTGTTCCAGACTTAAGTCGGTCATTGTATATATTTCAACGGATATCAGGTCCTCCATTTTCCATAGACTTTTCTGCAAATTTCCACTCTAGTGCCCATTTCCAAACGAGGGGAGGGGGCATTGGTTAGTGCTGCACATTAAATTTCATATATGAATAATAGGAAATGCTAGAATTACAATTTTTTAAAAAAAAAGATAGTTGATATGGTGAGCGATTATTTGGTAAGTGAAAAAGTGATAGATTCAAATGAAAACTAATAAAAATTTGTCACAATAACAATTTATAAAAATATTAAAAAATTGTTTGTGATTGTAGTATTACTCATGAATAAATTCGCAAAGCAAAATTTTAATTTTATTTCCTTAATAAATACTACTAGGTAAGGTTCTTTTATTCTTCCCCTAAAAAAAAAAAAAAAAAAAAAAAACGAAGGTAAGATTGTTTTATTAATTATTATTATCATTATCATTATCATTATTATTATACCAAAAAAAAGAAAGTCCCACGATTACAGTACTCCATAGACTTTCACAGTTCACAAAAGAAACACTAATCTAATTCAACTCCATTAGTATTTAACAGGATTTGTTTATGAACCATAAAGTCATAGAGTGCTCCGAGAAGATTTGAGATTTTTATTTTTTTTTATTTTTTTTGTTGGTAATGTGTATGTTTGGATGAACTTATTTTTATGAGTTTATTCAACTTATTTTGTTTATTGTATAAAAACATATTTAAAAGTTTTGTAAAATTAGATTAAATTATAAATCATATCCCTAAAGTTTAAGGTAATTTTGATTTTTCTTATAAAATTTTGATCCGCTCTTCTAATGTTAGGTATTGTTTGGATTTGCTCATTTTTTTCAAAGCGTCATGAGTAGATGTTTGGTTAGTGCTAGATTGGCACCCTAACAACACCCTTTATGTTTGTATTTATTTTGATCTTAAGCCCTCTATGTTTGGGATTATTTGATTTTGTATCCTTTATATTTTGATTAATTTGGCACTCAATGAACAGTTAGGCATAGCACATTAATGGAAGTGAGTAAATCCAAATGATACCTATTGTTAGAAGAGTTGACTAAAGTTTTAAAATTTAATTATGGGATAAAATTAAAATTAGCCCAAACTTAAGGGGTGTAGTTTATAATTTAGTGTAAAATAATATGTTGAAATATATATGGTGACAAAAATAAGTGATTATAGTCAGAGACTTTTGATTGAGTCAAAGGTTAAGCTTTTTTTTTTTTTTTTTTTACATCTTCTAACTTGTAACTTTTATTATTATTTATTTATGGATCATGTTAATGAGTGCCGTAGGACATTGGTTAAGAATCCAATTAAAGAAAATTTTTATGGGAAAAGAAAAAAAAAACAATTAATATTTTGACAATTTTTTTCATTTCCCAAAAAAATAATGTCAAAAATTTCCTAAAATAGATTCTTAACCAATGCCTTAACGACACTTGTTAACGTTTTTTTTTAAACTACTTTTATTCAATAGTTGATATTAATTGTCACTTTCTTAATTTTTTATTACAACCATTGAAAATGTATTATATGGGGTAATATTAAAGAAAATTTTTATGAGAAAAGAAAAAAAAAAACAATTAATGTTTTGACAGTTTTTTTAATTTTTCAAAAAAATAATGTCAAAACTTTCCTAAAATAGATTCTTAACCAATGCCTTAACGGCACTCGTTACCATTTTTTTTTTAAACTAATTTTATTCAATAGTTGATATTAAATGTCACTTTCTTAATTTTTTATTACAACCATTGAAAATGTATTATATGGGGTAATATTAAAGAAAATTTTTATGGGAAAAGAAAAAAAAAATTAATGTTTTGATAGTTTTTTTATTTCCCAAAAAAATAATGTCAAAATTTTTCTAAAATGGATTCTTAACCAATGCCTTAATGACACACGTTAACATTTTTTTTTTTTAAACTACTTTTATTCAATAGTTGATATTAAATGTCACTTTCTTAATTTTTTATTACAACCATTGAAAATGTATTATATGGGGTAATAGTTAGAGCTATTTCACTTGATTTCAATCTATAAATACTAGTATTTAGGAGGACTTTTTGAATCTTAGAGCCATGTTTTATTGGAACATGTCAAAACCTCATTATTAATATTTATGATAGTATAGAAAAATCGGACCAACGCATTAGATGACAAGAAGCACTTTCGTTGTTTTATATCGGGAATCCCAAAGATGTTACATTGAGAAAAAAAAAAAAAATGATAATGATGACTTGAAGAGAATTGGGGTTTAGAGAGAAAAAATATTAAAATGATAAAATGCAGAGAAAGAAAAAAGAAAATAAAAGGAAAATGAGCAGGCTCATTCATATTATTGATACTCAAGAAAAATCCTCAAAAAAAATCATCATAATACTCTTTTTCACAAAAAGAGCAAGATACACGATTATTTATCTTATTGAATCTAAAAATAAAAAGCTAAATTGGTCTATAAATTATAATAAACTAAACTGGAAAAATTCTTAAAAAAAAAAAAAAAAAAAAACTTAACAAAACAAAGTCGAAAAAAAGAAAAAGAAAAAGAAAAAGAAAAACTAAAATAAACCCTATTATAATAATAACAAATCCCACTAATGAAATTTTCTTCTTCTAAAAGACAGGACCCAAAGAGACACTCAGCAAAATAGTAACCGAACCCACTAAGTTCACTAACACATGTGTGGGAGTTACTGCCCATACAGATGATTGTGCAGGCGGCGGTGACGTTGACGATTGCGGCGGCGGTGACGTTGACGATTGCGGCGACGGTGTCGGTGAAGATGACGGTGACGGTGGCGGTGACTCTGGCGAAGGTGCTTCTGGTGGTGGCGGAGATGGGTACGCTGGTGAAGAAGCTGGTGCCTCAGTTGGAGCGTTGGACTCTGGAGAAGGTGCTTCTGACGCAGGCCCATAAGAGGATGGAGCTGGTCCTGGTGATGCTGATGGTGATGATGATGGTGCTGATGCTGGTGATAATGAAGATGGAGAAAATGATGGTGAAAATGATGGTGATGATGATGGTGGTGAAATCAATGGTGAAAATGATGGTGATGGTGATGATGATGATGGTGAAATCAATGGTGAAAATGATGGTGATGTTACTGGGGTACTAGTTACAGGGCCTTGTGAGATTGGACTTGTGGCTATGGATGGTCCAGGTGAAGAACTTGATGGAGCAGGAGATGGTGGAACTTTTGGGGTGTGGCTGCTGCTTGGTGTTGGTGCTTGTGTTGGTGCTGTTGGGGTTTTAGGAGGAGGGTTTTGGTGACTGGTGTTGCTGTGTTTCACAGACAAAACAGTTACAATTAGTTTCTGTCCCTTCTCACAGTTTTGTTCCTTCCCACTTATGAAAAAGAATGGCCCAGACTTATCAAGCTTGTACTCTGAATCACCTTCTTCTAATTTCTTTATTGGGTTCTTTGTGCTGCAATTGTAGTAATCGTCTTTGTTCACAAGCAACACAGAATCCGACCCTTTCTTATACTTGAAAACTACAAAAACAAAAACAAACAAACACCCACATATAAATATAAGTCTACCATCAAAGACCAAAAATAAAGTATTATCATCAATAATTTCGACCGCAGAATTTGAATAAATTAAGGAAAATATCAAAATATACAAATTATAATTAGGAGATACTAATTGAGTTACGAAATTAGTGACAAAATGTATTGTAATTTGTGAGTGATTATTAAGGAAAATTAAGGACTTAAATAATTACCTAGCGTGTCATTGATTTGGAACCTGTTTTTCTGAGTCCAGTGGGTGTAATTCTCGGAGGGGTGCAAGACCCAACCATCTCTTCCACCAACGTAGAATTTGGAAGCCTGCGAGGAAAAGAGAAAACAAGAAAACAGAAGAAAGAAAAAGAAGATATTCATGTGCCTCTGAAACGCCATGACTAATGAGGGAATGAAAACAGAGAGGACGGTTTCCTAATTAATTTGAAGATTTATGACTCTGTTTATATAGAGAGACATATATATGATGATGGTACTCGAAGTTTCTAGGAAAGTAGATCTATTCTTTATCAAGTCTTTGGAAGATATCTATGAAAAAAAAAAAAAGTCTTTGGAAGAGAGAAATTTTAGAGCGTGTGGAAACCGAAGTTGTTGAAGGTATATATATATTTTTGATTATAAAGAGAATTCTAACGTTCACAAGGGAAGAAAATGGTGAAAAATAAAAATCGTGTGAATGTTTGATATGGTACTATAAATTAGCCACCGTTTATTTTGTTTTTGTCAGGGACTCTGGACGTGGCATAATCATGGAGACTCAACGGTAAGTATAATGTTTTTAGAATTTAAGGTGGTGGCAAGAGTTTTGTGGGCTAGACTTTAGAGCGTAATTAATACTCATTCCTACCAGAAAACAAAAAAGAAAAAAAAGAAAAGAAAAAGGAATGGTTTTTTTTTTGATTGGGGAATGGTTCTTTTTTATTTTGAAAGAAAAGTAATGGTCTTGGAGTTTGATTGTATAAAAAATTGACATGTCTGTTTTATTATTCACTTCTTTTCATTTGTGGTCACGTTATCATAATTGATAAATAGAAGAACTTGTCCAACTTACTAATTAATAACTCAAAACAAAAACCAGTATAACATAAAAAGTAAAAAAAAAGAAAGTATTAGTGGGCTGGGTGGTTGTGAGAGCTGCACTGAAGGGGAAGAAAGTATTAGTCATGTGTTAAGGGACTGCCCGACAGCAGAGAAATTCTGGGAGGAAGCTTTCTGTCCTGATAGTCTTAAACAGTCGTTCTCGGATGACTGGTTGGTGTGGATTAAAAAGAATGCCTTAGATTCTTCCAAGGGGCTTGGCAAAGACTATGACTGGAGCCATTTTTTCTTGCTTGGGTTATGGAACTTGTGGCTGCAACGGAACAGGAAGACTTTTGAGCAGCAGCCTGCCAATCCGATGCTGGTTCAAGTGGTGGAAATGCAGGCTCGTGAGCTGATTTATTGTGTTTTGGAGACTAACACCGGATTTGTTAGGCTCTTGAAACAGGTCCAATGGTTGAAACCGCCTGTAGGTTGGCTTAAACTTAATACGGACGGTTCGGTGGCTGGCTCTAGTGGGCAGTCAGGTTGCGGAGGGCTGCTTAGAGACTCTTCTGGGCAGTGGATTGTGGGTTTTGCTAAATCCATTTGTGTTTGCTCTTGTATTGCTGCGGAGTTGTGGGCCTTGAGGGAAGGTTTGGGATTGTGCTTAGAGAATGGCACTTCTGCAGTAGAGATTGAGCTTGATTCTTCCACAACAATATCCTTAGTTTCTAATAACTTAGTCTTAAATGGTGATTTATTTGGTATTGTTGATGATTGTAGGGATTTGTTGCGGCGGCTGCCTCGCTTTAAGTTATCTCATTGCTTTAGGGAAGCAAATTTTTGTGCTGATGTTTTAGCTAAGATGGGCTCGGCCTCTGTTGAGCTGGATGCTGTTTCTATTTCCCCCCCCCCCCCCCCCCCTCTGTTGTTTTGCAGCCGTTGGCTGATGATGTAATGGGCCTCTGTCGCCCAAGACTCTGTAAAACTGGTGCTGCTACCAGTGTTTTGTAGTTTATGATATATCCTTGTTTACCAAAAAAAAAATAGAAAAAAAAGAAAGAAAAGTATTTTAATACCCATACCCACCTTATAATCATTCATCAATTCCATTATGTACCGAGTGGATCCACAACCACATGAGAACCTTTTTGTATTTTTTCTTCCACCACCCTCACATTCTATTTTTGACTGTTTACAATTCTTGATTATAAAGCATTATATGAGTGGAGTTAAAAATTTTAGCATTTAACGCCACAAAAAACTATTTTATCTAATTTAACACACAATTTCACAACACACCCTTTATCAGTTATTTTATTTTTATCATTAGTCAAGCACTATTCATTTTTTTATTAATTTTTTTCTCACTTCCTCTTTGCTACGAAACTCAACTAAGTGATAAAATAATATTTTTTTTTATGCCTCCTTGCTATAGTGAACTACTAGTCTTGATAGTTCACTGTAACAAGAAGTTAAAAATAAATTGCCTTTAGCTCTACCAACGATGGGCACTATATTGGAGTTTGAGCAATCACCAATGGTGATGCTCAATTAGGACTTCATTAACGCATACAATGACTTAACAACTACTGGTGGGGTTGTGGGGTTTGGACCTTGTTCAATCACGAGTTGTGGTCCATACCAGGCCTATGGGTGATGGGTCTCCGAGCCCATTGTTATGGCATTCCTTTCTTTGTACGACACGTGTCTGCAATCCAACGTGTCCAGTGGTACTGACGGATCCTTATTTTTTAACTATAATTTTGAACGTAATGATCTATTGTGGTTTACATTGGGTAGGTAATTTTTTTTTTTTTTTTTTGTTTCCAAAAATATTTTAGAGTAATAATAGTTGCAAAATTTTTATTACACACCTAGGGTCCGTTTGTGATTCATTTATTTTGCTGAAACTAAAAACTTTTTGCTGAAAGTACTGTAAATAAAGATAAAAGTTAGCTGAAATAGTACAATGATACTCATAAATAGTATAAAAAAGTGCAGTGAGACTTATGAATAGTAGCAAAAATAGACTGAATAATAAAATAAGTTGGCAAAAATAATCTTTACCAAACGGACATCTAATGTACACACATCACCCTATATTGAAATTATGTTTTTAAAACACGAACTCAAAATGGAGTATATTCTTAACTTCTTTTACCTAATTATAATGAAAGAAAGTTGGAGTATATTACCCATTTATTTTTATTATAGCCTGAAAGTTTTCTCTCACTTTTTCCTCCCTTTGAATAAATGAATTTTCTTAAACCAAAATGGGCTAAGGGGCTTGCACCCTTTGCTCCACACCTCTCACGTGAGCCCAACGTGGTTACAAGACAAGACCCAAGAGGTCGAGGAATGGCTGAATTTGCACATCCCTATTTACATGAGAAACGACACCCAAAAAAAAAAAAAATTGTTAAAAGTTATAAATTTTATTTTATAAACTTATAAATTTATGCAATATGAATGTGATTTGTGCCAAATCAACAAGATAGCAATTGAATGTTTGAATTGCTTTTCATAATTGATGACACATTGGTTAAGATTTACATAGTAAAATTTGTAGTATCATACTATGTTTTCAACAATTATCGAGGTTGACTAGTTAAGAAGCATAGGGGTATTGTAAGGGTTTTATATCGACATTGGTCTCATAATAATGCACTAATTAAATATTGTTGCACATGGCTAATTATATAGAGCCGTTACACAGTCTATGAAAAATCGTGTTTTGAAAAAATGATTTTCAATTATAATATTGAAAGGGTAAAATGTGTTTTGAAAACAAAATTTCACAATTTTAATTGAAATCTTGTTTGTGTGTTTTGTACACACAGTGTATAACTATCACTACTCATAGCCCAATCTTTGCTTTCAAAAAAGCTAAAAGAGTAACGATCTAGGCAGCAATCACAATTCACGACTACTAGCCAGGCTATTCCTATATTTAGTGATAAGGATAAAATTGTAAATATGAACACTCAGTAATGGAAAGGCATAGAGCAACGTTCCAAACAAACTCGTCAGACTTTCTTGTGCCCATTGACAAGTGACAACATCAGGGGGTCTATGGCTCTAAGCTGACGGGGTCAGCTTGGGGCGATGATGGGAAGCTGACGCTGTTAAGATTAAGGGGATGCATGAGACTAATGGTTCTGATGTAACCTTAACTTGGCCTCCACACATGTGTGTATAAGGAAATAACTTGTGCCCTACGCTTAGTATTAACCAAAAAGACTCCTACAAGGAAAGGATTTTGTGAAATATGCTTATGAGGACTCCTATAAGGAAAAGACTTTTAAACCAAGGAAGAGATGTCAACCCTCTACTACTATATAAACCTCAAAACCCTCACAAATCAAAGTACGCATAATTTACCCTAGCTCTGGCACTCTAGAGTTGTGAAAAGTTTTAACTTGACCTTCGGAGGGTATTTGGCCGGCACCACACTGGTGCTCTCTGTGAGGTCTTTTCTTTTTGTATTGTGCAGGTATTGTTTCAAGCACGTGAGGATCGTGTGACTTACTATTGATTTTTTGGCATCATTAGTTGGCGTCGTCTGTGGGGAAGATTAGTGACTTGTAAGCCATACTATCGCTTCTCGGACAAAAAGTTGCATGGTACTTACTCGCTCGATGGTGACCACCAACAACGTTCAGGGAGACGAGTTGCGACCCACTGCCCTGGAGAGGTAGGTCCAAACCCTCACGGCAGCAGTGGAACGTCTCACCAAACAGAATCATGATTTGGAAGAGCAGCTGCGTCAAAGGAACGCAAGACATAACACTTAAAAGGAGGACTAAGAAGGCACCAGCGCTGAGAGAAGGGACCAAGAGGGGCCGGAAGGTAGTAATACCTCTAGCAGGCCAGAATGACAGGACATGAGTCGTCCATCTACCGCAGATATGGCTCCACCCCACATTGTCGCAAAGATGCAAATGATGCGAGAACGGATGGACTTGATGATGAATGCCCTTAGAGGATGAGTATCTAGCGACCTTGATGACTTGGTCCACCGAACCGATTCGCCATTCACCACGTCTGTTAATTCCTTTCCCCTATCACTGAAGTTTCGCATGCCACAGATAGAAAGCTACGATGGAGCCAAGGACCCTCTAGATCACTTGGAATTCTTCAAGACTTTGATGCACCTTTAAGGAGTGGCGAACGAGATTATGTGCAGGGCTTTCCCTACCACGCTAAAAGGGCCCGCGAGAATTTGGTTCAGCAGGTTGACTCCTAACTCCATCAGCACTTTCAAAGAGCTAAGTGCTCAGTTCGCTTCACATTTTATTGGAAGGCATAGGTATAAGAAGTCTACTGCATGTTTGATGAGCATCAAGCAACGGGAGGATGAGACATTGAGGTCTTACATAACCCGCTTTAACAAAGAAGCACTATCAATCGATGAAGCTAATGACAAAATACTCGTGGCTACCTTCATGAACGGACTATGGAAGGGTAAGTTCCTGTTTTCCTTATACAAGAACGACCCAAAAACTATGTTAGATGTGCTGTATAGGGCAACCAAATACATGAATGCGGAGGACACACTTTTGGTCCGAGAGGAAAAACCTAAGAAGAGAGAAAGACAGGAGGACACACGGCAGGACATGGGGCGTAAGATGGCGAGAACTAGGGATCGAAGGGATGACAGGCGCTCTAAGCCCTCCACAGGGAAGTTCACGAGCTTCACCCCACTGATTACCCTGATCGATCAGGTCCTGATGCAAATCAAGGACGAAGGAACCCTAACCTTTCCCGGCAAGTTGAAGGGAGATCCTAATAAAAAGTTCAGGGACAAATATTGCCGCTTCCACCGGGATCACGGCCATGACACCGCTGACTGCTATGACTTGAAGTAGCAAATTGAAACCTTTATCAGACAAGAAAAGTTGCAGAGGTTTATCAGCAAGGAGAGATGGATCCACCCCAAGAACAGGCTCCCCGATGGGAAAACGAGCATCCTAGATTGCCCATAGGAGATATTAGAATGATTGTGGGGGGTATAATGGCTGCCGGGTCATCCAAGAAGGCCCGTAAAACTTACCTTTGGATGGTTCACAACATCCAACTAACAGGTTCTGTACCGAAGATGTAGCGGATCGACAACCCTATCATTGGGTTCTCGAAAGAAGATGCCTGACGTCT
This sequence comes from Quercus parvula, assembly GCA_030820535.1. Lineage (NCBI taxonomy): Eukaryota > Viridiplantae > Streptophyta > Magnoliopsida > Fagales > Fagaceae > Quercus > Quercus parvula. Next base: position 22,042,317 of record JAUAME010000004.1, read on the forward strand.
TTACCACCCCCATGATGATGCGCTTGTCATCAGTATACGAGTTGGCGACTACAACACATACCAGATTCTGGTTGACAACGGCAGCTCAGCTGACATCTTATACTACCCGGCTTTCCAGCAGATGAGGATTGACAGAGAGCGACTAGTTCCGACGAACACTCTGCTTGTTGGCTTTGGAGGAACAAGGGTGAATCCCCTGGGCACGGTCACGTTGCTTGTGATGGTGGGCGACTACCCCCAACAGATCACTAAGGACGTGACATTCCTTGTGGTCAACTGCTTGTCCGCTTACAATGCCAATTTTCGGATGACTCACTCTCAATGCATGGAAGGCTGTGACCTTAACCTACCATTTAATGATCAAGTTCCCTACAAACTACGGAGTAGGTGAATTGCGTGGAGACCAGATAGCAGCGCACGAATGTTATATTGCAATGTTGGACGACCATCTATAGACCATGAATATAGAAGAACAGCGGATGATGACGAAACCGGTAGAAAGACTCGAGGAAATACTCCTTGACGGATCCAGGCTGGACAGAACCACAAAGATCGACACCCTTGCCAGCTCGACAGTTCGCCTAGCGCTCACGACTTTCTTCAAAGCGAACCGGGATGTATTCGCTTAGAGCCATGAAGATATGCCAGGGATTGACCCCTCTCGGTCATGGTACACAGACTGAATGTGTCGCCCTCTTTTCCACCCATCCGACAGAAGAAGAGGGTGTTCGCTCAGGAACGGGATCAAGCAATAGCAGAAGAAGTTGGCAAATTGCAAGAGGTAGGCTTCATTAGAGAAGTATACTACCCTAATTGGTTGGCAAATGTGGTAATGGTCAAGAAAGCCAACGGGAAATGGAGGATGTGCGTAGACTTCACGGACATGAACAAGGCGTGCCCCAAGGATAGCTACCTTCTCCCTCGAGTCGACATACTAGTAGACTCTACGGCTCAGCACCAATTACTGAGCTTCATGGACGCCTTTTCAAGTTATAATTAGATTCGAATGGACGAGGCGGACTAGGAAAAGACTTTGTTTGCTACCAGCCAAGGCCTCTTCTACTACAAAGTGATGCCATTTGGCCTCAAGAACATAGGCGCGATGTATCAAAGGCTTATGAACAAGATGTTTGCGAACCAGATCGAGAGGAATGTCCAAGTCTACGTCAATGACATGTTGGTAAAAAGCTGAAGAGAGGATGACCATCTAGAGGATCTAAAGGAAACATTCGACAACATGAAGCTCAATCTGAGTAAGTGCGCATTTGGGGTGACAGCGGGAAAATTCTTAGGGTTTATGGTGTCTCAAAGAGGTATCAAAGCTAACCCGGACAAGATCAGAGCCATAGTAGAAATGGCCCCCCTAAAGAATGTGAGAGAAGTACAGAGTTTAAACGGCAAAGTAGCCGCCCTGAACAGATTCGTATCAAGGGCGACGGATAAATGTTTACCTTTCTTTTGCACGTTGAAGAAGTCTTTCGAGTGGACTGCCGAGTGTCAGTAAGCATTCGAAGATATAAAGGCTTACATTTCTTCCCCATCGTTGCTAAGTCCTTCGCAACCTAAAGAAGAGCTCTTCCTCTATCTAGCCGTCTCCCCAGTAGCTGTTAGTGCGGCCTTGGTTAGAGAAGAAGACAAAGTCCAAAAACTCGTGTACTACGCCAGTCGAGCACTTCGTGGTGCAGAAGAAAGGTATCCACCCATGGAAAAGCTTGCCTTCGCTTTAGTTATGGCAGCTCGAAAACTCAAACCATACTTTCAAGCCCACACAGTGATCGTCCTAACTGACAAGCCCTTATGACGGGCAATGAGCAACCCGAAAGCTGCTGATCGATTGGCACTATGGGCGATAGAGTTAAGTGAGTTTGACATTTAGTACCGCCCGCGCACCGTAATCAAGGGACAGGTCATCGCTGACTTCATAGTAGAGTTCATTAACGGGGAAAATAAGGGGGCAGATGAATGTCTTCAATGGAGCATACATATAGACGGGTCGTCCAACAGGTAGGTCGGCAGGGCAGGTATCGTGCTTTTTTCTCCTGAAGGTGACAAGATTGAATGTATGGTTTGCCTCGACTTCCCTACCACCAACAATGAAGCAGAGTACAAACCTATGGTGGCAGGACTCGATCTTGCCAAAGCAGCAGGGGTCGCAAGTGTGGTTCTTTATTGCGACTTTCAGGTCATCACCAACCAAGTGAACGGGGACTACGAATGCAAGGGCGAAAGGATGAAGAAGTACTTAGAGCAAGTAAGGAGAAGGGTGGATGACATGCAGGCCAAGATCGTCCAAATCCCTAGAGGAGAGAATGAGCAAGCCGACCACCTTGCCAAAACTGCTTCAGCAGAACACATGATTTACCTTGGTAATGTACTCTCTTTTGTTCAGCTTTCTCCACTAATTGATTCCGTTGATATGTAGGAGATAGATTATGAAAACAACTGGACCACGCCGTTGGTCTCCTACTTGAAAAAAGGCATCTTACCAGACGGGAAGGAGGCTGGAAGAAAGTTGAAGGTCTAAGCAGTGCGATTCGTTTTGATGAAGGATGTCTTGTATAAGAGAGGCTTCTCCCGCCCATACCTACGGTGTTTGGGTCCTGAGGAAGCGAACTACATCATGAGAGAAGTCCATGAAGGGATTTGCAGAAACCACTCAAGGTCATGGTCGTTGGTACATAAATTGATTCGAGCGGGGTACTACTAGCCCACCATGCAAAAGGACGCATAGACTTATGTCAAAACCTGCAACAAGTGTCAAAGGTACAGTAATACTATCAGACAACCGTCCGAAGAGTTGATCCCAATGACAGCCCCATGGTCGTTTGCTCAGTGGGGGTTAGATATCATGGGGCTATTTCCAATGGCAGTGCGACAGCTGAAGTTCCTGATAGTAGGCATAGACTACTTCACAAAATGGATGGAAGCTGAAGCCTTAGCCACCATTACGGAAAAGAACGTGCGAAACTTCGTCTGGAGATTCATCATATGCAGGTTTGGGATCCCTAGAGTCTTAGTCTTAGAAAATGGGAAACAGTTCGACAACGACTCCTTCCAGAACTTTTGCTTGCAATTGGGAATCATAAATCACTACTCCTCCCCTGCCCACCCTCAAGTTAATGAGCATGTTTAAGTCACGAACTGATCATTACTTAAAATTATTAAGACTCGGCTTGAGGGGGCAAAGGATATATGGCTCGAAGAGTTGCCAAACATACTATGGGCATACAGAACAACGGCAAGGATACCTATAGGAGAGACACCATTTCGGCTAACATATGGGAGTGAAGCAGTCATTCCAGCCGAGGTTGGGCTCACAAGCTATAGGGTGGAAAATCATGAAGAAAGAAAGAACGACGAGGCTATGCGTCTACAACTCGATCTAGTCGATGAAATCAGGGCGATAGCCGATAAAGACTCGCGCGATACCAGGACTGCATGACCAAGCACTACAACTCCCAAGTTCGACACAGAGACTTTTAGGTTGGAGATCTTCTTCTAAGGAAGGTCATGGGCATTGCTAGAGACCCTACTCATGGGAAGCTCGACCCTAACTGGGAAGGACTCTACTGAATCATGTCATGACAGAGGAAAGACACCTACCACCTAGAGACACTTGACGGACGAAAGTTGTATCATCCATGGAACACTGAGCACCTACGAAAGTACTACCAATAGGGACGATAGCATGAAGAGCAACACTTATCATTTTTCAGTTCACTTTAGTTAATTTTAAGCTACACTCCTCAGTTTTTTTAGTTTACCTTTGTTAAATTTCGCTACGATACTTCTTAAGCCCAAGGGACATGTCTTTTTCTTTAGAGAACAATTTTTCTACAAATGCATGGTTTGTCATAATAAGAGGAGTTTATTCAGATATGACTAATGTGTTTTTCTATGAAATATTATCAAGTCCATAAAGTGGACGAGTCCATAGAGTGGACGAGTCCATAGAGTGGACGAGTTTATTATCAAGTCCATAAAGTAGACGAGTCCATAGAGTGGACGAGTTTATTATCAAGTCCGTAAAGTGGACCAGTTTATCATTAAGTCCACAAAATAAACGAGTCCATAAAATGGACAACTTCATTGACGCCCATAAAGTAGACGACTTCATGGACTAAGAGGAGTCATAATAAGAGGAGTTTATTCAGATATGACTAATGTGTTTTTCTACAAAATATTATCAAGTCCATAAAGTGGACGAGTCCATAGAGTGGACGAGTTTATTATCAAGTCCATAGAGTAGATGAGTCCATAGAGTGGACAAGTTTATTATCAAGTCCATAAAGTGGACAAGTCTATCATTAAGTCCACAAAATAAATGAGTCCATAAAATGGACAACTTTATTGACGCCCATAAAGTAGACGACTTCATCCCAGGAGGATGAAATATTGTTAAGTCCACAAAATGGACGAGTTCATCATTAAGTCCACAAAATGGGCAAGTCTATTATTAATGTCCATAAATTGGATGACTTTACTAACGTCCATAAAATGGATGACTTTGTTAAGACCATAAAGTGGATGACTTCATCCCAGGAGGATGAAATATAATTAAGTCCACAAAATGGATGAGTTCATCATTAAAATGGACAAGTTTATTACTAATGTCCATAAAATCGACGACTTTATTAACCTCTCTAAAGTGGATGACTTTGTTAAGTCATAAATTGGACAAAGTTTAATTAATATCCATAAAGTGGACGAGTCCATAAAGTTGATGATATGGTTAGGCCCACTAAGATGACGGGTTCAATATAAAGTTCATAAAATGAACGTATACTAAGAAGACGGAATTGAGATTGTTTAAACCCACTAAGCAGATGGATTCAAAATAAACGAATTCAAATGTCCACGAAATAGACGAGTTCGGGCCATAAGGATGCATCAAGGCTGCAAAGTCCATAAGATGACGAGTCCATCCTAGTTTACCAGAAACAAATATATCCTTGAACACAAGCATAAGAGATAAAACATAAATACCGACAAGTAGAAAGCAAGACGATGCTAAACACGACGGGCATAAAATACCACAGATAAAATGGAGTCATTACAAATAAATCCCAAAAAAAAAGTGGGGCATTTAAACAATTGTTTGACAATTAAATAAAATATTCAAGTTGTTAAAAAAGTAAAGCTGAAGGCTAGGTAGCAAGAGCGTCATTAAGGGTCTCGTCATCTTTATCTTGAGTAGGAGGGTTCTCCATATCTACGAGCTTAATGGATGGGTTGGAAGTGGTGACGGGAGGATCCGCAGCAGGTTGAGCAAGGACGACCCCATCATCCTTGGGAGGAAAGTCTGACTCAGTAGAGTCGTCACTCTTACCAACAACAGTGTCGCCAGTAGGTGTCGACGGCACAGGATCATCCATGGTAATCTCGGATAGATTCAACTCTGGGAAGGAGGACGCGATCTATGTAAGGTAGTCTTCAAACCCAGTGCCATAATATTTAGCATAGGAGTCAATGAATGACTGCGACGTCTTGAATTCCATAACGGCGTTGGCCCCAGCCTTTTCCACCTGCTTGCGCAAGGTCGATAGCTCTCCCTACAGCTTCTCCTTCTGACGACCTGCCTCCTCCAACTTCTCCCTTGTCTCCTTCAGCTCACCATGAAGAGTACGAAGGGCCTCCTTATACTGCTCTTGCTCATTCATTAAATTTGTATTATGCTTCCTAACCCGGGTGACGACCTCGTCCTTGGCAACACACTGGTCCTAAAGTGCCTTAACACGCACTAAGGCTTGAAAAAGATACATTCGTAAGTCAATGAACAGAAAGCGACGGGATAAAATTAACCAAGAAAGTAAGCTTACTCGGGTGAGGTCAAAAAGAGCTGACGCCCCCAGCTCTTCCATCCCTAACTCAGCACAGGGATTTACATCCGTCGGCTTTATGAGGGATTCCACTTCCTCGACGGCAAAGTCCTTATGGGTGAGAAGGCGACGGGGTCCCTCAACGACGGGACTAGTCGAAGTCATCATTCCCTTACCCATGCCGCAACTTGACTTGAGGGGTGATTTCTTCTTAGGGTGTGCATCCCTAAGAGTGATGATTGCCTTTTTAGGAGGACGATCGTCCTTCTCGTCAGCCTTCCTTTTGGCTGAGCCTTTAGAGACGGCCTTGGGGGCTTATGAGGAAGCCCCTTCCTTTCCTTTGGCTCTCTTTTCCTCCTCTTTCTTATGAGCAGCAGTTGCCCTCACCCTTTGCCTAGCTGCCTCCATTTCTCCCAAAGACAACTGACATGCGTCAGAAAAGCAAACGGTAAGAATAAAACTAACGGGGATGGTAGAAAATCCATTTACAATGGCGAGAGTATTCGTTCAATCTGCGAGCTTCAGGCGTCGATTCCGGACCCCCACAATACCAGTGAAGAGTGTCAAGGGTGATTAAGTCTCTACATTTTCGTTGCTTAAATGGGATGTCGAGAACCCGACGGATGAATTCCTTCTGCTTGTCAGTTATGTGAGGATGAGTACTGGCTAAAAAGAGAAACAAAATGACGACATTAAAGCACTTCGAAAATAAATGAAGTTATAGAAGCAAAGGCTGACGAGGTTAGAGACAAATAAAAGCTGTCGAAGCTAAACCTAAGTCTTTAACTATTCCCCAGGTATTGTCAAAACTATGGGGCATTGTAACCCATTCTTCTGGACGGCATACCTAGTTTGTCCCCTGAATAAAAAAATATCTACTTTTCCAGCTCCTATTAGAGTCTGGCATGTCAGACAGGAGTCTCAAGTCCTTCTTTCGGATAGCAAAATGATATATCCTCTGGGAAGAGACGATGTGCTGGGGTCTGTAGCAGTAAAAGAACTCGTCCAATGAAAGCTGGCGATTCCCACCACTCAGACGACCCTAAAGGATCTCAGCACTTATGAAGATCCTCCAGGTGTTTGGAGTGATCTAGCTGACGGACAGTCTCATGAAATCCACTAGCTGATGGTGCAAGGCCGTTAGTGGTAGTCTTAGTCTCGTAGCAAACATAGCGTCGTACATGCCAACGTCTGCGGTCCTCCCGAGTAGCATCTTTCATTTTTTCTAGGGAGATGGATTGGGATATGGTCTGGGATCTGGTAACGGGTACGTAACTCCTTAAAGACCCTATCACTCATTTTTGGTAGAAATTTATTGACGGTCCAATTCTCAAGAAGGATGAAGGGACAGTTGCCTTCAGGACTTCCTGAAGTCGCTTCATAGAATTCCTCGTCACCATCATCGTCATCCCAATCACTTTCATCTCCTTCTTCCACCTTATCTTCATTTACTACCTCCTTCTCATTCTCCTCGTCATAACTTTCGACGTCGTCGTGAGGAGACTGGGCTGACGTTTCTCTCTCTGATGACCAGGAGAAGTCCTCAGCCTCATGACCTGAACCAAAAACTTCGTCGTAGCCCACTCCCTCGCAGACTGACGACTGTTCACTCGTCACTTCACTAGACATCTGACTATTTACAAGCGACAGATTCATTCTAAGAACCTAAGTAGACGGCCTCACTATGGAGTTAATCAACTAGAATAAAAAATGTATACATAAATATATATATATATATATATATTTATTTATATAAGGCAAGGGAAAAAGAGAACTTACGAGTATGTCTCCTTGAACAAGTGATGGCTTCAAAAGCGACGGAGTCAACAAACTGATGGAAGAAAGATGACAAGTTTTCTCTCGAAGATCAGCAAGGTTGAAATGAGAGAAATGAGGAAAGTGGGGAAGGTATATATAAGGGAAAATATGCAAGGAAGACGAAGCAACGCCGTTGTCCAGAAGCAGAGACAATTGAGTTGCGCCACGTGTCCATGCATTAAATAAAGGCTGCTTGAGGAATTGCCCATAAATGATTTTCCCTGAACAAAAGAAAATTATAAATAAAGTTCAACTCTATAAACTTGTCAGCTTAAGTTGATGAAGCTATGGAGTAGGGGGTAGTCGATAAGGATAAAATTGTAAATATGAACACTCACTAATGGAAAGGCATAGAGCGACGTTCCAAACAAACCCGTCGGACTTTCTTGTGCCCATTGACAAGTGACAACAGTAGGGGGTCTATGGCTTTAAGCTGACGGGGTTAGCTTGGGGCGATGATGGGAAGCTGATGCCGTTAAGATGAAGGGGATGCATGAGGCTAACGGTTTTGATGTAACCTTAACTTGGCCTCCACGTATGTGTGTATAAGGAAATATCTTGTGCCCCCTGCTTAGTATTAACCAAAAAGACTCCTACAAGGAAAAGATTCTGCGAAATACACTCATGAGGACTCCTATAAGGAAAATACTTTTAAACCAAGGAAGAGATGTCAACCCTCTACTACTATATAAACCCAAAAATCTCACAAATCAAGGTACGCATAATTTACTCCAGCTTTGGCACTCTAGAGTTGTGAAAAGTTCTAACTTGACATTCAGAGGGTATTTGGCCGGCATCACACCGGTGCTCTCTGTGAGGTCTTCTCTTTTTGTATTGTGCAGGTATTGTTTCAAGCACGTGAGGACCGTATGACTTACTATTTATTTTTCGGCATCATCATTTATTAACGAGGATGGCATAAGAATCGTGAGATGCCATGCCAGTCAAAGTTGAACCTCAACCAATCGTGACATAGGGAAACCAAGATGAGGGTCTTTTGAGTTTTGCAGAATAGAGTGAAAGTTTTAATTCTCAAAAACTTCTTCAGAAACTTGGATGATGGATTATCACATGCCCTTAAAAATCTCTCGTTTCTTATAAGGAGTGACACAATTAATCACAAACAATAGCTATTATAAAGAGAAAGAACTTGGGAGTTACTTTTGATGAAAGGGTTAGGGAGGAAGAAGAGTTGACAATAGCCTGTACTCATTCAACCGTTCGTGTGAATCCCATACAACTCAAATTTATTGGCCAAGATGAATTTTGTCATGCAATCACGACGAAATGGTAGAAGAGGAAAAAGTGTTCAAATGATTCCTCCTTATCCTAAAATTATATTGGAGAGAGTAAATTGAGTGAAGGAAAAGCACGAAAGCAAATAATTTAATAATTTAATTAGAGACAAAAGGAATGATAAGAAAAGAAATTGAAGTTTATAATAAGTAATATGTACTTTTTTTTGGTAATGGAAGGAAGATAAAAAAGAGAAAAAGAAAAAAAGAAGAATAGAAAAACAAAGAGAGAGAGAGAGAGAGAGAGAGAGAGAGAGAGAGAGAGAGAGAGAGAGAGAGAGAGAGGTTACACCCATTGAGGTTGTATGATAATTAATCTACAACATATTTTGAATGTTTTACATGATCACTTTCTTTGATCTCCTTTCCATCAAAGTGGCTTAAATTTAGACGAGGGGTTCATCTCTCTCTCTCTCTCCACTTGTCTACTTATTAATTATCCAAATATAAAATGAACAAAATTTTTAATTCACTCTTCTTTAGGATTCTCTTAATAGTAATACAAACATATTGTAATTAAACAAATTTCTTAAAAAAAAAAAAAAAAAAAATCTAGTATCACAAACTTAGTCAAAGTTTTTTTACAACTCTTTCACGTAGCAAATTGTTAAGTTGTGAAAAAAAAATAGTAGATTTATGTGAAAGTGATAGATAGCTGGTCACAATCTACTGTGCATGCATGAGATTTGTGATTAAGTTTGTAGTATTAGAACAACTCTTTCTTAAAACTCTCACATTAACTACTAGTAAAGAAGGAAGGAGTTTACACTAGAACCGGAAGTGTGTGCCATCATAAGTAGCTCTGAAGCTTTATCCCCTCCACTTCAAAAGTTTTTATAGGCCATCTATATTTTCCTGGTTTTACCATTGATGATTGTCGATGCTTGCCAGCATACAAACATAAATTTTGTTTTCTTATAATATAATGTTATAAAATTTGTATACGAAACTACATGTATATTTTGGTCTCTTCTTGTGCAATTGATATGCCAAAACGCAGAAAATCTTTATAAACCTCTTTATAACAATGCTGAAAAGACCCCTAAAGATGAAGAAAACTAAGCAACACAGAACATATTATAACACCCGAAAAGGCAAGTTTCAAATCAATTCTATATGAGCAGCATTGCACTAATCAATATTTAGGAGACAACAATATAAAGTGAGCACACAAATCTGCAAGATACTTTTGAGTCCTATATCTGGTAAAATAGGTTTTCCGAAGTAATTCTGCGCCTTAGAAGATCCTTTTTACTAGTTAACATTGGCGTACAAACATGAATTATAGAATGGATCTCCATTTCAGTTCAAATGTCACACTGTCATATCTTGATATCACCAACAAAAAATACAGTCCAAAACAGAGCAATAGTGGTTGCAATAATCCTTGCAACGACCATCGTCATAGCCTTTATGATTCATGCAAGCTATGTCGCACTTATGGTAGCATGTCTGGTCTGTTCGCCATCTCATCAAGGCTTCTCCAACGTTAGAGGATGCCAGAAAAACGATCATGGTAATGAAAAGCACTATGGAAACCTTGCTTGATGCCATTGTTCTTGCTTTGTCTTTGTTTCCTGCGTTACTGGGGTGGTGGGTGCTTTGTTATTTGCAAGAAAATTAAACACGAAGGGCTATTGAATGGAGTTCATAGTTTTTATAAGGATTGCTTTCCTTATTAGTTAGGTTTTGAAAACTGAAGCAAGGTGTTTGTGGAGCACAGACAAGTGCGGGCAAGCCAATGGTGTGAAGCCTCAAAACCGACATAACAAAACAAACTGAAAATCATGACCTTGGAAGTTACGGATAATTACATGGTCCAATTTGTTAGTTTCTGAACTTGTAATCCAATTTGTCACATCTAAATAAATCAAAATCCTCTAGAATTCTTAACAAAATTTACCACGTCGATTTCTTTTAATCTTGGCATTATTTTATAATAAAAGGTTTATACCATGTCAAGTCATCAATTCATTAACAAAATCCCTAAAACAATGGTTTCTAACCCCCCCCCAAAAAAAAAAAAAAAAAAAAAATCATAAATGATAAATGTGACCTTAAAGTCGTTTACTTAAATCTAGTTTCTAGATTTCAAGAAAGGCAAAAGCTAGTGATTGAGTCAGAAAAATCCTTTGAGGGAGCCGTACGTGGCTGACCTTATATGTGTATTCATTATGAATGGAATCCAATTACTTTACATAAAAATAGAATAAATATTACAAAATTACAAGATAACTATATAGTTATCTTGTAATTTAAAAACTAATCCTATTAAAATATGATATATTGCTTTGTTAAAATGTTTACAATATATATTAATACTCTTATAGAGGACAAAATGGGCTTTTGCCCTTTTTGGGTAAATTAATTAGCCTTTTGCCCTTCTTCTCAAACTAAATAGGGAAATACCCCTCTTTTGAAAATCGAGTTTCTCAAAATCGAGTTAAAAAAAAAAAAAATTTTGGAGCCCTATAGTGACGTTTTTAAGGACCTATAGTGACATTTTAAGAACCTATAGTGACGTTTTATAACTTGATATCCATGAAATCGAGTTATAGGCAATAAAATTGCCTATAACTCGATTTCATGGATATCAAGTTACAAAACGCCACTATAGGTCTTTATAAACGTCACTATAGGTCATTGAAAACGTCACTATAGAGCTTAAATCGATTTTGAAAAACTCGATTTTCAAAAGATGGGTATTTTCCTATTTAGTTTGGAAAGAAGGGTAAAAGGCTAATTAATTTGCCCAAAAAGGGCAAAAGCCCATTTTGTCCCTCTTATAGAAAATATTCTCTTTGTATAATCATTGAATGTTTATAATAATTAAAAAAAAAATACATATGTATATTCTTCAAACTTTGACTATTTTTTAAAATCATACCCCATGTGTTTTAATACACACATATATATGTCTATATATATATATATATATATATATATATATATATATATATTAATTAGAATAATTTGATTTAACATTGCTTTAATCACATGACTTTTGTGCATTGCTCTCGAAATATTATAATTTGAATTCACCATACATATAAACTAAAGTGTGAGAGTCTGAGAGACCACGTGCTCAACCTATTCATTCATTGTTAGGATGAACCTGTGTGAATGAGTGGATTTGTGTTGGTGCACTTCAAAATGGCAGCTTGATTTATTAAAAATTTTCTCCCTAGATCAAGAGTAGTTTTACAATGAAGTCTACAACGTCGGTAATTTTTGTATTTTACCCTTTAAGTTTCTATTTTTTCATTGCCCAAAAATATTATTTTCAAATTAGAGACAGAGCGAGGATATTGATTGAGAGGGAGCTGAAGTATGAAAAAATAAAATCCTAAATGCACTAATTATAATAGAAGAATGTGGGTAGTGTGCAAAAATGCACTAATTATAAATTTATAGGTCTCAATTTATAAATTATTTGTGTGACATTTATGTGTGATTTTGCAATTAGGAAAATACTTAAGTGGTCTCATAGATTAATAGGATGTTGTGCAAATGCAAGATGAGCCGAAAGTGTTTTTCGGCCTATTGTATGTATTATGCCATAACTCAGGAATAATCTAACTCAATTAAGCTTGCTGCAAATAAATTTTGAAAGAATTAAATTCTGTCAGAATATTATACTTTATATATATATATATATATATATATTTTTTTTTTTTTTTAAATTCAATCAACAATAATGGGAAATGGTAGATTTGAATGTCTCCATTAAAAAAAAAAAAAAAAATTATTAGTTGAGTTATAAAGTTTTTGGCATTTTAGGCTTTTGATGTTAAAATATTATACTGTGTAATAATATCTTTTGTCATTAAATTAAATTAAGGAACGTATTGTTTGTCATTAAATAATAGTTTATTTCCAAAATATTTTATCTTAGACGAAAGCGGGCCAAAATTGGAAATTAACACTGTTTGCCAAACAATATAATTAGTAGGCACTGTTTTCAAACTATATATATTACTAACATCTCAAGTTTAAAAGACTCGATTTAGGGCCTATAAATTGAGTCTTAAAAACTCGATTTCCATGGTTTGATCACGTCTGATGTGGCATTTTTTCCATGTAGCGTCTACTTGGAAATCGAGTCTCTAAGACTCGATTTATAAGCCAAAAGAAATTTAAGTCTAAGTCATGTACAAGCCATTCCTAGAAATACCCAAATTTTTTTTTAAGAAATATCAGAAATATAACAATCCCAGCACAATGAAACACATTCGCTATTTATTCAACAATGAAACAATTTTTCTTGGTTTTTCTATTTTGAATAAAAACTGAACTTGAAAACCCAAATCAGATTAGAAAGAGAAAGAATCTGAGGTATATTGTGAAATTGTTTTCTTCAATGGAGTCTACGATCTCAAACCCAGATTTCAACATAGAAGAAGAAGAGTTGAAGCGAACGATGCATAGAAAAACCAAGATGCGAGATTCATAATCGGATCCAAAACTCGAGACGATCAAATGGAGATCCGAATCGTAGCAAAGAAACTACTCCACAAAGCTTGTCGAAGCTTTTCGACAAGTTCGTTGCAATTCCTCCTCCTCGCTGTCGTCAGCCAAGCTCTCCTCCTCCTCCTCCGCAGGACGACATCGCGAGATTCGAGATGCGGTGAACTGAGGTCTTGCCGTATCGGCCAAAGGAAAAACTCGGTGGAGCCAGTCGATTCTAACGAGTCGACTCAGTTCGAAACTCACCCACAACAACACGAAGCACAAGAAAGGAGTGAACAGAGCCGGCGTCAAGGTGAGGTGAGCTCTCTCTCCTATCTGATCTAGGTCTCTAGTTCTTTCTCTTCAATCTAATTTGGGTCTTCTTGGATTCTTTCTCTCTCTGACCTGATTTGGATTTTTTTTTGGGTATTTTTGGGAATGGCTTGTACATGAGAGACTTGGACTTAAATTTTTCTTTGCTTATAAATCGAGTCTTAGAGACTCGATTTCCAGGTGGACGCCACGTGGAAAATATGCCAAATCAAACGTGATCATAACATTGAAATCGAGTCTTTGAGACTCGATTTATAAGCCATAAATCGAGTCTTTTAAACTCGAGATGTTAGTAAAAAATATAGTTTTGTAACAGTGCCTACTAATTATATTGTTTGGCAAACAGGGTTAATTCCCAATTTTGGCCAAGAAAGCGCACCAAACTCACAATGCTTTAAATATACTTGTGATGTTCTTACCTGAATTGGAGTGTTTTTTTTTTTGTTGTTGTTGTTGTTGTTGAGGGAAATGACCTTGTTCTTTTCCTCATTAGAGGTATCATTGCCATAAAGTGAAGTTTCATTTGCACTTTGAAGGGAAGGGATTAAGGTTTGGCCCAACAATTAAATCTTGGAAAAAATCTATTATTTCTAAATACTACAATACTACTACTTATTATTGGTGTAATGTCACTTTATAAGTATAAGTTCTTGTGGAGGGGGGCAAAAGCCTCTAAGAGAGAGATTTACACACAAATACACTTAGATTAAGGTAGAGTGAGATTTCGATCTCAGATTAAAAAATATATATAATAAACATATTAATTATTGTTGTTAAGTGAACCTTAATTATTATTGCTTAGAATATTTTTATCAATTAGTTTAGGTCTTTACTCTATACAATTCTTTTATTTAACAATTCAACTAAACTTTCACAACTATTGGTCTTTGTAATTCTATTAAGAATTTTTTTGTTGTGCTAACATTTATTTTTTTCTTCACTCAATTACTCCTTTGTCCCACCCCTTTGTCTAATTTATTATTCTTATTTAGAATCACCCATTGTATAATAGTTTAATTGTTTTTTAGTGTTAATATTTACTAACTATTGATTGACTAACTGGCCCATGCCCCAATCCCCATTTACAAGTAACAAATTAAAAACAAATTCAAATTCAGCCATGTTACTCGCAAATTAATCAAAAGTTTTAATTAATTGTAACTTTATTTACAAAAATAGATTATTAAGAGGATCATATTCAAGTTTATTTCAGTTGGACTTAGACATAAATAGAATTAGGGATTTAAGACGTTCAAAATTTTATTTTAGGGGGTCAAAAAAAAAAAAGAAATTATATATATCGGGTTGGGTTCAAGTTACACCTGGTGAAATTCTAAGCAATGTTACATTACCCAATAACCTGTTATAAAATTTATATTTTGAAAATCCTACCGTTGGATTACATGTTCTATATGTTCTTACCATTCAAGTAAATTTTCATGTCAATTGGATTTTATTTACAATTTTAATCCATAACTCACATTTTATGTATTATTGTAAATTACAAAAACTTGAATTTATACAATTGATTGATGACATGACTATTGATCTTTGATTACCTTGAAATTTTGCAAGTGTGGAGAATATATAAAGATAATATAATCCAATGGTCAATTTGTCAAAATTTCCATCCAATTAAAAAATATTGAGTGGTGTAACATTGTTTAGAGTTACACTAAGTGTAACTTAAACCCAGCCCTTTATATATATATAATGATAGATTTGTCAAAATTCGCATCCAATTAAAAAATATTGAGTGCTATAACATTGCTTAGAGTTACACAAGGTGTAACTTGGAAAATTTCACTATTGGATGTGAATTACACCAATCAATAATTTTTAATTGGATGTGAATTTTGACAAATCGACCATTGGATTATATTATCTTTATATATTCTTCATACTTGCAAAATTTTAAGATGATTAAAGATCAATAGTCATGTCATCTATCAATTGTATAAATTCAAGTTTTTGTAGTTTAAAATAATGCATAAAAGATGAGTTTATGAATCAAATGATAAATAATATCCAATAAGTATGAAAATTGGCATACATGTTTAGAACAAATAGAATATGTAATCCAATGGTGGAATTGTCAAAATATAAATTCATTAATAAGTTATTGGGTGGTATACCAGGTGTAACTCTTATAAACTTACACATTTTTTACACTGTAGATTTCTAAGAAATCTAATGGTTAAAAAAAACATCATTAAATGCTATTGTTTTTCACCTTATCACCTAATCAATATTAACATTCTCTCTCTCTCTCTCCTTATGTATTGCTTTCCACTAGATAATATTTACTTCAACACAATCTAACCAAAAAAAAAAAAAAAAAAAAAATTGCAAAAATAATCTCATTTTCATTGATTTCACAAAACTACCCAAGACAAGAGTCAAATAACTTTCAATTTGCTCCTTAAAATAAATAAATAAAAGAAATTAAAAATACTTCAAATCTGAGCCTATCATACACTAAACAATCAAACTTCCCATTTCGTCAACAAGCAATTGAAAGGTAGACCTTCTACCTTCACTAGCCGCTTCAATGCAGTCTAACCAAAAAAGAAAAATTGTTTATATTCATATATCACACTCGATGTAATTGAGTAGTTTTGTTTGAGATTTTAAATATGTAAATACAATTTGTTTATGTGTATCTGTTAAAACGTTGATATTGTGGAATGCAATTCAATTTTTTTTTTGATATTTTGTTTAGTGTATAATAGGCTCAGATTAGTTTTTGTAACATTTTTTTTAAGGAACATTTGAAAGTTATCTGACTCTTGTTTTTGGTAGCAATTGAAAGGATTTTTTTTTTTTCCTTCAAAAAAAAAATTGAAAGGATTTTTTTGTTATTCACAGCAGAAGCTGCAAATAGTTATAAAAAATATAATTGTTTGTGCTTCAATTACTTGAGCCCTGTTATGGACTCTACTGATCCTAATCATCATTCTAGTTTCAATTCAAATACAAGAGATGAAGATAAGGACATATTCGGCAACCACACCAAATACAAGTCCTAAGTCTATAGAGGTCTATCCTTAATGATAAGATAATCAGATTGTATCTTAGGTGATGAGGTTGTTTGCAAATCAACAAACATTTAAAAAAGATTTTAAAAAATTAAGTAAATAAAATTGGAACACAAGATACAAGGAACCTAAACTAAAAATAATTAGAAGTTATTTTCAAGAATTCATGATCTTAAACATTCTGTTAAAAAGGATGAGGAAAGTGATAAGAAGTTTTATTTAGGGGAGTAAAAAACTGACTGAAGTAAGGAAAGAGTAAAAAGATGAAGAGGGTAGAAACATTGATGAATTGCAGAAGAAGAAGAAAAAAAAAAGATTATAGTGAAAGGACTTAATAAAGACTAAAGAGAGAGGAAAAAAACACAATCAGTAACTAATAAGGAAAGAGATAATAAGGATGCTATTAATTTGGTAAATATTTAATGATATGGTGATGAATAATAATGTTTTCTTTTAACTATTTGATCTTTTAGAAATCTATGACTTAAAAAAGGTGTAACTTGAACCCATCTCATATATATATATATATATATATATATATTGCTAGCTTAGGGGGTTCCATAGAATTCTCATATTTCCCCAATTCAGGGATAAATCTCCAAGGCCTCCACTGCTGTAGGTTGAACAGCAGCCTTAGCACCAATCGTTTCCGTTGAGGGCTAACCTTTAACTTCATAAAAACCAGGGACAAAGACAATGGTGACTCCAGGAATTTTTCTCAGGGTGTTCCTGGGTGGGCTTGCTCTGTTACAATTTTTTTTTTCTTTAGATTCTCTGTTACAATTTTTTTCTTTTTAGATTTTAGTTCAATTTTTATTTTTTTATTTTATTTTTTATTTATAGCTTGAAAGCAATGTTATGAATATCGTTTTGGACCCTGTTTCGGTTTGTTTAGTGGAACGGAATATTTCGGTACCGATCTATTTCGACGTAGGGTTTTCTAAAAAAAATTAAAAATAATATATATTTATATTTTCTTATACAACATAAAATTATAGATCCAAATAAGTAAACCTCAAATAAAACAAATCATTTAGTTTTTCTTTTTTGACACTCAAATCATTTAGTTATTACATAGCAATTACTGTTTTAGAATATTAAAACATAAATATGTAATCAAATAATATTACACTGCAAAACTACTTAACATAGTTTTTTTTTTTTTTTTTTTTTTTTTGTCTTTTATAATGTGTATTCACTTACCACAGACCACTACCCCAATTCAATGCCACGGCCCCATCCACCCCACACTAAGAGACAACTCAGACAAGAGCTTATCAGCAATTTCAACACAATTACATATTTTTATATTTACATACACTTACACAAAAAGACAAAAGCTAAGCAATATATTATATTGTCAAAAGATAAGTCAAAAGATAAGTCTAACTCATAAGACTCACAAGTTACAACACAAGTCAAACTATGAGAGAGAGAGAGAGAGAGAGAGAGAGAGAGAACTGAAATACTTGCCTGAGGTTAGGGGTGGCGCCGCTGTGGCACGTTGAAGGTTAAGGTTCTTATTTCTTGATCTCGCTTTGCCGTTGCCGATCTTGCTTTTGCTGTTGCCGATCTCACAATCTCCGATCTGGGCCAAGTCAATCTCCGATTTTGCCATCGCAGAGCTGCTCTGGGCGTTTAGTGTTGTTGTTGCTGCCTTGTTGAGTTTTTTTTTTTTTTTTTTTGAGAATTGTTGCCTTCAATGCCTTGCTGAGTCGCTGCTGTTGCTGAGAAGTGATTCAAGTGAGGACGTGAGGTTCTTACCAGGTTAGGAATTGTTTTAGTTTAAAATATGATTGGGTATTATTATTATATTTGTTGAGAATCCGTGGCCTAGGTTTGCTCTTTGTTAGGCTTGCACCGATCAATCTTGTACTGATTAGTTTTTTTTTTTAGAATCCGTGGGTTTCTGTTTTCAGTATATTGGGCTCTTTTTTCCTGGTGGGCTTGCCTGTTACAATTTTTATTTTTATTTTTATTTTTTTTTAGATTTTAGTTCAAAAATTTTTTGGACCTTTTTTTTCTTGGTGGGCTTGCTTGAAATTTTTTTGAGGGTGTTCCTAATTTTTTTTTTTTAGAGGATAAACAAATATAAAAAATTTTAATTATTATATATAAATTTTTTTTTCCTTCAAGTCAGGGTGTTCACATGAACGTGGCGTCGCCACTGGACAAAGACAACGCTCTTCGTAGAGGCAATTTGCAATGAGGAAAATACTTAAAAAGAGTTCTCAAAGTTTAATAGTAGGCCGTGCAAATAAATGGTAGATGAGCCCAAAGTAGTTTTCGGCCCATTGCGTGCATTATTAAGCCATAGCTCAAGGGTTTATTTAACAATATCAAAGATACATTGAACCCTTGAGAAGAAATATCTGACAACCCATTTTAGTAGCTCAAAGATACACTAAGTGTCCGTTTGGTCAAGATTATCTTTGTCAACTTATTTTATAATTATTCATGGGTCCTGTTACACTTTTTGCCAACTTTTATCTTTATCTATAGTACTTTCAGCACAAAATTTTCAATTTCAGCAAAATAAATGGATCCCAAACGGACCCTAAGTGTGTGATGAGCTGAATTTTTTAGCTTATTTCTATTTTCAGTTTATTTTTGTTACTATTTATGGGTCCTACTGTACTTTTTGGTACTATTCATAGGTTCTACTGCACTATTCAACTAATTTTTACTTTTATTTACAATACTTTTAGCAAAGAAATTTTCAGTTTCAATTAAATAAGATATTCCCAAACGGACACTAAAACCTGTCAAAAGAAACATGTGTGTATTGAGGTGTCTCTCAACAAGTAAGTGAGAGGCATAAGTGAATTTCCAAAATTTTTTTTTTAATTACAATAAAGGAATAATCTAACTCAATTAAGCCTACTACAAATAAATTTTGAATTTTGATAGAATTAAATTTTGTCTGAATATTACATTTTTTATAATTCAAACTGCAATAATAGGAAACGGTGGATTTGAATGCCAAACATCAATTATAAGACTTTTGGTGAGTGAACATTATACAGAGTAATTTTATATTTTGTCATTAAATTAAATTAAAGAATGTATTTTTAGTAATAAAATAACGGTTTATTTCTAAAATAGATATTTTTTTGGTAAAATATCTCTAAAATATTTTATCTTAGAAGAAAACACCGAATCCACCTTGCTTTTGTGACATGACTTGAATTGGAGTCCGTTAAAGTTGGTAATAACCTTGTTCTTTTCCTCGTTAGAGGTGTCATTGCCATAAGAGAGGTGTTATATTCATAATATTTTTACAATAAATTATTGGTGACTGTTGTTATTGGTTTAAATTTAAACTTAATACTAAGATTATTTTTTGTCCCAACAATAACAATCAGTAATAACCTGTCATTTAGAATTTGTTATAAAAATGTTATGGACATATCATTTCTCTTGCCATAAAAGAATTAAAGTTTGGTCCAACGTTTAAATTGTAATTTTAATTTTATTTTTCCTTTTCCGTCTTCAAACCACAAAATGTAAATCAAGGTATGCATCTAGAAAGTAATAAAAGTAGGCAAATTTAGTATTAATTAAAATTTCTCCAACAATGATTAGAAAATATATAAGGCATAATAAGTTGTTTAATTATGATGTACGTAGGAGTAGCGTCTGATCATTTTCATATATATGTTAAAGACACAGACACTCCCCGATATACCTTCTTGTTGTTATAGCCATCCTTAATAGCCTCCACAAAGACCTTGTCAGTATTTATCGCATCTGGAATAGCCATAGTTTGGCGGGCACCGCTTAGGATAGCAAGCCTTAAAGCATTGAAAATCATACACATAATAAGCTTCCCCAAGCTCAACACAAGCCTTTAATTATAAATTGTGATGTGTGGGGTTTTGTTTTGTGGGAGTCTTTTCATTTTATAACAATATATTTACGTTAGAAAACAAATGGGGGAGTTAAGAGGCCAACCTATTTTTGGGTTAAACCGTTTAGTTGAATTATGGTGTAGGTGTAAATGAGCGGATTGTCATGGAGTTCATTAGTTATAAAGACACAATAATTAATAATATGTGTGAAGAGAATAACTTATGCGTACAATAAGTTTTTTGACAATTTTGTCATGTAGTAACAAATATGGCTGTATATAATTGTGCAAATATAATATGGAACACTCGTCAATAACGAGTATTGCTTGTGCATCAAAGTATATGGTATTTAAGTTTTGTGACAGAGGATTCAAAAATTCCTTTTAGATTGCTGTTTGGATTTTCCGGATTTAGATAGAGTCTAGACTATTGAATTTATGTTTGGGGACAACATAGATTGGTACATGTATTACTTTTACAAACGGAAAATTATTGTGTACTCCCGGAGTACCATAAATGCGTACTCCCTCCTCTCACATAAATGGTGAGTCCTATTAATTAAATTTATGGTGAGACCCACCATTTATGTGAGAGGGGAGAGTACGTATTTATGGTACTTCAGGAGTATCTAATAATTTTCCCAAACAATAACATCCAATAACAATAACTAAATCTTAGTCTTGATTTTGGGGCCAGCTATGGGTAATCAAGATCATTAGGAGCATTCTATCAAAAATTTCTACTATTTATTTTCTAATACTAAATATAAGTTTAGCTAAGAGTCTTATTACTCAATTAGTTGACACTAATTTGTGTTTTAAATAAAAATATCCAAGATTTAAATCCCCATTTTTTCTAACTTTTTTTTTTTTTTTTTTAAGAATCATTTTTTTTTCCTAACTATTGAATTATCAAAAGAAAAAAAAAAAGAAAAAAGAAAGAAGAAGAAGCTTAAGTTATTTCATTTTAGAACTGATAACAGTACCAATTTTAAGCTTTGAATAACAAAATTGAAATAAGGTGGTACATTTCTTTTCCTTTTTTAAGAAGAAAATAAGGTGGTACTTGTTACACTTACATATTTATAATATTTAATCTAAATAATTAGTATGAGTTTTGGGATGCCTTTTTAATGCTGCTTGATCCCAATCCATCTAGGGGTTATTGAGAGGTCCTTTAACACATCTCAAACTAAGAGAAAATAAATGCTTGTATTTTACAACACTAGTTTCAGATTAATATGTTGAAGGACATTGACCCTTCTTCTAATCTTGTTCTTTTGAGCCAGTGTAGGGAAAAATCAGTAGTTGCAATGTTTGAAGAAAGCTGCAAAATCTCATGCATAAACTGCATATTTGTCTCCCAAGATATGTCACAGACCCAAGTAGCCTGTGTTGCTAATCACTGACAATGCTTGACGACCTTTTTCTAAACTAAAACTGGATATTCATTTGTGTTGTTATTGGAGAGATCCAGTTTAGCCCATGTTCTTCGCAGTGTAACCAACAAGAGGGTGAAAGCTTGGCAGGATAGACCGCAGATTAAGCCAATCCACAAACCCTGTACAGAATAATTCATTGCAGGCAAATTTTAGATAACTAAACTTCTTTCTAAGCATGAGGGCTTCTCAAATTGCTATAAAGGAAATATGGAAATCTTATGTCTATGAAGACAAGTATACTGATTTTTAGGCATGTTTGTGAACAGACTACTATAAATATATTTCACCTTAGCCTGTAGTTTCAAAGTAAAACCAAGGAGTCCTGCAATTGGTACTCCAATGCAGTAGAAAGTTGCCAAGTTAACATACACAACCAAGTGCTGCCAACCACATCCTCTGGCCACCCCTGCAGTATCTAAATCATTAGCACCAATAACTGTGGAATAATCTGCACATATAAAAGAAAAGTTGAGGATTATTACCTGATAAGACACCTTGAACAGAATCAGAAATTATTGAAATTGCTAGTAGAGGTGTCATTGAAGAAAATTCTTGTAGGATTTCATTGCTGTTACTGAAGAATCCAGCCCAGATGTTATGACCAAAGCCAAGAGCCAAAACAACTGTGAGTGCTAGAAGGACAGAGAGCTTGATAGCAACAGCCATGGCACTCTTAGCTTGGTTTGGATTGCCTGCTCCCAACTCATTTGACACCCTCGTACTGTAATCATCAGTTCTATTTTTCTCAATATCTGTGACTAAATACAGAATGGAAGAACTAGAAGGTATAAATACAAACCACTAGAAGTTGTTCAACTAACTAACCTTGCAGCAGCACTGAGACCATATGTGATCATGTAGGCAACAGTTTCTGTGTTCACACTGAATATATAATCCAGAAAAGTAAAAATTTGGAGTAAATCGTGAAGATTAGATCTTAAAATTTATAAAAACTAGGTGAAAAGATGTAAAACTTACCACATTGCAATCAGAGATGTAGTTGTTTCTGAGTTTTGCATTAGTCCTGCTAAGAAAACCAGAATCTCGAAAGCCCAGTACTCCAAACTGGCAAAATTTTTGACCATGTTAGACTAGTAAAATTTTTGAGGTCATGTTTCATAACATACTCCTATGTCTCCTAATAGATCAGTATGTTATAATGACTTACTAGCTGAAACCCTTTGTATTGAGAATTTTTTCGACAAATTGCCATCTTTAGTTAGGACTGGGTTTCCTTAATTCATTTCAGATCAGGTTCAAATTTTTTTCTGGTCATGGTACACCAATAATAGATAGAAGATTTTATAAAATTCTGCAACACTCTTAGTTGAACATGTCTAAGTGATTGTGTTTCTATCTTTACAAAGGGTTTCAATTATATTCTAAATGTTGTTCACATATTTTTGTAAGTCTATGTTAATGTTAATTCTATACAATTAGCAAGAGCTGAAGAGCATGGTAATGAGATGAAATAAATGAAGTTTCACTTACCATACCATTGCTGCAGAGGGCAGGGCTAGTTTTAAATTGGTAAAAATGTAATGGAATGAATCCAATGAAAATCCTTCCCATGTGTGGTTAAATTTTTTTGTGCAGACTACATACATGGCCAATATAATGACTGACAGCCATAATGAAATTGAAGTTGCTAAAGAAGCTCCGGTGAAACCAAGACCTGTACAATGCACTAAAGCATATGCAATGCCTATATGAATAATCAATGGTATCAATGAGAATACAACAATGGGCATAACCACAGATTGTGTCTGAAGAAATCTCAAGATGTTCTGCAGAAAGCCATATGCAAATAGTCCAGGAATGAGAAATCTCATATAGAGAGAGGCGGTCTTTGCGATGCTAGTATCTTGATGAAGTAAGGTCAGTATTGGCTCTGTATAGAACCAGATGATGGATATAATGATAGAGAATAGGAAGGATATGATACAAGAGGCTTGTAGATAGATCCCCAACATCCTATATAATTTTGCACCAAACCCTTGCCCACATAGTGTCTCAAGTGCTCCACTTAAACCAACCTAAAGATAAGATTCAAGAATGAAGCATCATAGTAAGGTTAAATAAGAATACATAGCTTACAAAGACAATGAATTGACTATGCAATCTAATCAGAGTATAACTCATCTTGGACGCAATTGAGTCACAATCTATAAGCTATATATCAGGCATAGCAACAAATTTACTGTGAAAGTAGGGCTGCCCCTTCACAATTGCTTTTAATGACATACAATTAAACCCTGAAAGAGTAAATTAAAACTCCAATTACTTCTTTTTTTCTTCTTACTGTAGGTGGGGGTGGGAGGATTTAAACCCAAATTTTCTCTATTAAACAGACCCGACAATGTCACGGAGTTACAAGACTATTGGCCTATCATGACTTGGAGTTCTTTACGTATTCATTTATTTATTCAAGCATTCCTGTGCTACAGGACAGTTACAACAAAGTAGATGCGTATTCAAGGAGTGCGATCACATGACTAGAAAACTTGGCCGCTTGAAACAGACCAAACTCGTGGACTTTTCTATATGCTGATATAATCATCTTTGTACTTTGCTTTTGGACTAATTACATGGAATCTTGATTCGAGCCTTTACTATCACCATCATCATCTTTGTCGGTTTTTTGTCACATGTGGAGGGAATTACACAAAGATGAATATTTTATTTTATTTTTTTATTTTTTGTCAGAAGCAAAATTGCAATTTAAAAATAGTAGACCCTCTGTTAAAGTTCTGTTTTCCCAATCGTTTTTTTTCCTTTCTTTCTGAAGAACAATAACAATATCAATGATCATATAAAATACCAAATCGTATTTTAGGTTACTTGTACCTTGATATCCTTTGTACTCCTTACTAGATAGCATAATCGATTTTCCCTCCCAGCAATGACTATGTTGCAGTGCTTATCCACAGACTAACTTGATTTTCATTCATATAAAAAAATAGTTTGGCAAAACAAAAATTGTGGCTGTCCTTATCCATATCTACCTATGATCTGTGATCAACTGAGCAACAATAGGATTCACCCCCCCAAAGAAAGTTTAACAACTGAGCCATATATATACTAATATTTACTTGCTACCTTTTTTTTAATCATATGTTCTTTGAAGACTAAAGGGTAACATAGGAGAAAAAGAAGGTTTAGATATTCATCACATAACTAAAGAGTTACCATGAAAGCAAAGCCGGTGACAGTTGCCCAAGAGTTTGCAAGAGTGGCTCCAGCAAGCTCAAGCTCACCAAGGTGGCCGGCAAACATGACTGATACCAAGGTGATCAAGTAGTAGAAAACGTTTGTAAGAATCATTGGTAGGGAAAACAAGACTTGTTTCTTGGCCTCTTCCACGTCCAACACTTTCTGCCACCACCTTTTCTTATTTTCTTCTTCACCATGACCAGCCTCTATCAAAGGTGTTTTACTCTCTAAATTTGTGTTCGCTAACATATCCATTTTCTTCGTGCTATTCTTCTTCTTCTAACAACACTTGTCAGAATATAATGGTGATAATGAAGTGGAACGATGGAATATTATAGACTGATAGACACATCAATTTGACAGCTATGCAGGATATTTTGGCATGTCGTCCCTCATCTATATATCTATATATTAATAAAAAATGTGTAATATTTAATGTTGTTATAATTTTGTTTAACTACATCAGCAACATATCATTTTTAATTTTTTTTCTGAATTTTTTCTATAATTTTAAAATACTTTTACTAAAATTTTCCCTAATTTTAAGACACTATTAAAAAGAAAATGATTTTAGTTAAAAAAAAGAAAAAAAGAAAAGAAAATGATTTCAGTTTAAAAAAAAAGAAAAAAAAAAAGAAAGAAAATGATTTCCAATCATATCTCCACCATAAAGTCCAATCTTTATAACTTTAATTATGTTCAACGTAAAGCCCAAAAAATGAATATTACTCCCTCTGTCCCCACTTTTTTTGTCATGTTCTAAAAGTCAAACTTTCTAAGGGAACATCATTTATTGTTTTATCTATCTTTTAAAAATGTATAAGTTTTCAAAACTACCATAAAAAAATTTATCAAAAAATTGAATTAATAAATTAATAGGAGTATAATAGGAACATTAGTAAATTAGTGACTTTTATTTTTAAAAACAGGATAATATTTTAGGATATATCAAAATAAAATAGAAAAATAGAATAGAGGACCCAAAAAAAAAAAGGGTGGGATGGAGGGAGTACGTTGCTGTCCAACGTTAAGCCCAAACCCAGCCCTTTACTCTTTTAAACCGTCAACCCTTTCTTCTTCTTCTTCAGACCTTTAGCATGACTAACGCCAACCTCTCTCTCTTCCAAAGACAGATCCAATACTTTAGACCTTCAGCTTTCTAACTCCAACCTTTCTCTCCCCTTCTTTGTCTCTTCCTCTCCTTATTTAAGTGAATGACTCCTTCATTCCTTATCACTATCTCCCCTCCTTTTGCTCTTCCTATCTTTCACGGTTTCAAAACTCCTCATTTAATTGAATCAAAAAACAACTTATTTGAAGAAGAGCTCATAAATACTGACAGAATATGGGTGATTCACTTAGGGTATTTCACCTTTGTTCATGTTTCGTTTGGGAGGGTTTCTTTTGAATGATTTATATTAAATATCTTGTAGATATTTGAGTCTTGTTGAGTCTTGTAGATATCTGTGTGAGTCTTGTAGATATCTGAGTCATGTAGCTAGTCATGTAACTATCTGTAGTATTTTGTAGATATTAGTTTAGTTTAGTAGTTTTATATTGTAGTTTGTAAATAAAGTGTTAAGCTACATGCCACTTGTCATGTTTGTATTGGCTGACTTGGGATTGAATATTGTTGGTCAAATATGGCTACTCTGTTTCTATTATATATAAAGAAATAGAGTCAGATAATTATATGATATGAAATTCATTCTTTCATTTCTGAATGTTCATTCTCTCTCTCTCTCTCTCTGCATGCTTTCCGCCATTGTTGAACCTTCTTCGAGCTTGGTTTTCAACATGGTATCAGAGCTGAACTAGCTCAGAGAATCGTTCAAGTCTGGTATTCTCTGATTCTTCCTAGTTCAATTTCATTTTCTTTTTTATTTCTTGGTGCTTCTTTCGGATCAATTAGAAATTTTCTTCATTGTGTTTCTGATTGATTCTAGCACTAAATTCATCATCTTCTATATCTTGATTTCTTTAGCATATTGAAATCTAGATTCCCCTCTTCATAATTGGATATTTATTTCTGTCAATCTTAGGGTTTCAATTCCCAAATTTGCAATGAGTTCATCAAGATTGTAAATTGAATCTTGATATGATCTGACGTTACATTGTATTATAGTGTTCATTACTTGTTCCTTGAAGATTTTATTTTTATTTTTCTAAAAGGACAATTCTTGATTTTTCGTTTGCTAAATCCTGTTTGGGACTCTTAATCTTTTTTGTTTGCTAAATCTTGTTTGGGACTCTGAATCTTCAATCAAGTTTCATCTTTTTCTTGATAAACATTGCACTAAGTATGACTGAAAGTACTTCAGTGCTATTGCTCCAACTATTCAGCCTTGGGAAAATTCCTCTAGCCCCTATTTTCTATCCAGTGGTGATAATCCTGGTATTTCATTGGTGGTTCAACCTCTCACTGAGGAGAATTATAGCACCTGGAGTAGGGCAATCCTCATTTCTCTAGATGCCAAGACCAAACTAGGATTCATTGATGGTTCTATTCCCAAACCTCAATCTGTTGATCATCCCTATTACAGAGCTTGGTGTAAATGTAACAGCACAGTCTTGGCTTGGCTATTTAATTCTGTTTCCAAGGATTTACAACCAAGCATAGTCTATTTCAAGAGTGCTAAAGATGTGTGGATTGACTTACAATTTAGATTTGGACAAGGCAATGGCCCTAGGATCTTTGAGTTGAGAAAGGACATTAGTTCTTTGACTCAAGACAATTTAACCATCAATGCATATTGCACCAAATTTAAGGGACTTTGGGATGAATTTTCCAATTATAGGACATGTACCTGTGCTCATCAAGTGGAGGAGTGTACTATGTCTTTTCTAATGGGGTTGAATGAGACTTATGCAGTTGTTAGAGGACAGATTTTGATTATGGATCCTGTGCCTCCCTTGAGGAAGGTGTTTTCTCTTATACTTTAAGATGAGAAGAAAAGGAAGGTTGGTGCTGCCAAGAAAATGCAGCTTGACACAGCAGCTGCTTTGGCATCAGCATTAGCAGCAAATAATGTCAAGAACTTTAAGAAGGATAGGCCACAATGTACTCACTGTGGTGCAATGGGTCATGTGGTTGACAAATGCTATAAGTTGCATGGATACCCTCCTGGCTATAAGTTCAAGTCCACTAAAGGGCAAGTTGCAACTACTCTACCACCTTTTGCCAACAATGTAATTGCTCCTGAAGATGATGCAAGTGGAGGTGTTAGCCTTACTAAGTCAGAATATCAGCAGTTACTTAGTTTGTTAAACTCCAACCGCCATTTTGGTACTCAAGGATCTTTTGAGGGAGTTGCAGATACCCATCAGGTTGCAAATATCATTACTTAGCCTTCAATTGATCTTCAAGGACATGAGATATCAGGTATATGGTCTGTTCCCTCTCTTGAATATTCAGTTTTTTCTTCTTACATCAGTACTTCTCATATTTAGTCCACTGATTGGATTCTTGACAGTGAAGCCACTGATCATATGATTCATTCTTTAGCCTTTTTCACTTCCATTACTTCTATTGTACAAATTTTTGTTAGACTTCCCAATGGTGACATGGCCAAAGTTACACATATTGGCACTGTGCAACTATCTTCTACCTTAGTTCTTGACAATGTGCTTTACATTCCTAGTTTTTCCTTTAATCTGATTTCCATTAGTAAACTGACCCAACATCCTTCTTGTTGTTGCATTTTTCTTTCACAATACTATTTCATTCAGGATTTACAGCATTGGAAGATGATTGGTTTGGGTAGAAATCAAGGTGGACTATACACATTGCAAAGCAGCTTGCCAGATAGTTTGTCATCCTGTGTTTCCAATGCTCTTTCCAAGCTTTCACCTTTTTTTCCTACTATAACAACTACTATAATAGCTCTTAATTCTTGTGATGTGAATTCTGTTGATACTACTAGTCTATGGCATTGTAGATTAGGTCATCCCTCTGCCAAAAGACTTGATTTGTTGCAATTTGTTGTACCTACCATCATTTCTTGCAATAATAAGTGACAGTTTTTAGACCCCTTAAAACCACAATTGGATTAACTTAGGAAATTAGCCAAGTTTTTACTTAGTCAAATTAAACAGATCTAGGTTAACGCAATCAAACAGTCATATAATGTAAAAGCAGTGGAAATATAAAAGACACAAGATATGATCACCCAGGAAACTAAACCGGTAAAAACCTGAGGAGTATTTAACCTAGCTATTCTCAAGGTAAACTTGAATCCACTATCTTGAAAGAATCGAAGTTCATACAATAAGACTTACAAGCCCCCACGCTTGACTTCTTATTTCTACCCACCAGTAGAACTTACTGACACGACCACGTGCAAGCTCCGAATCCACGGACTCCTTTCTTGGATTCACCACCAGATACAAGCACACCCGCTTGTGTTTCTTTAAACTTCAATGGCATGATCAAGGTGTAGAAAACTTATTCTCCTTGAAAACCCTAAGTTTATGTGAAGGAAAGCTCCTCAAAAATCTCACAAGAGATTCACAAAAACCGTAATATGAGCAACACTAAAACGTGGCTAGGGTTTGCCTTTTATACCTAGGGCAAATTAGAAACCCAAAACGTTTTAAATCACTTAGGGTTGAGTTGGAAATTTGCAGAAAAAAAACGTCAGACCCGATTTTCGATTGATCTAGCCTAAGCTTCGATCGATCGAAAAAGGCTGAAACTGTTTTTTTTAATCCTGCAATAATTTAATCCAACTTTACAACAATAAACCAACTTTGAGCAAGTCTAAAACAAACTAAATACATTGTTTTGATCATGGTTTGCCAACAATACAATTTAGAGTTCTAAATACATAAAAACCTAAGTCTTTAGAACCTAACAATAAGAACTTTGATTGTTCTATCTGTCCATTAGCTAAGCAAAAGAGATTTTCTTTTCCTATTTCAACTTCTCAGTCATCTGTATGTTTTGATTTAATACATGTTGATATTTGGGGCCCTTACTGCACACCTTTCCTAAATGGTTCTATGTATTTTCTTACCTTAGTGGATGACTATAGTAGGTGCACTTGGGTGTTTCTGATGAGATACAAGTCAGTGGCTTCATCTTTGATTCAATCCTTTTATAATCCCATTCTTACTCAATTTAAACTTTCTATAAAGGTCATTAGATCAAATAATAGACCTGAATTTGCATTGAATTCCTTTTATGATTCTAAAGGAATTATACACCAACTGTCTTGTGTGGAAACACTTCAACAAAATTCAGTTGTTGAGAGGAAACATCAACATCTTCTTACTGTGGCTAGAGCTTTGAGATTTCAAGCTAATTTACCTCTCAAATTCTGGGGTGATTGTGTTCTCACTACCACTTATTTGATTAATAGAACACCTAGTCCACTTCTTCAAAATCTCACTCCTTATGACAAACTATTAGGGCATTCACCTTCCTATGGTCATTTAAGAATTTTTGGTTGTTTGCGTTTTTTTTCAACCTTATCTAGAGATAGGACTAAGTTTAATGCCAGGGCTAAGCCTTGTATGTTCCTTGGTTATCCTTTTGGCACTAAAGGCTATAAGGTTTATGATTTGGCTACTAAAATTTGTTTTGTCTCTAGAGATGTTGTTTTTAAAGAAAGTATTTTTCCTTTTAAACATTGGTTGTCCAATTCCAAGTCTGTTCCCATTTCTTCCTGCCCCAACATGTTTCCTTCTCAACCTATCATACCAGATTCCTCTTCTTCTTTTCCCACTGCAGAATTCACTCCCTCTTTCTCCACAGACTTGGCTGTACCTCCTGATGAGTTACCTGACCTTGTTCATCCTGATTCTAACTATTCTAATTCTTTTTGTGATGTTTCTCAATCCCAACCTGATGATCAACTTGTTAGACAGTCCACTAGAGTTAGGAAACCTCCTAGTTATCTTCAGGACTATCATTGCAACTTGGCTTCTGCACATGTGTCTGCCATGGTTTCACTTCCTCAATCAGATGGTTCCACTGCTCCTAGTGATACAGGTATTCTTTATCCTCTTGCTTCAACACTTTCCTATGCCAAACTTTCTTCTTCCCATAAATCCTTTGCCCTTGCATTAACCATTGCTAAGGAACCTGAAACTTATGCTTAAGCTTTGAATGATCCTAAGTGGCTTGATGCCATGAAGGTTGAAATTGATGCATTTCAAGCTAACCGTACTTGGGTTATGTGCAAACTACCTCCTGGTAAGGCACCAATTGGGTGTAAATGGGTTTATAAAATCAAGTTGAAGGCTGATGGTTCTGTTGAGAGGTATAAGGCTAGGTTAGTGGCCAAAGGTTTTACACAAACTGAAGGTATAGACTTTTATGAGACCTTTTCTCCTGTGGTTAAGTTTGTTACTGTCAGGACTCTTTTGACTCTTGTTGCTATTCATGGTTGGCATTTAACTCAGTTAGATGTCAACAATACTTTCTTGCATGGGGACTTACATGAAGAGGTTTACATACTCCCTCCACCTGGGTTTGGCAGCAAGGGGGAGGTTTGTAGACTGACAAAGTCCCTTTATGGGCTTAAACAGGCAAGTAGACAATGGTTTGCAAAGTTATCCTCCACAATTGTGGACCAAGGCTTTGTACAATCAAAGGCAGACTATTCTGTTTTTACCAGGATTAAGGAGGTTCTATGATCATCATACTCGTTTATGTTGATGATATTCTTATTGCCAGTAATGATGTGGATGCTGTGAATGTGTTTAAGCAATTTCTGGACAACAAGTTCAAGCTCAAAGATTTAGGAACCTTGAAGTACTTCCTAGGTCTTGAGGTAGCAAGAACTGCCAATGGAATCTCATTATGTCAGAGAAAATACACTCTTAAGCTTCTGTCTGATGCTGGTATGTTAGCTTGTAAGCCAACAAACATTCCTATGGATCAATCAGCTAAATTCAGTAGTTTAGTTGGTGATGCAGTCCCAGATGCTTCATTGTACAGAAGGTTAATAGGAAGACTTTTGTATTTGACATTAACTAGGCCTGACATTTGTTATTCAGTCCACAAGTTAAGTCAATTCATGAGTTCACCTAAAGTACCTCACCTTCAAGCTGCTTACAAAATCCTCAAGTACTTGAAGAAAACACCAAGTCAAGGCTTGTTCCTATCTGCAAGATCCAAATTGCAATTGAAGTCATATTGTGATGCTGACTGGGCAGCTTGCCCTGATACCAGAAGGTCAATCATAGGTTTTTGTGTGTTTATAGGAGATTCACTAATCTCTTGGAAGAGTAAAAAGTAGCAGGTGGTGTCTAGATCCTCTGTTGAGTCAGAGTATAGATCAATGGCAACAGTTACTAGTGAGGTGGTTTGGCTCATTACTTTGCTCAAAATTTTTGGCTTAAATCATTCTCAACCTGCTTTCCTTTATTGTGATAGTAAAGCAGCCCTCTATATAGCTGCTAATCCTGTGTATCATGAATGAACAAAACATATTGAAATAGACTGTCATTTCATTTGAGAAAAGGTTGAAGATGGGGTTATTAAAACATTTCATATTCCTACACGGCACCAGATTGCAGATTTCTTTACCAAAGCTCTTGGGCAGAAGCAATTTCATCACTTACTTTCCAAGATGAACTTTATTAACATATACGGTTCATCTTGAGGGGGAGTATTAAATATCTTGTAGATATTTGAGTCTTGTTGAGTCTTGTAGATATTTGTGTGAGTCTTGTAGATATATGAGTCATGTAGCTAGTCATGTAACTATCTGAAGTATTTTGTAGATATTAGTTTAGTTTAGTAGTTTTATATTGTAGTTTGTAAATAAAGTGTTAAGCTACATGCTACTTGTCATGTTTGTATTGGCTGACTTGGGATTGAATATTGTTGGTCAAATATGGCTACTCTGTTTCTATTTTATATAAAGAAATAGAGTCAGATAATTATATGATATGAAATTCATTCTCTCATTTCCGAATGTTCATTCTCTCTCTCTCTCTCTCTCTCTACATACCTTCACATCTCTGCATGCTTTCGCCATTGCTGAACCTTCTTCGAGCTTGATTTTCAACTTTACTTAGATTGATGGGTTTGGAGCCTTGTAATGGGTTTTGCATATTTCAATTATTGGATACATTGCTCTCTCCTTTGTATTTCAATAATTCAATCAACATTCCGTTTCCTTTTGCGAGAGGCAAATTGGTTCGACCACAGGCCCAGGTTCAAGGCCATAGTCAACTTTAATGGCAAGGAGTTGTTAGCTGCCTCCTCTGTACTAGTTGTCAAGGTATACTTAAATTTTATTTTCTATGTTTATTTATAATTTTTAGGGTTAATTCTTCTATGTTTTCCTGTTTGGGTATTGAGTTTATGGTCTACAAATTTTTGTATTTTTAGTTGTTGGCGTTGGCTGTTGAGAAAAGCTTAGAAATTAGGGTAAGGAAAATTACCCCAATCTGTGATTATTTTATTAGGCTTATATCAAGTTGAGGTTATAAAACTTCAGGGAGATCAGAGGAAGAATGTTCCCACCTTCCTTGTGCAGGCTGGAATTGTGAAGAAGGAACATATCAAGATTCATTGTTTTTGAATAGCTACAGCCTACAGGTCAATCTCCATATGTGGTTTGCATTATTCTCGTCACACTATAGTGGATAGTTTATGATTTGAACCTTAGATTGTAGCCATAATACATGTGACTTTGTTATATGTATGTCTATCTTCTGTGTCAATTTGGTAGTTTTGCTACTTGTTGAGTTGTGTGGGAGGGTCATTATGGATTGTACCGAATCCTTTATCCATACCTTAATCAATAATACTAATTTCATGTTTTATATAGATGATTGTCCATTGATTGGATGTATTTAAATGTCTAATTGATTTAATTGTCACGTAATTAGGTATTGCCACATTCAGTTATGATAAATTGATAATAGAGTAGATAAACTAACAGAAAAGGCCAAGACAAGAGATGAACACCATAATAACTTCTTTCGTTGCAAATGCTTGCATTTTTTTTTTCCATGTTTGTAGCTGTACATCATCAAGCAAGGGTTACATATGTTTATTTTTTTTCCTTATTTTTTATTTTATTTTATTTTTTTTTTGGTGGTAGTAAGCTTAATTTAATTACTGCATTTGAAATTTTTTCCCTCCTTCGTTCTTTCTTATTTATTAAATTTCTTTTTTGTTTGCTTCAAAAGAATGTACTACTATATATGTAGTATGTTAGTTGGAGAAGTTAAATATTATGTTATGCTTCGTTAAATGAGATTTTTATTTCTATTTTTTTTTGGGTTTCAATTTTTATAATTTTTAGCTATAAGTTCCATAGGGCTCGAGTTTCTTAGGGATTTTGTGCATGATAAATATCTCTCTCTTCCTCTTAAATTTGCTTATTTTATAGAATTTACTCAAATTTTTTTTTTTTTTTTAAATGAAAGAATTTTTATTTTGTTAATTTTTAAATTTTGAGCAAGATATTGGGGTTTTAGTTCATAAATTTTGCAGGTAGAATATTGTTTCAAATTTAGTGAATTTTGGGGAATGTAATAGTGTGAAAATTTTATAAACTTTTATTGCCTAGGAAGCCAACTTAAGTCTAACAAGAAAGCCATGAACAACTAAAGTCTAACATGAAGGCCATGAACATCTAGGTAGTTTGTTGGCATGTTTTTGTTTAATTCTTTTCCTTCCCCTAATATAGCTTTGCCATTTGATTTGTTAGTAGAAATTGAAATAACACAATTTTCTTATTCTAGATGAAATTTTTCATGGGTTTTTATTTTATGTATAGTTTTCAATGCAACTAACATCAATTCAATACACAAACATGAAGGTGGAAATGAGAGTTCTTGATGCTCTTTTTTAAAGCTCTCTTTGATTTATTAATTTCCATTGCTTATTGTTTCAATGTTAAGGACTTAGTGACAAACTTATTTTGTATTTGTACTATTGCTTTACTTGTGGGGAAAATTTGATGAGTTTTCTATGTTTGTGTTTTGTAGTTCGTATAGATTTGCTAGATGTGAATGGTGATGTGGGGGGAGTTAGACGAAGATAATGAGCTACTTGTCTTCTATCTCAAGGTTTTTGTTTTTCCTTTATATTAAGCTGTAAATGTGTAATAGCTTATTTGAAATCTTATATAGATTCTATTTATAGTCATAGGTTCAACATAATATATTCAAAGAAATGCCTATTAATTTTTTTTTTTACTGAGTTATTGAATCAAACATGCATCCAAAATCTATTTTAATGAAATGATTCAACTGATGATTATTTACCTTTTCATTTCTAGACTAAAGAAGAATGTTTACATTGAATTGTGTACCTGATGGTGCACTCCCACACATAGATAGAGTGGAAGAAAAACATAAACTGGAGTTCTATGGAGTTCTTGAAAACTTGCCTCAAGTTATGATTAGGAGTTCTATGATGATTGTATGTAACTTTTTATAGAACATGGTGGAAAAATTGAATCTAAAGGAAAGAGGAACCATTTTGGATTAGCACATGTTGACAAGTTTGGGGTTTGATGGTGCCATAGAAGTTTCAGTGGAAGTCTTCTCTCAGTTGCTAAGCTATCATGTATGTAAATTAGGTTACTTATTGAAAAAAAAAATTGTAAATTAGGCTAGATATTGAAAGTTCTTGCTGAATGCTATAGTTACTAAAAGCTATGTTTATCTACTAAACTACTTGAGATGTTCCTTAAAATTTTGGGATATAAGTTAATAAGAAATGTCTTTTACATTATGCTTTCAGATACAATTTTTATTCAACTTTGATGTTGGTTTTTATTCCCTTTTAGATTTTATAGAGAAGTAGGAACACATAATCTGTATTTTAATTTTGTGTGTTTTTGTGTATGCATATCCACATTCCTGCTCACAATATATACACTATCAACTTATATAGTTGCATGGCTAGATAGTTTAGCAAATACTTGTTAGCCTTAAATGGGGTTTTGCATTTTAATAAAAGTTAATGAATTCAAAGTGGAAATTTTTTAGATAGCACGTATTGTGTTTTCAACCAATTGAATATCTTTGACATTTAAAAAAAAAAATTTATATAATATGCCTCATTAAATAGATCAATCTTCAAATATTTAGAAACAAATTATAAGTAGCATGTAACATTGCAATATGAACTAAACATTAGACTTGCTTATCTCTTTTCCAACTACAAAATGTACCAATACTGAGAAACACTATTTGAAAGGAGATTTAATTGGAAAATAATTGTGCTTGCCGAAGGAGGAGTAAAGATTCATAAATTTACTTTTGTAAGTCTAGAATGAAGTATTTTTAAAGGTTATGATTATGGATTCATCAAACTTGCAACATATAACCATTTAAATTTGCTGTTTAAGTACATGAATATTAGGAATTAATCTTATAGCTTTCATCAATCTAGAGGAAGATGAATTAAAAAAAAAGAATTTCTTGAACATTTTTCCGAATTTTCCCGTGCATCGCACGGAGCGACTAGTATATATAAAACCAAAACTTTTGAAACTCCCACAATTTTTCACGTTATCATTATTTTTAAAACATCTGCATTATAAAACAAAAATTCTGATTTTAATAACTATTTCTTACTATTTCTCCACGATACTCCTTCTCCTTCCTTATAACTCCCATCTTCCTCTGTATCACAAGTGTAGCACAATCCAAAACCAAAGTAAAATAGTGAACATGAGCACAAACCCAAACCAAAAGTTTCTCCAAAAAAAAAAAAAAAAAAAAAACCAAAATAATCCCATCTCCCTCTTCGTCATCTTCCTTCATATTCCATAATTTCTTTAAACGCAGTACATGATCAATGTTTTAAATACCGTTCTGTTCCAGTCAGAATTTTTTGTTCCGGTATAGGTAACCCCACTATTCTATTATGTTCCAAAATTTGACCTGTACCCACGTTCCGGCTGAAATTTTGTTATTCCGAACAGAATATGAATTTTTGAGCTAAATGAAGAATGTGTTTTCATTGAGTAGCTTCTTTTGGATTTGATGGTGCCGACATTAGAAAAGAAAACTGATTTAAAAAAAAAAAAAAAGTTGAGCGAAGAAGATGAGACGAAGGAGGAGTGTTATAGATTTGTAGACGCTTTAGAAGTCTGAGAAGAGGAATGAAAAGAGTTAAAAAAAAAAAAATGAGATGACATTTATGATACTTGGGAAGGGTAGAAAGAAAGTTTCCAGGAATGTGCTTTCTTTACAATTCCCTCACATGCCTTTTTATTCACAAAACTGTCATGACATCATTTTATAAAAATATTTCTTTTAAATAAATAATTAGATAATAATTTTAAAATATTTTAGCTTAAAAATAATAGTAAATAAATTCTGACATTAAAAAATTAGTAAACAAATAACTTTATTTCAATTCAAAAAAAAAAAAAAATAAAAAAAAAAAAAACTTATTTCAGCTCAAAAATAGTAGAAGTAATAACCATATTATTGTCTAAAGTCTTATTGAAATGCACAAAAAAAAATTGCATAGGTGATAGCTTAAACTCTTCATTTATTGTTTTTTAAAAAAGAAGTAATAGCTTAAATTCTTCATTCATTATTGGATTTTTTTTCATGATCAATAGTTTTTCCATGCATCGCACAGGTTAGCGACTAGTTAATAAGAATTCACGAGATAATAGATGCCACTCTGGAATACATCATCATATGTATATATATCTCGCTCTCCCTTGCCATATTTATTAGTACAATCTAGACTTACTTCTTTCTTCAATTCTTGGTAGTTCCAAAGTAGTCCTTCCATTTGTGAAGCCCATTCCTATTGAGGAGATATATCATATATAAGATATATAAGTATTCCTCTCACATGAGAGTGGACTCCATACTTGTCGGATCCATCCTCCTCTGAAGGAGTTGACTTATGCATCCGAAACATGGTGTATTTTTCCTTACTAAAGAGCACAAAACACTTCTAAGTATTTTCCTTTTCCTACACTCATTAGTCATTATCAATGTCTAGACTTGAACTAACAGATTACCCTATATTTCTCTTAATAAATGTTATTTGTCTCTCTAATTGTGTTTCACTTTATGCTATATCAATAAGAAGTTGTCAAGTATTATTTTCACTTATTTATTTATTTATTATAAAACAACAAAGTTTAAAATGAAAATACAATATAGATAACTGCATGCGTTGATGTACAAATTTTAAAAAGCAAAATGTTATGTCCATGTTTAAAACTTGGAAAGTGAATGTATACAGAAAATGTGAAATACGTTAACAATGTAAGAGTATATCATTGAAAATAGAAAGTCAAATATTTTGCCACTATTATCTTTCAGTTCAAGTGGCAGGATATTCGGGTTAACACAAGGGATATAACCTTACTTAATTTGTTGAAAAGATTCCCTTAAAAAAGAAAATTAAAAGTTGTTTTTTTTTTTTTTTTTGATACTATTCCAGAAAGAGGAAACATTACAAAAGGTTCTGATTAACCGTACAGCAGTTGATTGGCATTTTCGTTGCCAATTTAGCTCAGCAGATAAAAGATGAGACCAATCATTCATAAAGCTCTTCTCTTGCGAAATAGGAGTGATTTGGTAGTTGTTGACTTGCACAGCTCTCCTACTATCACTAGGGGACAAAACATGTTTAAAACCCAAGACCCTAGCCTTGATTGCTGCCTCCAACATTGCCTCCTGGATGATGACTGGAATAGTTTGTCCTGTACAGCTAGATATTCCTTGTAGAATGGGATCTCCTTGAGTAGTTTTGGCTTCATAAGCATACCCGGTTCTGTTCAGATTCTTTAGTCTTGCACCAGCAACTTTAATTATGAGCTGCCAAGGTCCAGTAGGAATATGATCAAGCTTGTTCTGAGCATGTCTTCTGTGGAAGGATGTAGAACAGCAGCTAAAAGCATCTGCATACCTGCAAACAAGAGATTGGGCAGTTAGAATGACTTCTAATGGATTAGGTTGCTTGCCTTCATGAACCACCAAGTTTTTGTGTGTCCAAATTGTCCACAAAGTAGTGAAAATTCCTTGAAGGTACTGCATATTTTCCTGTTCCAGTTTCTTATGTTTTAGAAGTAGCTGTCCAATCCATTGTTGCACTGATACATCTCCAAGGTCAGAGGTGTGAACAGCTAGGGGGGTACTATGCCAAGTTGCTCTGGCAAAGGGGCAGAACAGCAACAAATGGGAGGAAGATTCCTCATCTTCATCACATAAGGGGCATGAGCTTGCTACAGTAATTCCCCTATTTTTCAAAGTGAGAAAAGTAGGGAGACTATCATGGCAAAGCCTCCACACAAAGTTACCTATTTTAAAAGGAACTTGAACTTTCCAAATCAGATACCACAGATTCAAGGTAGGGAGCACATTTTCCTTGGAAATCAGATTTTAGGCTCTCTTCACTTGGTAATCACCTGAAGAGGAGTATTTCCAAACTAATTGGTCTAATCCGGTACCAGTCTTTGATATTAGCAAACTCAAAATCTCAGAGCTAGTAGGGTAGGGATACAAAGATCTGACTAGACCTGGCTTCCATGTATGTGTAGTGCTATCAATCAGGTCTGCCACAGAACCATTGCTCAAATTATGTTGCTTTAAAGTTTGGGGTTGGCATGGGAACCAAGCTGTATGGGTTAGGGGGATATTGGCAGCATTCCTTACTATCCATCTCCCTTCCTTTAACAAGCTGTTCTTGTGGTTGATAATGCTTCTCCAGAACCAAGAGTGATGTAGCTTAGGAACACAATCATGAATTGAAGAGCTTGGGAAATATTTAGCTTTGAATGTTTTGGAGATAAGGGACCGTGGATTCTGACCAATTCTCCAAAATTGTTTAGCCAGCATAGCTTAGTTCATCAGTCCAAACTTTTTCAGTCCTAAGCCACCTTCCTTTCTGGGTCTGCAAATCTTATCCCAACTAACCAAAGATTGCTCCTCTGTAGAAGTGTGCATATTGTCTAATGTGGCCAAATATAGTTTTTAGGGACCACATCACCACAAAGCTGAGGTGATTGCAGTGAGAACTGAGATCATGATGGTGATGATCCTTTGTGGGCCGAAGCTCAAGCAGCTCTGTTTCTCAGTCAAGTTGGCTTTAAGAGGAGATAATAGGAGGGGATGCAAGTAATGTTACAGACCCTATAAAGTAATTACACAATGCAACTCCACTAGTCCATAGTGTTGAGATATCCACTGCCAAGTCAACTGAAATGACTCTGCCCCAGCAACGGCTAGTTTTTCAATCTCAGGAACAAAGCCACAGCAACGGCTAGTTTTGGCTCAAACGACATCATTGTATTTATTAGTAATATAGGTGGACTAAACGGTGTCATTCAATTAAGCATCTTAGAGTGTCTGTTGGCAGTTGCATTTAGGCGGGAAAGGTAGTTAGAATTAGTTCCTCCTTTCCCGGATCCATTCCGTGATTTCAGGGTTGGTTAATTAAGCTGTTATGATTGATCTCTTGTATAAATAGAGAGACTGGTAATGATAATGACTAAGCAAAATCTTTACAGAAAATTCTGAAACTATTTCCATCGTTTTCTCTCTGTTTTTCTCTTTTCTCTTCTACTCTCTGGTTCTTCCTTGTGGTTGTGTACTCTTGTTTGCTTCAATTCAGTCTTAGTTCAATTTTCTTCATGGTATCAGAGCCAAATATGATCTCTACCAACTCTGATTCAACAATGGCAGCTACAACTTCAACTTCTTCGTCTTCAACCATGTCTTCTTCAACCTCTTCAATCAATTTGATCAATCAACCTCTGTTGCTGCTGTCAAACATGTCAAACATGATGACAGTCAAGTTGGACAATTCCAACTACATAATATGGAAGCATCATATCTCCATGGTGATGGAAACTTACTCCATGATTGACCTTCTCGATGAAACTTCTCTTGTTCCAGAAAAATTCTTGAAAGATCTCTCAGGTACTGTTACTACAGTACTGAATCCAGACTTTCTTGTTTGGAAATCCAAAGGAAAGGCACTGCTTACCTTTATCAGTTCCACTCTAACACCTTCAGTTCTTGCTATAACTGTTGGATGTTCATCAGCTCTAGAAGTCTGGAAAGTTCTAGAGAACAAGTTTTCTTCCTTTTCGAGATCTCATGTGATGAATCTCAAAGGAGAATTGCACAATGTAAAGAAAGGTTCAGACTCTGTAGACACGCATCTGCAGAAAATCAAGGTCATTAGTGACAAATTAATGGCAGTTGGAATTTTTCTAGATGATGAAGAATTGCTTCATGTGGCAATTAAAGGGCTTCCAAAGGAGTTCAGTGCATTCAGGTCTGCAATCAGGACAAGAAGCACTAGATTGAGCTTTGATGAGTTAACTACTATGCTAAATGCAGAAGAGGAATCAATGAATGAGGGATTGGAAATTAAAGATTCCACTTTTGCAATGTCTGTCAACACAGCACCTAGACCTAACAACAATGGACCCTATAACAATTACAATCAATCCACTAATCCTGGAAGAGGAAGAAACAACAATTACAGAGGTAGAGGAAGAGGTTTCTCACCTAATCACTTCTCACAATACTCTCCTAATCAAGGATCTGGTCCAAGAACAGAGAGGCCTACTTGCCAGATTTGTGGTAAGGCTGGACACATAGCACTTGATTGCTACCATAGGATGGATTATGCCTATCAAGGCAAACATCCACCAACTAAATTGGCAGCAATGGCCACTTCTTCAAACTCCATGATTGCACAAGAGCAGCCTTGGCTAGCAGACAGTGCAGCCACAGACCATGTCACCTCCAACCTGAATCACCTAAGCTTTCCTAAACCCTACAATGGCCAAGATCATCTCACAGTAGGTAATGGTCAATCTCTGCCTATCACACATATAGGTAATACTCTTATTCCATCATCTAATTCTACAATACAACTTAGAAATGTGTTAAGAGTTCCCACTATTGCTTCAAATCTTGCATTTGTCCACAAAATCTGTCATGATAACCAATGCTGGTGCTATTTTGATGAAAACACCTTGTCTATCCAGGCCTTGGCCATGGGGAAAGTGCTCTACAAGGGCAAGAGTGAAGGTGGGGTCTATCCTATTTACCCTCACAAGGCACCCAATCTTTCATTTCCTCACAAAATCTGCAATTCAGTCTTCACCTCACCATCCAGTTGGCTTCTGAGGCACAACAGGCTTGGTCATCCCAATTCCCAAGTCC
Source organism: Quercus parvula (assembly GCA_030820535.1). Classification (NCBI taxonomy): domain Eukaryota; kingdom Viridiplantae; phylum Streptophyta; class Magnoliopsida; order Fagales; family Fagaceae; genus Quercus; species Quercus parvula. Next base: position 22,084,707 of record JAUAME010000004.1, read on the forward strand.
TTAAGTTTCTTTTCCAGCACAAAGGCTTTCCTTTTAATAAGTGTACCAACTTTGTAGACTCTTGTGTTCACTGTCTACATGGGAAAATGCATAAACTTCCTTTTCCTAGCTCTAGATTTGTTGCTATTGCACCCTTTGAACTTGTACACACTGATCTTTGGGGTCCTGCACCTCTTACTTCAATAAATGGTTTTCAATATTATGTCATTTTTGTTGACCATTACACACGTTTTACTTGGCTGTACCTACTTCATAATAAATCTGAAGTTTACTCTAAATTTGTTCAATTTCATGCCATGATCAAACTCAGTTTTCAGCAACTCTTAAGACTCTTAGATCTGATGGTGGTGGTGAATACACCTCCAAACTCTTTGAATCTTACCTTTCCACTCATGGTATTCATCATCAACTTTCATGTCCCTATACCCTTCAACAAAATGGGTTAGTGGAAAGGAAATATAGGCACTTAATTGAGACTACTATTACCCTTCTTTCCCAAGCTTCCTTACCCTCTCAGTTTTGGTCCTTTGCTGTTCAAACAGCTATGAATCTTATTAATCTCCTACCTACTGCTTCTCTTGGATTTCTCTCACCCTGGTTCAAGCTTTATGGTTTTCATCCAGATGTTACTGCCCTTAAGGTGTTTGGTTGTGCTTGCTACCCTTACCTTAGGCCTTACACTAAACACAAACTTGAACATAGGACTACTGAATGCATTTTCCTGGGTTACTCTAATGTTTCTAAGGGATTTTTGTGTCTTGATATTCAATCTAATCGCCTGTACACTTGCAGGCATGTGCTCTTTAATGAGTCTAAGTTTCCCTATCCTTCCATTTCTATTCCATCTTCTCCCCAATCTGTCAAACCTACATCTGACATTTGGTTATCTAACCTTCTCTATTTGCATTCCTCAAATCAACCTTCCATTCTAGGTCCCTATGTTCCTCCCTTATCATCTACTCCCACTTCCTGTCCTATGCCTAATCCTGTTGCTACACCTCCTCATATCCCCACTGCTCCTTCTTCACCCTCATCCAGCCATCCTATGCCTAATTCTACTGCTACACCTCCTAATATCCCCATTGCTCCTTCTCCACCCTCATGCAGCCCTTTACTTGCTACTGCACCAGAACCTATTCTTCCCATTGTCTCCAATCATCACCCCATGACCACCAGGTCTAAACATGGTATTACTAAGAAGAAGCTATGCTACAAGGCTGTTCTGGACTATACCTTCACTGAACCTTCTTCCTATAAGGTTGCATCTCAATATCCTTAATGGTCTAAAGCCATGGATGAGGAGTTCTCTGCCTTACAAAGACAGAACACTTGGTCTTTGGTGCCTGCTACCCCTAGTATCAATCTTGTAGGCTGCAAATGGGTGTACAAATTAAAGCTACACAGTGATGGTTCTATTGCTCGGTATAAGGCACACTTGGTTGCCAAAGGTTTTCACCAACAACCTGGTATTGACTACACTGAGACCTTTAGTCCTGTTGTCAAACCAGCCACTGTCAGACTCATTCTCACCATTGTTGTCAGTTTCAAATGGTCCCTCAGGCAGCTTGACATTTCCAATGCCTTTCTTCATGGATTTCTTAAAGAGGAGGTCTATATGCAACAGCCCCCTGGCTATGTTGATTCTCATTTTCCCTCTCATGTATGCAAGCTTCACAAGTCCTTATATGGACTTAAACAGGCTCCCCGGGCCTGGTTTGATCGGTTCATATCCCAACTTCTTCATCTTGGTTTTGTAGCTTCCTTGGCAGATCCCTCCTTGTTCATTTACCAATATAATCATACTACCATTTACCTGCTGCTTTATGTTGATGATATCATTCTCACGGGCAACAATTCCACACAGCTTTCTCATCTCATCACTGCCTTGAGTCATACCTTTGAGCTTAAGGATCTTGGGACTCTTTCTTACTTTCTTGGCATTCAGATCATACCTACCAGATGTGGGCTTACCTTATGCCAGTCCAAGTATGCTTCTGACATTCTCCATCGTTTCAACATGGAAAATGCCAAACCTACTAAGTCTCCCTGCTGCCCATCCACACGTCTTACTCCTTATGAGGGTTCTCTCTTACCTGATCCCACTGACTATAGGCGTATGGTTGGTGCCCTTCAATACCTCACCTTCACTCGCCCTGATCTGTCCTTCAGTGTTCATTAGCTGTGTCAGTTTATGCAGCATCCTACCACTTCTCACTTCGATGCTGCCAAGAGAGTTCTTCACTATGTCAGAGGTACATTGCACTTTGGGATTCATATTGATCCTGGTCCAATTACTCTCTCAACCTTCTCAGATGCAGATTGGGCTGGTGACCCATCGGACAGGAAATCCACCATTGGTATTTTAGTCTTTCTTGGTTCTAGTCCAATTTCTTGGTCATCCAAGAAGCAATCCACAGTCTCTCGTTCATCCACTGAAGCTGAGTATTGCGCACTTGCTTCCACTGCTGCTGAATTGGCCTGGCTTCGCACTCTTTTCCGCGAACTTGGTTTGTCTCTTCCCCACATTCCTGTTCTCTGGTGTGACAACAATTCTGCAATTGCCTTAGCTTCCAACCCTGTGTTTCATTCTAGGACGAAGCACATTGAAGTAGACTATCATTATGTTCGAGGATGTGTTCTTCGTCGTGATTTGGGCATCAAATTCATCTCTGGCCGTGATAATTTCGCTGACATTTTCACTAAATCCTTGCCTGGTCCTCATTTTGTGTTTCTTCGCAGCAAACTCTTGACTGATTCCGCCCAGAGTTTGAGGGGGGATGTTGAGATATCCACTGCCAAGTCAACTGAAATGACTCTGCCCCAGCAAAGGCTAGTTTTTCAATCTCAGGAACAGAGTCACAGCAACGGCTAGTTTTGGCTCAAACGACATCGTTGTATTTATTAGTAATATAGGTGGACTAAACGGTGTCGTTCAATTAAGCATCTTAGAGTGTCTGTTGGCAGTTGCATTTAGGCGGGAAAGGTAGTTAGAATTAGTTCCTCCTTTCCCGGATCCATTCCGTGATTTCAGGGTTGGTTAATTAAGCTGTTATGATTGATCTCTTGTATAAATAGAGAGACTGGTAATGATAATGATTAAGCAAAATCTTTACAGAAAATTCTGAAACTATTTCCATCGTTTTCTCTTTGTTTTTCTCTTTTCTCTTCTACTCTCTGGTTCTTCCTTGTGGTTGTGTACTCTTGTTTGCTTCAATTCAGTCTTAGTTCAATTTTCTTCACATAGCAGCTATTATATCTGATAAATCTCTTTTATATTACGGAAGTTTACCCATGTTGTTAGATTTGGTAACAGACTAGATCATGATATTGCGAAGTCAGCAGCTTCATTTTCTCTGCAAGGAAGACACACCATCTCTAATATTCTAGGTTCGGTTTTTATTTCTGTTGATGGAGAGGGTGCTTCTTCCTCTAGCTGACTAGCTCTGTATTTTCTTTTCCTCCTTAATGCTATATATTTCAAGTACTTTAAAAAAATTAATCTTTTTTAATTTTAATTTTTGTTTAAAAAGGAATTAAAAAAAAAAAGAAAAAGAAAAAAAACCATATCATCAAATAAATAAATTGTTTTGAGACGTTGGTTGACTGAGACAATATAAACCCCACACTGGTAGAACAAACTAGTACAAATTAAATTGATTGTTCAAAGAAAAAGGAAGTTAATAGTTCATTGAAACATGGGCTATTCAGTTAAAAAAAAAAGAAAAAAGAAAAAAGAAAAATGAAAAAAAAGGGCAAATATATAGGCTCAAAAGTAGCCACTAGCACGCATGTATCAAATCAAAAGGCTTCTACCAATTATGATTAAGTCCTAATATGCTTTATTTAACTTTGGGTAATATACCAGCCCTCATGTCTGAGCTAACTCTATGTACTATCAAATTTTTTCAATAATATCAAATTTACTTCCCAAGTACAAACTCACTTAAAAACTCTCTATTATTTCTTTGTGAGAAAGCATGAGATTCTGTCAAGTGACGCTTTCTATTCAAAGAAAATTGAAATATTCTTAAATGCCACATCAAAAATAAGAACAAATTAAATATTGATTGTTTTGTTTCATTTGGTTCAATGTTTTAAGACTTTTCTAATTTTTTTTAAAAAAAATTTCTTTGTATTTTTTGGTTCAATGTTTCAAGACTTTTCATCTCTCACACATACACACAAAAACTTGTTGCATTTTAATTCACAATTTTCACCTCTTGCACTTTTACCCCTTTATATATATCTACCCATAACCCTTCATGTCATCTCATGTTAAATACACATAGATCCTAAAAAACGATGTCATTTACCTTCAATTTTTTGACAACACCTACCTAGCTCTAACATTGTTATTTCATCTAATCCTAACTCTTATGAGTTGGCTACAACCAAGAAAGAGAGACTTGAATTTTATATTGAGTGACAAAGGCAATTATGATTTGATGTTAAGGTTGGACATTGTGGAATGTGGTTTTGTAAATGATGTGATTGACTATGGGTGTTTGAGATGTGTATTTTGTTTTAGAATTAAGGATAAAGAGAAAGACATACTCTATATCAACTTTTATTTTATAATATTCCTCCAAAGTTTTTTTTTTTAATAATAATTTCTCATTACTTCAATTGAATAATTATAATAGATATATGTGTGTAATTTATAATTAATGTCATTTATGATGAACTTATTACTAATAAAGTTCTATAACAATTATGTTATAATACATATAAAACATTCTCCAAAACTATCTTACATAAAATATTACAACATTATCTACGCATTGCACGAATAACTTACTAGAGATATAGTTAGAGATGGAGAAGGAAGCAAGGAACATGTGAATTTCCAAACAGAGTTAATTGATATATGTGCTTACAAAACAAATTGAATATTTTTTAAAAATCATAGTTGTTGTTATTATTATTATTATTAGTATTATTATTGTGCATATATATTTAATTAATTTTATTTCTATTTTTTTTATTTTGAAAGTGTTGAAGTTATTATCTCTAACTAGTTCGGCAAGACTTGCATTTTTATTTTTAAAGTGTTGAAGTTATTTTATTTTTTTATTTTTTAAGAATCAAATAGATCACAAGTTGATGATACGGATATTCACCATGTCTTGCAACTACTATGTATGTGCATTTGGATATAAATTATTTCTAGTAGCTTATTTGCAAATTGTGAAACAAAAAACTAAAAGGTGACCTATTTACAAAAACCTAAAAGTTTTATTTTTATTTTTATTTTATATATATATATAGAAATTAGGGTAGCTAGATCTCTTCAACTATTTGACTATTCTCTTGAGTATGTGCGGTCTCTCGTCTCACACACACATACACCAGATTATTACATGAAAAAATCCCTTAAGAGTAGTCCTAAGATGTTGGCAATAAATTTCGAAGCTATAGTCAAATGGATACATCCAATCAATTTTTTTCTTGTTACTTTTGGAATGGGATGCCTGTCTCCAAGATGGAGGCCCAACTTTTTCATTTTTTTTTTTTTTAAATTTTTTATAATAGGAAACTAGAACTTTAAACATTAACGGAAAGAGAATACATTGTTTGAAAGAGTGTGTTCTAGAAAACAAGGGATCTCTTCAATCCAGGTAACATAATGCTCAACACCCTGAGCATGTTTTGCTAATAGATGGACAAGCCTAAAGCCATTCCTACAAACATGAGAAACTTCAAACCTATGAAAAGTATGAGAAAGAGAAACAATTTCATACACAATAGAAGCAATCGATGATGGAGAAGGAGATATCCCTAAAATGCCATTAGAAACTACTAGGGAATCACCCACTAAAATAACTTCATGAATCCCAATATCCTTAGCAAATAAGACACCCTCTACAAATGCTTTAGCCTTCGCTTCCAACGTTCCAGGGGAAGGTCCAACCTTATACTAAAAGCACCAACCACCAATCCCATCTCTTCCCTTATCACCACAACACCTACCCCACACATACGTTGAGAAGAAAAAATTGTAGCATCCATATTGACTTTGAACACAGCAGTAGTAGGCGACTTCCAAGTTAGTGAGAACTAGTTGTGGTCACACAAACTAGTAATTTGTTTCTAGTATGCAAAGCTAAAAAAAACCTACTACCATTCACAAGTCACTTTTTGATTGGTATGCAACGATTTTGTTCTTTTGACTGACAACTAAATTCACATTGATCAGTGTAGGACTACCATTTTGGAAGGCCATTTATTATTGAAAACTCACTTAGTGTATAAAACATTTGTGAATGTTTAGACCCCCAAATACAAAATTTCCAATACAAGCCTATATTCAAACAATGTATGTGCGGAATATGAAATATAAGCGATACCCAAATTAACAAACTACTCTAAGTCATTATTTAATCACAACGAGCAAAAATTAAAAGCTAAGAATAAGGGAAAGAGAGATGCAAACACAAGATAACATTGGCACGTGTTACCGAAGAGGAAACCGAAGAACTCAGCGAAAAACTTCTCTGCCGCCCTCCAAGCGGTAAATGATCCACTAAAAAATCAGTTGGGATACATGAATAGTAACAGACCCTCCAAGTCTAATCTACCCAATGCACCTAAGCCCTCTAACCTTCTTGCTCCAACAAGGTTACATTGAACCGTGTCTTCTCTAGCTTTTTGGATCCCACAATTAGCTTATTGCATCAACCAATATAAATTGCTTCTCTCTTGAACTGCTTCCCAAACACCAAGAACCTTCTCACTACTCTGAATTTGGTGAGGTAAGGATTTGGTTTATGATCCTCTCATGGGTATGACAATGGAGAGAGGGTGAGAGTAGAGGAATTTGGAGAATCAAGTGTATAAGATTGTGGATGAATCAATCTTGTTTTTCTCTAGGGTTTCTCTCTCAAAATTCTCTCTGGAAGCTCTCTACATTTTGTGGGTATAAGGGTATTTATAGTAGGGTATGAGATGGAATGTGAAAAGACACTTTTCAGCAAAATAGGGTGCACTGGCAAGTCACTCGCAACTGGGATGAGTCATGAGTTCCAGTCGCCAGTTACCAGACTAGGCCAGATTGTATTTTTTGTCCTGTAGTGATCTAGTTGGCTTGACTCTTCATCTTCCTACATGCTTCACATGTGTGCTTCATTTTGGCGAGTCACCACTCGCGAGTCAATCGTGAGTGTCCTTCTTGTTGCACACTCTTGATCAAATCTTCACACTCTCTCACACACAACCCTTACATATTCCCACCTAAATACAGGATTTCCAAATGCTGAATTATAAGTAAATTTGGCATGAAATAAAGCCAACACATAGCTGAATAAATTCAACTTTACAATCTCCCCCTTTGGCTATTATGTGACAAAACCCTAAAACAAACTCTAGACTTAAAAATGTGAGTTGGGAACAGTTGCCAAAACTCACTCACACCTAATTCTAGATCTATGAAGCTCTTGAACCATACGAACAAGTCTCTCTTGAAAACAATATCACAAATTGCACTCATTAAGTTCATTGTAAGCGAAAAACTTAGAATGCATATGGAGCTAGCACAATACGATCAAGCAAGTATGATAATGAAGCATAACTTGACCATACAAGAACAATCACTATAAATAGTGACTACAATGAACATTCACATGGTGAATGAACATTTGGACATGCAAGCAAATAAGCTCAATGCAAAGTATCATTTGCATGTCCAACACTTAACCGGTGCAAGAACACTAAAGCAAGAAGCATTAGGTTTAAATTGCATTAAGGATACAAGATCCAATAAGGGTACAAGAGTACTAAAGAAAATGCAAGACATTAACTAAAAGTACTAAGCTACATAAGGAAGGGTGCATAAAAACATAGTCTAAATAACTAAAATATCCAAGTATCCATAATGCGAAGCATCCAAATATATTAAAAACAAAATACTAAAACCATAGAGCACTAAATCACAGTGCTATGAAATCCATAATAAAAACTGTAAAAACCATAAGCTAAAACCAACTAGCAACCAATGCTATTTACTCCCCCTCAATAAAATACTTGAATTATCCAGAAAAGAGTTTAATTTTTAGAATATGGATTAAAAACGCGTTTAAGTGCAAGTCCCAGCTTAAAAAACTTTATAAAGGAGTCTAAAATGTACTAAAATTCAAAAAGTGGGTTTGCACCTGAATGGCACAAATTCGGGCCCCAGCCTAAGGACACTTGGATTAAGTTGAGACAAATCCTTTTTGATTTTTTAGAGATAAGGACACGTCCCAGTTCGTATTCTGATTATCTGGCTATTTTTTCAAGCCTCCCAACCTCTATAAATAGAGGCTGGATCTCAGAATTCAGGAGGCTTTTTCAAGCTCTGAGATTTCCCCTCTTTTCAATTCTTTTCTTTTCCCTTTTACGTTAAATACGTTTTGGAGGCACTTACCTTAGGAATTTCTTTATTGTAAGCAAAATATTTTAGGCTTCAAAGATAATTAAATAAATTTCTTTGAATCCCATAATATCCATTCACAACGAAGAACACACATGCAAGAGGTAGTGAATTTATTTTATTTTATTTTTTTAAAAAATCTTCTTTATTAATTTAGATTGGTGATGCATGAATAGATTTAGGATTAAAAAAAAAAAAAAGAACAAATCTGATGTGGATGCCATGTATTGTTAAATTTTTCCTTGGAAACATGTTCTTAATTCTTTTGTTGTTATGGTTTCTCTTTTGAATTTAAAAAATCTGCTCATTAACAAATCTTTTTCAAAACCAAATCAAAAGTATAATTTGAAAAGCATCGGGAGGAAATGATGATGATGATGATGATGCTCCTCTCCTACCTCGACCATCACCGTGTCTTGGAAGAGGTTGTTGTTCTTTCACTTTAGTCTCTGTATCAGCAGGAGGCGCTTCTTCAGTCTCTTCAGCATGTTCATCTCTAGGAATTCGAATCCTACTTCTTAGGATTGTTTGAGAGTCAATGGGAATAGTTGGAGGCATTAGGCCTATGTGTTGTGGAGTCTACACACCTTTGTTATGAAGAATCCTCATTATAAAATTTGGAACAATAAGCTTTGATCTTGAGGTCGTCTTTGTGGACTCTACAATGATGTTGTACAAATGTGCACTAATGTCAATGTAGGTGTTCTCACAAAGCTCCATGAGGAATATGACTCTAGCATTGTTGGTGGTTGACAACTTCTTGACCGGATACAAGTTGTACATCATGATATGTGCTAGGCATCTTAAATCCGGGGGAAAGGAGGTTGTGTTGAGGCTTCTTCCTTCCTTATTCACCAAGGTGAAGTTGCATAGATTCTAGAGAAAGCATTCTATCCTTGAATGGAGTGAACCCTTCATGATTTTGTTCTTCAAATCCAAGCATAGCATCAATGTTCCCAATGTCAATGTTGAACTCATGACCTCTAACCCAGCACTCTATGTGATCCTCTTTGAGTGATGCACTAGCGTAAAATTCTCTAATCAAAGGATCACAAACTCTGGGGAATTCGCCAAGAAGTTTATCTCAGCGCCGTTCTTCAAAACAACTAGGAATGAAGGAATTCTTAAGATCATCAACATACATTTGTCTTTCCTGAATGATTGGAGTTGTTTTGAATTGAAGGCATATCTTTCAAAATATTGAGGGAAGTGAAACAATCATCATGGCGCTTTCTCTTGTCACCATGTTGAACAACAGTTTTTCATGGAGCCATCTACAAAACATAGTAGCAAAGACCACAAAAACAAGACACAATGAATGGCAACAAACTCGGTTAGACACAAATTAGTACCAAAGACAAAAACTACGAATCAAACCCTAATTACTAAATTTATAGAGAAATTCAAAAAAATGACATGTGAAGATGCTAAACATCAAAGCATGATATAATCATGGCATAAGATACACAACATGTCAGAGATTGTGTGTGTGTGCATCATATGGAAAAGTGTGCATATAAGAGGAATGAAATCATGCAAGGGGTAAAGTGTGAAACACATAACCATCAGTTATTCCAAACATGGAAACATGATTATCTCCAAATTTTGTACTCGACGGAGTCCAGAATTATACACAAAACATCTAAATAGACATTTTATCAACAAAATGGTATGCATACCACAACACAAAACATTGTATAATACATGAGCATGTAATAATCTTGACAAAAATATGAATATCAAGTATTATAACATTATTCTCAACAAAACCCATATATCAATTTCATCAAAAACAACAAAAACCCATGTTCTTCAACAAAAATTCAATATCTCAACAAAACCAACAAATCCATGAAATAGAATGCTTTAAACTTGAAATGAAGTAAAAAGGAGTGAAAACCCATACATTTTCTTGGATTTAGAATGAAGATTGAAGAGAGGTTTTTGAAGTGAAAAAAGTGGTTTTGAGAGAGGGGGGAGAAGGTGAAGATAAAGGGATAAACACATGATGCGAGGGAAAGTGAAAAGTTTTGAAAAACTGCTTGATTTTTAACCCTATTTTTGCAAAACATGCATTTTTCGTGACTCAACTGACTCACGAATGAGTTGCCAAAAACCCTTAAACCCAGATTTTGAAAAAATTTTCTAAGTCTTTTTCATGACTGGGACTTACACTCGCCAACCAGTCGTGAATGAGTTGCGAATGTTTCGGGTTAAAAAATTGAAAAATCAATTTTTTTGAAAAATTTTCTTAGTCTTTTTCGCGACGGGGTAGACCACTCGCGAGTTATTCGAGAGTGAATTGTGAAAAGACAGAGTTGCAAATTTTTTGATTTTATTGAAAATAATTCAAATCAAAATACTTTCCAAAAACAACTAAAACACTCAAAAATATTTTTGAATTTGATCAACAGATGCTTGAGTATGTACATCATATTTAATCAGTATAATCACACAAATGAATAAGGCATTCATTGAACATAGACATGTGTGATGTGGGTGGGTATAAATTATGAGATAGTCCTTAGTCTAATGTGAAGTTTCAATGATTGATTCAACCAAGTCATATACAACTAGCACTAAGTAGAGTGACCTATCTTAATTATAGAAATGAACATATATGATCTCTCACATAAACTTGATTACATTTAGTTAGAAGCTTTTCATTTGGCTTCTTTTCTTTTGATAACATTCAATCATTTTGATCTTTACATCTCTTTTTGAGATTGATACTTGAAATTTTTGATATTTCAATTTGATGAGTAAGCCTTGGGCTTTTGGCACTATACATTTTAAATACAAGTCGCTTTCCCTTTTTCCTAGTCAAATATTAGTTTGTGCAATGGCTTTTTCAGCTCATTATCTCTTTTCGACATTTGATATTGGTTGAGCTTTAAAGCAAAAAAAAAAAAATGAGTGGGAAGAGATATAGGCACAAGTCTACACATGTCTCAAGATCAACAACACTACTGTCTAATTATTCATGACAAGTTTGAAGATCTATTTACAACAATCACATAGATGTCAAGATATTTCCCACAAAGATACGAGTGCATAGAGAACAAGCTAAGCTCATTAATGCACAAAACCATTAGTATGAAGGTAAAAGGCTAAACGTGCATGTAACAATGCATAACACCGCTGATCAAACTTTTTGAATTTTATACTTTTTATGTGTTTTTGGAATTTTGACACAAAGCAAAGTAAAGAATGATCAAAATTAACAAACAACCAAAGCTTTTAAAAAAATTAAAAACATGAAACCAACAAAGTAGTGTGTGCTTCACTCAATTAAGAACAATTCAAGATAGATATGTAAAACACACAACACATATGAGTTTCAAGGAATGATACCAACACTGATGGTCTTACGGAGCAATTCAAACTGAGGACCATCGAGAGGTTTGGTGAAGATGTCCGCCTTTTGGTTGTTCGTGTGAATGAATTCAAGAGATTTGATTTTATCTTCCACCAAATCACGGATGAAGTGATAGCAAATCTCTATGTGCTTGGATTTTGAGTGCTGAACAAGATTCTTAGAAAGATTTATGACACTAGTGTTGTCACAAAACACACTTATCGTTTCTTGAGAAATCCTATAGTCATGAAGAAGTTTCTTCATTCAAAGAAGTTGAGTACAACATCTCCCAGTAGCTATATACTTGCCTTCAGCTGTAAATAGAGATACCAAGTTTTGCTTCTTAATCATCCATGAAACAAGATTGTTTCCGAGATAGAAACATCCGCCCGAAGTGCTTTTTCGGTCATCAACACTTCCTGCCCAATCTGCATCCGAGTAACCGGCTAGACAATCATTAGAGTCTTTTGAGTACCACAAACCATACTCAGAAGTGCCATTAATATAACGTATGATTCTCTTCACAGCCGTCAAGTGAGACTCCTTAGGAGCTACTTGATAATGAGCACATAATCCCACACTAAACGCAAAGTCCAGTCTGCTTGCAGTGAGATATAAGAGACTTCCAATGATACTCCTATACAAAGTTGGACTTACTTCTACCCTGGAAGAATCAAGACTAAGCTTGGTAGATGAACTCATGGGAGTGGAGGCATGCTTTTTGGAATCTATTCCAAACTTCTTGACAAGATTTCTTGCATATTTTTCTTAAGAGATGAATATACCATCCTTCCTTTGTTTAACTTTAAGACCCAAGAAAAATGTAAGTTCCCCCACCATACACATTTCAAATTCCTTCTTCATTTCTTTAAAAAACTTTATAGCACGGGCGTCTACGGTGGCTCTAAACACTATGTCATCAACATACACTTGAGCTACAAGGAGATAGTTCTCATCTTTCTTCACAAACAATGTACGGTCGATATACCCTATTTGAAATCCTCTATCCAAGAGATGATTTGTAAGTCGATCATACCATGCTCTAGGTGCTTGTTTCATTTCATAGAATGCCTTCTTCAATCTCAAAACATGATCCGAGAAGTGAGGATTTTGGAAACCTTTGGGTTGTTCAACAAAGACTTCTTCATTAAGGAACCCATTAAGAAAGGCACATTTCACATCCATTTGGTAAAGTTTGAAGTCCATAGTACATGCAATGGACAAAAGGATGCGAAGAGACTCAAGTCTAGCCACGGGGGCAAAGGATTCATCAAAATCTACTCCTTCCACTTCAGTGTACTTGAGCCACCAACCAAGACTTATTTCTTATTATCTCACCATCCTTATCGGTCTTATTTTTGAAAATCCACTTGGTGCCGATGACATGAGTGTCTTTGGGCCTTGGAACAAGTTCCCATACGTCATTTCTCATAAATTGATTCAGTTCTTCATGCATTTAATCCACCCAATTCTCATCTTAAAGAGTTTCTTCTACCCTTTTTGGCTCAAATTGAGTAAGGTAGTAATGATAAGTCACATGGTTTGCAATAGGCATGCTCCCTTTTCTAAGACAAAGACCTTTATCTAGAGAACCGATAATGTTACTTTTTGGATGATTTTTAACCACTCTAGATGATGGCTTCTTTGAGGTGGACACTTCATCATTCCGGGAGATAGGAGGATGAACTTCAAGAGGGATGAGAGGGCTTGGGGATCTAGATAGTGATCTTGTCTCCATTCTAGAGTTCACGAGAGTAGATTCTCTTTCCGATGAATGTTCTTCCACTTCAACACCTTGGGCTTCAATTTTAACTGTAGCTTCTTTGGAACTTGTTCCTTCTCCATTATAATCATTTGCTATGTTTGTTATGGAATCATCAATAACCACATTGATAGACTCCATTATTGTTTTTGTTCTCTTGTTGAAGACTCTATATGCCTGGCTAGTGGTTGAATACTCAAGAAAGATACCTTTATCACTCTTTGCATCAAATTTTCCAAGGTTCTCCCAATCATTTAAAATGTAAAACTTACTCCCAAAGACTCGGAAGTATTTCACTTTTGGCTTCTTCCCATTCCAAATTTCATATGTGGTCTTCTTTTTTCCCGCTTGGAAGAATATTCTATTGCCAATGTGACATGAGGTGTTCACGGCTTCCCCCCAACATTTTTGAGAAATTTGCTTGTTGAGTAGCATAACTCTTGCCATTTCTTGGATCACCCGATTCTTCCTTTCGACCACCTCATTTTGTTAAGGAGTTTTAGGAGCTGAAAACTCTTTCTTAATCCCATTCTTCTCACAAAAAGACTCAAATTTTGCATTCTTAAACTCCTTGCCATGGTCACTTCTTATCTTGACAATTTGTACACCTTTCTCGTTTTGAAGCTTCTTACAAAGAGTCTCCATCTTCTCATATGCTTGTGGAAAAGCTCTAAGCAATGTAGAGATCACAATCACCTTTAGATGATTCGCCTTTGTTTTTTTCCCATTTGACAAGCGCCACAAATGGTCTTCTCTACCTTCCTGAATTTTGGGAGTCCTACAACGGCTTCAATTTTGGACACTTTCACCACTTGTTTGAAGTTTGCATGGCTGAGTCTTTGATGCCAAAGTTCCAACACATTGACTCAGGCACTCTTACAAGAGATATTTGGCATAGGAACCACTTCATAGCAATTGTTGGTGGTCCTATTCCCTCCAAGACTTGAATCCCTACTTCATTTATGATCACACACCCCTTCTTTGAGAATTGAACAAGAAAGTCCTCATCACATATTTGAGTGATGCTCAAGAGATTCGCCTCAAGCCCTTTGATATATAGAAAATCTTTTAACGGAGGTAGCCCCGGTATCTCAATAGTCCCTTTGCTAAGAACTTGAGCATGGCTTCTATCTCCAAATGTTACATAGTCACCAACCTTCTCTTTGAGAGACTTAAATAGTGATTTAACTCCTATCATATGATGAGAACATTCACTATCAAGATACCATAATTGAATACTTTCAAAGAGTGTGCACAAACAAGCAAGCATGAGATAAGTATTCTTAATCTTTAAAAAGAAAATCATCTTCATTTTCTATTCTTTTACTAGATTGAATTCTCTTTTTAAGGTGATCAACCTTGGCACACAATATTCTATTTCTTCTTTTATACTTCTCAACCAATGAATTTGACTCACATAGACTATTGTGTATGACATGGTTCTTGTGTTCAAGATACTTTAGCATGTGAACAAACATTCTAGCATGTTTCTTTATTTTTAATAACTCTAGGAGTTCATTGTAAGGACAATCTTTAAAAATACTCATAGAGTCATTATCACAAACATTTGCACCATAACTCTAGGGGTCTAGGATCACACTAAGGATATAGAAATCCGTCAAAGTGTACCCACTTTGATACTAATTGAAAACTCACTTAGTGTATAAAACACTTGTGAATGTTTAGACCCCCAAATACAAATTTTCCAAGACAAGCTTATATTCAAACAATATATGTGCGGAATATGAAATATAAGCAATACCCAAATTAGCAAACTACTCTAAGCCATTAATTAATCATAACCAGCATAAATTAAAAGCTAAGAGTAAGGAAAAGAGAGATGCAAACACAAGATAACACCGGCATGTGTTATCGAAGAGGGAACCGAAGAATTCGGTGAAAAACTTCTCCGCCACCTCCAAGTGGTAAATGATCCACTAGAAAATCAGTTGGGATACATGAATAGCAATAGACCCTCCAAGCTTAATGTACCCAATGCAACTAAGCCCTCAAAGTTTCTTTTTCCAACAAGGTTACGTCAAACCGTGTCTTCTCTAAATTTCCGAATCTCGCAATTAGCTCATTGCATCAACCAATATGAATTGGTTCTCTCATGAACTGCTTCCCAAACACCAAGAACCTTTTCACTACTCTGAATTTGGTGAGATAAGGATTTGGTTTGTGATCCTCCCATGAATATGACAATGGAAAGGGTGAGAGTAGAGGAATTTGGAGAATCACGTATATAAGATTGTGGATGAATCAATTTTGTTTTTCTCTAGGGTTTCTCTCACAAAATTCTATCTAGAAGCTCTGTACATTTTGTGGATATGAGGGTATTTATAGTAGGGTATGAGATGAAATGTGAAAAGACACTTTTCAGCAAAACAGGATGCACTGGCGAGTCACTCGCGATTGGGATGAGTCGCGATTTCCAATTGCTAGTTACTAGACTAGGCCAGATTGTACTTTTTGTCCTGTAGTGATCCAACTGGCCTGATTCTTCATCTTTCTGCATACTTCACACGTGTGCTTCATTTTGGTGAGTCACCACTCGCGAGTCAATCACGAGTCTAGTCGCGAGTCACCTTCTTGTTGCACACTCTTGGTCAAATTTTCACACTTTCTCACGCACAAACCTTACATTATTCCCACCTAAATATAGGGTTTTTAAATGCTGTATTACAAGCAAATCTGGCCCGGAATAAAGCTAACAAATAATTGAATAAATTCAATTTTACAATTATGGTGTAATACTAATACCTCATATACCTCACATATTATTATTAGGCTAAAATGCAAAACTTACCCTCTAAATTTCACAAGAATTGATTTTAGTCATTTAACTACATTATTCCCACCTAAATATAGGGTTTCTAAATGCTGTATTACAAGCAAATTTGGCACGGAATAAAGCTAACATATAATTGAATAAATTCAATTTTACAATTATAGTGTAATACTAATACCTCATATACCTCACATATTATTATTAGGCTAAAATGCAAAACTTACCCTCTAAATTTCACAAGAATTGATTTTAGTCATTTAACTTTGCTTTTGATTATTTAAGTTCTGTAAGTTTCAAAACACCACAATTCAGTTTTCTGTTAGAGTTCTATCTTGTATTTCTGTTAAGCCCCCCAAAATGGCGTCATTTTGGTATTTTTTAATATTTAATTAATTATTTATAAATTTTTTTTTAAAATTAATTAAAAAGAACCCAGAAAATTAAAAACTGGGAAAACACATCGTACACTCAATCTGAACAAGAAAATACATCACCCACCCCACCAAAATCCCTAACCCGGGAAAGAAGTTAGCATCTTTGCCGGAAACACTTCTCCGATGTCACTCGATCTCTCCTCTGTACCTGTTATCTTTTTTTTGAGATCTCGCTCTCGCTCTGTACATTACTAAACTTATATATGTTTCATATGGTTGGAAGGAGATATACAATCGAAGCCCCATAATTTATTCCTAGGTTTCCTAATAGAAAAAATTGTATTTGTAGCTTTGAGTTACAATTTGTTTAGATTGAACTCAAGACTATTCTAGATTTGTTTAGATTTGAAACCGTCTCTCAAGAGTACATGTGAAAGCATTCGCTTTCAAAAGTCTACATTGTTAATTTGCCCAGTTTTTTTTATTTTTATTTTTATTTAATTTATTTTTAACTAACGTATTTTTTAAAATTTATAAATAAATATAAAATATTAAAAACAAACCAAAATGGATATTGTTTTGAGATTTAGAAAATTGAAATGAATGAAAACAAAATTGGAGAACTTAAATGAATTTTAGTGGAACTTAGAAGGTGAGTCTAGCCATTTCTAATTTTTTTTTTTTTTGGATAAAATTATTATTATTATTATTATTATACGTTTGATTGTGAGCCAGTTGCAATAGAAATGCAGTTAACCGACACAAACAACAGGGATTTTGATAATTGCGTGAGTTATAAATAAACTCATGTAGATGCATGTAGTCCTACCTTAGGAAATCGGGTGAAGTGAATGAGATGATAAACCTTGGAGTCCTTTTGGTGGACTATTTAATCTAATTAATGGCAGAGCCAAAGAAAAAAACAGAGAGAGGGAGAGAGGCGGCTGGGGTGGAAAAAAGAGAAGCAAAGATACAAGTTGAAGACTTGTTTTAACCTTTGAAAATATGCGTGGTTTCTTAATTTCCCAAAAAAGAAAAATATGTATTAGGTTGGACTAGTCTCTTTTCCAGCCTTCCAGGCAGTGAGCCTATTAAGACTAAAGTGGATTAACAAAGACTATCAGTGAATGGAAAATATATATATATATATATATATATATATATATATTATAAAATGTAAGAATTTCTGACTTATTCTTGTTTTGGATTGGACTGTGGTGTGTGTTTTATCATTCCTGCCAAAATTTTGTTTTTCAAATTTTTTACCGGCATAACTCTTAATTTTGTATCTATATATTTATTATAACTTTTATTTATTTATTTTGTGTTCATGCAATTTTAGTTTCACCAAAAAAGAAAAAAAAAAAGAAAAAACACTGTGGCCAATAATTGTCACGATCAGTAGATTAATAAAGTCAACAAAATTTTGCTAAACTAGTTGAGTTCTACGCATTCACGTACGTTCACCTCTTTATATTCTATACAAAGATATAATATAAAAATTTTGAATTTTTTTCCACAAATTCTCTTATTGACTTTTTATTTATTAACACTTATTAACTAATATATATATATATATATATATCACAACTTTTTTCTAAGAGCACTTGCAGCAGTGGTATTAAAAAACTAAAAAGTTATTTTTAGCACCACTATACATAAAAAACAGGCTTGCAGCAGTGGAGCTAAAGGTAAAAAATTTATCTTCATTGCTACAGTGCACAACTTTGTATGGCTGTGCACTGTAGCTGAGAGCTAAAAAAAAAAATAAATAAATAAATTTCTTTCTTCTTTCATTAAAAAAATATTTTTCTCTCTCTCTCTCCGGCTTCTCTCTTCCTTTTTCCTTCTCTTTTTTTTTTTCTCTCCCTCTCATCTATTCTCTGCTTCGCCAATCTGTTCTAGGTTTGTCTTCATCGTCGATCTTCATCTTCATCTTCATCGCCCATGTCACCGTCCCACACTGCCGACCCATCTTGCCCGGTCCTCCATCTCACTGCTCACCCAATGCCGACAAGCCTAGTCCTCCATCTCACCATCGATCCAAGCTCCATTGCCGACCTAAGCTTCATTGTCGATCCAAGCTCCATCGACACCGCCTTCATCGAACTCAAGAGCACCACAGATTTCGTGGCTGTGGCTGGATTTCATGGGTTTCTCTGGGTTTCGTGACGGCGGTTTGGCTGGATTTCATGGTAGCTAAGTTTCGTGGGTCAGTGGTGGTGTGGCTGTGTTGGTGGTGATTTGTGTGGTGGTTTTTGGCTAATTTGGATTTTTGGCAGTGGTTGTGGGTGGTTATTCTTAGCTTGCTAGTTGTTGTTGGATGGTTGTGGGCGGTTGTTCTTGGTTGGCAGTAGTTGTGGATCGGTTTGTAGTGTTTTTTTTTTTTTTGGTAGTGAGATGTATTATTTTATTGTAGTAGATATATTATTTTATTGTGATATTTATATTATTTTATTGTGTTGAAAGCTAAAATAAATCCACTGCCATAGCATGTGAGTAGGTAAAATAGATAAAGTAATTTTTTGTGGTGTCAAATAGCTAAATTTTTAGCTCCACTGTTATGGATGCTCTAACTCCCCTAAATGTAAGTCTTAAAATTTCAAAACTTTACATTTCACACACATACACACAAAACTCTTTACATTTTAATTCATCATTTTCACCTCTTACACTTCTACCCCTTTATATATACCTACCCACAACCCTTCATGCCATCCCATCCCATGTCAAATACATATAGACCAAAAATGATGTTATTTACCTTTAATCTTTCAACAACACCTACCTAACTCTAACATTGTTGTTTCATTTAATCTTAACCCATACAAGTTGACTACAATCAAGGAAGGGGGGCTTGCATTTTATATTGAATAACAACGATAATTACGATTTTGATGTTAAGGTCTGACGTTGTGGATTTGTGGGTTTTGTAAATGATGTAATTGACTGTGGGTGTTTGGAATATGTATTTTGTTTTAAAATTACGGAGAAAGAGAAAGACACATTCTATATCAACTTTTATTCTACAATATTCATCCAAAGTTTTTTTTTTAGTTTATTATATATATATATATATATATATATATTTAATTTCTCACTACTTCAATTGAATAATTATAATGGATATGTGTGTGCAATTTTTAATTATTGTTTTCTATGATTAAGGGTTTGGCTACCTTCAGTACTTTTTAAAACTGAACATTTCTTTTTGTTTTAAATAACAATGGCAAGTGATAGTAGGTTTTAATTTTCACCTTTTATTTAGTTAGTTGGTGATGTGGCAGTTTCTCATTAAAATAAAAGGAAATTCCATTTTAAAAAGTACTGGAGGTAATCCAAACCCTATGATGAACTCATTTCTAATAAAGTTCTATAACAATTATGCTATAATACATATATAACATTTTCCAAAACAATCTTATATAAAATATTACAACATTATTCATGCATTACACGAGTAACTTACTAGTCTATATATTACTAAAAACTGAAGCATAACAATTAATATTGCTATGCTTAAGTTAAGCCACATCAACAACCATGTTGTAAGGACACAATTTGAGTCCCTAGCCCAAAGGATAAATGAACTTAGGTCCAAAAAGCCCAATACAATGAATTTGTAGAGAGTGAGTTGGAAAACTGGGATTTAATGAATCAAACAAGTAAAGTGAATTCAAATGACAAGAAGATGAAGATAGACTGGTTTAATCTAAAGAAAATCGTCCTCGGCACAGTCCGAGGAGATTAGTTCTTATATATCTCGCTTAAGTTTGATTACAAGTTCAATTCTTGATTGCTGCAGTATTTTTCTCTTAATTTCTCGATTTCCTTCTCTCATTTCCTCCTTCCTATTTTATACTATGCCTTCACCTTCATCTTTGCCCTACATGTGTAGGTTAGATTGCTGGTGTTGATCCCTGTCACATCAGCATCTTCTTGAAGTCTTTGGAGAGTAGCTGTAAGGCTGTAAACTACTATTCAGGTATCACTTCCTCATTAATGCGGCTAGAGTGTTAGCTGCAGAGCATTCAATGTGGTGGTAGCAGCTTTCCCTTAGATATTTTCCACCTTCTAGTTCTCCTGTACGTACATGACGTATAACGTTATCACCAGAATTTCCTGGATGGTTACCCTAGATGACGAGACACTCTTTCTGATCCTTGTTTCACTTAGCTGAGGAGATACTCCTCCTCAACTTAACTTCCTCAACATTCTCACCCGTAGTTAGTGTGGGGGCCTTTTCTGGTAGGATTGGGCTGCCTCCTGCGGTAATGGGCTGGGCTGCCTCCTACAATGATGGGCCCTAGTGTTTCTGAGTAAGGAAGCTGGGGCCGGTCCAATTGTAACTCAACTTGGGCCGGTTTGTGCACAAACTTATGCCACGCCTGCTGGGAGCAAGTTTACGGCAAGCAGAATCGTAGCAGGCAAGCTATGACAGGCTAGACTGTTGCAGACAAGTTATAGCAGGCTAGACTGTTGCAGACAAGTTATGGCAGGCAGATATAGTAATGACTAAAACAGAGTGCTATGTATTTCCGGTTAGTAAAACAGGATTACAGTCATAATGATATCAATTACTAAGGAAAATAAAGAGCATAATACTGATTAATTTGAATAGGCAAAAAATTAAGTTATAAGCTTCGTCTGCCGCAGCAAACCCAAAGAGGGGAGAACGCCTCTTCTCAATGCAAATAATCTCCCAGGAAGAATCCTGTTATGGGAATTAATGGCTTTGAGGGAGTCGGCCCTGAATGGTTATAGTCTCACTGGGAAAGTTCTCGTTTGCGTTCTTTGGAGAAATGTAAGGTTTTGAAGGGGGAGAGAGGGAAGCCGATCTATTGGTGCATGCTCTTTGAATTAACTCTCTTCTTTCTTTCTTAGTTTTCTTTTCTTTTCTCTCTGTTTTCGTTCTTATCTTTTTTTCTTTTTCCTTTTGCTCTGTTTTTCTTTTCGCGTTGTGAGATATATCCTCTGTTTTTCGACCTCTTCTACAGGGCACGGCAAGGGCCTCTTTATAGTGCCTGCCGTGGCTAGTGTTTTACCATCTTGCCCCTTAACCACCTTTGTCTGGTCTGGGTGTACCTGCCGACTATACTGTGCGATACAAAACCCCTGCCAGACAGAGGCGGACTTGTTTTTATCCCTCTGTGCGTCGCGGCCTTTCCTGCCATGATGTTAATCCCCTCTCTCCTCACACTCAGAGCATGCACTCAACAGTTCCCTCTCAAATTGCCTCTTTTGGGTGGTCTATCATCACAGCAGGACGTACCTCCCAAAAGAGGCTTGAGCAGGGGCCGAAAATAGATCTTTTCCCCTCTCCCCACCACCAAACCACACCCCCCTTTACCTCTTACCTCTGGCCCATGGCCCCACCATGTCCTATATTGGCTGGGTACAGGCTGGTGGCGCCTGGGCCTTGCGCGTGCTTCCCTTTCAAATTTGTCCAAGAGTCTGCCTGCTGCTCATGTGTCTGCCGTAACCTGGAGACTCTCCATCTGCGTTTCCTGGCCTTTCATGCGGGCTTTCTTTTGGTCCTTCGCTCCAATCAGAAGCTGGGCTTCGTATAATGATGGGCTTTATATTTCTTTGGCCCACCTTTGGTTTTCTTTGCTGCCTGCCGCGTTGGCTTGTAATTCCTGCCGTAATGACCCAATCCTGCTGGGCCCCTTTTTTGGGCCGGCCGTTTTATTCCTTTTCTCAGTGGCCTATCATAGACACTGTTTTGTTTCTTTTTACTCATGGGCTCCTATGTCCCTTTGTTTTCTTCTTTTGGGCATCCACGGCCCGTTTGCTAATTCTTTTGGGCTTCCTCGGCCTGTTTGCTAATTCCACACTCCCATAGGCTTTGTTACTAACTTCATTGGGCTTCCCCGGCCCAATAACCTTATCCTTATCTTTGGGTTTTATGAGCCTGCCATAAATCCCTTACTCTCTTAGTTTACACTACCTTGGGCCTGCAGCGACCCTTTCTCTCTTTTCTAACTCATACTCTGCCCATGGGATGCTATTTCTTTCTTTCCTGGCTTCTTTGAGCCTGTTTGCCTTTTCAAGACCCATGTATACATTGTTGGGCTAGTGGCCCATTATTCCTGCCGCTTGGGCTTAATGGTCTTTTTTACTATTTACACAGTCAATTCCTTGTGGCCTTCATCATTGGGCCTTTCTTTCCACTGGGCTTCCACAAATGGCCCTCAACATTTAGCCCCCTGAACATATGAAATGTTTCTGCAATTCATATGTGAATGAAAGGACGCTTCTGCCCCTTTCTCATCTTCTCTCTTCTTCTCCTTTTTCGCGGTCTTTTTTTTTCTTTTTAAGCCGTGGACCCCTTCTTATTCATACATATATCCTCCTTCCTGCTGCGAATAGGGTTGTCTCTTCGAATTTCCCATTTTGGCAGTTATTTTCAAAACAGAGCTGCCGCTTCATTAACTTCATTCCCTTCTGATGGCTGACGCTTCACCTCTTTTCGTGCGAACATTAATGTGGGTATTTAAAAAGGAAATCCTTCTGCGTTTTAAACACAAATCCTTTTCTCTCCCAAAACGCACGCTCTTCATATCTCCTTCTTCCTTCAAGTCGACCATACCCATTCTTTCCGGTTAAACTTTCCCATCATGTCTCCGGCGAAAAGTCCTAGTTCTTCCCGTCGCAAGGGGAAGGCGGTAGCCTTCGACCCCCCTGTTGTTTCTGAGGAGGTGGATCGTTCCGATTCGGAGCGGTCCATTGAGGAGGAGGCGGAGCGCAACCCTGACGGCGAGTGCGCTCCCTTAATCGACCCGTGGTATGAAACCAGCGCCCACTTCCCAAAAGTTCCCGGCGAATATGTATCGTCGCCGCCAGGCCGTGTGCTGATTACCCTTATCCGGCGAGACCCCGACGTTTCCTGGGCTCCGTTGGCCTTTTCAATCCCCGATTTGTCCATTCGCCAAGGTGTTTCACTCCCAGTACCCCTTCACTTTGAATTTGGGTCCGGCGCATCCCTGGGTTGGAAGGAGTGGGTTGATAGTGAGCTTTCCGACACAGGCTTTATGGGTTTATTGCAACGGGCCGGCGTTCTGAAGGCCGTGGTCTCTTCTCGGTGTTTGTCAAATTTTCGTGACCTCTATAACCTCCGCCACTTGGTCCGCCGGTGGTGCACTACCACTCACACCTTTTTCTTCTCGTGCGGCGAACTCACTGTAACTCTTGAAGATGTGGCCGACCAGTTGCTCTTGCCCATTCTCGGCGATACTGATCCTGCCGCTTTAGAACTTTCTCCTGAGGAGGAGGCCATCGAAGTTGAACTGAGGGCAAGGATGGCCGGAAACGCCAAGTTATCCTACTGGGTGAGTTCCTCTTCCAAGTTTTCTGCTACCGCCCGCCGCGCGGCTTTTATTGCTTTTTGGCTTAGTAAGTTTGTTTTTGGGTCCCACCCTCATTATGCCATAAAACCTTTATATTTTCGTTTGGCTATTAAAATATCTGCGGGGGTGAGCCTGCCGCTAGCCCCCATGTTTCTGGGGCATTTATACGTTCAGCTGGACATTCTCCATAACGATGAGCAGCAGGCTAGGTCCTGCCATATTGTCACCTCTTCTGTTCATTCTACCATACTTCAGCACTGGATGTTTGAGCGTTGTGCTCAATATTTGGCGAAGTGTAGACCTGCCCGGTTTGCCAAGAGAAGTACCAGAGTTGCCCAAGGGAGATCACCGACTTCTGTGGCAGGTTTGAATCTGACTTTCCACTTGCTTTTCGTTGGTGTGGTTTGAAGCCGATAGGCCATTCTGTAGTTAAATCTTTCGATGAAGGCATGGGTTTTTCTTGGTGAGCATATAGAAATTTGGGCGCTGGTTATACTTGTGCGGACTCTGCCATGGGTCCGTTTGTTGATGCTGTTGGGACTACCACTCCATTGGTAGGCTTTGATGAGGTTGGGATCACTTATCTCGCCGCCACCCATGCCGGCTGGTTGCCTTACTTGGCGGATGAAGGTATTAGGTTTGTCCACTATCCTGCCAACCGGGTGAGAAGGCAGTTTGGGCTGGATCAAGACATTCCTGATGACCTTTCTTCCCTGATGAGAGCTCCTACTTCGGTCCATCCTTTCCTGCGGCCTACTGCCTTTGATTTTTGGAGGAAGCGCTTCGATGCCGTCACAGTTCCTGGTTCATTGAGGGAGGGTGTTTGTACCTTTCCCATGCACGACTATTGGCATGCAGTGATGGATTCGTTTGTTGCCGAGTTAGCTGGGAGCCGTGGCTTTTCTCTCATTCCTCCTGAAGGGTTAAGTACAGTTGCATCGGCTAACCCTCGCCTGCTGCTTCCTTCTAGGTCTGTTCTGGCGTATGCTAGGAAACAGAGCCGGTCAGCCATTTTTGAGTGGGACGCAGAGAAGAGAGGGTGGTTTTGGCATGCCGGTGACTATCCCCCTGGTTGGGAGAAAAAAGTTAAAGTGATTAACCTTCCTGCTCCGAGTGAAAAGGCGCCTGCCAAACCCAGGTCTGCTGCCAAGTTCAAGTCTGCTAGCAAAACCAAGCCAGCCACACCACTGCCTCCTGCAGGTGCTCCGCCGGCTGTCAGGACTCGTGGTAGCAAAAGGAAAACCACTCCTCATCCCATATCTGCCACTGAACGGAGAGTAAGTCCTTTTTCCTCTTTTTATATTCTTTTCTAATGAGATTTCTTAATTATCTTGCGGCCAACTCGCCAACCTTTTTCTATCTTTTTCCTTTCAGTCTAAGTACAAGGAAGATTCATCAGCTGCTTG
The DNA here is from genome assembly GCA_030820535.1 of Quercus parvula. Classification (NCBI taxonomy): domain Eukaryota; kingdom Viridiplantae; phylum Streptophyta; class Magnoliopsida; order Fagales; family Fagaceae; genus Quercus; species Quercus parvula. The sequence continues at coordinate 22,110,154 of JAUAME010000004.1, forward strand.
CCCCATTTTTCTTGATGATCCTGAGCCTGAGGTGAGTCCCTTTTCTTCACTTCTCTCTCCCTTTTTTCTTTTTGCACGCATCTGCCATGGGTCCTCTGCCCCCCCCCCCCCCTTTCCTTCACACACATTTTTTTTTTAACAAAAAGTTTCTTCTTTAGGAGGAACCTGAACCTTTGTCCGTATATCATCCTACTGCCGAGGAGATTTTTGCCTCCATGGGTGTGCCTATGGAAGGCTTCTTTGATGGGGCCGAGGCGGTATTATCGACGCCTGCCCCTCCTGCTGCACACAAGGCTCCTGCCAAAACTCCCACCCCTTCTGCCGAGCCGGTACCTAGAGAGGGTACTCATGTTGAAGGGGTTGGTGAGACTACACCCTTGCCTGCTGAGAGATTTGTCCTTCAGAGGGCGCCACTCCTTCCGCCGTTGTTCAGACCAAGATTACTCCTCCCATTCTGCCGCTAGTGATTTCGTCCAGTGACCCTTTTGCAGATATTTCCCAGGCTGCAAAGGGTAGTGCTTCGCTTGTTGTTACTCCTTCTTCCATCCCTGGTTCTGCCACCTGTGGCCCTGATCTGGACTTATCTTCAGAAGGGTCTGCTGACATTTTTGAGGATCCTGATGATGTACCTGTGTTGAAGAGGACTATTTCTGACTCTGATGAAGAGGGTAGTGCTTCGTCTGGACCTGACTTGATGGGTATGTATCTCCCTTCCTCTTCATCCTCCTTTTTTTTTTGTATTTTGCGCTTCGTTTGCATACTCATCTCTCCGCTTGCAGAAACTTCTAAAGGACCAGAGATTGCAGCAGGTGAGGGGATGACTGCTCCTGCCTCCCCTGTAGCGCCTGCTCCTGCAGCACCTTCAGTACCTGTTTCAGCCGTACCTACTGCCCTTGTTCCTTCTGTGCCTGTAATTCCCCTTCCTGCTACACCCGTAGCCCCCATTCTTGGTAATTTTAAATTTTTTTTTTTTGGCACTCTTTCCTTTTCTTTTTTTTTTACTTCATCCCCTTTTTCTTCTTCCTTTTTTTTTTATTTTTTTTTTATTTTTTTATGTTCCCTTGTGTTCCACTCCCCCTTCATTGCAGGTCCGCTTCCTACTATTCCTTCTCAGTTTGAGGCGGGTAGTAGTAGTTATGTTGCCATTCCAGATGATGCTGCATCTTTCTTCGTTCGTTTTGATCAGCCGGAAGTTAATGACCTTGGTCCGGCAGAATTTTGGGCTTCCGGTCCTCCCTATGTGGACTTTAATGGCTTTCGAGTCCCTGAGGACTGTGTTTCTCACTTAGTGATGATCTACAGCAGTCACGGCAACTTTATGCAGGGCTTTCGTTTGGGCCGTTCTGCCAGGGAGCATTTCTTGAAAATGTTGGGATGTATGCTGAACGATATTGAGCATAATTTCATCGACACTGTTTCTGCCGAGAGAATTCTGCAGTGGAGGGCCGCGGTGCAGGAGCTTATCAGCGTAGGTTTTGCTGTGGAGTTTATTCTTGAGCATCTACGTGAGATTGCCCGAGCCTTTTTTATGAGGAAAGTCCGTCCAGCCATTGAGGCCATAGATGTCCGCATTGAGCTTTTGAAGAAGGAGGTGGCTGATTTGGAGGGTCGCCGCGAGCATCTTCTTTCCGGCATTAGTGGACCTAGTCGCTTTGGGGATCAGAGTCTCATTTCTGGACTTCACTGATGATAGCACCGTTTCCTTTCCTTTTCTTTGTTTCTCTGTTTATGTCGTACATAACACTTTTATATTTCCAGCCGTAGTTGCTTGGCTTATGTTTGCCACACTTTGAGTTTGTAATGATGCTACACTTTGCTATTTCCTCTTTTCTTTTTACTACTGCTATAACATGATGCTAATATTTCGTACCTTTTCATTGCACACTCATGAAAGCACGTTACAACTTTTCTTGTGACATAATCACTTGGAGGAATAAAAGAAAAAAATCAAAAAGAAAAAGGAAGACATAAACAGATAGTTGAGGAAGGGTGGTCAACCACATAATTTTCCTTCCTAAGCAAAATAACGCTTCAGCCATTTTCCATTGATGGGGTCCATCAAGTCCCTGCCATCTATTTGAGTCAGGCGATAATACCCACTTTGATGCGCTTCTCTTATCACAAGGGGTCCTTCCCATTTTAGTGCAAACTTAGATGGTCCTGCCAGACCTCGCCTGACATAATCTGCCACTTTTAGCACTAGTTGTCCTTCCGCAAACACTCGCTCCTTGGTCATCCTGCCGTAGGCTTCAGTCATCTTCTGCCTGTATCTGCGGCTGCGCTCCTGGGCTTCTTCCCTCTTTTCATCAAGTTCTTCCAGGTTCTCAAGCCTTTCTGCTGCGAAGACTCCTTCCTCTTTTTCCTTTTCCTGCATCTGCATAACCCTTAGGGACGGTGTCATCATTTCTGCTGGACTCACTACTTCAGTTCCGTAGACTAAGGAGAAGGGTGAAAAGCCCGTGGCTGACTTTGGTGATTTTCGGTATGCCCATAGAGCATCTGGCAGGTGCATTGCCCATCCTCCCGCATACTCTTGGCTCATTTTGCTAATGATTTTTATGAGAATTTTGTTTGTCGCCTCTGCCTGCCCGTTCCCTTGAGGATAGTAGGGTGATGATCTGTGGTGCTTGACTTGGTAGAACTCAAGCATTCTTCTTACATCGCTGTTGACAAACGGTGTGCCGTTGTCGCTGATGATCCTGTGGGGCACTCCAAACCTCACAATTATATTTTCTTTGATGAAGTTTACCACTACTCCGCCTGTGGCCTTGCGGAGTGGTATCGCCTCCGCCCACTTGGTAAAATATTCTGTAGCTACTAATATCCAAATGTACCCACGTGATGGCGGGTTGACTGGCCCACCAAATCTAGCCCCCAGGTGTGAAAGGGCCATGGGGTGACCATGCTGTGCAAGCTTTGTGGATGGGTATGGATTAGATTGGCTTGTACCTGACAACTGTGACACTTCTTTACAAATTCTGCCGCGTCTTTCTTCATGGTTGGCCAGTAGTAGCCCATCTGCAGTAGGCATCTGTAAAGATTTTTCTTCCCCTGGTGTTCACCACATTCCCCAGAATGTACTTCTTTTATCATTTCTTTAGCCTCTTCAGGACCCAAACACCTCAAAAGGTCTCCATCATATCCTCTTTTAAAAAAGGACTGTGTTGTGCAAGAAGTAACGTGTTACCAACCTTTTAAGTTTGTACCTCTCGCTGTGTCTTTGTGGCAGGACACCTTCCACCAGGTACTGCATAAAGGGGGTCCTCCAGTCCTCGCTGACGAACACAGCATAACTCTCCTTCCTGTCTGCCGCAAGCTGGCAGGTCCCACACTGGGTTTGTACTTGATCTGCGTCTTTACCCATGTTTGGCCAATAGAAGCCTGCTCTCTGGAGTCTGCGGTAAAGACTGACTTCCTCACAGGACCCACAGGTCTTGTCATGTATTTCCTTCAATTTTCTCTGGGCTTCCTCCAGGCCCACGCATCGGGATAAAACCCCACCTGGCATCCTGCGGTACAGCTCTTCTTTTACCAAAGCATAGTCTTTTAACACCTTCAATTCTGCTGCGTCGTCCCCCTTTACCAAGGTCTCCTTTATGGGGATTCGCCAATCCCCTTCGTCCTGTTCTTCCTGGAACTTTTCCTTCAATACTTCGATGATCGATTCCTTCCTTTTACTGACTTCTACGTTGGTACTACTCCCTTCAAAGATTATCTGCGACCCCAGGGCGGCTAACGCGTCCGCAAACCGATTTTCATTTCTCGGAGCATGTTCTATCTCAAAGTTTGAGAATTTCTCTTCTATCCTCTGGGCCATTGCTCTGTACGGAGCTAGGCTGGGTTCTTTTAAGGAAAAACTTCCTTTGGCCTGGCAGACGACCAGGTTCGAATCTCCCAGCACTTTTAAGTGTTTGACTCCCATTTCGAGCGCTGTGGCAAGCCCAGTTAGGTAGGCCTCGTACTCCGCAGTGTTGTTTGAACAGGGGAATTCTAACTTAAACGATAGCGCCACTGCCTTGTCTTCTTCATGATACAGAACTACTCCTACCCCTCCGGAATGGGCAGTAGAAGACCCATTGAATTTCATTACCCACTGTTCCCTGACCTCCTTTGCTATAGCTACTTCCCTTGGAACTTCATCGTCTAGTGGGAATTCTTCCTCTCCTGGAAATTGAGCTAATAAATCCGCTATAGCCTGACTTTTCACTGCTTTAGGCATCCCCATTCTCAAGTCGTATTGTGACAATTGCAGCAACCACTGGGATATCCTGCCGGAGAGAATCGTCTGTTGTAGCAGAGCTTTAATGGCATGTGACTTAGTCATCAGCCATACTTCGTATGCCAAGAAATAGTGACGCAACCTCTGCGAAGCGTAAACAATGGCTAGGCACGCTTTCTCTGCCCTTGGGTAACGAGTTTCGGCGTCTTTTAAGGCGCGGCTGATGTAGTATAGTGGCTGCTCAGTACCACCTCCGTCTTCCTGAGCGATTAGCGCGCCAATGGCGTATGAGTTGGTGGCCAGATAGAGTAACAACGATCTTTTGTGAATAGGAGCCTGCACCGTGGGCAGGTTCATCATTATCTGCTGCAGCCTTTTGAAGGCCGTCTGCTGCACTTCCCCCCATTCAAAACTTTGCCCTTTCTTGAGCAACTTGGTGAAAGCAGAGGTAATTGATGCTAAGCCAGGGATGAACCTCCGAATATATGAAACTTTTCCTAAGAAGCTTTTCAGTTCTTTTACTGTGGCAGGAGGTCTTATGGTTGCTATGGCTGTGGCCTTGGCTGGATCCACATCCACGCCTCTGCTGTGAACCAGGAAACCCAAAAATTTCCCAGAGGACACTCCGAATGCGCACTTGAGGGGATTCATTCTTAACTTAAAAGCTCTGCATCTTTCGAATACTCTTTTCAAAACCCGAAAGTGTTCTTCCCTTTTTCTTGACTTGACCACTATGTCATCCACATAGTCTTCCAGCTCCTTGTGCATCATATCATGGAATATGGCCATCATTGCCCGCTGGTAGGTCGCACCTGCGTTTTTTAGCCCGAAGGGCATCACAGTATAATAGAAGTTGCCCATGGGTGTCCTGAAGGCAGTTTTCTCTGCATCTTTTGGCGCCATCTTGATCTGATTATATCCACTGAAACCATCCATGAATGAGAACATGGCGTTTCCTACCGCAGAATCTATCAGCAAATCCATGTTTGGCAATGGAAATTCGTCCTTGGGACAAGCTTTGTTAAGATTCCTGAAATCCACACAGCATCTTATCTGCCCATTCTTCTTTTTCACAGGTACTATATTGGATAGCCAGCGGGGATGCTGGATAGGCTTGATGAATCCTGCGGCTAGTAACTTCTGTACTTCTTTGACTATTTGCCCTTCTATTTCTGTGTGGAATATCCTGGCAGGCTGGGCCACCGGCCTGGCCTCTGGGTCCACATTCAACGTATGCGCGACAAGCCTGGGATCGAGCCCTGGCATTTCATTGTAATCCCAAGCAAAGACGTCTTTGAATTCTTTCAGCAGTAATAAGAGTTCTGACTTCTCCGTTTCCATTAGGCTTGCACTGATTGAGATGGGCCTTGGTTCTTGCGAATCAGACCCCAAGTCAACCTCTTCCAACTCTTCCTCTGCCATAACCTGGATGTCCCTTTCTGTCGTAACTGCCTCGTCCTTCCCTTCTTCTTTTTCCAAACCTCTTTCAACAACGCAACATGCCAAACTCTTGTGTTGCCCCTTTTGGGCGGAACCCACTTGCATTTCACCCGTGGGTCCCACGCACCTTCATAATTTGTAGATAATCTTGCCATCAAGGCCTCGGATCCTGACGCACCGAGGTACTTCATCCAGCTCTGCGGCAGGCGCTTCTTTTCTTTTCTTCTTTCGTGCCAGTAGCTCTCTTAAGTCAGGTTCTGGGTCATCTTGAACATCTTTCCACCTAGGCACAAAGGTGCCTTGTGGTTTTGCAACCACGTTTTCTCCAGATGAAGCCCATTGATCATAAAACATGGTTTCTACCAAGTGGGCTTCTGCCTGCTCGAATGGCGAAGGGTTTGCTGCTACGCGTATCATCTTGCCATTCAATCTTCCCTTCACACATTGGTCGTATGTGGACGGGACTAGTCGATGTTTGTGTAACTAAGGCCTCCCCAAAAGTACATGGTAAGGTACTTCCGTTCTGACTACGTGGAAGCGAGCTAGAGAGGCTATAGGACCTACTTTCAACCACAACTGAATGTGGCCTGCGGTGTATTCACCTCTCCCACCGAATCCTGTTACTTCCATCGGGCATCCTTGGATCTTTCTTTCTAAAATTCTTGCAGCTTGTAAGGTGCTTAATGGGATGAGATTTATGGAAGCACCTGTATCCACCAGGGCCCTCTTGATGGGGATTTGATTTATAGATGCTGCTAAGTAGAGAGGCCTTCGATGATCTGGGTGCCCTACTTCCATATCTTCACTGCTAAATGTGATCTCCGTTGATTCCTGCAGGAGGGCCCTGTCTTCTGATATCTCCGCTGACAGGCATTCCACCCCTGCGCCGGAGGCGATGCTTACCAAGGCCTCCGTAGCTATTTTTCTTTCTTTTGCCGTAAGCCCCAACTGGTCGAATAGATTTTTGAACTTGGCACTCTGCTGAAGGGTAGTAATTGCCGCGGCAGGCAGGGCCAAGTTCTCTTCCTCATCTTCTCCTGGGTCCGCACATATTACTACGGTTGCCACACCCTTTCCCTTGTGGTTTGGGAGTGGGTTTCTTTGAACTTCCTGCTGGGTTAGCTCTAATGTGCCTTCTTTGATCCTGCGGTGCACTAGCCTGCGGAGCGCCCAACATTCTGCGGTGGGGTGCTGCACATAATTGTGCAAGCGGCAGAAGCGAGGATCTCTCCTTTCTTCTTCCGTTGGCTCTCTAGAAACCTGGTTGGGTTTAAAGATCCCATCTGCTATCCACTTGTCAAGTAGCACCTCTAGCTCCTTAGGAGTGCATGGCAGGGGTGGAGGTGTATCATACTCCCTCCCCTCTGTTCTCCTTCTCTGGTTTCCAGTAGACACGGCCATAGCCTGCGGTGCGTTCCGTTTGTCTGAACTGGGTTTCACGGACTGAGCCGTCTTTCTCGCTTTCTGTAATAGCTGCGCAAACTGGGAAATCTCCAAATTTTCCAGGACAGCTCTGAACTCCCGAATCATATTGGTCATGCACATTTCTACCAACATTCTCTCCTCGTAGTGATCATAGCAATCAAGTGCTATGTCCCTGAACCGTTTGATGTACTCCATTAGATCTTCTCCGTTTCTTTGCTTTGTTGCCTGCAGAGTTGCAAGCGTCACTGTTTCTTCTCCGTGAAAGTATTTAGTGCAAAATACGTCCACCATGTCATCCCAAGTTGGGATTGATCCTGGCTTTAAACCGATGTACCAGGTGTATGCTCGGTCGCATAGTGACTTTGAAAACTCTCGAAGGCATAAGTCTTCATCTGCCGCATAAGGGCCAAGGGTGTCAATGAATTTGCTCACGTGCTCTACTGCACTTCCCTTCCTGCCATCGTACTGGGCAAAGGCCCTTGGTTCATACCTCTCGGGGTATGGCTTGCTGAGCACTTTTAGAGGGTAGGGAGGTCTCCTTGAGTAAAATCTCTCCTTTGGTGTTCTGGCTCTCTCTTGCTCCAAGAGAGCCGCTACCTCAGCCATGGTAATGAAACGCTGTCCTGCGCTCCGTGGGGCACCTCCTGCCAGTGTCTCTACTCCGTCTGCCGCATGATTTGGGTCATGCTGGCTGCCTTTTTCTTTTGTTTTGTCTGCCTTTAGTTGGCGGATCTCTTCCATCATTTGTTGCTGCGAGTGCTGCAATGATTGCAACACTTCGACGAAGGTGTTGACATTGTCTACGGGGACTCTTGCTTGAGGCTGAGGATCAGCCCCCGTTCTGTTGGCACCTTCCGTCTGGTTAAGTTGTTCTTGATGAGGCGTCGTTGGCCTAGATTCTGCTTGTGAGGGCACGACACTCATATTTCGTGTCGTCCTAGACTTGGGTGGCATTGTTTGCGAGGGGTGCTGTTTTCTTTTCCTTCACCCCTGTCTGCTTCCCAACTCCCCAGCGGAGTCGCCAATTTAATGTGGGGGCCTTTTCTGGTAGGATTGGGCTGCCTCCTGCGGTAATGGGCTGGGCTGCCTCCTGCAATGATGGGCCCTAGTGTTTCTGAGTAAGGAAGCTGGGGCCGGTCCAATTGTAACTCAACTTGGGCCGGTTTGTGCACAAACTTATGCCACGCCTGCTGGGAGCAAGTTTACGGCAAGCAGAATCGTAGCAGGCAAGCTATGACAGGCTAGACTGTTGCAGACAAGTTATAGCAGGCTAGACTGTTGCAGACAAGTTATGGCAGGCAGATATAGTAATGACTAAAACAGAGTGCTATGTATTTCCGGTTAGTAAAATAGGATTACAGTCATAATGATATCAATTATTAAGGAAAATAAAGAGCATAATACTGATTAATTTGAATAGGCAAAAAATTAAGTTATAAGCTTCGTCTGCCGCAGCAAACCCAAAGAGGGGAGAACGCCTCTTCTCAATGCAAATAATCCCCAGGAAGAATCCTGTTATGGGAATTAATGGCTTTGAGGAAGTCGACCCTGAATGGTTATAGTCTCACTGGGAAAGTTCTCGTTTGCGTTCTTTGGAGAAATGTAAGGTTTTGAAGGGGGAGAGAGGAAAGCCGATCTATTGGTGCATGCTCTTTGAACTAACTCTCTTCTTTCTTTCTTAGTTTTCTTTTCTTTTCTCTCTGTTTTCGTTCTTTTCTTTTTTTCTTTTTCCTTTTGCTCTGTTTTTCTTTTCGCGTTGTGAGATATATCCTCTGTTTTTCGACCTCTTCTACAGGGCACGGCAAGGGCCTCTTTATAGTGCCTGCCGTGGCTAGTGTTTTACCGTCTTGCCCCTTAACCACCTTTGTCTGGTCTGGGTGTACCTGCTGACCATACTGTGCGACACAAAACCCCTGCCAGACAGAGTCGGACTTGTTTTTGTCCCTCTGTGCGTCGCGGCCTTTCCTGCCACGATGTTAATCCCCTCTCTCCTCACACTCAGAGCATGCACTCAACAGTTCCCTCTCAAATTGCCTCTTTTGGGTGGTCTATCATCACAGCAGGACGTACCTCCCAAAAGAGGCTTGAGCAGGGGCCGAAAATAGATCTTTTCCCCTCTCCCCACCACCAAACCACACCCCCCTTTACCTCTTACCTCTGCCCCATGGCCCCACCATGTCCTATATTGGCTGGGTACAGGCTGGTGGCGCCTGGGCCTTGCGCGTGCTTCCCTTTCAAATTTGTCCAAGAGTCTGCCTGCTGCTCATGTGTCTGCCTGCTGCTCATGTGTCTGCCGTAACCTGGAGACTCTCCGTCTGCGTTTCCTGGCCTTTCATGCGGGCTTTCTTTTGGTCCTTCGCTCCAATCAGAAGCTGGGCTTCGTATGATGATGGGCTTTATATTTCTTTGGCCCACCTTTGGTTTTCTTTGCTGCCTGCCGCGTTGGCTTGTAATTCCTGCCATAATGACCCAATCCTGTTGGGCCCCTTTTTTGGGCCGGCCGTTTTATTCCTTTTCTCAGTGGCCTATCATAGACACTGTTTTGTTTCTTTTTACTCATGGGCTCCTATGTCCCTTTGTTTTCTTCTTTTGGGCATCCACGGCCCGTTTGCTAATTCTTTTGGGCTTCCTCGGCCTGTTTGCTAATTCCACACTCCCATGGGCTTTGTTACTAACTTCATTGGGCTTCCCCGGCCCAATAACCTTATCCTTATCTTTGGGTTTTATGAGCCTGCCATAAATCCCTTACTCTCTTAGTTTACACTACCTTGGGCCTACAGCGACCCTTTCTCTCTTTTCTAACTCATACTCTGCCCATGGGATGCTATTTCTTTCTTTCCTGGCTTCTTTGAGCCCGTTTGCCTTTTCAAGGCCCATGTATACATTATTGCGCTAGTGGCCCATTATTCCTGCCGCTTGGGCTTAATGGTCTTTTTTACTATTTACACAGTCAATTCCTTGTGGCCTTCATCATTGGGCCTTTCTTTCCACTAGGCTTCCACAAATGGCCCTCAACAGTTAGCTCATGGGATCCTGAGTCTTACATACTCATTACTATTTATTTATCTATAGACCACAAAGCGTCTTTAGACAAGGCCCAAGGCCTAGCATATGTTCTTGGGCCCCTTATCCCTACAATAGCCCCTTAAAACTCTAGTTTTCTCCCTTCTGTCCAAGGAGAAAAATGGGGTTTTGACTTTGGGATAATTAATTCCACACTTTTCTTTGATTTTCACACGTGAGAATGTTGCTTTGCGTGTCCCGTAATCGTTCCTGATGCTTCGGAGCCTACAATATCTCATTAATTGCTCCAAGCGGTGCTCTGTTCCCTGCATCCTACGGTGGGATGTTAATCCTACGGCTGGCATTTATCTTTGAAATTTGAGCGGGATAACTCCCACTTAACTCCGCCTCTTATATAAGGCGCCTGGTGGGTTTACTTTTGTTAGGTTCTAAAGACTTAGGTTTTATGTATTTAGAATCCTAATGTATATTGTTGGCAAACCATGATCAAAACAATGTATTTAAGTAGTTTTAGAAGTGCTCAAAGTTGGTTCTTTGTTGTAAAGTTGGAATAAATTACTAAGCTAATTAAAAAAAAGTTTTAGTACATTTCGATCGATCGAAGCTTAGGCTCGATCAATCAAAAATCGTACCTGACATTTTTTAATTAGGTTTTCCAACTCAGCCTAAAGTGTTTTAATTGGTTTAGGTTTCTAATTTACCCTAGGTATATAAGGGAAACCCTAGCCACGTTTTTGTGCTGCTCATATTGCGGTTTATGTGAATCTCTTGTGAGATCTTTGAGAAGCTTTCCTTCACATAAACTTAGGGTTTTCAAGGAGAACATTTTTCTACACCTTGATGATCATTCCAGTTGCTGCCATTGAAAATTAAAGAAAACACAAGCGGGTGTGCTTGTATTTGGTGGAGAATCCAAGAAAGAAGGAGTCCGTGGATTCGGAGCTTGCACGTGGTCGTGTCAGTAAGTTCTACTGGTGGGTAGCAATAAGAAGTCGAACGTGGGGGCTTGTAAGTCTTATTTTCTGAAATTCGATTCTTTCAAGATAGTGGATTCAAGTTTACCTTGAGGATAGCTAGGTTAAATCTTCCCCAGGTTTTTACCGGTTTGGTTTCCTGGGTGATCATATCTTTGTATTATTTATATTTCCGCTGCTATACTTGATATGATTATTTGATTGTGTTAACCTAGATTTAATTAATTTGACTAAGTAACAACTTGGCTAAATTCCTAGGTTAATCCAATTGTGTTTTAAGGGGTCTAAAAACTAACAAGTGGTATCAGAGCATGTAGCTCTTTTGTTTTTGATCCTTTGATCTTTGAGCTGATCCTTGACCCCTGTTGTCATGGAACACGGACACTCTCTGGTTATTTCTTCTCACTTTGATGGGAATAATTATGCTTATTGCAAAGTAAGGATGAAAACATTCCTAAAATCCATTGATGAGAGAGTCTGGAACTTCGTTGAATACGGATGGGAGAAGCCCACTACTCCTGTTAGTGAGTGGCAAACTTCTCAAAAAAGAAGCAGTTGCGTTCAATTACAAGGCTATGAATGCTATCTTTAACGTTGTTTCTATGGAGGAATTTAAGAGAATCTCAAATGTTGAGGTTGCTCATACTGCTTGGAACATCCTTCAAACTGTGCATGAAGGCATAAAGGCTGTCAAAATCAATAAATTGTAGCAATTAACTTCTAAATTTGAAAGCATTAGGATGTCTGATGATGAATCTTTTGATAAATTCTATGCTAAACTAAATGATATTGTTAATTCTGTTTATAACTTGGGTGAAATCTATGATCAACCTAAAATTGTTAGGAAGATTCTTAGATCCTTAACTGAGAATTTTAGACCCAAGGTGACTGCCATAACTGAAAGTAAGGATGTGGACTCCATCCTTGTTGATGAACTTGTATGATCTCTTCAATTTTATAAGTTGGACCTACCCGAAACTAGCAAATCCAAATCAATGGCTCTTAAGTCAGTTGATGATGTTGAGGTTGGTGGATTTGATGATGAGCTCTCTGCTACAGAGATTGCTTACCTTGCTAAGAACTTTAGAAACTTTCTCAGAAATAACAATAGAAAGGCAAGAGGTGTGAACACTGCTGAACCTAGAAATTTTAGGAAGAATGATCCTACTAAGGTTAATAATATTGACAAACCTAGAGAAAAAGTAGGTCAATCTTCTAATAATTCTATGGGTCCTCAGTGTTTTAGATGTCAAGGGTATGGTCACATGAAATCTGAATGTCCTACTTACTTAAAGTCTAAGGGTAAGGCTATGGTTGTAACCCTTAGTGATGCTGAAGTTTTTAATGATGAGTCAGAATGTGACGAGGATGGAAACTTCATTGCTTTCACAGCTACTGTTGTAGTGAGTGAAAGCATATCTGCTGAAGAGAACCCTTCTGATGGGGAACTCTTTGAAGATGCAGATTTTCAAGAGGCCTACAATAAACTTTGCAAAGTTGCTGCAAAGGATGCTATGAATGTTGAACTTGGCTTGAAGAAAATTGAATCTCTTGAGCTTGATAAGAAGAATCTGCTTGTTAAACCATTTGATGCTAATGAACTTTTGAACAATGTGAAAACTGAGAATATGTTATTGCTTGATAAAGTTAAATCTTTGGAACTTGATTTATCTGTTGCTAGATCTGCTAGTTCTAAACTTGATCAACTGCTTAGTGTTCAAAAGTCTCCTTCTGACAAATCTGGAATAGGTTTTGTTGAAAGCATCTCTGCGTCTGCTCCCCATTCCACACACTTTGTTCTTTCATCTACTTCTGAACCTTCTGTGAGTGAAGTTGTGAGTGAAACTATCAAACCCACTGTCAGTGAGGTTGTCAAACCCATAGAAGTTTCACCATCTAGGAAGAATAGGGTTGATCTGAAAGAGTCTAAACCTAAGGAATCTACCCTTTTTAAGGACAAGATGCATGGTAAGCCTGCTTGGGTGTGTCATTTTTGTGGGAAGTCTGGACACATTCGTCCAAACTGTTACAAGCTGCAAGCTGCTAAGAGAGCAAATAAGCCAAAAGTGCAAGTGCCTCAAGCACAAGATCCTATAGCACTTATTGGTGAATTGGTAAAGGCGCTCAACCTTTATTCCAATCTTGGAGTTGGAAATCACTCTAATGTGAATACAAACTCCAATGCTCGTGATGCATCTAAAAAGTTTTGGATGCAAAAGACTCAAACTAATTGAGTCTTTCTGACATGGTCCTTGTGCTTCATTGCTTATCCTTTGTGACCATTGTTCTTTGTTCCTTGGTTTTTGTGTTTTTCTTTTTTTCTCTAGGATTTGCATTGCATTACATTCATGCATTTCATTCTAGTTTTTTTATTCATTTATTTAATATAAAAAAAGGGGGGGGGGGGGGGAAAGAAAGGAAAGAAAAAGGAAGCACATTGTTGTTCTTGCACTATTCTCTTTGTTTTTGAAAACAAGGTTGGTCAATTTATTTTCACATGACATGTTTGTTGTACTTTGTTTAGCTTTGATGAGCTTATTTATTGCACTTCACTAGTGGAAGCTTTGTAGAACATGTTGTGTGGGAAAGATGTTTATGGTGTTTATCACTGTGTCTTAATCTTGAAGTCACATGTTATTTGACTGTTGGACTTGATCTTTTTTAGAAAGGCATAAATAACCATCTCATCACTGTTCACTAGTCAATCATGAACACCTTAGTGCATATCATAAGATTTTGTGCTCGAGAAAGTGTAGCACATGCACAAAAAGAACATAAGGTGAAGCCTCGGTTTAAATGATAAATCACTTAACCTAAAAATTGGTGTGTACTATTAGGCTGAATGCCAAATCACTTAAATTAAAATTTGTGTGTATATTATGAGGCAAAATTCAAGAAACTTACATGATTGCAAGCTTATGTTCTAAGAGATGTGGGAGTTATATGATGTAACTCTTTAGGTGATAGTCTCTTTTAAATTCTATGTGATGAATTTTGTAGACTTTGTGGTTGATTTCTGTTCACATATCACCTCACATGTATCTCAAGCTTTTTGCTAGTTGCACACATAACACAAGTTACTCTTTGCTAAACTTTGTACATGTAATTGTGTGTACTTATGGTCTGACCAACCACGTTTGTAAAATACCTTGAGTTTTATGCAAAACTATTTTTGTTGCTTTAAAAATGGGGGAGATTGTTTAAAATCTAAATTTTTGGAAAATTGGGTTTAAAACTTGTGTTTTGGGAGAGCATTTCATTTCATACTCATGCATTTTTTTTTGTTATATTCAATGCTTTGAGGTTAGATTTCAAAAAATCAGGGTTTTTCTCTCAAAAGCTGTTTTTTCCAGAATTTCGATTGATCCAATCTAATTTTCGATCAATCGAAATCTTGCTTTAAAAATTCTATGAACCTTTGCCTGGTTCGATTGATCGAACCTGTTTTTCGATCAATCGAACATCGTGTTTTGGCTTTTTAAAAAAAAGGGTTCTTTGACTGATTCAAACCTTTTTCAAAAGTTCTTTTCAAACTTTTCTTCTCTCTCCGACTTGCCAAGGCTGCACTACAAATTTTTTGTCGTTTTCTTCCTTAATTTTTGCAAGGTTTTCCTCCCTCAAAGACGGTAAGACCATTCTATCCCTCCTTTTGGTTTTATTTTCATGTTTTCATGCATTTAAAGGGCATTTTCGGACCTCCATAGATTTGGGATTTTTGTTGATTCAAGGCTAATTTTCTGAAATTGATCATTGGGTTTTGTTGGGATATTGTTATATTCTTGATTGTTGTTGATTAATTTGATCAATTTGGGGTTTTTAATGAAAAATTGAAAATTCTAGGGTTTATGTTGAATCCAATTTGGGGATTTTGTTCAATTGAGTTGAAATTGATGAAATTGGCTTGTTGTTTTGATGTAATTGATCATTCTAATTAGTTTTCTAACTTGTGTAATGGTCAATTGGTCAATTTATTTTGAAAAATTAACAAGTGGTTGAATTTTTTTTTTTTTTTTGTTTTTGTTAGAAACTCTATGCTCAAGCCAATTTTGTGAGTTTGAACTTATTTTGAACTTAATTTATTGCCTTAGCTCATGCATCATGTCATTTAATCTGTTCATGCATCATATGGTTCTTCTTGTTCTATATTTTTGTTGTGCTAACTTGCAGTCTGCCCTTGGTTTTTGCTTTTGTTTCTCTTTTCTTTTTGCTGTGTGCTCTTGTTCCTTATTCTAGCACTATGCCTAGGAAGACTAGAGCTAATAGGGTTCCCTCTACCCCTGCTGTGTCTCCTTCTAGGGTTCAGTTGTTTAGGAATGAGCGTGCGTGAGGCCTATGAGAAACTTAATAGGAAACGTAAGATTTGGGCTGAGCGTTCTGTGATTCTAGATGAGGTCGATCCAGCCATTAGGGCTAATCTTGAGTCTAGAGGTTGGTTGTCACTCTTAGATATCATCCACCCCCAACCGCTTTGATTAAAAAGTTCTTCTCTAACCTCTCATGTCAAATCTATGATTCTAACACCGTTGTTCGGAGTTGGATACAAGGTGAGGAGTTAACCATTACCCCTAGGGTAGTGGCTGAGGCTCTTGGGGTTTCGATTGTTCCTGATCTGGTCTATCCCTATGATGAGTCACCTCCTATTGATGAGGTCATGTCACACATCACTAGATCATCTATCCAGTGGGGTTCTGATCCTCGGATCACGTCTTTTGCGCTTTCTGAGACTGCATATTTGTTTCTTAGAGTTGCGTGTCATTCCTTATGGCCCATTTTTCATCTCCACACCATCCCTCTAGAGTGATGTGTGTTTCTATATGCGTTTATGTCTGGTGCCTCTATCAGTTTTCCTCACTTGTTCCTTCGTTCTTTGAACGAAGTTCATAGGAGTTCTGCCATAGGACATGCGCTTATATATATCCTATTTTCATTCATAGGATTCTTTTGTTTCTAGGTCTAGCTGACTTTCCTTCTAGTGAGCCTGTCCATGTTGTTGGTCCCCTAGGTGCTACTTTCCTTCGTCAGAGGGCTGCTCATTTGAGAGCTGATCCTTCGGTCTCTCGTGGTGCATCCTCTAGTAGTGTCCCCCCTTCTCCCTCCTCTACAGGTGCTGCTGAGACTTCTGGTGCTGCTGCTGCTACTGATGTTCCTCCACCGACTACTTCGGATGATTCTGACATTCGACATACATTGGATCATGTCTTAACCATTCAGGCGGCTCAAGGATAGGTTTTGGTAGACATTCTGGATGAGCTTAGAGGTTTGCGAGCAGATTTGGCACTGTTTCAGAGTTCTTCATCGCCACCTCCTTTTGATGATGGATTTTGATTGCCCTTTGGCATTCTGTCACAAAAAGGGGGATATGAGATGTTTTTGGCATACTTTGTACTTGTTTTTGTTTTAGGGGGAGAGTTTATCTTTTGATTGGTTGGAGCTTGTGGAGTTGTTTAGATTGTATCTAGGTGCTTCACTTTGTATTTTACCTTTTTTAGCTCTTGCCACATTGTTTTTACTTTGTTGGGTTATTCATGTTAGGGGGAGTTTATTTTGTGTTTCTTGTTTCAAACTTCTTATTGATTTTTTATTATGAGTTCTTCATTATTATATGTCTTTATTGTTTGTGTTTGAAATCAAGATTTTTATTTTTATTTACTTGTTTTTTTCCACACATGTGGTTATGCATTTTGTTTAAGTGTTTCAGGAAATATACAAGTTGATTCAATTAAGCTGTTGTCTACTCTTGCAACTGATGGATAGTAGTTAAGGTTGAATTTGTGTTTATGAGCATTATTTTGTAAATGGCTTTTACTTGAAAACTTTGAGCTATTTAAGTTGTGTTTTGTCACGGATTGCCAAAGAGGGAGTTTGTTAGGTTCTAAAGACTTAGCTTTTATGTATTTAGAATCCTAATGTGTATTGTTGGCAAACCATGATCAAAACAATGTATTTAAGTAGTTTTAGAAGTGCTCAAAGTTGGTTCTTTGTTGTAAAGTTGGAATAAATTACTAAGCTAATTAAAAAATAGTTTTAGTACATTTCGATCAATCGAAGCTTAGGCTCGATCAATCGAAAATCATACCTGACGTTTTTTAATTAGGTTTTTCGACTCAGCCTTAAAGTGTTTTAATAGGTTTAGGTTTCTAATTTACCCTAGGTATATAAGGGAAACCCTAGCCACGTTTTTGTGCTGCTCATATTGCGGTTTATGTGAATCTCTTGTGAGATCTTTGAGAAGCTTTCCTTCACATAAACTTAGGGTTTTAAAGGAGAAGATTTTTCTACACTTTGATGATCATTCCAGTTGTTGCCATTGAAGCTTAAAGAAAACACAAGTGGGTGTGCTTGTATTTGGTGGAGAATCCAAGAAAGGAGTTCGTGGATTCGGAGCTTGCGCGTGGTCGTGTCAGTAAGTTCTACTGGTGGGTAGCAATAAGAAGTCAAGCGTGGGGGCTTGTAAGTCTTATTGTATGAACTTCGATTCTTTCAAGATAGTGGATTCAAGTTTACCTTGAGGATAGCTAGGTTAAATCCTCCCAGGTTTTTACCGGTTTGATTTCCTGGGTGATCATATCTTTGTGTTATTTATATTTCCGCTGCTATACTTGATATGATTATTTGATTGTGTTAACCTAGATTTAATTAATTTGACTAAGTAACAACTTGGCTAAATTCTTAGGTTAATCCAATTGTGTTTTAAGGGGTCTAAAAACTAACAACTTTTTTCTTTACTTCGTAAATTTGCAAACTTTTAAGACCTCTCAAACTCTCAAGCTTTCAAGTCTTCTCAAATCTTCCAACTCTCAAGAAGCTCCTGAAGTGTCATTTGTTTTCATTTTCATAAGTTTCTAAGTCCTTAAATTCTTTTTTTTTCAGCCAACATCCTCAGCCCTTTAATCTTCTGTTCCTCTTCAAAAATATTTTCCTTACTTTCCCTCAATTTGCTTAAGATAGGTAGATTCAAGCACCTCATAGAGTCTCCCGCCGGTATGGAGGGCTTTAGGGCCAAATATCACATTCCGTAGGGGGTTGTCCTGCGGTATTGTGCTCCAGACCAGGTGTTTACAAATAGAAATGAAGGGGTGGTTGTCATTCCTATAATCGCTTTCATAGAAGGAGGAATGACGCTTCCCATGGGTAGAGTGACCCAAGCCTACCTAATCAACCATAGGCTTTGTCCCCACCAGTGCGCTCCCAACCTATTTAGAGTAGATGGGTCTGAAACTCACCTGGCACGACGTCATCTATATGTACGAATGTCATTCACTTGCTGACTTAGGGTTTTATCTCAAGTCTAGGTCCAACATTGTTAGGCTTGTATCTTGTCTTCCTAAGTTCAACAAAGGCATGAAGGATGACTACTTGATCACCTCTGGGAAATGGCACGATGGTTTTCATTGCCCAACTCGGGAGGGAGAGCCCGGGGGGGTATCCTAGGGTTAGGTCCCTTAGCACGAGATTTAGTTTTTTAGCTTTGTTATTCTTCCCTTTCATATTTCATTTTCCTTTAATGATGGGATTTATTGGTTTGACCATGATTTGCTCCTCGGCTGTTTTTACAGAAAAAAGGCACGTAGTGCCCCGCCTTAGCTTGGTCAACATTGTTGACCTTAACAGAGTCCTCAGGTCCGAGGTGTTCGTGAGTGAGGATAGGCAACTGAGAGTGGTCCACCTTATTTTGGACTTCGAACCAATCTCGAACAACTTCCAGGAGGTGGGCCATGCAATTAGGGCAGGCGACCCTAGGCTTCGTAGGATAGACGTATCTATACCTGGGTTTCTCACCAAAAAGGACATCATGCCTGTTGAGCTGCCTCCTGTTCTTGCCCTCCCTGAAGCAGCGGTTCTGAGGGAAGAAACTGCCTCCTCACGCCTATCACTCGAGGAGGAGATGGACCGATTTCACCTTGAGAAAGAGAAAGAGGAGCAGGGGGATCTCATTATCCACATATTAGACCAGAAGGACGAGTCGGATAGGATCTTAGGTGTTCGCACTCGAGGACTTGTACTTGCAAAGATAGACAACAACTTCGAGGAGGAAGAAAAAGAGATGTCGCTCAATCCGAGGAATGGCTTGAAGGACCTCCTCACAGGGAGGAGTAAAGGGTCATCTTCCAAAGAGGCCCCAAAGTCCCAGCCCTTCTCTTCTCTTCCCTCTCTTCCTCCCGTTACTAGCCTGCTCCCCATACCCAATTTGAAGAAGAAGAGTAAGGAGCAGGAATTGGAGGAGGGTGAGGTGGTCCACCAAGAGACCAAGAAATAGTAAATGGCCCAAGATAAAGGACGGGCCACCTCACTGGATAGCAGAGAGGATCCAGGGGTGGCCGAGGTGCACCAACAATAGCACACCTAGGCTCCTCGGCTAGAGTTGGATAAAGCTACCATCCCATGGAACTCCTCCATCAGGGAGTTTTAGAGGGGTCACTCCTTTTACATAGCTAAGGCCCTAGAGCAGCCCCTCCTCCTACCAAAAGACATGGTTGCCCTAAGGCACATGAGGCAGCCAAGCCTTTTTATGTCCTTGAAAAGGGATCTAGCCATGGTAAGCTTACTAGCTAGACCTCTTCCTGTTTGTTTTGTGATGACTATTTCATTATACACGTATATTCCTTTAATACGATATTCCCTTGTTGTTTTTGCATTAGGCTATCCAGGAAGTTTTTGTAGCTGAGGAGTGGGTCAAGGATGCTCGGAATGAGGTCCGAGTTGAGGCCAACCTTCGCGTCGAGGCCAACAAGGCCTTGAGAGCATTAGAACAGAAAAATAAAGAGCTTACAAGTAAGTTGGTTGCTAAGGAAAGGGCGCGTCTGAGTGCCGAGACGGGCTTGAAGAATGCCCAGGACAAGGCCAAGGACTAGTGAAAAAGGTTGTACCTCACTGAGATAGAATTGAGCACAGCAAGGCAGCAAGTCCTGGAGTTAAATGTTGACCTAGAGAAGGCCAAAGCTGCCGTTCGGATGGCTGAGGAAGCCGCGGAGGCCTCAAGGCTAGCATCCTACAAGTAAGGGGTGCAGGAGACTAAGGTTCAACTAGTGGACGAACTAGCTGAGGTCTGTAGGGACTATTGCAAGGAAGTGTGGTTGGAAACCCTCAACCTTGTAGGAGTCTCTACTACCTTAGAGTGGAAGGAGGTTAGGAACATTTACTACCCTTATGACATTTGTGAGGTTCCAGCCAACCTCCCTTCTTCCCCTGCTATTGCACCAATCTCAATAGTTTAGGTAACCAAAAGAATATTTGGCTCCAAAGTGGATGATATGTAGAATAATCCTTGACATTGGAAAAGAATTGTCTACTGAAGTAGAAACTACAAGTGAGAGTCTGAATAGTTTATGTAGATATTGTTTAATAAGAGAGGTTGGACAATTTATGTAGTTATTGTTTAATGAGAGAGGTTTAACAGTTCATGTAGAGTATCGTTGACGTTGAAAATTTGTATTGTTGTTGCATTAGTATAATTCAAGCATGGTGTGAATTACTAGAAATTTATATTGCAACTCACCGCTATTGGTGACCAGAATTTGTATTGCAACTAACCGCTGTTAGTGACCAAAATTTGTATTGCAACTCACAGCTATTGGTGAGAATTTTTATTGCTCTCTTTATTTGTTTGGGTTGGTTGAAATAATTAAAATTTACTGGTGATCTGTTATTAATTTCTTTAGTATGGTGAATCCCACAAAAATTGGTAGTTACATAT
The DNA here is from genome assembly GCA_030820535.1 of Quercus parvula. Taxonomy (NCBI): domain Eukaryota; kingdom Viridiplantae; phylum Streptophyta; class Magnoliopsida; order Fagales; family Fagaceae; genus Quercus; species Quercus parvula. The sequence goes on from JAUAME010000004.1 coordinate 22,130,930, forward strand.
AAGAAGTTCTTGATGTTGGCCTTCTTGGGCCTCTGTTTAAGGTGGATTTGCTCAGTTTTTACAAACTCAATATATGTTCCAACATGAATATATAGTCTGATGGAATTTAAATTGTACTAATTTCTAATAGAAATTGAATTTGAAGAATTGTTGGTATTCTTAAATACTAAAAATAATTGGGGTTGATGATATTCTCATGAACTAGTTGGTATGAATATCTTTTGCTATAAGTGTTTATGTAGAACAGAAACTTATGTCATTTGTAGCAAAAGAAAAATATCGGGTTTTGTGCAAAGCATCAGATATACAACAAAGAAATAGAAAACAAAATTTTAGCACTTCATTATCCTTATTTATTTTGGTGGTGTTGAAGTTGTTTAATTTGGTTTAGTATCCAATATTATGTATTAATCCAGCTCAAGTGAAAAAAGTAAGTAGGATATATCCTTGATGATATGATGTAGAGCATTCGATCAATTATATTTTGGTATTGTTCAATTTTAAACTCATCCACATATTTATATTTCAATTAAAAAAAATGTATACTAATTTGAAAATTTAAGTACTATTGCAAATTTGCATAAGCATATGCCAAAAGAAGTTCATGGTGTTCCATGTCTCTATTAAGATAAGTTTATCGTTTTATCATTAAAAGAATAACAAAAGAAGTCACAAGACAACGAATTTTTTCTGTTTCCTTATGTGTTTAGTGTTTTTTTTTTTTTTTTTTTTTTTTTTTGGAGGTAAAATACAACACTTGAAATTTGATTAAGAAGCTGGAAAATCAGCAAAAAGAAAAGCATCAACGTTTGATGGAACAGGAAAAGAAATTCTTGCTTTTTAGGCTAAAGCATGAGCAACAACATTACCTTGCCTAATAGTATGAGAGAAAGAGAAACTCCTTAGGGAGCTAACATTAATTAAATTATCTCTAAAAAGAATGGGTTTCCTAACATATGTATCATATGGAATGTGGCATACATAGGAAAAAAATAACCTGTCATTTTACAATTTACTTTGGAGTCCAATTGGAAAGGTATACATATTCTTTCTCCTTTATTTTGGAGTAATGATTGAATTAAATAACAAATTGGGACGAAGGGTGTAAATATTATCATTATTACCCAACCTTTGTTGTGAAGTGTCACAATGTCTTTTTTATCTTCATAATTTTTCATTTCAAGGCTTGCTATGACTTGAGCCACATTGTCTAAGGAAATGAAACATTGTAATGGGTGTTCTACTTCTGTTTATAAGTGTTTGAAATTTGTTTAGTTCATAGGTTTGTTTATTATTTATTCCCCTTGATGTGTGCTATATCATAAAAGGCTGTTTTTATATATAAATTTTTTAATGGTAATTATCATCATTTTTGTTATAGTTGAATCAAAATTAGATCTGCATGATTAGTAGTTGCTGCATCTTCATCATTATCACAAGTTTAAGATAGGGATTACCCTCATCAATAGCTGTTGCTTCTTCTTCATTGCCAAACTTGATCATCTTGACAAACCTTTTATTTATTTGATTGTACCATATGTATATATTTACTTTTAAGATGGATTCTATTTGATTGTAAGATTTTTATGTCTTTTGATATAAATTAACTAGCTGGTATGCTAACCAAACCGCTTGCTTCTTCAGTTCATTTTCTAATTGTTTACTTTGCCTCCAACACTATCATAATTGGTTGTCTCTCTACACACACACACACACACACACACACATATTGTTTTGTAGGATCCAAGCAAGAAAGAGTTTGAGATGCTTGCTGTGGTATTCTCTTAAATTTTTTACAATATGAACAACTTGCAGTATTGAAGGAATTACTGAATATTTTATATCATTAGCTATTTGTTAATAGGTGTTTGACAACTTTAGAATATGAATAGTTTTAGGTTAAATGGTTAACAATTTTAATTTTGTTAATTTTTGCTTTTTAAATTACTAATAGTGATTTATCATATTAAATTGGTAGTATTTGTATATTAATCAACTACAATGTTATAATGTTATTTATTTTTCTTTCTAATTTATGAGGTTTAATTCAAATAATTTTGAATAAGTACTCTGAAATCAAATTCAATACAAAAGAAATTTGTTTGGGACTCTATAAGGCTAAAGGGATCTTGATGATAATATAAGTTTTGGCCTCTTGTGATATACTTATATTGTGAGCTTTAGTTGCTACAAGTAGTATTGTAGTAACTTAGATATGAAACTCTAGATGTAACACAAACAGTTCAGGATAACAACATTCACTAATATTTGTCTTTTAATTGAAATGGTATTTTTCATAATTGCTTAGCATTCATTATATTTCATTTTTAGTAACTTTCCCATGCATCACATGGGTTAGCGACTAGTATATATAAAAGCAGAGATCTCATGTGGGAAAACATGAGTTTCTGCCATGTGGCGCTCTCTTTGACAAGGAATTTTTTTTCACATAAATTCTTTACTCAAGTGCCACATCAGAGATATTGACTAATTAAAATTCTAAAGATAAAAACTTTTCATTCTCTTAGATTCATTGTATCAAGACTTCCTCAAGTGCTACGTTAGAGATAAGGGCTAATTAAAATTTAAAAGATAAGGACTCTTTATGTTCTTGGGTTCATTGTTTCAAGACTTTCCTCTTTCTCACAAAGCACAAAACTTTTCATGTTTCCACTCACCATTTTCATTTCTTGCACTTCTGCTACTTTATATATACTTATCGGTCTTACCCATAGCCTTTAATCTTCATGCCATAGGTTAGGTGCTTTTTTATTTTGTTTTAGCCCACACAATTTCTTGGTTTCTTTGTAATTTTTGACTACTATTTAGTGTAGTATTGGTATGATCCTTGACTGTAAAAGTAAAAAATTATGATTATTTCGGAGTTTTCTTTGTGAATCAAGATTATTTCAGCTTCAGTTGCAATTATTCAAGAATAGTGTGCAAATGGTGTACAAACTACAATCATATTGTTAGTTCCCTCCATCAAAGCTACAATTAAGTAGTTCTTCACATAATTTTTATGTTCTTTCTCATGTATCTTTTATATAGAGTACTTATCCAACTATTTTTTTGTTTTGTTTTGGTTAGTGTTATTGATTATAGTTGCGGTTTTTTAAGATTAATTTCAAATTATTTAATTTTCTGTTACAGTTTTGATATACGATTGTAAGTTAATCAGTATGCTATACTTCTCTATATAAAGACAAAACTCGTGTAAAATTAATAATACAAGATCAGTTCTCTCAATTTTAGCTTATACTTTTCTTGAATTTTAGCATTCTCTCTCTTTTGTTTTGTTTTGTTTTTTTTTTTTTTTTTTTTTAAAGGATATAAAGGCCCTATTAGAGGCAATTAAAATTGATAGATGGAAGTATATTTAGCCAATTTTTCTTTGTTTGATTACATTCTCTTTATGTTGGTACACAAATAATTTTTTATTTTTTCGTTTAGATTATGAACAAAGTGTTTGAGATTTTGTGGTGAGAATGAAGTGGTTGAGGAAGTGTTCGGTTTTAAAAATAAAGTCTACCTTTTATATATCAAGATGTTATTTTATTATTTTAAATATTAAATTTATACTATGGTATAGATTACTAGAAATTTCTAATAATTGTGCAATTCCAATCTCATATATATAGATTAGTAAAGAAAACCCACTCAATAGTTGGAAATTACTTCTAGGATAAGGAAAAATTAAAAGATATGAATTCAAAAATATTAAACTTCAAAGAATTCAGCAATATTATAGGAAATATCATAAATACAATATAAATAAATTAATATTATATATGGGTCTTAAAAGAATAAAAATCATTTTCAAATGAAATTATTAAGCATCCATATATCGTGTGGGACATTATCTAGTTTGCTATAGAGCTATAAAGATGTATAAAAAATATTCAAAAAAAAAAAAAAAAAACTTAGCATCTTCCATTAAAGTTAGCACTCAAAATACTAACAAAGTTAAACAACCAATATTGTCCAACTCTTAATATATTGAGAATTTCTAAGTCTGAATATACCAATTCTTATATTAGCACAATGGTACATCAATTTATAGATTTGCTTCTCCAAATGTTTAACGCAAAGACAAATTTAAGGCCAGAATATACTAGATAAAATTAGTGAATAAAGCCCCTATCATTTTGTTAAATAAATTAAAGTGGAAAAATCATAAAACAAAATTTAAATAAATATAAAAGAAGAATTGAAGAAGAAATTTGTACCTATCAAGATTTTATAGCCATTTTTGCTTAGATTTAATTTTATATTAAAAAAAAAAAAAAAAAAAAAAAAAAAAAAAAAAAGCCCTCTTTGTTAAGGATGATGGCACAAACTATACGACTGCCATCGTTATATATAGTCTTTATAATGCTAAGAAACCTAATGACATGAGGCTAATTTTTAGCAATAATGGAGATATTTTAAAAACTTCTGGCCCCCACAATTGTACATAGTTTTGCACTTGTCACTAGATCCGTGAAGGTTATCCTAGAAAGCATGGTGTGGCTCCAGGGCCGCCACACTCGCACCCAACTCGGTGTGCGGTGCACGACGCCGCTGGTCGGGTGTTCGTGACACATCTTTTTTTTTTCTTTGTTTTCGGATTTGGGCCGATTCAAGCTGAACTAGGCCAATTACGATGGAAATGGGTACCAAAATGGCTGATATAGCCCAATTCCAACCAAAACGGGCTGCCACCATGTTGCTAGCCTCGATTCTTATGCTTCGTGTGGCCTTGAGAGAGAGAGAGAGAGAGAGAGAGAAGGATGCCACAGCTTCACGTGCACTTATTGGTGAAGGCAGTAAACTAAGCTCCTGAAATTGTGACAAATAGAGCAAGGGAGAAAGTTGTGGATTGTTGATAGATTTTTGAATGGGTGTACGTGAGTCATTTAATATTCTATTTTTGAATAGGTATGTAGCATCGATTCTAAAAATATAGAAAACGTTTCAGCAAAGAAAAAGCCTTCCTTCAAGGGCAAGGGGGGGGGGGATACATTTTTTTGTGAAAACTGTTAAAAAAATAGATATGTATATATATATATATATATATATATATATCTATTCATTTTTGCAAAGTCACGTCTTTTTCCAATATTTATTCTTTATTACATTACAATATTTATACCAGAAGATTTAATCAATGAATTAGAATGAATCAATCGATCCTTTTTTTTTTTATACTATGTTTCTAATGGATACGTTTCTTTTAGATCATGATTATATTTTCTTTTTTAGATTATGATTCCATATTCATAAAATTTATAAGATTTATTTCCAATTTTAGATCTTTCAATAATAACTCCGTATTGGTATAAGAGATAAGAACTTGAAAAGTCAAAAAGATAGAAAATGTTGGAACTCGTGAAAATAGTAAAAATACAGATTTTGATTCTTTGATTTTATCACCTCATTACTTTTTTTTTTTTTTTGAATGAGAATAATTTAATATTATAAATATGTTATTGGGCTAAAATTGGGGTTGGGTAAACATTATAATAATATATATAAATATGCTTTTAAATTTATTAATATATGTTTTCCATTACTCTTAAATTGGTATATGTTTACCATTATATAAAAAGATATGCTTAGCAATATATAAAAAATATAAATAAAAATATTTTTAATAATTTTTTAATTGCCGCATCCTACTACACCTGCACCCTACTTTTTAAAAAATTGTCAAGTCCTGCACCCGCATCCGCACCCGAATTTGAATCCATACCTGTACTTCATAGGGGTTATCACCAAATTTCGCAAAGATATATTAAATTCTACGAGATCTCTGTCAAATATGGTGAAATATTCACCAGACCTCATGCTAAAACTTGTCACTACAAAATGCATGTGCAACATAATGTGCGTCATTGGTCATTTACTAGTTCACCCAAGCAGGCCATGTTGTTCATCTCTTTTCCACAGCTTGTCATTCAATTAAACCAAAATTGGGTTTTCTCTATTATCTTTCTCAGGGAGGCTTAGTTTAGCCCATTTGGTTCACAGTGTAATTAAAAAGAGGCCTACAGCTTAGCTGGAGAGGCCATAGATCAAGCCAATCCACAAACCCTGTATAACATAATGCACACAAAGGAAACATTACAAAAATTTTGTAGTTGATTGTTTCTCAAATTTGTGAAGAAGAAAAATCAAATTTTGTACGTCTATGCAGACATGTTTAACTGATGTGTAGATACTTTGTTCATAGTATTATGATATAAGCTCACCTTAGTTTGTTGATTCGTCTTAAATCCAAGGAAGCATGCAATTGGTAAACCAATGAAATAGAAGGTCGCCAAGTTAACATAAACAGCCAAGTGCTGCCAACCATATCCTCTGGCCACCCCTGCAGTGTCAAAACCAATAGCCTTGAAACTGAAAATGTAAATTTGTAATGATGAGGTAGATAGAGCGTATTGTAGAAAATTGTATGATTCAGACCTGAAATGACAGCTTGCACTGAATCAATGAATATTGAAATTGCAGCAAAGGAGTCATTGAAGCAAATTCCTTAATGATTTAAGAGCTATCATTGAAGAAACTAGCCCATATAGTGTCCAAATGCAATAGCCAAAACAAGTGTGACCCTAACAAGGAGAGAGAGCTTTAGACTCACACCAATGGCATTCTTTGCCCGGTTGGGATGGCCTGCTCCCAACTCATTTGACACTCTTGTGTTGTCACAATAAGTTAATTTTTTTCAATATTTGGAACATATCGGAGAAAAGACAAAGTTTTCCTCTAAACTAGTTTGAAGAATCTCTTCCAAAAAATTATGTGGCTTTTAGAGACCATCCACATGTACTTAATCACAGGCCTTGTTAAGTCTTCTTAACAAGACGCATGACTATTAAAATATTCATGTGATTAAAAGTACACATTGATGGTTATTTCAATCATAGCATAAATAGTGGTTTGGAGGAATTTTCCTTTTAAGTTTTGTCAACGGAAAAGGAAATGCAGAGCTTAAAAAGAATAAGACAACTTAAAACGAAGGTATTATACAACCTAACCTTGCAGCAGCATTGAGACCATATGAGATCATGAAAGCGAGAGCATCTGTATTCACGCTAAAGTTTTAATCCAAAAAAGAATTATTAAAGGGGAAAATGACCATGAAGCTTACCACATAGCAATCAATGAAGTGGTTGTTTCTGAGTTTTGCAACAATCTCGCTAAGAGAACCAGAATCTCGAAAGCCCAGTACTCCAAACTGACAAATTTTTCTAATTGGAGGACTTGTGAAAGTTATAAGGTCATGACTGTGCTTATGATACCATGTCTTAGGGCTCAACTTATGTACTGGGGTAATTTTGGTCATAATGCTAATTTCAGTATGGATCGGGTTGTTTTAGCCTGTTTAATTTGAGATCAGTTTGGAATTTCATTTGGCCATGGTATATCACTAATATAAAGAAAAATTTCTGAAATTCAGAACACTTCATCAATCATTGGTGAGTGTTTAGTTCATATTTTCTATCTTAACAAGATTGCCTCATATTTTGTCATTCTAAAATATATTCTCATATCAAAATAAGCTATGTCACAGTTATTTATTTATTTATTATTTATTTTAATTACTAAAAAAAAGCATAATCATTAAGAATAGCAAACATAATAGAATTAAAAGCACTTACCATACCATTGCTGCAGAGAGAAGGGCTAGTTTCAAGCTTGGAAGAATGTATTGGATTGATTCCAATGAAAATCCCCCCAATGTATGCTCAAATTTCTTTGTACAAGTCACATACGTGGGCAACATAAGGACTGATAGCCATAATGAAACTGAAGCTGCCAATGGAGCTCCCACAAAACTGAGAGATGTTCGGTGTACTAAAGCATACGCAATGCCAATATGAATAACCAATGGTAGACCTGTGAATATGACCAGGGGCCACAAAATAGATTGTGTTTAAAGAAACCTCAAGATGTTTTGCAGGAAGCCATATGCAAATAATCCAGGAATGAGAAACCTTATATAGTGAGCAGCCATCTTTGCAATCTCAGTTTCTTGATGAAGTAAGATTAGTATAGGTTCTGTATAGAAACAGATAATGGATATGATGAAAGAGAAGAGGAAGAATATGATACAAGAAGATTGTAGATAAATCCCCAACAGTCTGTATACTTTTGCTCCAAATCCTTGGCTGTAGAGTGTCTCAAGTGATCCACTTAACCCAATCTAGAATGAAAAAACAAATAATTAGTATAATGTAAGAGTCAACTATGGAGTATCATTGAATAGTTAGCCTTCAATTGAAACCACGGTTCGGTTTGGTTTCGTTTCGGGAGGACAAAATCAGTTTCGGTCGAAACCGATTGAGCAGCAATATGTCTTAATCATGAACCAGAATAACAAGTATGGTGGTGAGAAAATGTTTATTGCAATGAGAAAAACCATTGCAATAACATTAGAGTCATTGCAATAGTTGATACCATGTCTTAGGGCTTAACTTATGTATTGGGGTAATTTTGGTCATAATGCTAATTTCAATATGGACCGGGTTGTTTTAGCCTGTTTAATTTGAGATTAGTTTGGAATTTCATTTGGCCATGGTATATCACTAATATAAAGAAAAATTTCTGAAATTCAGAACACTTCATCAATCATTGGTGAGTGTTTAGTTCATATTTTCTATCTTAACAAGTCTGCCTCATATTTTGTCATTCTAAAATATATTCTCATATCAAAATAGGCCATGTCACAGTTATTTATTTATTTATTATTTATTTTAATTATTAAAAAAAGCATAATCATTAAGAATAGACAAAATAGAATTAAAAGCACTTACCATACCATTGCTGCAGAGAGAAGGGCTAGTTTCAAGCTTGGAAGAATGTATTGGAATGATTCCAATGAAAATCCCCTCCATGTATGCTCAAATTTCTTTGTACAAGTCACATACGTGGCCAACATAAGGACTAATAGCCATAATGAAACTGAAGCTGCCAATGGAGCTCCCACAAAACTGAGAGATGTCTAGTGTACTAAAGCATATGCAATGCCAGTATGAATAACCAATGATAGACCTGTGAATATGACCAGGGGCCACAAAATAGATTGTGTCTGAAGAAACCTCAAGATGTTTTGCAGGAAGCCATATGCAAATAATCCAGGAATGAGAAACCTTATATAGTGAGCGGCCGTCTTTGCAATCTCAGTTTCTTGATGAAGTAAGATTAGTATAGGTTCTATATAGAACCAGATAATGGATATGATGATAGAGAAGAGGAATGATATGATACAAGAAGCTTGTAGATAAATCCCCAACAATCTGTATACTTTTGCTCCAAATCCTTGGCCACAGAGAGTCTCTAGTGATCCACTTAACCCAATCTAGAATGAAAAAACAAATAATTAGTATAATGTAAGAGTCAACTATGGAGTATCATTGAATAGTTAGCCTTCAATTGAAACCACAGTTTGGTTCGGTTTCGTTTCAGGAGGACAACGTCAGTTTCAGTCGAAACTGATGGAGTAGCAATATGTCTTAATCATGAACTAGAATAACAAGTATGTCGGTGAAAAAAATGTTTATTACAACGAAAAAAACCATTGCAATAACATTAGAGTCATTGGAATAGTTGATACAAGATGTTGCAATAAAATTTGAGGTAATAGGTTTATGCAACAAAATTTTTTGTTGCAATAAACTCCAAATATTTTAATAATAACTTTGATGCAATGATATATATATATATATATTGTTGCAATAAACAATTTACTATTTTGAAAATCTTGTAAGTATAAGCTATTACTTCACGAAACTTGTTGTAATAGATTGCAAATAATTGACCAAAATAAATCGGATTAAATTACTGCAATGATATCTTCATTGTAATAGATAATTAATTCATTTTGTCACTGCAATTGACTATGAAATAATTGATACCAAGTTATTGCAACAATATATTCATTGTAATTACGTGTTTGTCATTGCAATAGATTGTAAAAGAATTAATATCAAATTATTGCAATGGTAACTTTGATGCAATAAGCTATTAATTCGAAATTTTCATTGCAATAGATTGTAAAAACAATTGGTATCAATTTATTGCAACGATTCTTTCATTTTAAGTTAATGCAACAATTTTTCCTAATATATTAAAGCTTCTATTGCAGCTGAAAATTATAAGTTATTGCAACTTATTATTGATGATGCAATAATTTAACATTTTTATGTTACTATTGCAACAATTTTAACTTGTAGATGTGATATTTTGTCTAAAACTACTATATACATATTTTGTTGTATTAACACTTGATGTAATAGACATTTTTTGTTGTAGTGTATTCTCTGAACTTCTTGCTTAATTTCTAAACAGATGAGCGTTTAATTATTACTCTCTTTGAAATCTTTGAAGGTATAATATGAAGCTGCTTAATTTAAGATTTTAAGAAAATGAAGGAAAACTAGATAAATAAAAGAAATGAAAGACATGAACATGATAGATCGAAAGAGTTACCATGACAGTGAGGCTTGCGACAACTGCCCACGAGTTTGCAAGAGTTGCACCAGCAAGCTCGAGCTCTCCAAGTTGGCCGGCGAACATGGCAGATAGTTAGATATTAAGGTTATTAAGTAGCAGAAAACATTGGTGAGAATCATTGGTAGGGAAAACAACAATTGGGTCTTGGCCTCTACCACATCCAACACATTCATACAACACCCTCTATTTGTTTCTTCTTCTTCTTCTTCTTCATTGTGATGGTGATCGCTAGCCTCCACCAAGGGTGTAGCACTATCTGAACTTGTGTTTGGTGACATATTTGGTTTAAGAATTTTTGTTTTTCTTCTACAACCTCTTCTCCATATAATCTTCTTAAATACATGTCAGTCTTACTAGGATTTTGACATGGTCGTGCGGCCCAATCCAATAAACAAATCACCGATTTTCACAATGAATTAAACCTTGAGGGAGACAAGAAACTAGGAAAGACAAATAAATCATAATGCTGTGCTGATTTTCTTATCCAGAGGAAAATCCCGTCGCGCCACTCGATCCTGAAGTTGTTTTTTTCTTGTTTTTTAATGAAACATTGATGCAATGTGAGATTTTTTTTTTTAACAATGAAAAAATAAATAATATTCATTTTGTTGACTATAACATTTTGCTTTGTACCTATCCTTTATTTTGGAGGAAACAATGAAAAAATCTCTAATTAAGGCTTACAAAGATTGATCAAACTTTCTTTTTATTGAGAAATAATTTAGAAATACTTTATAACTACAAAGATAGGTGTAACTTAATTGACATTTTTTTGTATTTCTAACAAAAATCTTTAGGATTCAATTATTCAAATCTCTTTCTCCATGGTAACTTAGAAAGAAAAAAAAAATCAATGGAGTTGAAAAATGCATGTGGCTTTGAGGAAAACCGTTATTAAAAGATATGGGAATAATGGTCCTATTCCATTATAACTTCAATTATTTCCATCCACTTAATTGTACAATGACTTCGATTAATACCATCCACCTAAAATGAGGGAAAGGGAAAACATCATTGTCAAAAAAAGTTACATTACAATTGCAGTTTGCATGTAAAATGTTTGCATTTGCACAAAAGAGATTTAACACCAATCATATGCATCAATTCTTTGTGGACTATTGGAGGATTTCCTATAGTTTGAACTTTGAACTCGGAAGGCCGCAAATCAAGAGTTTAGTTTTGTTTATGACACTTCATTTTTGTGCTTAGGAAATAAAGGTTTTTCTTTTTTTTTAAATCTTCCTTCTCTTGGAAGTTTTTATGCTGTGTTTATATCGGTTTTCCCCCTTCTATTTTGCGTCAGTATAAAATAGAATTGCTTAGTATATTATTTTAAATATATTGATTTTAGAATAAGTTTAATTTGCGTTTAAGCAATTGAGAGATGTAATGGAGGAGATTTAGGAATTGGCTTTTGCAATTATGTATAGTAATGGTAAAAGATATTGATGGATGGGGCATAAACAAATGCATTTTTGAATCCTCTATCACAAATGCAAAAACAAAACTCGTTATAGACGAGTGTCACATATTATATTTACACAATTATATATAACCATATTTATTACTACATGACAAAATTGTCACAAAACTTGTTGTATGCATATGTTCTCTTTACACATTTTATTTTTGTTATTTTATGACTGACTAACTCCATGACAATCCGCTCATTTACACCAACACCATAAATCAACTAAATGATTCCATGGTTTAACCCAAAAATAGGTGGGCCTCTTAACTCCCATTTGTTTTCCAAAGAAAACTAACTGTGGCACATTGTTGGCCTTTAGTTGATGGCATCAGTACTATACAGTACTTAAATTGGGCAAACATTTCATTCTTTGAAAAACTTTATGGAACAGAGGTAATCAATTCATTCTTGTGGAATGGAGCTACTGACAAACCCTATGCTACCAGGATTACTTGGTCTAACATCAATCCTCCTTAAAAAGAGTGTTGGTTGGATCTTTGCAAGAACATGGCAGCCATTATACGGTCCATATGGAGGCTATTTGCAACATTAGGTTCTATTTGGGAGGTTACAACTCTTGATAGATTCTTTATGAATCCTAGTTGGTGTTTACTCTATCCAAATGCTAAAGTGTTGCACTTAACCAGGTGTCATTCGGACCATTGCCCCGTGTTGATGGAAACCAATCCTAAGAGGCAGTTGCATCTCGCAAGGCCATTTAGATTCCAATCCTTTTGGCTGTCTGATCCCTCTTTTCCGAGTGTGGTTAACAAGGCTTGGCAGCAGCCGAGGAGGCTTATGGAAGCAATAGATGATTTTTCCAGGCAAGCCAGTTTATGGAATAAAAATCAGTTCGGTAATATCTTTCAAAAAAAGAAAAGAGTTTTGGCCCGACTTGATGGGGTGCAAAGGTCTTTAGCCAACCAGCCATCTTCCTCTCTAGTAGCATCGGAGAAATATCTTTGTAAGGAGCTGGATGTTGTTCTGGAGCAAGAGAGGGATCATTGGGCTCTGAAATCTAGAATAAATTGGATGATCTTGGGAGATAGAAACACTTCTTTTTATCACATTTCAGCTCTAGCTCATAGGAAGCGTAATTTTATCACTGCAATTAAGAATGATGCGGGGGTCTGGTTGACAGAGGAAAGAGAGGTTGCAAATCACTTCAGAGAAGGTTTTATTAAAATCTATACTACTTCCCAAGTGGTAGCAACTCGTGATTTCAGTTATAATGTGCAGTGGCAGCCTAAGCTTTCAAGCGATGAGAAGATTAGCATCAGCCACATGGTGACAGAGGAGGAAATTAGAGCTGCCCTCTGGTCTTTAAAAGCCTTCAAAGCCCCCGATCTGGACGGGCTGCATGCAGGATTTTTTTAGAGATTTTGGCTGGTTGTAGGAAGGTCGGTGAGTGAAGAGGTGCTTGCTATTTTTAGAGAGAAAAAAATTCCGGATTATCTGAATAGTTCGAACATTGTTCTAATCCCTAAGACCCAAGGGCCGGAGTCTATTGGTAGTTACCGCCCTATAAGCCTATGCAATTCAGTGTATAAGATAGTTTCCAAGATCTTGGTTGGTAGGATTAGGCCCTTTTTGGATCAACTTGTTTCTCCCTGTCAAGCAGCTTTTATTCCAGGTAGGAGGGGAGTGGACAATGCTATTGTGGTGCAGGAGATTATCCATACCATGGAGAGAGCTAAGGGGAAAGGTGGTTACATGGCTCTAAAAATTGATTTAGAGAAGGCTTACGACAAGCTTGAATGGAGCTTCATTAGGGGTATGTTGAGTCGCTACAATTTTTCGGACAATATTATTGATATTATAATGAGCTGCATTTCTTCTGTTTCGACTTCAATTCTATTTAATGGAAGGAGCCTTAATCCGTTTAAGCCTTCTAGAGGCATAAGACAGGGAGATCCGCTATCCCCGTACATTTTTATCTTGTGTATGGAATTTTTAAATCAGCTCATTCAAGAGAAGTGTGAGGCTAAAGTTTGGTGTCCAATCAAGGCGTCTAGAAGTGGTCCGGCCTTCTCTCATCTTTTCTTTGTGGATGACCTGGTTTTCTTCACTAAGGCGAATGCCGAAAATTGCAACGCCATTAGGGAGGTCCTTGATACCTTTTGTGGGTACTTCGGGCAGACTGTGAGTGAGTCTAAATCCAGGGTTTATTTTTCGCCGAATATAGATCCTGATGATAGGGAGGCTTTGAGTGACATCCTTGGATTCCGTCAAACAGAGTGTCTAGGGAAATATCTGGGCTTTCCTATCAAACATAAAGGAAATAATAACCAGGATCTTGGTTTTGTTCTGGATAGAGTGAAGTGTAAGCTTGCAGGTTGGAAGGCCAACCTCCTTTCTATGGCCAGGAGAGCAGTGTTGATTCAAGCTTCGTCTTCAGCTATTCCAGCTTATATTATGCAGTGCAACTTACTGCTTGGGAAGGTGTTAGATGGTGTTGATAGAGTTAATAGAAATTTCCTGTGGGGATCAACTGAAGAGAAGGGGAAAATGCATTGGGTGGACTGGAAGAAGGTCACAAGAGCTAAAGAAGAAGGGGGATTGGGGCTTCAAACAGCCAAGGGAAGGAATACAGCATTGTTAGCAAAGCTAAATTGGAGATTCCACACTGAAGATAAGGCCCCTTGGGCAAAGGTTTTGAGGATGAAATATTGCAATCCCCAGAGACTTAGTTCGAGAAATGCGAGTAAGTTGCCTAGCTCTAGAATTTGGAAGGGAATGATGCGTGGAGAAGAAATTTTTAATAAAGGCACCAAGTGGCTTCCGGGTTTTGAAAGTAAGCTAGATTTTTGGAATGATAATTGGACCAATCATGGTCCCCTAAGAAAAATCATTTAGGGCCTTTGTCTAGAGAGGCCGCCAATCTAAAGATAAAGGAGGTGGTGGATTATTTTGGAAGATGGGATTGGTCTTTAATCCAAATGAATTTTCCGGAGGAAGTTTTCAATGATATAAAGGCCATTCCAATCGCCTTTTCTGCCAATTTAGAGGATAGATTGGCCTGGAAGTACTCGGCTAAGGGTGATTTTGAGATTAAGAGTGCTTATGGTTGGCCACGGACTCCTTGAGGGATGCCCCATTTAATGGGAAGTGGATTTGGAAGCTGAAAATTATGCCTAAAATTCAAAATTTTGTCTGGAAGTGTATGCACCATAGCATCGGGGTCAATCAGTGTTTAGCGACTAGAGGTCTGCAAGTTGATGCCTATTGCCCTCGGTGTCATGTTGAGGCAGAATCCATCTTGCACATGCTGCGTGACTGCCCCGTAAGTAAGAATGTGTGGCTGCACTTGGGCAGGCGAGTAGCCAAGCACAACTTCTTTTCTTTGAGCCTTCAGGATTGGCTTATCTCTAATGCCACATCTAACTCTTATTACCATCTGGGTCCTCTGCCTTGGAGTCTTATTTTCTTGTTTGGTATTTGGCTGCTTTGGAAGGATAGGAACCTTTGCATTTTCAATCAAAAAAATCCAAATCCCAATCTAGGCAAAGAAGTGGTGGATTGTGCTTCGGAGTTCTTTTACTGTGCGAACAACGGCCTGGTTACCAAAAGGACAGTTATAAGGAGCGTCAGATGGGAGAAACCGATGGCTGGCTGGCTCACCTTGAACACTGATGGCTCGGCAACAGGTAACTCCAGTCTAGCAGGTGGAGGTGGGCTTATAGAGATGAAAATGGGGATTGGGTGACAGGTTTTGCAAGGAGAATTGGGAGTACTAATAGTTTCTTGACAGAACTATGGGTGCTTCGCGATGGGCTGCATTTGTGTCTTTAAGCTAATGCGTGCTCTGTTATTATTGAGGTAGATGCTAAAGCCATTGTGGATGCTTTTAACTCTCCCACATCTTATGATGCTTTTGTCTCGCCTATCATGGAAGATTGCAGACTTATGGCTAACCGGATTCCTCAGAGAAGATTTAGGCATATATACAGGGAAGCTAACAAGTGCGCAGATTTTTTGGCTAGATTAGGCCTTCTGCTTGACAGTGAGTTTGTTGTGTTTTCCAGTCCTCCTGTGGACTTATCTAGCTTGTTGGAGGCTGATGCCGTTGGGCTGTTTGTAAATAGGCTCTGTCCTGCCCCCGTCTTTGCTGTTTAGTTTGTTAATGAATTTTCCCTTCAACCAAAAAAAAAAAAAAAAAAAAAATCTTGACGGCTCATGGGGCTGGAGAAAATCCTCCATTTGTTGAGATAAAAAGTGGGAAAAGGAGATCAAATCCTTTACTAACATTACAATTGGAAAATTTAATGAGAATTTATGTATGACAGACACAGACACAGACACTGACACTGCCAGTGCCAGTACATCGTCAGCTAAATTGTTTTCTTTCATACCAATTGGACAATGGTATGGCCACCAGCCAGGTCAGAAAAGTCGGTATGCATGTATTCAAGATAAATTGTTTGACATCCAAATTGCATGCTTGGATAAGTTGGAGTGAGCTAAGAGCTAACACTTTCTAAAATTTCACTTTTTTTATTTTATTTATTTTCCTAGCTTAAATTCTAAGCAAAATAAGCTGTTGAAAATAACCTCATCCTTCACAAGAAGGCTGTTGAATTGAGCAAACCTCAAAATAACTGGTATAAGATTGTGTGGTTTACAAATAATATCCCCAAGCACTCCTTTATTTATTTGGTCGGCCATTCAAAACAGGCTCTCCCCACTAAAGATAACCTTGCTGTGGATTGTGGTCTCTGTTGGAGCAAGCCGGAAGCAAGGGACCACTTAATTATTTTTTGAGTGCTCTCTCTCCGAGAGCACAAAATGTGTCTTACCAACGAGTCTATTAGGGACTGGAACTCTGAAATGGTTTGGGCTGTGCATAAGCCCGGAGGTCACAATTTCCAGCAAGGTTGTTTGTAAGCTTGTTTGGTGTGGGATTGTTTGCACATGTGACACGTGGGCTGATAGAATTTGCTAGAATCAATGAGAGAAGGATGAGAACAAAATTTTAAAAACAACTTCAACAATGAATGAGACCCACCACTTTTTGTTTAAAAAAATAATAATAAAACTGGTTTTAAATTGGTTTTCCAAACAGGCTCGTGTGCAATCAAGATCAGCTGGTGCAAACAGTTCTATTCGAGATTGTCTTGTACGAAAGAAGAACATTAAGGATACCAATATTCAAAGCAGAATTCTTAATACCCTTTGGATCATCATCCCCATACTCTCTGTTTGATTTTAGCTGTTAGTCTAGCCCTCTTTTGTGTTAGTATTTGCTAGTGCGTAGTCGGTCAGCTTTGGCTGCAGGTATAGTTTTGTTTCCTTCTGTGTTTTCTTGTTTTGTCTGCTCATGCAACTGTACCACAGTGCTTTGATCATGAAATATTTTCATTGTTCATTAAAATAAATTTAAAAGTAAGAATTATATCACTTCAATGGTATGTACGATCACCCTCATTTGGTCTTAATCGTTCTCATGGTAGACGGAGGGTCTGATTGATTGGAGAAGTGAAAAAGTGAGAGGATAAAAAAATTTTGGTTTGGTAGAGGTGGAAAAGTAAAAATGTGAAAAACTCTTTTGTTTGGATGAAAAAAAAAGTAAGAGTATAGAAAATGTAGTTTATATAAATTTACTAATATACCCTTGTTACATAATAGTTAAGAAATAGATTTATTTATACTCATTAAATAATATAAAATTTTACATTACACAAATTTTTATTATTTTTCTTTATTATTATATATAATATAAATTTTTTGGGCAATAAAAATTGTATTATGTATTAACTTTGCTGGGAAGAAAAATGTGGGCAACAAAGTTTTGAATATATAAGTTCAACAATTTTTATATACTAGGCAGAAAAGATCGTTAAAATCGTGGCAACATCATAAAAAACATGGGCAAAATTAATATTGCTAAGCCAAGGATTTTAACTTGAGTTAATACTGGGCAGAAAATTAATATTGCTAAAAAAAATAAAAAATAAAAAAACCCAAAAACAAAGAAAATTAAGTTCAGATTATTATTGATAGAAGGAAAAAGAAAAAAAGAAAAAGAAAAACAGATGTTCTGATTATTACCGTTGAGGTTTGAAGATGCATGTAAAGAGGAGTTTGAGAAGATTGATGATAAGAGTTGGGAAAGTGGGAATTAGGTGGGGTAGGTGAAATTGTAAGAGCAAAAAAGGAGGGTTATTTTTGTCTTTCTCTCTCAACAGAAATTTTCACCCCTGTTTTCTCTCCATTTCGGAGAGGCAAATTTTGTGTCGGCCTAGGTGTAAAATGCCTCGCCCCACCTAAAACTTTCATTTCCTTCCCTCCTTATCAAACAATGTTTTTTTTTTTTTTTTTTTTTTTTTTTTTTTTTTTTTTTTTTGTAGATAACAATAAAAGCCAAACTATTTTATTAGTTAGTAATGTTTCCAAACTATTTAGGAAACTAGCAACTCGAGTCTTTTAAACTCAATTTCACTGTAGCAAATCGAGTTTAAGAGCCTTAATTTTTGTGTGTTGGGAATGCTAAGGTGGACTAAAAGATCTACGTGGAACTCAAGTCTTTAAGACTCGATTTCCTATTCACCATCTTCTTCCTTTGTTCTTTTTCTCTCTCTTTTTTTTTTTTTAAATTTTAGTTTCTCTCCATTTGCTGTCCAGAAATATTTTTTGTTGTGGGTTTGTGTTTTCTGGGTCTGTTAGTGTTTTCTGGGTTGATGTTTTGGGTTTTTTTTTTCTTTTTTGGTTGGTTTGCTTGTGTTTTCTGGGTTGCTGCTCTGTGCTATTCTGGGTTTCTACATTGGTCGGTGTTGAGTTTTCTTTTATGGGTTGCTGCATTCTGTGATTTCTTCCCGCATTTTGTGATTTGTGGTGGAGGGAACTCGAGTCTACTCGAGTTCCACATGGATTAAAATACTCCACCTCAGTTATGCACTAATGGAAATCGAGTCTTTAAAACTTGATTTGCTACAATGAAATCAAGTCTAACATACTCGAATTGTTAGATACCAAAATAGTATCAAACCCTGGCTAACTAATAAAATAGTTTGACTTTTATAGTTATTTTCAAAAAAAAAAATCCCCAAACAACATACAAACCTATTTTCTCTTCTATTTTTTCTCCATTATTTTCTATCCATCATATTTTACTTTCAACCAAACATACCTAGACACTGTCATGAACTCAATACCTTTAACACTACATTAGAGGTATATTGCTAGAATTATAGTTAAATGATTAAATTTACTATTTTTAAATCGTTTAAACTTTTAATTCCATCTATAATTTATTAAATATTATTCGAGGTTGGTATTGCAGGACTTAAAAAACAAGAAACATAGCTCCAGTCATGTGGACCTTCAGTTTTTTTTTTTTTTTTTTTAAGCTATGGCCGAAAATATCACTCTCTATCTTTGATTTTTTTTTTTTTTTCTTTCTTTCAATTTGTTTCTCTCTTTTGTGGTGGTGATGGGTTTTATGCTAGTTGTGGGTGGGGTGGTAATGGGTTTTGTGGCTGGTTGTGGGTGTTGTTGTGCTGGGTTTTATGGCTGATTGTGGGTGTGGTGGTGATGGTTTTTTTTTTCTTCCGACTAGTATATATAGGTTCTCTTTCCTTTTCACCTGTGGATCGTGGACCGCAGCTAAGATTTGATCCGGTTTTGGATCATGGATCGTGGTTGGATCGTTGCTGATAATTTTTTGTTTTGTTTGGGTCTTAGTTGATTTGGTGTTTTTGGTCGATTTGGTGGGTTTTGGGTTTGTGATTTGTGTTGAGGTTATGGGTGGTGGTGCTATGGCAATGGGTGTGGCAGTGGGTTTTGGTTTCTGCAGTGGGTTTCTGATGGGGGTGGTGGCTGGCGATGTCTATTGTGGTGAGGGTGGGTTTTGTTTGGAAAAAGAGAAATACACAGAGAAAGAGAAGGGAAGAAAGAGAGAGAGGAAGAGATGAGATTGATAATAAAAAAGAATTACAAAATAATATTTTACTGAAGAGGTGAAAATTATAAAATTTTTGCTGTAGGAAAACTAGATAAATAAAAGAAATGAAAGACATGAACATGATAGAAAGAGTTACCATGACAGCGAGGCCTGTGACACCTACCCACGAGTTTGCAAAAGTTGCACTGGCAAGCTCGAGCTTACCAAGGTGGCCAATGAACATGGCAAATATTAAGGTTATTAAGTAGGGGAAAACATTGGTGAGAATCATTGGTAGGGAAAACAACAATTGGATCTTGTCCTCTACCACATCCAACACATTCTTACAACACCCCCTATTTGTTTCTTGTTCTTCACTGTTATGGTGATCGCTAGCCTCTAACGAGGGTGCAGCACTCTCTGAACTTGTGTTTGGTGACGTATTTGGTTTAAGAATTTTTGTTTTTCCTCTACAACCTCTTCTCCATATAATTTTCTTAAATACTAGTACCCCTGTCCTAGTTTGTTTGTCCTCTATTTCATTTTGGAATGTCCCAAAATATTGTCTTATTTCTAAAAATAAAAGTTATTAATTTACTAATATTCCTATTATATCCCTAATTTATTTTCAAAACTATTTGAAAAGAAAACTAACAAATATTTAAAAAATAAATCTAATTGTGGCACCTTTTTAGTTGCCTCATTAAGAATAACTCTTAAAAAAAAAGTTAATAAATTTATTTAAGGGTAGTTTTGTAAGCTTATACATTTTTATAAAGTAGACAAGACAATAAATGATGTTCTTTTAAAAAGATCGACTTTTCAAACAGGACAAACAAAATGGAACGGAGGGAGTACATGTCACTCTTACTAGAATTTTGACGGACATGTCAGTCTTACTAGGTTTTTGACGAATTGAGATTAGTTGCTTATGGTAATTGATGCATTTGGTATGGTACCTATTCTTTATTTGGGAGGAAACAATGAAAAATCTCTAATTAAGGCTTACAGATCCAATACGATTTTGACAGATCCAATCCAATAAATGCCTCACTTAATCCGAAAGTTGTTTTTTTCTTGCTTTTTTAATGAAACGTTGATGCAATGTGAGATTTTTTTTTTTTTAATGAAAAAATAAATTATTTTCATTTTGTTGACTATAACATGTTGCTCTGTACCTATCCTTTATTTGGGAGGAAACAATGAAAAAATCTCTAATTAAGGCTTAAAGAGATTGATCAAACTTTCTTTGTTTGTTTTTAGACCCCTCAAAAACACAATCAGATTAACCTATGTAATTAGCCAAGTGATTAACTTAGTCAAATTAACAAATCTAGGTTAACACAAATATATCATACCATGTAAAGCAGTGGAAATATAAATAACACAATGATATGATGACCCAGGAAACCACACGGTAAAAATTTGGGGAGGATTTAACCTAGCTATCCTTAAGGTAAACCTGAATCCACTATGAAAGAATCAAAGTTTTACAATAGTGACTTAGACCACTAACATCCTATTGCTACCCACTAGTAGAAACTTATTGACACAATCACGTGCAAGCTCCGAGACCACGGACTCCTTCTTTCTTGGATTCTCTAGCAAATACAAGCACACCCGCTTGTGTTTCTTTAAGCTCTTTAGTGTAGCAACTGAATGATCATCAAGTTCTTGAACGAATCTCCTCTTGATAACCCTAAGCTTGTGTAAAGGAAAGCTCCTCACAGATCTCACAAGAGATTTACACAAACAGCAATTTGAGCAACCTGTAAAACGTGGCTAGGGTTTGCCTTATATACCTGGGGCAAAAATATAAAACTCTAAGCGTTTTAATGAGCTAGGGCTGAGTTGGAATTCTGCAGAAAAACGCATTCTGCTCGAATTTCGATTGATCGAGCCTAAGCTTCAATCGATCAAGCCAGGCCGAAATGCAATATTAATTCTACATCAGCTCAAATCCAACTTTACATGAAAGACACAACTTTGAGCAAGTCTAAACAAGACTAAACAACCTATTTTGATCATGGTTTGCCAACAATACACATTAAAGTTCTAAATACATTAGTTCCTAAGTCTTTAGAACCTAACATTCTTTTTATTGAGAAATAATTTAGAAAGAGATTAAATTTTATAAGGATATGGTGTAAAACTCATGTTTTATACCATCCAATAAATGATTCACCTCAGCATTTTACTTAAAATTCAATACATCTTACCACACCTAATAACATCTCAATAAATTCCCAATTTGGTTGGATTTATATATGGATATTAGAATTGATTGTGTTTATTCTTAAATATGTGATAAGATGATATGACATGTAGCATGTTGGGTAACTCATTTAGAGATACTTTATAACTGCAAAGATAGGTGTAACTTAATTGACATTTTTTAGTATTTCTAACAAAAATCTTCAAGATTCAATTATTCAAATCTCTTTCTCCATGGTAACATAGAAAAAAAAATCAATGGATTTGAAAAATGCAAGTGGCTATTAAAACCGTTATTAAAAGACATGGGAATAAAGGTCCTATTCCGTGACAACTTCAATTATTTCCATCCACTTAATTGTACAATGACTTCGATTAATACCATCCACCTAAAATGAGGGAAAGTGAAAACATCGTTGTCAAAATAAGTTACATTAAATATACACCACTGCAAGTTTCTTTAAAAAAAACTTTCTCCCCTCTTCCCGCGTGTGTGTGTGTTAGTTAATAGTTAGTATTCTTAAAAAAAAAAAAAAAAAAAAAAAAAAAAAAAAAAAAAAGAGCTACATTACTATTACAATTTGCATGTAAACTGTTTGCATTTGCACAAAAGAGATTTAACACCAATCATATGCATCAATTCTTTGTGGACTATTGGAGGATTTCCTATAGTTGGAACTTTGAACTTGGAAGGCCACAAATCAAGAGTTTAGTTTTGTTTATGACACTTCATTTTTGTGCTTAGGAAATAAAGGTTTTTTTTTTTTTTTGGTAATAATCTTCTTTCTCTTGGAAGTTTTTATGCTGTGTTTATATCGGTTTTCCCCCTTCTATTTTGCGTCAGTATAAAATAGAATTGCTTAGTATATTATTTTAAATATATTGATTTTAGAATAAGTTTAATTTGTGTTTAAGCAATTGAGAGATGTAATGGAGGAGATTTAGGAATTGGCTTTTGCAATTATGTATAGTATTGGTAAAAGATATTGATTGATGGGGCATAAACAAATGCATTTTTGAATCCTTTATCACCAATGCAAAAACAAAACTCGTTATAGACAAGTGTCATAGATTATATTTACACAATTATATATATCCATATTTGTTACTACATGACAAAATTGTCACAAAACTTGTTGTATGCATATAGGTACCGATTGGGTATTGATTATTGCGTCCACATTTTGCGTCGAAACACGTTTCATGCCCCTTTTTTAAAAAAAACCAACGCCCATTGCGTTGTTCATGGGACATGAACAGTGCAAATAGGAATATCTATAGTAACCCCTTAGTGAACAGTAACTTTTTTATTGTTTTCATTTTTTAGCAAAATAAGCTTTATCCAAACTCACCCATATTCTCTTTACACATGTTATTTTTGTGATTTTATAACTGACTAACTCCATGACAATCCGCTCATTTACACCTACACCATAAATCAACTAAATGATTCCATGATCTAACCCAAAAATAGGTGGGCCTCTTCCCCCCCCCCCCCCCCCCCCCCGATGCTTTAGAGTGGAAATACTTCATGTTTTTGTCTCCAAGCCTAAGCCATTGAACCTTTGCTCGCTGTTGCCACATAATCTCCTCACTATCCAAAAGGTCATTAATCTCCCTTCTTAGCTTATTGACTTCTCTTCCCATACTACCATATGTGTCTCTTGCTACCATATTGTTAAGAGCCTTTTTTTTTTTTTTTTTTGGATCTGCTTTGGTACCTTTCCAAAGGTGGCCAAATTCCACCTCTTTAGCTCAGTTGCACACTAATTGAGTCTCTAGGCCATACCACAAGGGGTATTTTGATTTCTACTATTTTCCTAGGCAACCTTAATTATGTCCCTGCATTCTCTCTTTTTTATCCACATTGCTTCGAAGTGAAACTGGTGTTTTCTAGGATGCCAAGAAGTAAAGGAATCTGGGACTAGCAGAGCAAAGTGATCAGATGTGGAGTCCACAATGTGGTGGACTCAAACCTCCTTGTATTTTTCAATCCAATCTTGTGTTGCCAAAGCCCTATCTAGTGTTAGATAAATTCTGTCATCCCCTTCCTGCATATTACACCATGTAAAGTCTAAACCAGTCAAGGGTGTCAAAATCGGGATTCTATGTAAGATCGTGGGAGGTAGGTAGGATCATAAATCGTAGAATCAGATCGTAGATTGTAAGATCCTATCTATATTCAGATTTTAAGCAAAAAACCTATTGATAGTGACTTTGTATGTTATATAATCACTTAAAATATGAATCCGTCCATTAAAAAAAAATTGTATCATAAAATGTAATTTGCATGCACTACATCGTTCTTATGTCATTCTAACAAAAAAAGAAATATATATATATATAACTTTTGACATAATGTATCTAAAATGTTCAGTACATGTTTAATTAGCAACTAAGTACCAAAATATTATCTACACATATGGAAAATGTTTTCCAAATTTTAAGTTCCAAATCCAAAATAAGTTAGGCTAGTTAGCATATAAAAACTAGCTAACTACAAATTTACAATATGTAATCCAAAAGAGAATTCTCAATCTAAGGTAAACTGACTAATTACAAATATGAAATCCAAAAGAGAATTCTCATTTTAAGGTTCTTCTAATCTAATCATTGGAATTGTCATATCCAATTTCATCATCTAAATATTTTAGGTTTTGTTTTTGAAAACGTTACACTTAAGTACTATAGGTTTTTTTGAGATTTTATGTTGACAAAGGGATAATTTGGGGACTTCAATTCATTATTGGGCTTCTAATAACCCATTGGGCTTGTGGTTTTAGGTGGATTATTTTACCTAAATTAATCCCACTTAAAAAAAAAAAATCAAGTGTAATGGTAGGATCAGTAGGATCCCATACTATCCTACGATCCTATGCGATCCTACATGATTCTACATACAATCCTACCATTTTTTGCGATCCTACTACGATTTTAATCTTTTTGGTGAGGTGAGATCGTAAAATCGTGCGATTTTACGATCCGAATTGCAATTTTGACAACCATGGAACAAGTATATCCCAAATCCTTGAAATTACAGGAGTCTACTGCTGACCTGGCCCCTTCCATTTGCCTTTGGGATCTTTGCACTCCTCCCCATTTTTCATTTACTGACAAAATCTCATTAAAATCTCCAAAACAAATCCATGGCAGTTGGAATCTTATATTCAGGCTTTTTAACTATTCCCAAGACTCTTTTCTTCTATGCGTTTCAGGGTGCCCATAAAACCCAGTTATTCTCCACTTGAAATCAGAATACTCATTAGTAACTATTGCATCAATGAAGTTTCTTGCATATCCCATGATTTCTAACTTGATCTTTTTCTTCCAAAGCCTTGCCAAACCTCCACAATTTTGAGCTTTTGGAACAATCAAACCAAAAACAAAACCAGCTTTCTCCTTCTTTCTTTTCATGGCACTCGTCTTCAATTCAGTCTCTATTAAAAAGACTATGTTGGAATCCCAGTGCTGCACCATTTCTCTCAGTGCCTTAAATATTATCATTATTACCCAACCTTTATTGTGAAGTGTCACAATGTCTTTTTTATCTTCATAATTTTTCATTTCAGGGCTTGTTGTGACTTGAGCCACATTGTCTAAGGAAATGAAACACTTTAGTGGGTGTTCTACTTTTGTTTATATGTGTCTGAAATTTGTTTAGTTCATAGGTTTATTTATTATTTATTCCCCTTGATGTGCTATATCATAAAAGACTGTTTTTTTATATAATTTTTTATGGTAATTATTGTCATTTTTGTTGTAGTTGAATCAAAATTAGATCTGCATGATTAGTAGTTGTTGCATCTTCATCATTATCACAAGTTTAAGATAAAGATTACCTTCATCAATAGTTGTTGCGTCTTCTTCATTGCCAAACTTGATCATCTTGACATACGTTTTATTTATATAATTGTACCACATATATTTATTTACTTTTAAGATGGATTCTATTTGATTGTAAGATTTTTATGTCTTTTTATATAAATTAACTAGCTGGTATGCTAGCCAAACCGCTTGCTTCTTTATTTATTTATTTTTTTCCTAATCTTTTACTTTGCCTACAACACTATCATAATTAGTTGGCTCTCTACATATATATATATTGTTTTGTAGGATCCAAGCAAGAAAGAGTTTAAGATGCTTGCTATATGTTATTCGCTCAAATTTTTTATAGCATAAACAACTTGTGGTATTGAAGGAATTTCTGAATATTTTATTTCAATAGCTATTTGTTAATAGGTGTTTGACAACTTTAGAATGTGAAAAGTTTTAGGTTAAATGGGTAACAACTTTAATTTTGTTAATTTTTGCTTTCTAAAATACTAATAGTGATTTTTCATATTAAATTGGTAGTTTATTTGTATATTAATTAGCTACAATGTTGTAATGTTATATATATATATATATATATATATATTTTTTTTTTTTTTTTTTTTTTTTTTTTTTTTCTAACTTCTAAAGTTTGATTGAAATAATTTTGAATAAGCCCTCTGAAATCAAATTCAATACAAAAGAAATTTTGTTAGGGACTTTATAGGGCTAAAGGGTGCTTGAAGATAATATAAGATTTGGCCTCTTGTAATATAGTTATATTGTGATCTTCAGTTGCTACAAGTAGTATTGTAATAACTTAGATATGAAACACTAGATGTAACACAAATAGCTAAGGATAACAACATTCACTAATATTTGTCTTTTAATTTAAATGGTATTTTGCATAATTGCTTAGCATTCATTAGATTTCATTTTCAGTAATTTTCTCGTGCATCACACAGGCTAATGACTAGTGTATATAAAAGCAATGACCTCATGTGAGAAAGTATGAATTTCTGCCATGTGGTGCTCTCTTTGACAAGGAATTCTTTTCACATAAATTCTTTACTCAAGTGCCACATTAGAGATATTGACTAATTAAAATTCTAAAGATAAAAACTCTTTATTCTCTTAGATTCATTGTATCAAGACATTCCTCAAGTGCCACGTCAGAGATAAGGGCTAATTAAAATTTAAAAGATAAGGACTCTTCACGCTATTGGGTTCATTGTTTCAAGACTTTCCTCTTTCTCACAAAGCACAAAACTTTTCATGTTTCCACTCACCATTTTCATTTATTGCACTTCTGCTACTTTATATATACCTATCGGTCCTACCCATAGCCTTTAGCCTCCGTTTGGATACCAATGAAAATGAAAATTATTTTACTATTCAGCTTATTTTTGCTACTATTCATAAGTCTCACTGCACTTTTTATTACTATTCATGAGCCCCACTGTACTATTTCAGCTAACTTTTATCGTTATCTACAGTACTTTCAGTAATAAGTTTTTAGTTTTAGCAAAATATAAGCGGTATCTAAACAGACCTTTAATCTTCATGCCATAGGTTAGGTGCTTTTTTATTTTGTTTTAGACCTCATAATTTCTTGGTTTCTTTGTAATTTTTTACTACTATTTAGTGTAGTATTGGTATGATCCTCGACCATAAAAGTAAAAAATTATGATTATTTTGGAGTTTTCTTTGTGAATTAAGATTATTTCAGCTTCAGTTGCAATTATTCAAGAATAGTGTGCAAATGGTGTACAAACTACAATCATATTGTTAGTTCCATCCATCAAAGCTACAATTAAGTAGTTCTTCACAAAATTTTATGTTCTTTCTCATGTATCTTTTATGCATAGTACTTATCCACCTAAATATATATATATATATATATATATATATATATATATATTGTTAGTGTTGTTGATTATATTTGTTGTGGTTTGTTAGGATTAATTTCAAATTATTTAATTTTCTGTTACGGTTTTGATATACGATTGTAAGTTAATTAGTATGCTCTACTTCTCTATATAAAGACAAAGCTCAAGTATAAAATTAATAATACAATATCAATTCTCCCAATTTTAGCTTATACTTTTCTTGAATTTTAGCATTCTCTCTCTCTCTCTCTCTCTCTCTCTCTCTTAAGGATATAAAGGTCCTATTAGAGGCAATTAAAATTGATAAATTTAAGTATATTTAGCCAATTTTTCTTTGTTTGATTACATTCTCTTTATGTTGGTACACAAATAAATTTTTTTTTTTTCCTTTTAGATTATGAACAAAGTGTTTGAGATTTGGTGGTGAGAATGAAGTGGTTGAGGAAGTGTTCGGTTTTAGAAATAAAATCTACCTTTTATCAAGATGTTATTTTATTATTTTAAATATTAAATTTATACTATCTTATAGATTCCTAGAAATTTCTAATAACTATGCAATTCCAATCTCATATATATAGATTAGTAAAGAAAACTCAGTCAATAGTCGGAAATTACTTTTAGGATAAGAAAAAATTATAACATATGAATTAAAAAATATTAAACTTCAAATAATTCAGCAATATTATAGGAAATATCATAAATATAATATAACAAAATGAATATTATAAATGGGTCTTAAAAGAATAAAAATTATTTTCAAATAAAATTACCAAGCATCCATGTATTGCGAGGGACATTATCTAGTTTGCTATAGAGATGTATAAAAAATATTTTTTTTTAAAAAGCATCTTCCATTAAAATTAGCACTCAAAATACTAACAAAGTTAAACAACCAATATCATCCAACTCGTAATATATTGAGAATTTCTAAATCTAAATATATCAATTCTTATATTAGCACAATGGTACATCAATTTATAGATTTGCTTCTCCAAATGTTATACCAAAGAAAAATTTAAGGCCAGAATATATTAGATAAAATTAGTGAATAAAGCCCCTATCATTTTGTTAAATAAATTAAAGTGGAAAAATCATTAAAAAAAATTTAAATAAATATAAAAGAAAAATTGAAAAAGAATTTTGTACCTATCAAGATTTTGTAGCCATTTTTGTTTAGATTTAATTTATTAAAAAAAAAAAAAAAACCTCTTTGTTAAAGATGATGGCACAAACTATAAGACTGCCATCATTATATATAGTCTTTATAATGCTAAGAAACCTAATGACATGAGGCTAAATTTTAGCAATAATGGAGATATTTTTAAAACTTCTGGGGGGTGAAGGTCCCCATTGTACATAGTTCTACAACTGTCACTAGATCTATAAAGGTTATCCCAGAAAGTACGGGTGTGGCTCTAGGGCCGCCGCACTCACACCCGACGTGGTGTGGCGGTGCACGATGCCGTTGACAGCGTGTACGTGCACCCTTTTTTTTTTTTTTTTTTTTTTTTTTTTTTCAAGATTTGTGCTAATTCGGGTCGATTCATGCTAAAATAGGTGTTAAAATGGCCGATATGGCCCAATTCCGACCGAAACGAGCCACCACCATGTCCTCGGCCTCCGTTCTTCTGCTTCATGTGGCCTTTTGAGAGAAGAAAAAATTGAAAAGTAAAAAAGATAGAAAATGTTGAAACTTGTGAAAACAGTAAAATTAGAGGTTTTTCTTTGATTTTATCACCTTTACCCATCAGTTTTTATTATTCTTTAATACTTGGATTTTATCACCTCATCACTTTTTTTTTTTAAGGAAAATAATTTAATATTATAAATATGTTATTGGGCTAAAATTGGGGCTGTGTAAACATTATAATAATATAGGACAAAATGGGCTTTTGCCCTTTTTGGGCAAATTAATTAGCCTTTTGCCCTTCTTCCCAAACTAAATAGGAAAATACCCCTCTTTTGAAAATCGAGTTTTTCAAAATCGATTTAAGCCCTATAGTGACGTTTTCAAGGACCTATAGTGACGTTTATAAAGACCTATAGTGGCGTTTTGTAACTTGATATCCATGAAATCGAGTTATAGGCAATTTTATTGCCTATAACTCGATTTCATGGATATCAAGTTATAAAACGTCACTATAGGTTCTTAAAATGTCACTATAGGTCCTTAAAAACGTCACTATAGGGCTCAGAAATTTTTTTTTTTAACTCGATTTTGAGAAACTCGATTTTCAAAAGAGGGGCATTTCCCTATTTAGTTTGAGAAGAAGGGCAAAAGGCTAATTAATTTGCCCAAAAAGGGCAAAAGCCCATTTTGTCCTAATAATATAAATAAATATGCTTTTAAATTTATTAATATCTGTTTACCATTACTCTTAAATTGGTATATGTTTACCATTATATATATAAAAAAAATAAGCTTAGCAATATATAAAAAATATAAATAAAATTATTTTTAATAATTTTTTAATTGCCACAATCTGCTGCACCCGCACCCGCACCCGCACCCAAATCCGAATCAACACCCGTGCTTAATAGGGGTTATCACCAAATTCAGCAAAGATCTATTTATTTCTACGGGATCTCTGTCAAATATGGTGAAATATTTGCCAAACCACATGCTAAAACTTGTCACTACAAAATGCATGTGCAACATAATGTGTGTCATTGGTCATTTATTAGGGGTCTGTTTGGATACTGCTTATTGCTAAAAATTGAAAGCTGAAAACTAAAAATATAATAGCAAAATAATTTTTAAATGTATGAATAATACCGTGAGACCCAGTTTTAAAGTAAAATTTGCTGAAATCCGTACTTACGAATCTTGTGAACAGTGCACGAGATCCATAGAAAAAAAGCAGGCACGCTGGGTTTTCCTTTTCAGTGCTATCCAAACCCAACCTAGTTCACCCAAGCAGGCCATGTTGTTTATCTCTTTTCCACAGCTTGTCATTCAATTAAACCAAAACTGGGTTTTCTCTATTATCTTTCTCGGGGAGGCTTAGTTTAGCCCGTTTGGTTCGCAGTGTAATTAAAAAGAGGGCAACAGCTTGGCTGGAGAGGCCACAGATCAAGCCAATCCACAAACCCTGTATAACATAATGCACACAAAGGAAACATTACAAAAAATTTGTAGTTGATTGTTTCTCAAATTTGAGAAGAAGAAAAATCAAATTTTGTACGTCTATGCAGACATGTTTAACTGATGTATAGATACTTTGTTCATAGTATCATGATATAAGCTCACCTTAGCTTGCAGATTCGTCTTAAATCCAAGAACACATGCAATTGGTAAACCAATGATATAGAAGGTCGCCAAGTTAACATAAACAGCCAAGTGCTGCCAACCATACCCTCTGGCCACCCCTGCAATGTCAAAACCATTAGCCTTGAAACTGAAAATGTAAATTTGTAACGATGAGGCAGATAGAGCGTATTTTAGAAAATTGTATGATTCGGACCTGAAATGACAGCTTGCACTGAATCAATGAATATTGAAATTGCAAGCAGAGGAGTCATTGAAGCAAATTCCTTGATGATTTCAGAGCTATCACTGAAGAAACTAGCCCATATATTGTGACCAAATGCAATAGCCAAAACAAGTGTGACCCCAACAAGGAAAGAGAGCTTTAGACTCACACCCATGGCATTCTTTGCCAGGTTGGGATGGCCTACTCCCAACTCATTTGACACTCTTGTGCTGTCACAATAAGTTTAAATTTTTTCAATATTTGGAACATACTGGAGAAAAGACAAAGTTTTCCTATAAACTAGTTTGAAGAGTCTCTTCCAACAAATTATGTGGCTTTTAGAGACCATCCACATGTACTTAATCACAGGCCTTGTTAAGTCTTCTTAACAAGTCACATGACTATTAAAAAATTCATGTGATTAAAAGTACATGTTGATGGTTATTTCAATCATGGCATAAATAGTGAGATGGGGGAATTTTCCTTTTAATTAAGTT